>JARHVA010002250.1:1995000-2695000 GCA_037957365.1 Torreya grandis
TGCAAATAGAGTTGAGATGGTTTATGAGATTCTGTAATGGGTCACTATCCTACGACCTTTCCTGTGAATCTATTAGATAGTATAGTTATTGAGTTACACTCCCAAATTATTTTATTAGTGGTAGGTTTATGGTTTTCTTGATTTGTTGAGTGTTTTGCTAGACCAGTGTTGTTTGTGAGCCAAGTTAGATTTTTAACCAAGTCTATACACACCTATCTAGGTTTCCTTCACATATCATCATCTTGTATATCCTTATTTTATCATCGTATCACCTTGTACATCCTTTTCAACGTCCTCTTGTGCATATTTTATTAATATATTTGTGTACATACTTTTAATATTATCTCATATTATATATTTTCCTATCTCTCATCATCCCTCTCCTCTTAGTGACAATCTTAGCTAGTCTCATCTATTTATCACTATTCATATCCCTAATTCATTATTCTTATTATCCTTCTCTTAACACAAGTTTTTACATACAATATTGGTCTTGAATAATCATACCCATCCTTAGTCATCTTTATATTACGTCTTATCATGAAAACCTAATCCCTTATCCTAATCATATTTTTTCTAGTTTGTCCTAGTTATACCATATTGGCTTCTTCATATATCCTCATTTTATATAACCATCCTTGTCGTATTCATATTATACATTCTCATCTTATTTATCCTTCACCTTAAATATATTTTTCAATCATACATATCTTGTACATTCCTACCCCATCATTATTTACAAACATCATCATGTCATCTCATCTTTCTAGTCATACTCTTATCACTTAAATACCTTTATCAAATCTTATCTCAACTTATTATTATTCAAGTATACTTAGAAATAATCATCTCTATTGTTAACATTAAGACTAAATCCACCTTATCTATAACCAATCTTGGTCACATCTTTGTCATTTTTATCACCATATCCTCATATCACCTTATATTGTTTTATTCATCCTTAGTGTCCTAGTCTAGATTGGTCATTTATCTTGACCTTGTCTAGCCCAATCACCTTATCTATCACCATATTCCTTGTCATATTCCAACCTATCCTTACCTTATCATCCTTGTCAATACTAATCATCATGTTAATTCTATAATCATAAACTAGTCTTCATATACATTAGAAAATAATTATTTCCACATCAGGATCCTAATTCTAAGCTTATTTGTGTCTAATTGAGTTTGATCCATACACACCATCCAATACTATCATCATATCCTATCAACCAAGTTATATCATTCAATTGAAGTCAATCATCTTAATCTTGACCTAGTCTTAATCCAATCAATCTCTAGTTGAAATTAGTCTCTTGGGCCAACCTATCCCCTATCAAAAATTAGAGATTTTTATAGCACTCCCAGTCAAATCCAATCATAATCATAAAATTTTAGCCCACATACTAATTTGGTCTACTTAATATTGTCTTACTTTTTCAAACATCATATCACATCAAAAAATTCAATCAAACCTGAGATTAAAATAAAACAAGCCTTTATCCAAAAAATTTCTACACATCCCATCTTCATCCCTCCATATTTACATTCAATCCCTTATAACTATTGATTAGGGTTGGCCAACCACATCATTTATACTTTATTTCATCTTAATCCATGGCATCCAAAATAGATTTGGTTAATACCTTGATTGAACAATGCCTCATGGCTAATAAGAATGCACTTATTTAATGCCTCCTTAAGATGAATGATTCACATCCTATAGACTTTAATCCCACCTACTTAGCATTACCTCTAGTCCATGGCCATTCCCATAAATCAACTCTTAGTCTTCATACTACCTAGTCCCATTAAAATCCTACATCCACTAGTCATAGCCAGTCATCTACCCCTTCTTCTTTTAGAAAATGGAATCCAACCTTGGACACCTCATCTATTACTAGTCTATCCACTGAATTACATCAATAACCATCTGATATAAATTCTAATACTTCATCACCTAAGTCATGAAGTGAAGAGAGGCCTATACTCCTCTTCTTATATCCTTAGAATCCCTCTTCCATAAACTTGATTCCATATACATGATGGTCTATCCACCCATATGACATATTTATCTAGCCAAGCCTAAACCTTCTTGGTATAAATTGAGTCACCAAACCTAGGGACATACCATTAATTGATGTGATAATTTCCAAAACTATGTCTAAGACCTCATAGACCATGATAACATCAAAATTGATAATGAATCAGATGGGTCTACATCCAATTGTGAATAAGAAGAGGAATGCCAAGATTCCATTCTTAATCATGATCAAGCCCTTCTATTTCCATGCCAAGGTCAAGACACCACATACATCTTTCATGGTCCCCCTATATTTGGCATATCCTCCATTGATGATGATTTCATTTCTTATAAACCTAATCCTCCCTTCTCTCATGATTCCTTATTCCATGGGATTATCTTTATTGAATCCATTATATCCCCATAATCACATCAAAGACCCCATGTTGAGAGGTCACTTGCAAGTAATGAATCCTCTACTAAAAGCATTTCATCATGCACATTAGAGTCAACATTAAATTCAACACCTATATTATATTCTTCAAGATCATGTTCAACACTAGTATTTGAATCAGATTCCTCATCAAAAACATCATCCCTTATAGATATTTCAACTCATGATGACAACTAATCATAAGCCATATCTTTTGATCCCAATCAGGATGATGAAGTCATAATAGAATTTTTATAAGCTTTATCTATCAAATATAATCAAATTGAATCTAATCCTACCTTGGATGCATGTCCTATAGATAGTCTTAGTGATCCTTTTGATGATCTTGAGGAGATTTTTGTTGGTGTCAAAACTAGGTTTCTTATAAATCCCTATAAGGAACATGATGCCCCATCACCACTCATTGACCTAATTTTACCATCACCCCTACCTTCATCCATCATATATCCTTTTCTTCTAGTTAAAAATCATTTAATCACCTCTCTCTATAGGTAATAGTAGGAACATACATCATTAGAACCTTCTTTGATCAACATATCATGTGCCTAAAATACAAGGGACTAAGATAATAATACTCATAATTAAGCCTAAATTCAGTCTTGATCCATTGATAAATCAAGAAAAATTAAATCATCAACCTAGTCAAAAAGTGGCTTTCCCTAGTGAAACCCTATTTGAGGCACTAAGGGACCATCAAAGTCAAAATAAATGTCATCTATCAAGTCAAAAATTAATCTCCTCTTGTGAATTCTAAATTTAGGCACTAGGGGAAGATGGCATATAATCAAATCTAAAAATCAAAATAATGTCAAAAGTAGTATCAAAATGGTTGATAATCTTCAAATAATTAGATCAAAAATAAAATACAAAGTCAAAGTGTCTTAGATCTCTTACACTTTTTTGTCATATGTCACAAATCAAATTTAGAATGATTAATATCTCCAATTATGTGTGTGACTATTAGTATTAACTCCTAAACACCCATCACACCTTCCTATAATTATCTTATAATATAATCAAATCCTATACTCCACCATGAAATCCAAACTCTACATCCATCCATTACACACCTTACAAACCTAGGAAACATTATCTCTTATAGAGTTTATGAAGACACATGGTCTAGAGGACTTGAGGGGTCTCAATCAAGAGTTAACTAAGGTCACAAGGACATCAATACATCCAACATTGACAACATGATCCTAATATTATATATATCCAAAATAGGTTTTGGTTTAAGATCATAAAAATGTTTACATCTTGTATCTCACCTACCTCTAATAAATAGAGATGCCCAAAAAAATTAAAAATTAGAAATCATTTATTTAATGGTGAAAACTAGTCTTTTGGCACCTTGGGAAAGTACCATTATGAAAATTGGGTTCTCGCATCATGGTAAAATAATATATTATTTATATTGTACCTAAACATTGGGGGTAAAATCAATTTCATCCACATAATATCCCTTGTGAATCCCCTCCATGTCATCCTTATCCATATTATTCCTTTATCCATTGCTCCTAACCATCATCTACCATCTTGTATCCTATTATGTCCATCCTTTATTCTAATCTTGACCTTCTTAAGGATGTGTAAGATTTCTTGATAAATGTTTTGGAGTATTCTTTTCATAAACTCTAATGGACACTTGGGCAGCAAAATGTCTAGTTCCTTCATGAGCTAGTAATTGGAAATCCCTAGTCCATTATTCCTTGGTCCTCATCCCCTTTTTAGCATCACCCTCATCCTTTTATCATGCCATCCATTATTTAATGTGTCTTTATTTATAGGCTTGGTATCACATTTTTTAGCAACCCATTTTTATAGTGTATATACATATTCTTAAAAGACCTAAAAATTGAAATATTTTAAAACCTAAAAATCATAAAATCCACAAAATCCTAAAAAACTCTAAGTTGTATTTTCTTATGTCTTGATTATCACATTCATCTTATCCTATGTCATAATTTTTCCATCTCATTTTCATCCTACCTTGTATTATGTCCTAATGGTCTTATCATTTTGCCATCTCACCTTATCTCAACATCTTAGTCATCTTGTCTTATGTTTTTTGTAGCCTTATCCTAATCATAATCCCTAGTCTACTCCAAGACTATACCTTGTTCCAATTCTTAACATTATCATAAATAACTTATTCCAACTCATCACCTAATCAATCATCCTATCTAATCTCATTAGGATAATAGATAAGACCCTTTTTATTTATGTGTATATATTTTTAGGTTTTATGTGTATATTATGTGTGTCTTTATTTATCTTTTTGTCTATATTCATTTATCTATAAATGTTTGTCTGTATGTATCATTGCTATCTTATTTTTATATTTATTGTGGCATAAATATTTTTTTATATTGGGAAATGAATTAGGATTCTATGATGGATCCAAAAAAACTATAATAATTCTTTTGGGTGCCTTATGCAAAGTTCATCATTTTCTTCTTTTATAATCATGCACTTTGGCACAATGTCCTTTTGGTCATGCTTATATCATAGGGCATATGATATACACATAATATTTTAAACTTTTATCAATTATTGATTATTTTTATCTTGTAATAACCCATCAAGTCTCAATCTCTTTGAGTGTATGCCCTAAGGGGTACACCATGAAAGGGTTGGATAGATCATTGGTTCTTTATAGGATTGTTTTCCCTTTTACCACTTATTACAAATCCAAACAAATCCTAAAGCATTCCCTTAAGCTTTGATTCCTATTTTTCACACTCCTCCAATATTTTACCACCTTCATTATCCCTTTTCCTAACCCAAGTCTCCTTTTGATAGTTTACATGACTAGGTTGACTGGGTCGACCTTGTACTGTTATTGGTAAAACTCATTTAGGGTCTAGGTCAGCTCTTGGCTGACCTAGTTTGTTACCTAGTGAGTTTTTGTTAATAATGATATTAGGTCAACTAGGTTGACCCTATCAGCCAAAACTTTTGAAAGGGTTTAGGGTTACATCCACCTATATAAACACATCCATTTTTCCATTATTAGAGAGACATTAAGAGTCATTATTCATTTTGGCCTTCTTTATGATTTGCTCTTCCACCATTCTACTTGAGGAGTCTTAGCTTAGGGTTTTTTCTTGGAGAATAATATAGTCTTGTGGAGAAATATTTAATTCTTTGGCCTTTCTTAGTGATCCTTACAAACCACAACAACCTCTTATGAAACACTTTTGGCCAAGGGAGAGATTGATTCTCGATGGGTTCATCTTCCAAGTAAATATCTCTAACTTTTCTCCTCTCTTTAGTAAATAGAAGTAGGATAATTAATGGATTTTGAATAATATTACTCTTCTTCTCTATGTATTAGGGTCTTACCTATACATAGCTTAATTAAGATTCTCTTATTCATGTTTACATTCATTTATTTACTAACCTCCATATTGTATATACATAATATTTTCAAACTTTTATCATTTACTGATGATATTTATCTTAAAATAACCATTCAAGTATCAATCTATACGAGTGCACACCCTAAGGGGTGCACTAGGAAAGGGGTGGAAAAACCATTGGTGTTTCTTAGGATTGTTATCCCTTTTGACACTTGTTATCTACACACTTATCTCCTAAAAGCCATTTCCCTAAGCTTGTTCTCCTCTCTTGTATACTCCTCCAGTCATTTCTCACCTTTTATCCCCCTTTTCCTAACCTAAAACCCCTTTTGACATTTTATAGTACTAGGTCAATTAGATTAACCTTATAATATAATGGGTGAAATTCATTTAGGTTCTTGGTCATCTCTTGGCTAACCTAGCTTGTGACCTTGTGATTTTTTGTCCATATCAGCACTAGGTTAACTGGGTCAACCCTGTTAGCTAAAACTTTTAAAATGGATTAGGGTTAAATCCACCTATATATAAAAGATAATTTCTCCATTATTTATAGAAGATAAGAAGAAGTAATATATATTTCACAGTTACTTATCCATCATTCTACTTGAGGAGCAAGCTTAGGGTTTCATACTTTATTTGGTGATATAGATTTTGTCTTATGGAGAAGCCTTTTGGATATATTAATAGGTTGTGTAGCATAGATCTAATTTATACTTGTCATACATACCACAAAAACCTTTTACAAAACACCTTGTCCAAGGGAGAGATTGAGTCTTGGTGTGTTAATCTTCAAAGGTAAGTATTCCTAACTTTATTCCTCCTTTGTAAGAGTAGATAGATATGCATTTGTATGTCTCTTCCATATATTAGGATTTCATATACATTGATGTGAGTATATTTATCTTATGCATGTTTAATTTTTTTATTTATTACCCCCACTTTGTGCCACAAGCTTTGGTGAGCACTATATTAGACTTTACTTTACTTGTTATTAGTTTAGTGAATATGAAAACATAGGGCTTAATCAAAGTTATTGCATGTTTGTGCTTGACTAGAGGCTTTAGAACCCTCCCTAATATTGTTGTTATGATAAAATATCCCCTAATTGGGTCTAGCATATCCACATATTGGTCATGTTCTCAATTATCTAATGTATCCTCATTCAGAAGTGTAAGTAAGATCTATCTTCTTTGAGTTAGGATTGATTTATAGACTTGATGAATTTTTGATTGCATACATTCTAGTGAACCTAACATGAATCTAACCCTTGTAAGTTTTATTTCATGTTTTTCATTTTTTTTCATTTTATTTATTATTTTTAAATATTTTTAATACTAGGTAGATAGGTCTGATATAGTTTATAACTTTTATGTGCATGTTTAACACACAATCACATCAAGATGACTCTATTCTTTCTATGTAGTTATTTATTAGATACAAGCTATTGAGTTAAACATGTTGACATATTACTCTTACAGGGTTCTTAAAAACATACTAAGTTAATCATGCCAATATAGTATTCTAGGTAGCTTTCAAAAAACATACTAGGCCAACTAGGCCGGTATAGTATTTTAGAAATCTTCTAGAAAACATACTAGGTTGACTAGGCTAGTATAGTCATCTTCACAGGTTAGAACAAATAGGGAATTATATAACCAGGTCAACCTAGTTGACACACATGGAAAAATTTACAAGTAACATTTAAGGCACTTCAACAGCAATCTCACATTCCTCTACATCTTCTAACCCACCAATGTTCCTTTATCTCTTTCTCTTTCATTTCAATTATACCTTATAGTTTTATTTTGCATAGTTTTCCATATTTAAAACTTCCCTCATATAGTAAAATTGGTTGACCTGGTTGACTTATTTCTATATTCTATCTTCTATCTAAAAAACTAGGTTGACCCTATCAACATAGTTATGAAAGCTCTTGCTCCAGTAGTATAGTAGTGACATTGTCAACTTTGTTCTATAATATCTACATAAACTATCATCTGAACCAACACTGTATTTTTTCAAGTTATAATTAACATCTACATGCTAATAATTACTTCACACTTTCACTTTTAGTTCTTTGCATGCTTAGAATAGATCACATAGTCTAATTAGGTGGTTTTTCAATATACCATCTAGTTCCACTATTTTTATCTTTCTTGCACACACTACCAAATCATGTAATCTTAAAATGAATTAAAAAATTTATCTACCTAAGGCCTATCTACTTGGATTTCATCACCAAGGGGGAGTTGACTTGATTTTTTGGCCAAGTATAAATATGTCGTTAATGGTATGTATTAAGAAATCACTCGACACCCTTATCACTACAAGATTGTGAAGTGAGGGGGTAGGCCCCAATACCAAGCTAGTACCATTTCCAATGCAAATACCTTTTATCCTAAACATCTTAAAACTATCCATAGATTGTTTTTTAGTTCTCTACTTTCAGCCAACTTCTCTATCACACTTAAATTAACACTTTATAATAATCTAATAACATTCAAGATGACCACCTAGTTAGAATTTGATTTTCATTTGACTTCTTGCTCTTTGCTCATTGTATTTTATATTGAAAAAACTTGTATTATCCAACATTGGTGCAAGGTTTTATGTTGTGTGCCTCAATTGGATCATCATCATTGACCCAATTGATTATTTATTTCCTTTCATTTCTTGATTGAAAGTACATTACAATATTTTTCCCTATTTTTAGTCCAATATCACTTTGTTGACAAAGTATTTAACATAATAATTTTATCCCTAATTTTATTACTAGGTTAACCCAGTCGACCCTGTACCTCTTTTACCAATCAGATAACATTACTAGGTCAACCCAATCAACTTTGTACTCTTATCAAGCTCTATTTTCCCTTGTTTATAGTAGTAGATCAACCCAGTTGACTTTGTACTCTTATTGCCTGTCCTATCCATCCATCTCATTTCTCTATTTTTCCTTCCTTAGAATTTTGTTCATTTTCCTCAAGTCATCATGAATCCAATTATCAAATTCTTTCTTGACAGTCTCAATCCTTTTCAAATTTACATGGGTTTTTCTCTCCTACCTCACCTATCTACTATATAAGATAACTCTTTTTGATGCATCTTATCACCACATGGTTCTAAATCTTATAAATCTTGATACACCCCATACCATATAGTATATCTAGATAATCCTAGTGTATAAATCCTAAACCATGACAATTATATACCTTATACCAATTTTACACCCTCTAAACCTAGAATTCATAAACTCATCAACCCATCTACATCAAATGTTGGAACCTAAAAATATGTTCCACTTATTATAACCAATGTTCATAATCCTTATGTTACACCCATAACCAAAGTACCAAGCCTTATTACTTCCCAAAGTAACATGGTTGAAACCAATGTTGGGAATCCTCCACCTACAAATACCCTCCTCCCACCAACACTACCAATCCTCCTCCTAACAACACTAATACCCTACCTTCAAATACTAATGCACAAATTAACACAACTAAAATTATTTCTCAAATAGTTCAATAAATGAACATCATGAAAATAACTAATCATTCTCAAATGATGCACATGTGACAACAATTATTACACATGACTAGTTAACCACCTCAAATCATCATGTCTCAACCAAATCAAAATTTTACCCCTCATCCTCTTAGATATTACAATGGAAATATCATCCCTCAACCTCCAATGAATAACAAAATGATTCAACATCTTCAAAATAAACCTTTATCCCCATTTATTGCATCTATAGACATTGGAAACATTTCTCTAACTATCATATATAACAGGACTAAGGACCCTACTATCTTTCTTAAGTATTTTGGTAATATCTATAAGGAATGGGTCCAAAATAACACCTTTGATACCACAAAAATCTTATCCAAAACCTTTTTTGGTGATGCACTTAAATAGTTAAACCAAATTCCTAGACATTATATCTCATAACTAAAGGATTTAGTCAATGCTCTAGTGAAGGATTTCCAACATGATGACCTTCCTAGAAATTACCTTATCCATTTCATCAATGCCAAGTGACTTCCTAATGCATCTTATCATACTTTCATAAAACTATGAAAGTCTATAGATCACAAAGTGAACCATAACATGAATTATGAAACTCTTTTAAAACTATTTGTTATTGCTCTTAAAGCTCCTCTTCAATATAAAGTTTAAATATTTTCCCCTAAAAATTTAGAAGAAGCCTTAGACCAATCAAAAAGTCAAGACTTTATTATGACTAGATTTGAAACACCTCAAATAACTACTAAAAGACCTTTCCAATCATTTTCTCATAACATTGATTCATCCAAGCCTCTCCAACCTCAAAATGGATCATCCAATTTAACCAATTTTAACCCAACCCACCCTACCTTGAGTCTTGAACAACTTAAGAAGAAATTTCCACCCTATAAACCCATGATATTTGATCTTTCCAAACCACTTCCAAAATGGTACAATATTGATAATTTTTGTTGGTGACATGTTACTATAAGTCATTCTCATGAGTTTTGTCATGGTCTTTACCAATTTCTTCTTACTTCCTTACTTGGTCCATATTTCAATCTTGATACTATCATAAAATAAAATTATCAATACTATATTCAAGATTCTCAAATTCAATCTCAAGAACTACAGTGACATCGACATCAACTACCTAATGAACAACAAAAATTATCCCATACATATACCTCATCCACTAATAGTGTTCAAACCATAGTTGATCCTTATTCCTACACCAATAAAGAAAGGTATCTAGCATAAAAAAATTTAAACATATTTTTGCATCCATTGAACCTCAACCTCTTAGGTCATATGAACCAAAGGAGTACCCAGTTCAAATTCCTACTCAAAATCATATCATACATGGTCCTCCTTCATCTTTTCATACCTCCCCTACACATCCTATGTCAAATTCAATATCCTTAAAATATAACAAACAAACACATTTACCTATCTCCAAATGCACCTGCCAACCCAAGGAAAATAATTTTAATGGTTCAATGCCTCACTCCACCTCATATGTTTGGGCATATTATGATGCCCATCCACATGCCCCTTATAACTTTGGGGCATCTTACAATGCCCATCCCTACATCCACTTAGCCCTTGGGGCATCTTATGATGCCCAATATTTTTATATAATGAATAATAATAATAAAAAACTTCAAGAAACCTTATAATACTTATATACTTATATTTCACATGATCATCTTTGATATAGATGTTAGCATGAGTCTGTAATGCAGGAGCATCAAAGCAATAAGACATCTTTTTTGAGTATAGGTCAAAGTTGGTCAAAATTATAATGAAAATGTTTTTAAAGAGACATTTAAAGGTCCATTTATGTATTTTAAGTCATTTGGATTCACCAAGAGTCCTAGGAGTGAGTTTTGTGTGCTTCTGGAGTTTTCCCTTCATAACTAATAATTTAAAAATTAAAATACCGTCATTAAGTCAAGAGTAACCAAAGTATGGTAATAGGTGGTTAAGTGAGATAATGTTGGTGTATAAGGTAAAATAAGCCTTTTAAAAGGTGTTTTAAGTTATATATGTCTAACTCATAAGGTTATGAGTCAGGTTTTGGTAATGTGACCCAAAAACCCTTGTGTTGAAGTTATAATGAAAGAAGTTTGTCTTGTAATTTCCATAACTAACCTTGAAGTTGGTTGAGAAGGAGATTGGTACATGAGTAGTAGAGTATGATAATGTGAGAGGATATGATAGTTTATGAGAGAAATATCCAAAAAGGGGAGAGGAAAATCTTAGAGGGGAAGAATGTACAAGACTCCTAAAGATATTACAAGCCCAAGTGTTGGGATCCAAATATAATGTTGGTTGGTTAAATGAATAAAAAAGTTATTTTTGGTTATGTTTCATTCTATATCAATATGTATATTAATGGATAAATATCATAAATTATTTTTGGAAGTAACTTGAGTCCATAATCATGATAGGTTTGTGTTAAGTTGAAAGTTTGGAAAAGACTGCAGGTTATAGTTTGATAAGGAGTCTTGGGGTGACTTCTTCAAGTTTCTAGATGAAGGTTGTACTTCACATTGTTATCTTATAGGTTATAATACAATATGGTTATTATGAGGATTGATTCAACATTCATAATTATTTTCAACTCAGGTAAAGATATTATTGTTCAAGAACCTTACACTTGCCTGTGGCAGTAGGGTACAAAGATGAGAGAATAGTATTCATTGAAACATAGGTGATGATATGTGCTAGATATGATATATGGGAAGGAATAATTGATAATAAAACATATAATTCTGTCTAAATATATGAATAATTATAAAATTTAGAATGCAATCCCTACATAAGCAATCACAAATAAAACCTTAAGTGCATAGATTCTAAATCCTATTTTAGCATATTATGAAAGGACCCACATTTGGATAAAGAAATGGCCATTAGAGTAATGATTTATTTATTAATAAATTTAAATGATAAATATTTTGTATTATAGGAGAGATATAACTTTGTAAAGATAAACATATTTCAAACATTACACAGTCTCTACACCTTGTGTACTAAGACAAACCCTAGTTTAAAATGATTTAAAAAGAAAAGATACTCTTAAGGAAGTGAAAGGGACACTTTGTTAGGTTATTTTTAGGATGAATGAATTTTTATAATTCCCAAGATAAATTTATGATTTTGGGAATGTTTGGAAGTAAATGGTCTGGTTTAAACCCTTGTACAGTCATTCATTTGCACATTAAACTCTATGTTTGGGCTAAATTGAAGCAAATGAGTGTTAATCAATGATTACCACCTATTGTAAAAGTTTAATTAAATTTAAAAAGACATATGAGTGTCGTTTTTGTCCTTTTAAACTCATTATAACTCAAGAAAACGAATTTTCATGCCTCACAGCCTATGTAGGTCACTAGTTAGGGGTTCAATACCAAAAAAACCCATAAATGGAGTTCTAACCCTTGTAAATTAATAAAACTTGTTAATATTTATTATATAAACATGAAAATAATTAATAAAGTATTTTATCCTAATATACTATGGAAAATATGGATTTTAGGACTAAGTGTGTGTCTTAGGGCTAATTAGGCTTAACGGAGGGGTGATTTTCAAAGGAAGTGTGGTTTAGGTATGGAGTTAACCCATGAAACTTGACATAGACCTATGAGAAGATATAGGGTGGATAAAAATGTTTTTAAATCTCAAAAGAGTGCTTATTTTGATCAAACAAAAAGAAAATAAATAAAAAGGCTACAAGCCTAAGGAGACCATTATGAGCCTTGTTTATGGAATTGAAGGGTGAAGTGTGTTTGAGCACATAAAAAGGGTTAATTTAGGTGTGAATATACCACCTAATAATATATATGATATAATATTGATTCTTTGAGACCTATATCAAGATTTAGTCCTTGAGACCTAAGAGATGTGCCTAGTGGAGAACTAGAGGAAAAGTTGAAAGGTAAAGAGAGACCAGGGATATGACACGAGCTTAAGAATGAATGTTTTTGATAATGAGAGTGGTTTATAGACACTATAAAGTGTCTATAAAGTTTATAAGGAACTAGTATAAATATAATGAGGATCTTAAGCCTAAAAACTAAGAGAAAGATTGGATTAATGTTGAGAGCTTGGAAACAAGCATAGAAAGTGAATATGATCAGTTATATTTAGAAAAAGATAAAAATGATTTGGAGACTTATTCCTAATACCTCTACATCATTTATTATTATATAAAGGTAAGATCTTGGTTGCATATATTTTGAGTTATTCAATCTTGTTGATTTGAGATGAATACATAATGCTATGAGGTTTGCAAGATATGACACTTACAAGAAATTGTGGGAAAAGATAATGTTACAAGTCTAATATATTAAGTTCAGTAAAGAGGAATAGAATATTTATAAAGATAATAATAAAATCCCTAAAGTCCTATGAGAAGGACAAGAAGCTAGTCAAGAAAGGACTAGTAAAGGAGAAGTAAAAAGAGAGCATTAACGCTCAAGAGAGAAGAGATAAGACTAAAGACTCAAAGAGAGAGTAAATAAGGATAAATATAGGTCCTAGAAAAATTAATATAAAAAGAGTAAAGACCCAATAGAGTTCTAAGAGGCAATATTAATAAGTTTTTGAAAAGGAAGGTCTAGATAGGCCTAGAAAGCAAAGAAAAAAAGATAAGATGGGTGTAGTGAGAAAAGTGGAAGATATGATAAAAAAGTTGGTGAAGATTATTGAGAAGAAAGAGATCATGGTAAATATCTTAAGAGGACAAGAAATCCAATGGCTTGGCTTTAGTGTGAGGAAAAGAGTGAAGTGACCACTAGAGTCACTTGTGAAAGAGAGAAGGCACATGACGGGTGTCTTGAGATATGATAAGAAGAAAGAGAATAAAACTCAAAGATTCATGAGGAATGAGATGTTTTCAAATGAGAAATAAGACAAAGATATAGAGAAGAGAGTTCTCACTGAAGAGAACAAGAAGAAGATAAAAATGCCAAGAGGATCACTTGGGAGTGAAGACAATAAGAGAAGATGGAGAGTATCTCTAAAAAATACATTAAAGGAGACTATGTGGTCTCTCATTTTGTATTCTAAAATTAATTTTAAGTTTGTGTATGCAAACATGAAGAAAAATTTGGTGAAGGTCAAACATAAGGCCTCAAATCTAGTGGAGGATGTGTTAAGAACATCACCCATTAAATGAAAAGAGAATAACAAAGAAAGAGAACCTATTGTAGAAGGCAAAGTAATGAAATTTGAAAGAATTCAACATGTTAAAGATGAAGTAGAAGATTAATACTATGATTCCTTGCCAAGTATAGTAGCTAAAATAAAATATATGGTTCACCAAGAAGACATGAAGGTCACCCATAAAGACATGAATGAAGAAATAAGCTTGCAATAGTCATATTTGGAGGAAAATGAGTGTTTGAACATTGATTTTGATTGCACATATGAGGAAAAGATAACTAATATGAAAATTGGGATAAAAAGGACATAGTAAAACCCTAAAGGAGAGAACAAGGGCATGGATATGTTTAGCCTAAATGGCTCAATAAAGTAAGTGATAAGAAAGAAGAGTTGAATCTAAAGAAAGAGGTCAAACAAGACAAGAACTCAAGTGGAAAATAAGACCAAATATGGAAGTAAATATCAAAGGGAAAATAACACCAATTTTGTAATATAGGCTACCAAGGCATGAAGCAAGAAGGAGATGAAATGAGAAGTAAGTGGCAATCCAATAAGGTACAAGGCAGAAAGTGGGCTACAAAGATGATAAAAATATCATAAGAGGATCACATCTTAGGTGTATCCCAAGAAAGCATGAATATATAGGAAGATTACAATCCTACAAGGCAAATAAGAGAGTTAGTACAAGAAAATCAAGCCAAAGAGATGAAGTTATAGCTATGTAATCAAGAAGATGAGTTCATAAAAGAGAAGTGTTCTCAAATTTTGTTTTCAATTTTTTTTTATGATGATGTGTATGAAGTTGATTTAAGTAGTGAAGACATATTGTATATGGAAAGAATTTCATTGATGAATGAGTGTGTAGAAAGGCAAGGTGAGGATGAAGCACCTCAAAGAGTGCTTAACACACAGGGTATGCAACCAAAGAATTTTATATAACTCTCACAAATGAGAGAGTCTAAGGATAATACAAAGATCAAATTTCCTAAGAGGATGAAGAGTAATGTGGACCAAGATTTGATGAGGATTGTGAAGAGGTGGATGTACTAAAATTGTAAGAAGAGTTGGAAATATTGGCAAACATGTTTAGTCTATCCAAGGGGCTATAAAAACCTAAACTATAGTAGGAAAGTCCAAGTATGAACTCCAAAAAACATTAATAATGGAGAATCAGAGAGAAGTACAAGAGTGGTGCACATAAATCCACAAGAAATTAAGATAATTAACAAGCAAAGGAGTATGAGATAGTAAAAAAGGTGAGTTATTCCATTGGTCAAGATAAAACTGAGTTAATAGTTGATAAACATGGACATGTAAATTCAAATATTTGTCAAACAATATTGTACTATGTTGAAGATGAATAGAACAAGAAGTTGTTCTTGCACAATGAGCAAGGTCATAGGAAGAGGCATCAAAAAGAGGGAAAATGTGAAGAAGAGGAATAAAAAGAGAGAATAATGGAGTAAATGATAGAGGTTAACATGTATGTGAAGTCATTAGAGCCTAAGGAATAATATGCTAGCATAATCAAGGAGAAAACATCACTAAACAAACAAGCATAAAATGTAAACAATGAAAGAGAAGGCCATAAAACAAGTATGAGGAAGAAGAATAATAACTGTTTGGGTGTAGCTAAGTATGATGAAGTTTAATGTGACTTGGAAAATTTAAAACATGCAACAAATAAGGAGCTACAATAGTTGGAACACCTCATAGAGGTAGAAGATGCAATGACAAGGAAGCTAAACAAAGTAAAAAAGAATAAATGCAAGAGTTTAAAAAATAAAAAGGAGAAAGAAAGGGAGAGTATAAGTCAATTGAGATTTAAGGACCCTCAAATAATAAACTGGAAAGCAATAAAGAAAGTTTTTGGAAAAAAAAGTCTCCCTCCTGGGGAGTATGATGCAGGAGCATCAAAGTAAGAAGACATCATTTTTGAGTATAGGTCAAAGTTGGTCAACTTTAGAAGGAAAATGTGTGTAAATATACCTTTCAAATTCCATTTATGTTCTTGAAGTCATTTGGAGTCACCAAGAGTCCTAGGAGTGAGTTTTGTGTGTATTTAAAGTTTTCCCTCCAAAACTAATAATTTGAAAATTCAAATATTGTCATTAAGTTAAGAGTAACCAAAGTATGGTAATAGGTGGTTAAGTGATACCATGTTGGTGTAGAAGGGCCAATAATCCTTGTAAAAAAAATTTAAATTTATATATGTATAATTCATAAGGTTAGGATTCAAGTTTTGGTAATGTGTCTAAAAAAACCTCACGTTGAAGTTGTAATGAAAGAAGTTTGTCTTGTAACTTCCATAACCAACCTTTGAGTTGGTTTATAAGGAGAGTGGTATGTGAGTATTAGAGTAGGATAATTTGAGTGGAGAGAATAGGTGTATAATAGAGATCTCTAAAAGGGGGATAGGAGAATCTAAAAGCTCTTCAAGAGATGACAATCCCAGGTGTTGGGTTCCAAATGTAATGTTGGTTGGTCAAATGAATTAAAAAGTTATTTTTGGTTATGTGTCATTCTATATAAATATGTATATTTGTGGTTAAAAATAATAAATTGTTTTTATAATGACTTGAGTCCATAATCATGCTAGGTTTGTGTTAAGTTGTAGTTTTGGAAAAGATTATAGGTTACAGTTTGATAAGGAGTCTTGGGGTGACTTATTTAAGTTATCTAGATGAAGGTTTCAATTCACATTGTTATTTTAAAGTTTATAAGAGAATATTAAAACTATCACGATTTATTCAATGTTCTTAAGTGTTTCCAACTCAAGTAAAGATATTATTATCCAAGAACCTTACACTCGCTTATGACAATAGGGTACAAAGTTAAGTGAATAGTATTTGTTGAAACATAGGTGATGATATATGATAAAGAAGATATATGGGAAAGAATAATTGATAATAAAATATATAATTTGGTATGAATATATGAATAAGGATAAAATTTAGAATATAATCCTTACATAAGCAATCACAAGCAAAACCTTGAGTGCATAGATTATAAACTATAGTTTAGCAGATTGTGAAAGGACACACATTTGGATAAAGAAATGGCCATTAGAATAACGATTTATTGATGCATAAAATGAAATTATATGATATGTTATTGTATGAGAGATATAACTTTGTAAAGACAAACATATTTTAAACATTACACAGTCTATATACCCTGTGTACTAAGACAACCTATTTTAGAATGATTTAGAAGGAAAGGATACTCCTAAGGAAGTGAAAGGGACACTTTTTAGGTTATTTTTAGGATGAAATAAGGTGTATAATTCCCAATATAAACTAAGGAGGAGTCTGGGAATGTTTGGAAGTAAACAAACTAGTCTAAACACTTGCACATTCATCCATTTACACACAAAACTCTATATTTGGGCTAAACTAAAGAAAATGAGGGATAATCGATGATTCAAACCTATTAGATAAGTTTAATGAAATTTAAATATACCTATTAATGTCATTTTTGTCCTTTAAAACTCATTATAACTCAAGAAAATGAATTTTCATGCCTCTTAGCCTGTGCAGGTGCCTAATTAGGGTTTCAAGACAAAAAACCTCATAAATGGAGTTATAACCATTGTAATTTTATAAAACTTGGTAATATTTATAATATAAACAAGTAAATATTTAATAATGTGGTTTTAGATTGAGAGAGTATGGGAAAATATGTATTCTAGGACTGAGGGTGTGTCCTAAGGCTAATTAGACCTAATTGAGGGGTAGTTTACAAAGGAAGTGTGGTTTAGGTGTGGATTTAACCCATGAAATTTGGAATATACCTATGAGAAGATATAGGGTTAATGTGTGTGTGTGTGTGTGTGTGTGTGTGTGTGTGTGTGTGTGTGTGTGTGTGTGTGTGTGTGTGTGTGTGTGTGTGTGTGTGTGTGTGTGTGTGTGTGTGTGTGTGTGTGTGTGTGTGTGTGTGTGTGTGTGTGTGTGTGTGTGTGTGTGTGTGTGTGTGTGTGTGTGTGTGTGTGTGTGTGTGTGTGTGTGTGTTTATATCTTTAAAATTGTGCCTTTATTGATCAAACAAAGATAAGTTTCACAAAAAAAGGCTACAAGCCTAAGGAGACCATTGTGAGACTTGTGTGTGGAATTGAAGGGTGAAGTGTGTTTTAGCACATCCAAGGGGTTAAAGAAGGGGTGAATTGACAACCTAAGAAAATATATGATATAATATCGACTCCTTGAGACCTATATCAATATTTGATCCTTGAGACCTAAGAGATGTTCCTAATAGAGAACTAGAGGAAAAGTTGAATGGTAAAGAGAGACCAGGGCTATGACATGAGTTTAGGAATGAATGTGATTGATAATGAGAGAAGTATATAGACACCAAGAGTTTTTCCTAAAGTGTATAAGGCACAGATAAAAATACGGGGAGGATATTAAGCCCAAAGACCAAGAGAAAGATTGGATTGATGTTGAGAACTTAGAGGCAAGCATAGCAAGTGAATGTGATCAATTAATTTTAAAACCAAATAATGATGATTTGGATACTTATTCCTAATACCTCTAAATCATTCTTGCTTGTTATTTTTTATATCATGTTTCTTTATTTTTGTGCACCTTACTTCTTTTAGTCATACTTTACTAACATCATTTTTGCCTTTGGGTTCTTTGGTTTTCTATCACATTACATTTGGAATTTATTTTCATTTTGGTTCTTATAGATCTCTTTCATTTTTGGCTTTTTATGTCATTCTTTACCTTAATAGATTTATGATTATTTGTTCCCTTATTTAGCATTCACCTCATTGGTGTTCACCTTGTGAGTTATAGTGTAAGACCATGGATAGGACCTAGTTTTCTTCAAAAAATACCACATTAAAACATGTTTAAACCACTTTTTGGGATGACTACTACATTGATTAGTGCTTGTGCTAGATACATTATAGTTTAGTATGGATTCTCAAGTGACATGACTATCATAAGCATAGCCTTATCCCTTTTATAACACTATTTTACATCTTTATGATTTGCTACAAGCACATTCATCATTATATCACTTATTACATAGATATATAACTTATGATCCCCATATTTCCCTTATTTCCTTTCATTTGAGGCTCACATCAGTCAATTTTGAGATTGCACACTTACTTTTGGGAAAGTCTAAGAGTCTTTATGCACCTTAGTCTCTAGGTCCTTTTCTATAGTGACCAAGTGTGAGATCTCTTCTATTTGTCACCTATTTCAATCATGTTTGGTTCTTTGAATCTGTATGGAGGAGGAGGAATATAAAAATCCAAAACATGTTAAAATGCAAATCATAAAATACAAACACAAGGCAATGATTCAAAGGCAAAAACAACCTTAAAAGTTAGATCACACCAAAAGATGTGATCTATATTTGGTACATATGCTATCTTAGTCGAAGCTCAAACTCCACAGTTGGCCTCATGATAGATAAAGGTCCATTAGGGTGAATTAGGCAGTAGACTAGGGTAGGAGGTCCCATATATCATATACTATCTTGTTTCACCTACTTTATCACATAAGTACCCAATCTTCATAATAAACTGATGACTCTATAAGGGGTCTTGAGGAATGGGTAACACATTATGGGAAGGTAGGTATATTTTAATTTTCATGCATATAGCCTTCATGAGTTGATCTATGTACTTCACTTGTTATCCCAAGTTTTGTGCTCATTAGTCAAAATGTCCTATGTCCTTGGTGTTGATAGTTCTTAGCCTTTCTCACTTGCCTAGTGTCTCTCATTCTTGCTAAGGATGTTCACATCACCCATGTGGTGCCTCATGTTCCTTATTTACATCATATTTTCATTATATTCCCCTTATTAGATATTTATTTTATCTGATCACATCTACCTTATTATGCTTCTATTAGGAATATCTTGGTTAGTTCTTCACATAGTTTATGTATTAATAATTACAAAAATGTAAAAGTAATTACTATTATAATTAGTTATTTTATAAAAAATATTATTAGTCAATTTTTATGGTGGTTGAGTAGGTTTTACTCACCCACATAAATAGGTTTAGGATTTGTACTTCTTTCCTACATTATAGGAATAAGTTTATATATATATATATATATATATATATATATATGTGTGTGTGTGTGTGTGTTATGTACTCTCATATGAAGATATGTAATAGAAAGAATATTATTTTGTGTGATATAATTTTTTGTGCACTACATATTTATGTATGGCTTGCTCATTTTACATTAGTGGTATTAGAGCAGGAAAGGTAATGGTCTATTGATTGATAAAGGGGTATTTTTGATGCAAGCTATGGTTGCCCTAGCATGAGAGAGAATAATTTAGAGAGAGTTTGTAAAAATTATATTCTCCATGTTTTGTTCTGCTTGGAACTATTGCAATTATGGATATATCTAGATGTTTGTTTTTAATATATATCTTTATGTAATCTCCCATTGCATCATACACTAGTTCAGATCCATTTGTCAAGTATTTAATATAATTGGAAGATTTAAAATTTTGTTGATTGGAAAGTGTAGTAACTTTTTTGCCTAGCATTAAATTTTATTTTTAGGTACATAGAAATCATTTATGCACTTGTCAAGTTTAGTTACAATTGAATATTGTAGACATTATAACATTCTTAACATCAAATGATTAACTTGGATCTATTCTCTATCATATAGATTAAACAACCATCTTCACATAGATCTACAACATTCATGGAGACTCATTTTATCTAGCCACCTGTCTCTTTTATTACACCTCAGTAGCTTGGTGGACATGCATCTGGTTCACTATTTTTTTTGTTAATCAATTCTCTGATATCTCATTCATGTATGTTTCATCCACATTTGTTTCATGAGAATTAAAAGGTCATTCAAATAAACCTTCGTGTATTCCTTAGGCATCATCTTTGAAGACTTCTAAATAGTGTACAATTGTAGATAATTTTAGTAGCCATTAATGCTTTTTTAACTATGGTTTGGGTATCGACAACCTTTGGGAGATCCATTCATATGATCTTGTGCTTTATACTATACTTTATGATGTCTACCAATCTTTCAGTTTCTATGTGCCAATTGGTCTTAATGCAATGAATCACAGTTAGATCTAAGTATTTTAAATTTAATTATTGGTATGTAATTTTTATGTTTGAAATCATTGATTTAGTCTCTTTTATTCTTAGTTAACTTTGAGTTCAAGTCTTAGTGTGATTTTATTCAAAATGAGTTTTTTTTTGTCAATCGATAGTTATCTAATAGTAGATATTTAGCTATATTAAAAATCAAAATATTATTGTCATAGGTTTCGATATTAGGTTATTATTAAAATGCCATCAAATCCAATTTTTAATTAGATTTTGAATATTAGTCATTTTGTTAGTGTGGGATTTTATAGTTTAAAGTTTTTTTAATTATTGAGTCCATACATCAAAAATTCTTTAAAAGTCAAAAGTCATAATAGTTATTATTTATGTCAAGTGTGTTCAAGTCTTAAAAATTAAAAGTCATGTATGTCTGTCGATTGTCAAAGTTAAATCCCTTGTTATACATGGATGCATTTTCAGGTGTACTCAACATTTAGTGAGCATGCCCACATTATGGGGGTATTTCCATTGGAAAAATACATGCATCTAAGCTTCATAAAGATATTCATTAAATGAGTCGTATCACCTACTATACGATGGAGGATACATGAAAGGAGGTATTTTAGTGACCTCTCATCAGTCATCAATGATGGGGCCTCACCAATTATTTGGTTACTTGTGTGTGTGTGTGTGTGTGTGTGTGTGTGTGTGTGTGTGTGTGTGAATAAGAATAGAAGAGCATTAATGTTCACTTGTGTGGTGTGAATAACTAGAAACTTCACATTGTGGGGGGAAACATGACACAATGTTCCATTTTTAGTTTTTATGTGTGATTCTATGTGTAAATCATAATGTTCTATTCTATTTTCTTATGTAATCTCATAAAGTGAAAATGTGATGAGAGCTAATGGATGTACTTGGCACATCATGATGTGGTTGTTGGTAAACTACTTGAAAACCATCATCATTTGTGGTTTTTGGTAAACCAATGAAAAACTAACACTATAAGTTTCTAGTTAGTCGTATGAAAACCATTTTGTCTTAGTTTGTGATCAACCAATGAAAAATCACATAATCACAAAAGTAAGTGCATTACAGGTTGGATGTTTTCTCCATATTTGCAGCAAGAGGGGGGAGTGTTAATAATATCTTGATTCACATAGTTTATGTATTAGTAATTACAAAAATTTAAAAGTAATTACTATTGCAACTTGTTATTTTATAAACAACTAATATTAGTCAATTTGTATGGTGGTTGAGTAGGTTATACTCACCCACATAAATATGTTTATAAGTTGTAGTTGTTTCCTACATTATAGGAAAAATTTAATCTATATATTTGTTATGTAATCTCATATGAAGATAGGAAATATAAATAATATTATTTTATGTGATATAATTTTCTAGGCACTACATATTTATGTACAGCTTGCTCATTTTATATCAGCGTCTTGCTTTATATTTTATGAGTTACATTATAAGACCTTGGATATGACCAGGCCTTACTCATAAACACCCTTACAAAAAAAATTTACCACACCATCTCATTTTCATACTAGTCATGTCATTAGGTTGTTTTTTTTTCTAACATTGTATCTCAAAGCAAACACTTAGTTTGATTTTTCATCCTTTAAAGCTTTTGATTTTCATCTATCTATCATGTTCTTGTTTGATTTTTGTGGACTTCACTATATTAAATATGGCATTTGGTATTCTTACATGTTTATATTTATGTATGAATTCTTCATTTTTGTCTTCCATCTTGACTTACATTTCATTTCCAGTCATTCATGTTTTTTTTTCTATGTTTGATTTGACATGCTTATCTTATATGGGGTTACTTTTCACTTACTTCCATATATTTTGTAGAATTATCTTTCATCTACATTACTTTTTGCCATTTATGTTTTCCATGATTTCCAATGGGATTTAGTTTGTTCTACAATCATTTTTCATTCATTTTCCATCCTTTTGTCATTCATTTGCCTTAAATATTCTAAACTTGCCTTAACAATCCTAATTTGCCAATTTTCTTAAGTCCCTCTTATCTTTGTCTCTACTAACTCTTTTCCAAAACCATAAAAAAAAATTTAATCATGATGTCGTAGATAATATTTTCCACTACTATATGCCTATATTATAAAAAATTTAATTTTTCTCTCTTTTTTGCACTAATATCTATAGGTTCACCTGATGTTCTTCACATTAGACACATTCACTTATCTTGTAGACTCCTTATTTATCTAAAACACTAAGGTAAGTAAAGGTATGTGTTTTTCAATTATGTCCTTTCATTTATCTTATTTACTTCTAACTACACTTTAATTAGCATCAGCATTATGTGTCATCATGTTCTATTCCCGAAGCACCATCCCATGTTGCACTTACATGACACATGATGATCTTCAAGTGAGGCATATGTATACACATAATATTTTCAAACTTTTATTAATTGTTGATGTTCTTTATCTTTTAATAACCTATCGAGTCTCAATCTCTCTAAGAAATGGGTGGGCACACCATTGGTGCTTCACATGATTATTGTCCTTTTTACCACTTGTTATCTACACACTTACCTCATAAAATCTATTTCCATAAGCTTGATCTCCTCTTTTGTATACTCCTCTATTCATTTCTCACCTTATATCCCCATTTTCCTAACCTAAAACCCCTTTTGACAATTTATAGTACTAGGTTGACTAGGTTAACCTTGTACTCTTATTGGTGAAATTCATTTAGGGTATAGGTTGGCTCTTTGCCGACCTAACCCATGACCTAGTGAGTTTTTTTCCATATCAGTACTACATCAATTGGGTTGACCTTATCGATTAAAACATTTAGAAGAGATTAGGGTTAAATTTGCTTATATATACAACATTATTTCACCATTATTTAGAGAAGAGAATAATAAGTAAGAGATATTATGCATCTACTTATCCACCATTCTAATTGAGGAGCAAGATTAGGGTTTCATACTTTCTTTGAAGATACAAATCTTGTCTTGTGGAGATCTTTTGGATACATTGATAGGTTGTGTATCCTAGAATTGATTTATCCTTGTCATCCTTACATACCACAATAACCTCTTGTGAAACACCTTGTCCAAGGGAGATATTGAGGCTCAATAGGTTCATCTTCAAAGGTAAGTATTCCTAAGTTTGTTCCTCCTTTGTAAGAGTAGATAGATATATATTTGTACTTATCTTCCATACATTAGGATTCCATATACATTGACATGAGTATATGTCTCTTATGCATTTTTACTTTTGCTATTTATTACCCCAACTTTATGCCACAAGTCTTGGTGAGCTCTAGTTTAGACTTATTATTAGTTTAGTTAATATGAAAACATAGTGTTTATTTAGGGTTATTGTGTGATTATGCTTGACTAGAGGCTTTAGAACCCTCCTTAGTATTGTTTTTGTGATAAGATATCCTCTAATTGGGTCTAGAGGATCCACATATTGATCATGTTCTCAATTATCTAATGTATCCCCAATTGGAAGTGTAATTATGATCTATCATATCTAAGTTAGAATTAATTTATATACTTGATGCATTTATAATTGCATACACATATTATGACACATGCTTTAGTGAGTACTAGATTAGTTTCTTTGCTTTACTTGGTATTAGTTTAGTGAATATGAAAACATAGGACATAGGATAAAGTTAGTGTTATTGGATACATTCTTGATTTGTCATGGCCCAGATTATGAAATGTATCCCCAATTAGAATTATAATTAGGATCTATCTTATCCAATCTATGATTGATTTATAGATATGATGTATTTTTTATTGCATACATTCTAGTGAACCTGATGTGAATCTAACCCTTGCATGTTTTCTTTCATGCTTTTCATTTCTTTCATTTTATTATTTTTCTATATTTGTGATACTAGATTTACCAGGATGATATAGTTTTTAACTTTTTTACACAGGTTTAACACACAGTCACATTAAAATGACTATGTTTTTTTTGTATAGATATTCATCAGATATAGGTTACTAGATTAAATAGTTTGAGACTATACTTTTATGCACTTTTAAATATTAACTTATGTTGAATAGGTCAAATTAGTCTCTTATTCAGCTCTAGAACAACAAACTAGGTCAAATAGGTTGACTCATTATCATAGTTACTTTCCCAATAACAAACTAGGTCAACCATGCTATTATAGTAATCTTAAATAGGCTTTAATAAATAGGGAATTATAGAACTAGGTCGACCCAATCGACACAATTGGAAAAACTTGAAAGTAGCATTTAAGGCACTTAAACAAAAATTTCATAGTCCTCAGCATCTTCCAACCCACCAAGGTTCCTTTCTTTCTATCTTTTTCAATTCATTTTTCCTTACAATTCTATTTTGTAAAGTTTACAATATTCAAAACTATAATCCAATAACAAACTAGGTGGACTTGGTCGACCTATTTCTATAGTCTATCTTCTATCTAAAAGACTAGATCAACTTGGTCGACTTAGTTCTTAAAGAATCTTGATTTTTCAATATAGTATCACCCTTGTTAACTTTATTTTATAATATTTACATACACTATCATTTGAATTGATTCTATACTATGTTTAAAATTAGGAATTAACAACTATATGCTAGAAATTAATTCACACTTTCACTTTCATTTATTTGCATGCTTAGAGTACCTCACATAGTCTAATTAGGTAGTCTTTTAATATACCATTTAGTTTTACTAATTTTCTCTTTCTTGCACACACTACCAAATCACATAATTTTAAAATTCATTTAAACATTTGTCTACCCAAGGCCTACCTACTTGGATTTCATCACCAAGAGGGAAGCTGACTTGGTTTTCTATCCAATTATAAAGATGTGGTTAATGTTATATATTGGAAAATCATCTGACACACTTATTATTTTGGGATTGTGAAGTGATGGGGTAGGTCCCAATACCAAGCTAGTACCATTGCCAACATAAATCCCTTTCAACCTAAATATCTTGAAACCATCCATAGATTGATTTTTGGTTCCCTATTTGCATCCAACATCCATATCAGACTTAAAATAACACTTTATAATAATATATTAAAATTTAGGATGATAAATTAATTAACATTTGATTTTTAGTTGATTTCTTTCTCTTTGCTCATTGTATGTTGTATTGTAAAAACTTGCATTGGCTAACGTTGGTACAAGGTTTTATGTCATGTGCCCTAATTGGATCACTCTATTTGATCCAACTATTTATGTGCTTACTTCCATTTTTTTAAAATTACAATACAAAATATTTCCTTATTTCTAGTACACTATCATTCTGATCAACACAATCTCTTATAGACTATTTTTCTCACTACCTATAGTACTAAGTTGATCTAGTCAACTCTGTACCCCTTTTACCAATCAGGTTATAATACTAAGTCAACTTGCTTGAATTTTTATCTCTTTAGCCATTTAAGTTATAATAATAGTTTGAATTGGTCAACCTTATATCCTTATCAGACTCTATTTTTCCTAGTTTGTAGTACTTGGTCAACCTAGTCGACTCTATACTCTTATTATTGCCCTTGATCTTCTATATGGCTGACTTAGTTATATATCTAGTTGACTTAGTTTTTTGTCTCTCATTCTTCTTGATTATCATCCTTTTTCTTTCCTCAAGCATTAAATCCCCTATCAAAATTTTCTTGGACAATCTAAATCCATTTAGACAATATGTGGGGTGCTCTTTTCTTCTTATATTATATTATATTTTTTCCTCTTTTTAGATTTTAAGGCATCTTGCGATATCCATCCACACATTTCTATAGTATTTGGAGCATCTTTCAATGCCCACCCACATATAATTTTAGACTCTAAGGCATCTAGTGACGCCCATCCCTACATCCACTTACCCTTTAGAGCATCTTGTGTTTCACATTCATACTCTCCATTACATGATATCAGACTAACTTAACTCAAAGAAACCTTTCAAGACATGAGATTGTCACTCACATGCTCATATTTGATATAGAGGTCAATGTTAGACCATTCTCTTATTTTCACACTTTTTATTTTATATCTATCCAACACTTTTAATAGCTTACTTATGTGGGTCTCACCCTTTGTAGTAGTTTTCTCTTTTCATAAACCTTAGTCTTTTCTATTAATCCTTTGGTTTCCTTTTTTTCTCATGATTTTCATTGTACAACCACATATAGGACCTGATCTTCCTCATGATGTACATTTATCCTCTTTGTTTTTGTACTTTGTATGCACTTTTTAGCACCCTTTGGGTTTATATTTTGTGAGTTGTAGTGTAAGACCATGGATAGGACCTAGCCTTCCTCACAAATACCATCTTGTTCTTATCCCATTTACTTTTCTAATTTTTTTTGGCACCCTCATGGGTTTTTTATTTTATGAGTTATAATTTAAGACCATGGATAGGACCTAGCCTTTGTCAAAATCACCATTTTGTCATTCCTTTTTCTATAGTGTGTTTTACAATGGTTATGAGTTCTTGATCTTTATTTTCAACTTCACCTTTTATTTATTTGGTAGATAAAATTTGTATAACAACTTGTGTTAGCATGTTTTCCTTCATTTCCTCATTCTTATGATAAGGAATCACACGTTTCTATCATTTTATCCCTTTTTCACCTTTTGTCACATTTTTTTCAATTTAAAGTAATTCAAATTGTTTCATGTTTCATTCCTCTTGATTTCCTTTCGTCTCATTCCACATTGGATAAAATAAGGTCTAAATCAAGATAACACTTTTATTTCACCTAAATTTACAAGACTCTTAGACACCATGCTCTCTGAGTTCTCTCTCTTAGAAACAAAGTCCCAAGTATTTAAATGAGAGTCATATTTAACACCCATGTTTGGTCTTATAAATCTATATGGAGGAGGAATAGAAAAAATCCATCGATAAATTTAAAATCTAAATCATTTGAAATAAAAGGCAATGATCTAAAAAAGGTAATGATATACAAAAGGCAACATATAAATCTCAAAATTCAAAATCACACCAAAATACATGATTACAAGGACATATCTTATCTTCAATTGAAGCTCAAACTCCATAATTAGCGTCACAATAGAGCCAAGGTCCATTAGGGTGTGATAGTCTAGTAGATTAGAATAGGATAATTCAACAAACTCTATGGTGCTACCTACTTTCTCATACAAGTACCCAATCTTTATAGTGGACTGACAACTATGTAAAGGGTCCTAAGGAATGAGGAATACATTATGGGAATGTAGGTCCATTTTTCATGCATATAGCCTTCATGGAATGATCTACATACTTCATTTGTTGATCTAAAATTTATGTGGCTAATAGAAGTTATTCAGAGTCCTTAATGTTGAAATTCCTCTTGTTTTGGCAAACCTAATTTGAGTTTCTTCACTTTGATTAAGAGTCCTTCTATCTTGGTTTTTTATTCAATCTCCCCTCCACCCATTTAATTTCCTCCCTTGATAGGCACATGTGATTATAAATCTATTTTCCCTATTCTATACTTCCATCTTTTTCACATTTTAAAAACATGCTAGCACTACTTTATTTCAATTTTATCTATCTTTAGAGCAAAACAACATGTTTGAGGAACTATGGATTACTTTCTTTACACAATGGCTCTATATTTCTAGACTTTGATTTATTTTATCATTTTTCATTGTTATACTACCCCTTTTTTCGGACACTTGCATCTATTTATACTTTCATGTACTTTTTCCATTGTTGAGTGCGGTTGGATTATTACTTTTCAATCACCAATGTTGTTTTCCATTTTATGCATCTTTTTACATTGATGATTGAGTAAAGATTGTTAACACTTATTCATCAATGTTATTCTACCATTTTTTCTTTCCCATCTTTATTTAGGTAAGGATTATTACTATTTTCACATTGATGTTTGATTACAATCCTTTTTGACACTAATCCTTGGTTTGACTTGGTGAGTTTGCCTTTCTTACTTTAGGTTTACTTGTTTGAGTTTTTTAGTCTTTAGTAGCCTTGGTTTTTATTTACCTAATTTACTCTAAATTTTGACTTGGTCATTTGGTCTAACATATCACTTATCACCCTAACTTGCCGAATTTCCAAGTATGTCCCATCCACATAACACTAATTATCTTGGCTTTCTTGTATTTTTTTTTTCTTTAGTTTTATATTCTTGGGTTTATCAAAGTCAGTATCTATACCCTCCATAATAAAAACTACAAACACCACAAATAACCATCCAACAATAAAGGTAAGTCAAGCTATGCATAACTTTTACTTTTTCAATTATTTCCTTTTTAGTTTTTTTATGCTTTAAGATATTGTAACTTTTTTTAGCCTTAACATTATGTGTTACTACGTTATTTCTCAAAGCACCATCCCCTATTGCACCTGAGTGACATGTGATGAGCTTCTAATGGGGCATATGTATACACATAATATTTTAAAATATTATCAATTATTGATTATTTATATCTTTTAGTAACCCATCAAGTCTTAATCTCTCTGAGTGAGTGCCCTAAAGGGTGCAACAGGAAAAGGGTAGACAAACCATTGATGTTTCACAAGGTTTTTATCCTTTTTACCACTTATTACCAATCCAATCAGTTCCTAAAATGTTCCCCTAAGCTTTAACTCCTATTTTTCACACTCTTCTAGTCTTTTACCACCTACATTAGCCTTTTTCCTAACCTAAATCCCCCTTTGACAGTTTACATGAATAGTTTGACTAGGTCAACCTTGTACTCTTATTGGTAAAACTTATAGGGTTTAGGTCAGCTCTTGGTCGACCTAGTCTTTGACCTAATGAGTTTTTATCAATAATGATACTAGGTCAACTGGGTTGACCCTATCAGCTAAAACTTTTGAAAGGGTTTAGGTTTAGATCCACTTATATTAACACATCCATTTTTCCATTATTAGAGATATGTCAATAATTACTAATCATTTTATACTTCTTTATAATTTGTGCTTTTACCATTCTACTTGAGGAGTCTTAGCTTGGGGTTTTTACTTGGAGAAGAATCTAGCCTTGTGGAGAAGTCTTAGATGCTTTGGCTTTTCTTAGTGATCTTTACAACCATAACAACCTCTTGTGAAGCACATGTGGCCAAGGGAGAGATTGAGTCTCGACGTGTTCATCTTCTAGGTAAGTATTTCTAACTTTGTTCCTCTCTTTAGTAGATAGAAGTAGCATAAGTAATGGATTTTGAATAATATTAATCTTCTTCTCCATGTATTAGGGTCTTACCTATACATAGCTTAATTAAGATTATCTTATGCATGTTTACTTTTGTTTATTTACTGACCTCCATATTATGCCTCAAGCTTTAGTGAGCACTAGATTATATTTCTTTGCTTTACTTGTTATTAGTTTAGTGAATATGAAAACATAAGACCTAATTAGGGTTATTGTGTGGTTTTTCTTGATTGGAGGCTTTGGAACCCTCCCTAGTGTTATTATTTTGATAAGAGATCCCCTAATCAAGACTAGCAAATCTATATTGGTCTTGACCCCAATTATCTAATGTATCCCCAATCGATAGTGTAAGTAGGATCTATCTTCTTCGAGATAATATTGATTTGTAAATCGGATGCATTTTTGATTGCATACACATACTACCTAGTGCTATATTTATAGTGAATTAATTAGAATATGATGAGACTTGGTATAGTAATTATGGCTTGAAAATGTATTGCACTCACCATTTCTCTTATCCTCTCTCACATATCTAACTATCTAATAATCTTCATCCCATCATCAAATCAATCATCCTAGTAAAATCATCTAATATCTAATCATTATTCCAATCCATTTATCATCCTATCTATATCCTCTATTTACTCATATATCATATCTTTATTCATCAACATATCAACCTCTAACATTTCATTTCCCATGATTTTTCCTAGTCCTCTATCTTCATGTATAAAATTTGAGTCACATCCTTTATCTAATAACTAACATGTCTAGAAATCATTATCATCCTCTTCCTCTAGTCTATATTGTCATCTATCATATAGTATAAACTACATTGGCCTAGGGTCTTTTTAGACTATGTAGATAATGCTTAGTCACATAACACGCCTAAGGTTATCTCGGACACTTTCCAATCATTCATCATCATATCTATCTTATCCCTCATCATCCTCAAGTCTTGCATCAGTTAATTATTGATCTATAATATCAATGATTAATTAATAAGTATATTGATCAATCACCATCCCCACAATCATCTCCCTAATATTTTTGTCAATCTCTCTCACCTATCGATTAGGACCAAAAAATCAAAACATACATATTTACTTCCATCAATCATCCATTATCGTCGATTGGTAAATTCATAATTTAAATTTTATGGTTTCCTCCTTAAATTTGGGTATGAATGATGAGCCCCATAAATTTCCTATTATTGTTTCCATCTATTAAACTCATCCTGCTTGTTTACTATGCTTTTGAACACCTTTTCCATATAGTTTCCTACTTTCATGAACCATATAGAATTATGTTTTCAAAACTCTTTTAAATATTTAAAATTATATATTAAAATTAATATATGATGGTTATATATTTCTTTAGGATTATCTTTATATGAATGTGTTTTTGAAGATATTTTTGAGAAATAGGTATATAACATGAGGCATCTTGCAACAAAGGAATTTCATTATACATGGCATCCTATAGCCACTATGTGACCAAAGCCATAAATCAATATATTTTTATTATATTCTAACCAACTCATAGAAATGACTCTAACCTCCATGGAGATCAATAATGAATTAGTTGAATAATGAAACAACCTTGTTTATCTTGCAACAAAGTTACAAGATTCACATAAAGGATGTCTTTAAGGAAAGGAACTAATTTTGGTTATTCCAATTTGAATGTATCTTATAATAGAATGTATATAATTTTTTGTATAAAAAAATACTCTAAGATATATAAATATGTATAAAAGGAGTTGAGATATATATAAAATAGTATATGTTGAATAGAGATTTTCCAAAAGTACACTGTGTTAAGTAATTGTGATTGTAACTTCATGCAATAATTCATTATTGCACTTATGATTAATATGAGTGAGAAATTCTACGTTCAATATAGTGTTATAAGAGGAAGGTTTGAAGCTAAAGTTGGAAGGAGGAAGGGCCTCCTTTGGAAGGTTACAGAAACAATCCAACACATCTAATTAGTTAACCATGTTATTTGATTTTCTTAAGAATTGCATATTTCATTTCTAAATTTTATGAGTTACATTCTTATTTATGAATTATTTTAGGAAGATTACCACACATAAGCATTTATTTTACTATACTTCTTTTATATTTCATTTCAAGAATTTCATTTATTGTACGTTAGCATCTTAGATATAATTAGCATAATGTCAAATTAGAGATTGAGTGTGCACATATAGTGAAGTCATCCTATCAAGTCTACATCCCTAGGTTGATAATTAAATGAGTTATAAGGTACATATCCATGGTTACTCTCATTTTTAATTTTTATCAAGAGAAGTATATTTGATTATGAATCAGTTGATAATCATTTTTAGCACCATTGCTAGGGAGGGTGTCACACACTTGTAATCTTCGATATTGATAGTAATTATTTATATATGTTTATTGTTATTTTCCAAAGATTTATATTTTATAGATTAAATATTTCCTATTTTCATAGTTTAAATTTACCTTTTTACAATTAGAATAGTGGAAATTTTCAAAAAAAACCATATTACTAATGTTGTGTAGGCAGGGTCGGCAAAAAGTTTAAAAAAAAATTGGTTAACGTATGTAAAGACAAGGGGACTATATAGGAAGTTTTTTGCCTAAATCATCAAAAATTTATTTAAGATCAGAGATTCATCCTATAAAAATTGAGGAACATGAAGGAATTCTTGAAGATCACTCATAGTTGTCAATAGAAGAGGTTGAGAAAGAAGAATTTTTGGCTAGATTGGTAGCACGAGATAGATATCTTGAAGAGGTTCATACCCCTAGAAGAGACCCACATACACCACCTCTAATAATTCCCACCTTAAAACTTCATACTCAGGAATCTGAAGCTCAATTCCCTTCTTCACCCAAATTTCTTCTTAAGGATGCATTCAAAACTATTCTTACCCCTAAGAGAAATACTAGGCCAATAGAATCTTCCAATCTAGAGAGACTCTTTGTTGAGACACTAGTTGAATCTTTTAAAAACTCTACACCATCCCCATTATATAAGAAGCCATGAATTCCTAAGTAAAAATATAAGACTCCATCTTCTACACTCAAAAAATTAAAGAATTGATAGGAATTTTGAGCATTAGGTAGCAATAACCTCCCATCTATGAACATAAAGAGTATTTATGGGGGATCACCAGGAAGAAAAAACTACCAATGAGTCTACTACTTTCAATTTTCCTATCCTCACTCCTAATGTAAATTCACCCATGAATAATATCCCTCACTCTTCACTCCCTACCTTTATAGTAAAAGCATTTGAGGACCCATATACATTTATTTTTTATTTTAACATCTTATGCCATAACTATGATTATAATCAAAACACTCAGAAACTCAAACTATTTCTAGCAACACTCAAAGATGCATCACTTAGATGGTTCATGGGACTTGGAGAAGATGACATTTCTACTTGGGAAGAGATAAAGGAAAAGTTTTTGATGAAATACCAAGACTATTGTAGGGGTAGAAACTATAGGAGAGATGAGATTTTCTAAATGACCCAAGTTGATGATGAGTCATTGGAGAAATATATAGAAAGATTTTTGTTCAGCTTACAAAAATCTAAACAAACCATAATGGACAAGGAATCAATCAAGATGATATTCCTAAAAGGAATTAGGGATGATTATCTAGAGGCACTGGATCTAATGTCTAGTGGTGATGTTTCTACACTACCATTTGATGAACTAATAATTTTATACACAGACTACTCTAGATCAACCATGAATAAAAGTAATGGCAGAACTCTTCCTATAGAATCTACTATAGGACTATCTAAATTTTAATTTAAAAACATGATTTAAGACATAAAGTAGGACATCATCAATCACCTAGCTACTCAGCTTGATACATTATATACATAGTGAAAGCAAGAATAAATTGAGAAAGCCTTAGCCACATATTATCCTAAATGTAGAAAGAAGAAAGTAGATTGTACAAGCCATTCCATGAAGGCTCGAGTAGCCAATATAACTAAAAAAATCCTAAGATAGTATAGATACATGCCATAGGAGAAGATGAGAACCAAGTGTTTTTCATAGCTCAATGGAAACCGTGGGTACAAAGACTAGGTATGCCATCAAACTCTATGTTTGTAAATTCTCAATTCTAAAACAATCCTCAATACAGTTCTTGGATGAATATACCTAATCCAAATTATCCCTAAATAAATTGGTAGCTACCCCATAATCAATTATGAATGTAATATAATAGACAACAACCTCAACAAGGACAATTTCAAAACTAGCAATGGTTCTATCACTCTAATCCATGGCAACAACAATGAAGAGGAAATAAAGGCTTTCCCCAACAAATGCAACAATCACAACAATAGGCCATAATGCCAAACACTTATAATCCTATTTAAACCACTCAATTATCCACCCAACCCATCCCCAATCTTGCTAATAAGCTAGTTCAACTACACAATCCACTGAAATAATACAATATCCAATATACACCTTGGATATTAATCAACTTCAACTTCACTCAGGTCATGTTCTTTCACAACCCACCTCACCCATAATCACATGACACTTTGAACTAGATCCACTCCATACTAATACATAGGCATCCATATCCAATCCTAAGCCAAGTCCATCATAAAAGAAAAAAAATGATAATCCTCCTTTTCCAAAGAGATTGAACATATCATGTCCTGAACAAGAACCTGAATTTGATATCATAGGACAAATCAAGAATGTGTGCATCAAAATCCCAATCTTTCAATTAATAAAGGATGTTCATATCTATAATAAATATTTTCATGAGCTATGTCTAAATAAATTAAGAATAAAGAAGAAGAATCCTAAAATAGTCCAAGTCATTGGCTAATTAGCAGATATTATGTTGAGAAACATAGTTCCCCCAAAATATTATGATCTAGGAAATCCTATAGTTAATGTTAGTATCCATGACCAACCTATTTCCAATACTTTAATTGAATTAGGTGTAGCCATTAACATGATAATAATGGATACCATGCAACAACTAAAGCTTACCACTCTCCATCCAACACCTACCATCCTTCAGATGACTGATATATTAACTGTTAAGCTTGAAGGAATTATTGAGGACCTTTTTATCACTCTAGATTCCTAGCAATAACTAGTAGAATTTATTATCCTACAACTAAACACCAATTTTGGGGGTTATCCTCTCATCCTTGGTCACCCATAGTTAGCTACCATTGATACCTTTATTGCTTGTAGGTCAAGAAAAATGCTAATTTCCAATGGAAATGATACCAAGAAATCGGTGTTGTATCTACCAACTCAGCCTTCCCTAAATGATGGACCAATTCCTTGGATTGATGACCTTGAATAAGCTATCTCTTTTTATACTCTCTACATAATTATTTGGATTCCAACTTGATAAACCCAAGAAGAATAAGTTGTCTTTATTGGTATCTTGCAAAACACATATCGACAGGATCGTATAGCAACCAACCTATTGGAATGTACACCATGCCCTCTTTAAAATACCTTTCCTAAGAATGTTTTTACTGAAACCACAAGAAACATTTGGGCATTCCATCAATTACTTTCTCATCAATTCAATTATGCTCCTTTAATCACCAATGTAGAGACCATCTTTCTTTAACAAATAAAGTAGACATCCTGCCAAACAAACCTCTCAATATCAACACTTCTTTAACACCCCAACAAGAAAGTTAGTTACTTAAAATTATAAGAAGGCACAAAATATCATTTTCCTAGGATTACCATGACATGAGATGAATACCCCCATATTTATGCATGCATCACATTTACATTAAGAAAGAATGCAAACCTATTTTCCAACCCCAAAGATGAATAAATCATGTAATCAAAGACATTGTCAAAATTGAGTTGTAAAAACTCTTGGATGTAGGATTTGTTTATCTTATCTCAAACAAACAGTGGGTATCTCCCCTAGTCATTATCCCTAAGAAAAGAGGCAAATGGAATATTTGTGTTGACTACAGAGAATTGAATGTTACTATTAGGAATGATCACTTTCCCCTTCCATTTATTGATCAAGTGTTGGATACATTAGCAGAGAAGAAGTAATTTTCCTTCCTAGATGGCTATAGTGGTTATACTAAAATAAAATTTTCTCCATAAGACCAAGAAAAACCACTTTTACTTGGGGAACCTATGTCTATGTTGTCTTGACATTTGGTCTTTGCAATGCCCCATCTACTTTTCAACATGATATGTTGAGAATATTTTCTAATCTCTCCCATGACTGTGTTGAAATATACATGGCTTATTTCATTATCTATGGGTAGACATTTGAACAAACACTGACCAACCTAGATAAAGTTCTTTAATGCTACTAGGACCATCAATTATCTCTAAGCAATGAAAAGTGTTACATGCTTATGACTAAAGGGATTATGTTAGGACATCACATATCCCCTATTGGAATTTAAGTTGAACCAACAAAGATAAGTATCATCAAATATATACCCACACCAAAGAATCAAAAAGATATTAGAAGCTTCCTAGGACATACTGGTTATTATGGATGATTCATCAAAGATTTTAGTAAAATTGGCACTCCATTGTTTGGATTGCTTACTAAAGATGTTGAATTTACATGGACTAATGATTGTCAAAATGTCTTTCAGTAACTCAAATACCTACTCATAATATATCCTATTTTAAGATGGCCTAACTAGAAGAAGCCTTTTCACATTCATATAGATGCATCTGACACCACTCTAGGAGTTATCCTTGGTCAAAAAGATGAATCTCTGAGTTATATAATTTATTTTATCAAAAAAAATCTTCAAGGGGCTGAATTGAACTACATTATAATAGAGAATAAATTTCTCACTATCATCTATGCCATCAACAAATTTTGACAATACATTATAGGTTACCAAGTATTCATCACACTATTCATGTAGCAATAAGGTATTTAATGAACAAACCTACTATAATAGGTAGGATAATTCATTAGTTACTTTTACTACTAGAATTTGATATTACCATTATGGACAGACTTGGTAAAGATAATGTAGTAGAAGATTTTCTATCTTGATTGAAAAATGATTAACATAGTCTTATTATTATTGATTCTTTTCTTGATGAACATTTATTTGGTGTAACAATTCAATCTTCTTGGTTCATAGGTATTGCTAACTATCTTGTTGCAGGATCACTACCATAACATTTCTCACCTAGGGATAAACAACACCTGATCCAAAAGAGAAGACATTATTCTTGGATTGTAGGATATCTCTTTATCACTAGAATAGACTCAGTTATGAGAATATGTATTTGAGAAGATGAAGCTTTTGACATTCTCAGATCCTGCCATGATGATCCCTATACAGGTCATTTTTCTACCAAATAGACTACCATGAAAATACTCATTGCTAGATATTATTGGCCTTCTTTTCAAAAATATGCCATGATGTACACAAGTATATGTGATCAATGCCAATGTATGGGAAATCCCACTCACTCTGATTAAATTCCATTAAAACCACAACTAGTTTTGGGAACCCTTTAACAAATGGAGACTAGATTTTATAGGTCCCATTGATCTTAAATCCAATAAAAAGGAATACATACTAGTGTGTACTAATTATGTCACTAAATAGGTAGGGGTTAAGGCCTTAATCCATGCCTAAGATGATAAGGTAGCTAAGTTCCTTTAAGAATAAATTTTCACCCGTTATAGAGTTCTAAGAGAAATAGTCATAGACTAAGGCCCACATTTCATATCAGATAATTGCCTTGGTAAAAGAATATGAAATTAGACACAATAAATCTACCCCCTACTATCCTCAATAAAATGGTTAGGTGCAAGTGACAAACCATGAATTAGAAAATATCCTCACCAAGACTATCAGCTTGCATAGAAAAGATTGGTCAATCATCTTCTAGAAGTAGTTTAGGCTTATAGAACCACCTAGAATACCACAACTAGTTTCACTCTATATTAACTAATTTATTGTAAAAAACTTGTTCTGTCTATTTATTTTGAACATAAGGCATTAAGGACAACACTTGATTTGGGATTATATCTTTTTCAAGCTCAATAAGATAGGATCATCAAGTTAAATGCACTTAAAATTTTAAGAAAGGAAGCACTTCATCATACTGAAATAGTGCAAAGATAATGTATAAGATGGTAGAAAAGAACATCAAGACTAATAATTTCCAACTAGGAGATTGGGTACTCATTTTTTACTCTAAATACAAGGATCATAAAGGAAATCTACAATATAGATGGTTTGGGGCTTATGAGATCGAATGAGTTTTTGACAATGGAACTATAAATCTCACAACCATTAACTTTGTTCAGTTTTAATTACTTTTTAATGGTCGTAGGATAAAGCTGTACAAGAAGCCATTCTCTAAGGAAACTCTCACTTGCCAAATTCTTGAATAACAACATCCATCTCTTCTTCTTGAAGTAAATCAACATGTTCTTACAGCTAAAGGGTATTTCTATCAACCCTTCTCTAATATTTTCCAAGATTAATAAATCTTCTTGTAGAGAAGAACAAGTCATTCCCAATGGATTGGTTTAATCTAAATAAAATCCTACCCTCTAGCTTCCTGTGATTTTAGTTAAAGTTTGGACTAGAAAATATTTAAAAAAATAAAAAAATTTAGCAATGAAAACCTTTGAGCGTTGCTAACAGATGTTGTCTCAAAAAACTAGGTAACTAGTTGATCGACATTCATTTAAAAAAATGTTTTATTTTCCCTTTTTTTTCTTGAAGACTCATCACCTTGGAGTATAAATACATTTTTTCTTACTATAAGATATAAAACTTGTCGCTACAGGTGGAAAACTTACTACTGTAGGATAAAACTAGTAGTTACAAGATAGAACTTATTGTTGTAGGGCACATATCTTATTATAGGATGTCTTCCTACATTCCATCCTACATCAATAATTTACTACCACTTAAAATCTATAATATGCCATGATCACCACTTCACATCATCATTTTCATATTTATGAAAGGTATTTCTATAAATAATAGAATAATTAATCTATATTTATTTATTGTCATACATTTTGATTACTTATAAAGATGATTAGACTTAATGCTATCAATGCACAACCATATCCTCTTCTTATCAAATATACTTACTATCTCTATCATTATTGATGTGACTATTGATACAATTACTATTATCACCCCTTACTCTTCTCACAAGTGTTTTATGCACGTTGGCCTTCATCCCTCGAGGACAAGTGATAGATCAAGTTGGGGGAAATTTTTTCATTAATTCAAAAGGATTATTTCACCTCTCAACACAAAAGTCACAAATCATTCTACCATTTCCCAAAACCTTTGTTTTAAGTACCCAAACATGCAATTCCCAATATGAGAGGTGATTTTTTGAAACATGAACCATTCGATATTACCCCCTTGACCAATAGCCCATAAATCTTGGCCTTGTTTTGGCACATAGGATGGGTGTAGTATTTTGAGAAAATACAATCCTTATATGAAGGAATTATGGGGGAATTTATTGATACATTGCATAATAGTTTGGCCATAGTAAAAAGGATGGAAGTAAAGTTGATAGAAACAACCATCAGTAAAGTAACTAAACTACCTAGAATATGGGAGGAATGGTAAGACAAAATATGATGTCGAGGTTGAGAGATGAAGGTTTAAAAAATTAAATGAATGCTTAGAAACCTCAAAGCAAGGCACCACAAGGTTTTCTTTACCAATAATATGGGCTAAGGCTACCAAGTTTATCTCTATATATTTCATCTATGAAGGAAGGTATTCTATGCTGCATAACATACACTTCAAGATACTCAATCATTTACAACACAGAGTGGAGATAAATATTCCCAACTTTTTGATTCATATGATCAACAAAATTTTGAAGACTTTTCAAAAAGGTAATTTTAAATCTCTCTCACAACATTATCTCATTCGGTTACTTGTTCAAGAGTGTTTGCAAAGAACTAGACCCAACATCAGTTGGGATGAATTTCTCCAAATACCAAGAAATGAAGAGAGTGAGCAAGAAGGAAATGAACCAAAAGAATAATTGGAAGTTAAGGAGAAAAAATTAGAAGACACCCTCCCTAAAAAACCATAAGAACTTATAGCAAAAGACCTTCCTATAGCCACACAAGAACCTACAAAAAAAGGTATTCCTGTAATAACAAAAGAACCTACAACAAAGTCTAAGAGAAATAAAAAAAGGAAACTCATTCTTCAGCTTGATTCAGATGAGTCTAAGGAGGAATTCCATCTTCTTCCAAGAATACCAAAGTAACCCCCACTCCTCATAGATCTCATAGATTAAAGAGAAAAATGAGAACTAATCCTTCTTCCATTATTCAAATAAATGAAGAATCTGGGGAAGAAAGGACTACTAGTAAAAATGAATCTATTGAGATTGAAGCAGACAAGGAAGAATGTTCTCCAGTATTCCATTAGGAAGAAGTAAAATATTTTGAGCATAGTTTTAAATAAATGCATGATGAAGAATAATAATTTGAGCACAATCTTGAAGAAATACATGAAGAAAAAGAAGAAAAAGTGGAACATAGTGAAAAAGTAGAACAAGAGTTGCATAAGGAACCAATACAAGAAGAATTAGAACTTAAGTTGCATAAGGAACTAGTACATGAAGAATCTGAACAATTGGAACACCCTGTAGTAGTGAAAGTGGAATTATCCACTCTTGAGGAAACCTTGCAAGAAATTGAGAAACTAAGGAAGTAGCTACAAAATTAATCTAGTGGAGGTCTGGATGCACTAACTTTAGTAACTTATCAGTTGTATCCCTCAACCATAGATCACCTTGCATCCAACATTCCACAACCTTATATATCAAGAGGAACCTAAATCTACCACTAAGGTCAGGTATCACTCCTATTTTTAAATATCTTCTAAACTATTGAATTGGATGGATAATCAATTTGAATATTTAAAATAAGTAAGGAAATAAAATAGGAAATTGAAAGAGGTAAACAAGTTGAAGGAAGAGAGCATCAACAAGTTGAAATAGAAAGTTGAGGATGTGGCTAGTATAACACAAGAACTCCTTGATTATAGGCCTCCTGTAAAAGTTTATTTAATTTAAATTGAAGAACAATGAAACAAGTTTAGGTTTATGAGAATTTACTGTGATATGCTCCATGAAGTTATTAATCACCTTTCCTTATTTTCCATTTGTAAAATAAGTTCATGGGAAGAACAAGCACAATTATGTGAAGTCTACCTGCATAATTATGTTGTTCTATATGATAGAGAGTAGAATCCAAACCTATATGTTGGATATGTCCAATTTTAAGCATTTTCATCATACTTGTTGAATGAATAGACAAGAAGAAGAGAAATAGTAGAATGAGAGTCAGCTACTCATTAGGAGTGAATCAATGGCACCTGATGTTGTTCTAGCAGAATGGGATGATATCATGTTGAAACATGAAGTAAGAACTTGGTTTGGTGATAACTATGATAATGTTTAAGATTTTTATTCAGGACTAAGAACTTTTTCTAGTTTTTCTATAAGAGAATCATATACTGAACATTTAAATGACCTCACCCTAACACTAAGGAAGAGGGAGCCCTATTCCCTTTTTAGTTTAAACACAACATTTACCATGACCATCAAATACATCCTTCTTGTAGGTGTAATAGGATCAAAATTGCTAAATCTAAAGTTCCATCCACCCCTATTTTGGTACCCTCTTCCAAATTGGAAGGAAAAAAATCTAGTGGATGAAGCTAGGAAACCAAAATGTGGAAACTATTTGAATAGAGACATGAATTATATGCTCACCTTTCCATTGGTGTTATCGATCCTATGGATTTTAGATTTATTTGTGAATTGGGAATAAACAAGTATGGTGCTCAAGGTCAATAAAGATTTTAATTTGGGGGGTTTGATGAGAACCATAAATGTCATGTTATTATGTATATCTATTTAACTCATCCTACTTGTTTACTATGCTTTTGAACACCTTTTCCATATATTTTCCTACTTTCATGAACCATATAAAATTATGTTTTCAAACCTTTTAAATAGTTAAAATTATGTATTGAAGTTAATATATGATGGTTATATATTAATTTAGGATGCTCTTTATATGAATGTGTTTTTGAATATATATTTAATAAATAGGTATATAGAATGAGGCATCCTACAACAAAATAATTTCATTATACAGACCATCCTAAAACCATTATGTGACCAAAGCCACAGATGAATAGATTTTGATTCTCTTCTAACCAACTCATAGAAATGAATATAAACTCCATGGATCTCAATAAATAAGTGGTCAAAGAATGAAATAGTCTTGTTTGTCCTACAACAAATTTATAAGATTCATATGAAGGACATCTTTAACGAAAGGAACCAATTTTAATTATTCCAATTTGAATGTATCTTAGAATAGAATGTATATATTATTTTGCATAAAAAATTATCCTCTATGATATATAAATATGTAGAAATAGGGTTGAGATATATATAAAATAACATATTTTGAATAGAGATTTGTCAAAATTACATTATGTTAAGCAATTGTGATTGTAACTTCATGCAACAATTCATTACTGCAATTATGATTAATATGAGTGAGCAATTATAAGTTAAATATAGTTTTTTAAGAGGAAGGGTTGAAGTTGGAGTTGGATGGAGGAAGGTCCGCCTTTGGAAGGTTGCACCAAAAATTCAACCCATCTAATTAGTTAAGCATGTTATTTGATTTCCTTAAGCATTGAGTGTTTTATTTCTGAATTGTGTGTGTTACATTCTTGTTTAATAATTATTTTAGGAAGCTTCCCATGAATAATAATTTATTTTATTATAATTTATTTATATTTCATTTAAATAATTTCATTTACTTCACTTTATCATCTTAGATACAATTAGCAGAATGTTAAATTAGAGATTGAGTGTGCACATACAGTGAAGTCATCCTATCAAGTCTACGTCTCTAGATTGATAATTAAATAAGTTAGAAGGTACATATCCATAGTTAATATATTTTTTCATTTTGATCAAGATAAATATATATAATTATGAATAAGTTTATATTTAATGACCAAGACTATAACTTTATTAACATCTCTCACTCCTTTACATGTTTCTTTTCTAGGTCATCATCACTATTAATTACATTATGGCTCATTGATTTGATGAAATGTAGTTTAATTATTACTATTAATATTTTGTTTACTTGATAATATCATTTCTTCTCTCTCATCCCCTTCATCATATTATTTTACTTTATCCATGAGCTACATTCATCATCAATCTTATCAAGTTATTGTCTTACCTTGGCCCAATTCTCTCTCAACATGCATCTTTGCTTGGAATATGTCAAAATCTCATGGCCATTATCATGTTGGTCTATATCTCTCCCTGTAATGTGTCCTTTCCTATTACATGTTGAAACATTATGGCCGTTTATCTTATTATCATCATGTTATGGTTGATTCCCCCTTGGTATGTGTTGACAACTATGACACAATCATTGCTAGTCCTTGTGCATAGGTTTTTTCTAGGTACATCATCATTTTTTAGCTCACTATTCATGTATATTTCATTTTATTAATCACCATATATCATCCCAACACCTTATCTCTTCAAACACCCCACCCCTCATTTCCTCTATTGAGTGCCCATCCATGACTATCTTTATTATTTGAAAGATCATTACTCCCTCAACTTCATTCAGTCATAATGCCCTTCCAAAGAGTGGAAAAATGTATGCATCCCAATTTTATTAACTTAACAATATTGGTAATTATTATACTAATTCACATCTAATTCCATCTAATAATTAATTAATAACTCCTCTTGTCACTATTCCATCTAACATGGCCCATTTAACCCCATCCTAGTCAATTATTTGAATACCCTCTTCATATTTAATATCCAACCTATATCCCATCCATTATTACATCACCTATTAAAATTTTATTTATCTAATAAATCCCTCATGCACACTTTTGAATTTAAAATTCATAAAAATATGCCTACCCACCTATCCCCTAGGCTCTCCTACATGCCTATTACCTAGTCTCCACCTTTCTCTTTCTCTAGAGAGTTCTCTCTCTAAATAATTCTAAAGAATTTTAAATTCATTAGAATTATATAATTTATATCTAGAGTATTCTAATGTATTTTTAATTCAATAAAAAATTTCCCTCCATGGCCTATTTAAATCCATCCACTCCTCCATTGAAAACAATGAGAAACAACTATGAAATCTATGAACCTTCATGTTAAAATCTTCTATCAACTAGTTCTATCAAATTATTAGTTTATTCCATTATCAATTCAATTTAATGTTTTCAAAAAATTTAGTCTATGTTAACAATCCTCCATCTATAATCATTTAGTCTTGTTTTGAATCTTGTTTAGAGCAATTAGGTTTAGATTTTATAATGTTGTTATAAATATTTATTTTTCTTGCATTATAGTCTAATGGCTCTAAATTCAAAAATTATATTGTATATTTGAGTGGGTTTGATTTAATTTCATATCTCTAATTAATTACTCAAATTATCATCTCACATATATTATCTTGGAATCATTATCCCCTATGTAAGAGGTGTTTTTGAAAAAATAGCTATAATTATTAATGAGGTGGGTATACAAATAGATTTCAAGATAATTAAAATAATTCACACTTCTCTTGATTTTTAAAAATATATTTTAATTCCCAATAAACAAAAATGTGTATAAATGGTTCCTTACTTTTATGGTAAATCCTATATAGGAGAAACTAGGAGATCTATCCAAACAAGACACAAATATCATTATAGAGACATTTGTAACTCTCAAATTAATAGTTCTACTCTTTCTAAACATTCTCACAATACTAAACACCAATTTTTCATGAATGAGGTTAAACTAATTGTTAAATAAAATAATTTTTGGATGGAGGCTAGAGAAACCATTAAATTTGAAAAAGGGCCAGTGAATCTCAATAGGGATAATGGATAATGCATTATCAACTCTTGGAGACATATTATTTACCATATTGGTAGGTTTAACAACTAACATAATTAATTTTAACATTTTTTACTCTTTTTTAGTTTGGTTGACTAAACTTGTACCTTTGGAATTTTAGTTTTGTTATTATTTATAGGTGTAAGCCATTTACAATTCTCATGAAATAACTTACTAATCTTTCTCTCCCTAGTGATGAGTAAACATATCTTACTCAAAATGTTATATTTTTATTTCATTTTATATGATCAATCTCATAACCTCTTCTATAAAAAACAAAATATACATGGTTTTCTTGGTTCCTAAAAGCCTAGGTAGGAAATGCATCTAGGCATAGCTTCAAGAGCAACATTTATTAAATACATCACCTTTTTTGCATTATTATGGGGGATTGATGACTTTTATGGATCTACACATAGATAGACCACTCTTAAAATTGTCTTTACCACTTGATAAATCCTCAATGGAATATTAAGACTCATTTTGACTATCATAACACTAATTCTAAAATCCAAACCTGTAACTCAATAAAATTTTCTAACTCTATATTTTCTTTATATAAGATCATGCTTGAAATACTCCAATATCTAATTTGACTTTGTTTCATATTTATCTAGGATTTTAAAATATAAACTAACATTTCTTGGAATGGGTAGCAACTCCATTAAGGTCATTGATATTTGGTTATGCTCTTCAGGAGCTTAGGAGGCATGATTTTAGTCTTAAAGGTTCTTGAAAGTTCTTAGAGAACTTGAAAGCTTAATCTAAAAGGCCTTGTTATAGGTATTTACTTTATATAAGCCTATTAATTAGGTATTAGGAACATAACCTTCCATTCCTACCTATAACTTAAGGTCTATTACATAGACCTATTGAAACTCCTGGATGAGATCTAAGGCATGTTTTCCTTCAACATTTTGCATTGTCTAAGTCTTGTTAAACTCTTAAATTGGTCACATAGGAAAACCTACACAAAATATGCAACCTCTAAGTATTCATTCACTTTCATTTCAAGATTATTTTGGATGGTATTAGATGTATGGAGAGCCTCTTGGCTAATTTAAGGACTTTAAATCCAGATATAAACATTTTAAAATATATTAAAACCCCCACACTTTTATTTGTAGACCTGTTTGACCTCATTGGAACTTTTGAAATTTTAATAGAATGCTTAAAACCTTTTTAATACACCATATATACCTTTCATTTCATTGTTTAATTAGCCATTAGGATATTTTAGGGGCATACATACTTGCAGATGCATGTTTTCCTTTAGCACTAATAGTTAGTTACTAGGTCTATATGCATGTAACCCTAGTGGGTCATGAATATAATAGAGAGAAAATAAATTTTAATATTTTATGATTTTTGTAAGGTCCCCCACCAATCTATAAATATTTTAAAACATATTGAGACCTTACCCTCTTGCATTTAACTTACAAAGGTCTCACTTCAAATTTGACACCTTGTTAAGTATGATCTTCATGTCCTACAACCTTTTTAGATGATATTGGGGTGTAAGTAAGTTACTTGGACTTATTTTTGGTTCCTCCATTTATAATTATCACTTTGAAACACATTAAATGCCATCCTTAACTATAACTTATAGATGTCTCTCTTCAAATTTGACATCTCCATCTTAAAAACCTTGAAATTATTCTAATAAGCTTACAACTCTATCCAAGTTTTATTAAATAAAATATGGAGTCTATTGGCTTGTATGAGGACATTTCCCTTAGGTGAGAACAACGAAAAATACATTGAAAGGTCACTTTTGATGTGCAGGCATGTAGGCCCCTTTTTAGGCCTAAAACTCCATAAAAACCCTCTTGAAACGTTGATTGTGCATAAGTTTATAGGCTTGTTAGATTATGGAGGGTATTTTAGGCTTGTTTTTTTCATTTAACTATGGGATAATCATCTCAAAACACATGTCAAACCTCTTTTTCAACTTACAATCATGTCTTCTTATCTCAAGATTAAAACCTCTTCACTTTTAAACTTGGGCTCCTATGGACCCACATCTATACTTGGTTTACATTTGATGTAAGGGGATGATTCATAGATTTATTTAGGACCTATTTTAGGTTCCATATTCAAGATAAACTTTTAAAAATTCCTTGAAAACCTCAATTTTTCATTTATAGACCTGTACAAGTCTCTGCAAGATTGAGACCTCTTCACTTTACAACCCTAAGATGACTATCATGAGCCTACAGCCCCATTTATATCATATTTAAATCAAGGGGGAAGGTTATTGGGATTTTTTTAAAACACTTTAGAAAATAGAAACCTCTTAAAACACTTGTATAACTTATTATAACTTATAGACATGTTACTCTTCTTAACTTATTTAAAACCTCATTGAAAAATTTGATCTTGGTATTCAAGGGCCTAAAGATACTTGGAGGTATTTAAATCACCTATAAAACTTACTAAATTCATAAATTCCATTATAACAAGCATCAAAACAATAAAGATGGATCTATGAGCTTCGAGGGTTTAAGAGGGTTTCAAGACTACTTGTGATGTTTTTGATGGATCTACATGCTCCAAAGCTTATCAATTAGTTTATTTAGATTGATATGGTGATAAAAAAATTCTCCCAACATCCTAAAATATCCATCCTTTAGCATGAATTATAATAAGTGAAATCAAGCTCCAAATCGTGCTCTTATTGAGCTATCTACATGCATGTTTTGGTTTCTTTACAATGATTCATAGCCCTGTATGATCTCCAAATCGTGCTCTTATTGAGCTATCTGCATGCATGTTTTGGTTTCTTTACAATGATTCATAGCCCTGTATGATTCTCTTTACCTCAAAATGCCTATAATAGACCCTATATTATATCCTTATCCCTCTCAAATGGTAAGAAAATACCATGTAATTCATCAATGAATATGTAACCTCTTATAAAATAGACTGTAGGTTTATATAAGTGAAAGTGAAGTAGAACTACAAATCAATCCTAGCTCAAAAAAGATAAATCAAACTAGCATTCTACTTGTTGGTGCATTTAGACAATCTAGGTCATGACCAATATGGATTTATTAGACCTAACTAAGGGGGCCCTTATCACAAAATATCACTAGAGAGTGTTCTAAATCCTCTATCAAGCAATACCATATAATAACCCTAGTTAGGTCCTATGTTTTCTTATTAAATTAAATACAAAGCAAAGTAAATCTAACCTAGTGTTCACCAAAGCATAAGTCATAAAATGGCGGTAATAAACATAAAATTAAACATGAAAAAAATAATTATGGTTAAGTGTGTGTGTGTGTGTGTGTGTGTGTGTGTGTGTGTGTGTATTTATATATATGTATATATGTGTGTGTATATATGTAAATTTATGTGTGCGTGTGTGTACACACACACACACACACACACACACACAGGGAGAGAGAGAGAGAGAGAGAGAGAGAGAGAGAGAGAGAGAGAGAGAGAGAGAGAGAGAGAGAGAGAGAGAGAGAGAGAGAGAGAGAGAGAGAGAGAGAATCCTAATACATGGAGAGAAAAATACATTTAAAATACATTACTTCTTCTACTTCTATCTACTAAAATAGAAGAGTAATAGTTAGAAATACTTACCTTGACGATGAACTTGTAAAGGCTCAATCTCTCCCTTGGCCAATGGTGTTTTTCACTTTGTAGCTTGTAATGATCACAAAAATAGTCTAGATCTAGCCTATATGACTTCTCCTAAGTATCCAAGACTTTTATACAAGACAAGATTCTTCTCTCCAAGTGTAAACCCTAAGCAATGACTCAAGTAGAATTACAAAAGAGCATATTGTAAATAAGTGTAAATGAATGATTAACTCTATCTCTTTCTAATGAAAATGGCTAAAATTATGTGTTTATATATCCATATCTAACCTTGAACTCTTATGAATTTTTTTTTGATAGAGTTGGACCAATTGACCATGTTCTTTAATAAAAAAAATTGGTTCGATCCTGCATTAGGTTGGCTGGGGATGACCTAATCCTATAATGTATTTATATTGTAAGAACAAGGTCAATCTATGCTAACTTTTATTAGTAAATGATAAAAATAGGTTTTGGATTAGGTAGGGGTTGTTTAAGGCATTAAATTATTTGGAAGAGTGTGTAAGGGAGGTGTCAAAGCTTAGGTAAATGTATAGGATAATTTGGTGTTGGTTACAAGTGGTAGTATAGGGAATAATAATATTACAAAGCACCAATAGTCTACCCACCCCTTTCTTGGTTCACCCTTTAAGGAGTGAGCTCAAAGAAATTTAGTCTTGACAGGTTCCTACAAGAGAGAAAGCATCAATAATTGATAAATATTAAAAATACTATTGTATACATATTCCTTACTCAAAGCTCATCATGTGTCACACAATTGTAACATGGGATGGTGCTTTTAGAAAGAACATAGTAAAACAAAATGTTGAGTTAAGTAAATTATAGTATTTTAAAACATAAAATAGGTAAAAGTAAATGTCTCAAAGGAAATAACTGAAACAAAAAAGTAATGTATGTGTATCTTAACTTACATTCATCATTGAATGGTTTTTTGGTGTGTTTTTAGTTTTGATTTTGGAGGGTGAAAAAAAAAATGCTTTAAACAAACCCTAAGGATACAAAACTTAAAGAGAAAAAATAAAAAAATTCAAGAAAGCCAAGATAACTAAAATGTGTAGGTATGATGTACTTGGAAATTTGGTAAGCTAGGGGGAAAATTCTAAGTTAGTACCAAATGACCAACTCAAAAATTTAGAGTAAATTAGGTAACTGAAAATTCAAGGCTACTAAATGACCAAAAAACTCTTACATGTAAACCTTAAGTAAGAAAGGTAAAAAACCAAATAAAACTAAGGATACAATAAAAATAGAAATCTAACATCAATGTGAAAGCATAAATAATCCTTAATAAATCATTAATGGAAAATGTACATGAAATATAAAATAACATTGGTGAGTGATAAGTAACAATCCAAACTCAATCACTAATGTAAAAAGATACCAAAAATAGAAATAGATACAATTTTTTGAAAAAAGGAAAATACTAACAAAATATAGAAATGGATGTAGTTGTCTAAAAAAAGGAGTGATAATGAAAAAAATTCAAATAATATAAGGTAATTATAGAAAATTAAAGCAATTGTGTATGGAAAAATAGTCCATATTCACTTAAGCATATTATTTTATTTTGAGATAGATAAAACCAAAACAATATAGTGATGAAGAGGGAATATAGAAGTGGGGAAATAGATTTAGAATAAAATTTTACTATCATTGGGGGAAATGAAATGGGTGGTGGAGTAAATGAAGGAAAAATTGATGTAGATAAACTCTTTATCAAAGTCAAGACACTAAAATTAGGTTTGTCAAAACAAGAGTACTTTTGACAAAAGGACTCTTAATAACTTCTCCTAACCACATAAATCTTGGGTCATCAAATGAAGTATGAAAATCTTCCCATGAAGGCTATATGAATAAAAAATAATATAGACATACCTTCCCATAATGTGTTCCCTATTCCTTAGGACCCCTTATAGAGTCATCGGTCTAATATGAATATTGGGTACTTTCATGAGAAAGTAGGTAGCACTATAAAAAATTTAATTCTCCTATCCCAATCTACTAGCCTACCACACCCAAATGGACCTCATCTCTAGTATGAGGCCAAATATGGATTTTGAGCTTTGATTGGAGATAGGATATGTGTTATGAATCATGTTTTTTGGTGTGAAGTTTAATTTTAGATTTGTATATTTTCCTTTTGTTTTAAATGATTTGGATTTTAAATTTTGATGGTTTTTTTATTCCTCCTCCATATGGATTTGGAGAATCAAACATGGGTACTAAAAATGACTATCATTTAAAAACTTTAGACTTGGTAGCTAAGAAAGAGGACTTAGAGATCATGGTCTCTAGGATTCTTGTTTATTCATGTGAAATAAAAGTTTTATCTTGAATTTGACCTTGTTGTATCCAAAGTGGAATGAAAGGAAAAGGAAATAAAGGAGAAATGAACATGAAACAATTTTAATTTCTTCAAATCATAAAAATTGTGACAAAGTGAAAATAGATACAGTGACAAGTAAGTATGATTCATTATCATAAGAATGTATGTAAGTTTAGGGAAACATGCTAACATAGTTTATTGTGTAAGTTTTAACCACAAAATAAATAAAATTGAGGTTAATAATATGGGATCAAAAACTTGTAACCATTTCTTAACATTCTAAAAAGAACACTAATTTTGGTAAAAATGTTTGAAATAATATGTATATTTTATGAGGAGAGCCTAGTCTTATCCATGGTCTTACACTATAACTTATAAAAGAGAAACCCACGTGGGTGAAAAAAGGCAAAAAATGGTATTTATGAGGAGAGCCTGGTCTAATCCATGGTCTTACATTGTAACTCACAAAATAAAAACCTAAGTGGGTGAAAAAAATGGGAAAATGGTATTTGTGAGGAGATCTTGGTCCTATCCATGGTCTTATACTAAAACTCATAAAATAAAAACCCAAGTGGGTGTAAAATGCATTGGAAAATAACAAAATTATGGGAAAAAAAAGTGAAAGTATGAAAAAATGATGTATGAAAGAAAAGGGTATTCATGAGGAAAATCAGGTCCTATCCATGGTATTACAATGTAACTCATGAAATAAAGAAATCAAAGGACCAAAGTAAGGAACTAAGGTTTGTGTATAATATAGACTGCTGCAGAGGGTGAGATCATTGGAGAAGTCCTACAAGAAGTGTTAGCATGATAATATATATAAGTATGAAAAGAAAATAAATATTTAAGTAAAATATTTCCTTAAAAAATGTGCATTAGTGGGTTCTTTGAAAACATGGCCTTCATTAGTTTGTAAAAAGTAAGTTCTAGGACTAAGAATGTCTTTGCTAAATAAGGGACCCACCATTTATCAGCGTATTTTCCTTCTTTATTATGGGTGTAGTCTAATTTGAGGACTAGATCACCAACATTAAAAGTGTAGACATTGACCTTTTTATTATGTTGTTTGGTGATGAGAGCCTTGTATTAATAGTTATGTTGAAGAGTGGCTAGATGATGTTCATCAAAAAATTTTAGGGTATGAATGTGCACTTGACATAATTATTCATCAAGACTGATACCATGAAGAGATAATGTAAATATGAGAGTTTGAATTTCAAAGGTAAGATAAATTTAGAACCATATACTAGTGAGAATGGTGTTGCATTAGTGTAAGTATGTATGATAGTATAGTAGGCCCAAAGTGTGGGCTATAAGTGGATATGCCAATTAGTATGGGTTTCTCAAATGGTATTTTGTAAAAAATTGAAAATTTTATTAGTGGCTTCAGCATAGCCATTGCATTGTGGATGGTAAGGTGTGGAAATTTTCAAATTTAATGCATAATTTTTTCATGTCCTTGTTTTTGAAATTTCCACCATTATCAGAAATGATAGTGTGGGGAAATCCAATATAACAAATGATTTGGTTAAGGATAAATTTATAAATAGTGGTTCTTGTGACATTGATAAGAGGCATGGCTTATACCCATTTACTAAAATACTTAGTAGTATTAATTATAAAAACATAACCATATTGTGATCAAATTAATTTATAAATGAGATCTAATCCCCACATGAATAATGGACAAGGAGACTTCATAGTTTGGAGATCATTTATTGGTGTGTGGATTAAATTATCATGAAGCTAGCAAGGATTACACTTTTTGCCAAAATTGATAGCATCCTTCTCTAAAGTAGGATAAAAGTATCCCATACGTAAGAGTTTATGTGATATAGCATGTTCGATATAGTGACCACCATAAATTCTCCCATGTGCTTATTTGAAGAGAGGAGGAACCTCTTTTTATATCACACAACAGATTAGGGTACTTTATGCATTTTGGAAATAAAGGGTGTTTTATCAAAATACATATTTAAAATATTTTTTATGTATTTTTGTCTATTCTCAAGAATCTGTGTATAAAGGATATGTTTGATGTTCAAGGAATTGGTTGATGTTTTTGAACCATGGGCTTTTTTGAATAGTGACAGCCTCAATATGACAAATGAGTGAATAATTTGGTTGGATAAAAGAAGGATATTTTCTTATTTAGATAATAAATTGGTACTCATTATTTACTTTATGAGGATGAAATATAGATGCTGAAGAAGTAAGATAATTAGATATGGAATTTTAATCTCTTGGAATTGGCTCAATGGTAAAAGAAGCAAATTATTTGGTAAGTGTGGTTTCCATTTGATGATAAATAACTAGATTTTCACTTTCACACCAATAATCACCATTAACCTAGTCGGAGATAAGTTTTGAATCACCCAAAGCATGTATATATCCAATTCAAGTGATGCTTTCATACCTACGATGAGAGATTCATATTTGGCCATTTTATTAGTAACATCAAATGTTAAATGTTAGAGGGATGATATTACCATGTGTGTTTTTTAGAATACAAGCTACTCAAACTCCTTGGAGGCATTTGGCACCATAAAAGTGGAGGTTCCAAATTTATTCATGTAAATCAATGGTAACTTCAGGGGGCTCTTCAATAACTACTTTGGATTTAGTAGTATTAGGAATGATATTGGTATCTTGTTGATTATTTGCCTCTAAATCAGTAGTGAAGTTATGGAAACAATCCTTAAGGTAGATATCCTAGTTAAGACCTTCAATGTAAATAATGTTGTCATTAGGGAGATTATCTTGAAGGTGATTCATAGCTGGTATAGGTGTTGTTTCAAGTTGGTTGTCAATAACTTTCCCTTTGATAGATTTTTATGTGATGATTTGAAGGTCAAATTCCATTAACAGGACCATCTATTTGCCAATTCTATCTCTAGGTAATAATGCTTTGGATAAGAAATGATGAACTGGACCAGAGTTGATAATAACATAAGTGGTTTGATAAAGAATATAGTGATGGATATTTTTCATATGTGAAGTAGATAGCAAGGCAATTACATCCTAATTTCGTATAATGTTTTTCATAGTCAATGAGGCCTTAACTAATATAATAAATATTATACTCTCTATCGGTATCATCTTGTTGGGAAATCATTGCCTCAACTAATATCAGGGTAGAAGAGGTGCATAAAATTAAAGGATGGTCATTATAAGGTGGTTGAAGGGTGGGAGGATGGAGGAAAGATTATTTCATGTTATCAAAATATTTTTGGAATGAATCTATCCATTTTAGAGCATTACCTTTACTTTGAAGGGAATTAATAGAGTAGATATAGTAAGCCATTTATGGGATGAACCATCATATTTACCTAATCTATCCAAGATAATTAAAAATGTCAAGAATGGAATGAGGAATGAGGAATTGGAATGTTAACTATATCATTTATTTTGACAAGATCAACATCAATGCCATGAAGAGAGACTAGGAACCCTAAAATTTTACTAGATGTCATGCCAAAGAGACACTTGTATGGGTTATGTCTAAATTTATATTTGATTAATTGATCAAAATTTACAACTAAATTAGTGAGGTGTGTTATGCAACTCTTATATTTGGTAATGAGGTCGTCAACATAGGTTTCCATAATTTTACATATAAGAGCATGGAAAATGTGAATCATGGTACATTGATAAGTGCCTATGGCATAAGGTGTAAATTTCAAGTGAAAATTTCCATTGTTTTTTTCCAGATGGGTTTTACATCTGGGTAAGTGATGTTGTTATTTATAATGATACTAGGGTTGATACCTAGCATATCCTCATATTACCAATTAAAGGTTTCATGATACTTATTAAATAATAAGATAAAACTATCATGCTCTATTGGTGTGACTTATTTAGAGACATTGATGGGTCTAGGACATAATGGTGTACCATATTCTATTCTTATTGTTTTTTCAATGAGCATAGTATTTCCATCTTGGGAGTGATATAGAACATTAGGAAGGGAATAAAAAGGATTTATTTTAGGTTCCAAACTATCAATTAAATTATTAAAATGAGGATCTTTTTGTTTGAAGTCTCCAATTTTATGATGTTGTTGTGGAAGTTGAGGTTCTCTAGCATGGTGTAACTAAAGTATGGATTCAAAACTAGGGAGTGTGGGTAAGGGTCCATAGTATTCCATGTCTACCTAGATATCAATGATTTTATTACAATGGTGATCATATTTAGAATGTATTTATCATACATTTATAACTTTAACATTAAGGGTAATTCCATGTGTATGTATAATTATTGGTTGAGGTTCATTGGAGTCAATTAGACTGGTAATAGGTGTATTAGGTTGTAATTTAGATGGTGGTTTGATTGAAGTGAGGTGGATATCCTTAGTGGTATCTATAGTATCATGGGAAGGAATGAGATTTGGTATATTAGTTGGTGATATAAAAGGTATAGATGGTTCTAAAATTTCTAGAGGTAAGATTTGTTCAACTACCCAAGGGGTATCTATAAGTGGAGGATTAGAGGGAGATACATAAGCTTCAGGTTCTGATTCACTATAATTTAACATGTGAATGACATGGACATCATGGTTGAATACATGTATTTTCACTAAAGTTTATTTATAGTATTGTACGTACAAATATTATGATTGATCTTGAGCCATGATATAGTTGTCATCATAGGTGTGGGAAATAATACATGCATTTGTCTCTAGAGAGACATCATAAGTAGATACACCTAGATCACTAATTTTTCATGATGACATTGTTAAAGGATATTGATATAATCTTGCCACTCCATATTAATTACATGTGATTTCATCTTATGTGTAAGAATCTTCATGTGCATTATATGCAGGAGGTAGTTCAATGATCTCATCGACTAGAGGGATGGTACAATTAGGCGGTAACAAAAAATGAGGAAACTAATCTGAAATATAAAGTGGTAACTTAGTAATATTTCAAGTGTTTTATAACCCATTTGGTTCATCATCATCAGAATTAGCAAAAGTGACTTGTAAATGTGGATTCATGTTAATGAATTTTGGTAGAGGTGCACTATTAATTCAAGGATTGGTTGGAATATAATACTGAGATTTAGGGTTGGGTATTTGAATACTCTATGGATTAGGACCAACCTCATGTTTATAATATTTCTCATTATGGATGAATTTGATATATTAATTACTTGATGAGGGAATAACCCTCATGCAATGTGTCCATGGATGATCTAGGAGTATATTTTAGGATAATGGTGAATCAAGGACCATGAGATTGGTATGTATGGTCTTGGGTCCAATAGTGAGGGGGAGCCAAATACAACTAAGTGATTTTTTATTTATCTTATCAAATCATTGACATGTGAGATAATTTTTCTTAAGGTGATCTTTGGTATACCCAAGTTATTGAATTAACCAAAGGGAGGTAACATTAATTATCGACTCTTCATATATTAAGAATTTTTAAATAAGGGTGGTATTAATGGTGATTTTAATGAAAAGATGTGGATCATCAAATTGAAAAATAATTTCATCATTAATCATATATTCTTTAAGGAATTCTATGGAAGTTTTTGAAGATGTACAAATAGTTTCAATGTTATGTACTTCTATCAGTGCAGGATCTTGAGAAGTTTGTTCCACTTCAAGGGAGGTTAGTTCTTAAATGTCTTATAATTATTACATTAAGAATTTGTAATGATATGGAGAAATAAAATATAAATCCATGATGGGTATTTTACAAGGCATGGAGTTGATCTCTTCTAAGAAATACTAATGAGTTTTTGAAAAGGAAGAACCAACATGAGGCATAGAGGGTAAAATGTTTTTGGTAGCCAAAGGATTAGTTTGAGGATCTAGTTGTGGAAGTGTTTCCTCATTTGTGTCATAAGGTATAGTAGTGTTAGTGGTGCCTTTGAGAAGTTTTTATTTAAGTGATAGTTTTCTAGCTTAGTGACAGGATATTTTTGGGTGAGTTTATGTCAATAATTGACTTTAGTTACATTCACATATTGAGAATTGGTATAACATTGGTCATAGTCAATGTCAATTACACATATATCCTCATTTAAATGTTGTATACTAGAGGTAGAATTGTTTTTTTGATGTTTAGAGGAAGAAGGATTTCTAACTTGTTTCTTTTGAGAGGCATTGAAATAATCATGATTATGTATTTTGATCATAATATCATGATTGAATGTATCTCCTAACATAAAATAAATAACAAATTTGGTAATCCCATGACATGTTTCATGGGAATGACCAACATCAACATGAAAATAAATATTTTTGTTAAGATCATACCATGTATGTGGATTATTGGTGTAAGTGAAAGGTTTAGAAGGAGCTAAAAGTTATTTCATTTATTGAATAGTTAGGGGTGTTTGCGAAGCTTGGAGATTATCCACTTTGTTTACTCCTAGTTTTGTTGGAGGAGGATTACCAGTGATTACATTATTGGATTTTTGGAAAGATCCATTCATATTTTTAATGTTGGTCTAAAACTATTTCAAAATAAAGTCTTGTCTTTTAGCTTGATCAATGGCATCGTTCAGAGTTTGAGGTTAAAAAGTTTGAATCTTATATTGAAGGGAAGGTGTTAATGCAATTATGAATAGTTTAAACAAGTTATCATCAGTCATGTTATGATCAACTTTATGAGAAAAAATTTCCATTGTTTAATGAAATCATGAGTTGATTCAGAAGGGGATTGTTTAACATTGATGAAATGGCTTAGATAGTTTTTAGGAAGATCATTGTGTTTAAATTCCTTAACTAGAAGATTGATTATACCATTATAATACATCTTTTGTGAATGTTTTAACTAAATTTTTATTGGTGGTGAAGGTTTTAGTTTGAATCCACTCTTTATAAAGATTAGTAAATGATTTAAGGAAAGATGTAGGGTCTTTATTACCATCATATTTAATAGTTGGAAATATATTGCCAATATCAATAGAAATAATTAAGGGGGCTAAAGGTTCATTTTGAATATTTTAGAGCATCTTGTGGTACATAATGGGTTGGGGAATGATATTTCTTATGGCATCTCTAAGAAATGGAGGGATAAAATTTTGGTTATTTTGAGGTAGGAGATTAGGAGGTTGATTAGCCATGTTTAATAAATGATGTTGTATTTACATCATTTGAGAAGTATTAGATGTTTTTATAATGTTAATTTGTTGATCTATTTGTACAAGAATTTGAGTGGTGTTAATTGGTGGATTGGGGTTATTAGTGTTTAAATATGGATTGCTAGGATTGTTAGGATTGTTAGGAGGCACATCCCCTGAATTGGTATTAGGGTATGGGTTTTTAGGTGGAGGGTTATTAAGGGATGAGTTTTTGGTGTTTAAAATATTTCCTATAGGGTTAGTGGTTAAAATTGTGTCAAATTTATCTACATTTTAATAATGTGCTTTAAAGAGTGAATTATCTTGAGAAATGTCAAATGGATTTGATCCATCAGTATCATTAGTTGGGGTAATTTGGACCATACTATAGTCTAAATATGAGGGGTGAGAGAAAGTTAACCGAGAGTGATAATCCTCTTGGGTATCAAAGGTAGGAAGGAAAGAACATCCCATGTATCATCTAAATGGATTAAAGTTGTCCAAAAATATGTTGATAGGGTATTTCATGATGCTAGGAATATAAATCTAAGATTAGAAAGAAAAGGTGAAAATTAAAAGCAAAGTTGGCCTAGATACAAAATAATGTTAGCCAAGAGGTATAGAGTTAAATGGGTCGATAGAGGTTGGATGGAAGGTCAACAGAAAAAATAGGAAAAGATAGTTAGATAAGTCAACTATATTATGTGGGGAAATACTAGAAACCAACCTATAAGATACTAAATCAAATAGAATAATCATTTTTTGTGGAAAAGAAGACTGACTAGCTAGTGAGAGACTAGTTGGATAGGATGACTATGTCCTATGGAAAAGAAGGCTAACCAACTTGTGAGAGATTGGGTCAAATAGGATGATTGTGTCCTGTATAAAAATAGAAACTATAAGAGACACATTCAAGTAGATCAACTATGTTTTGAAGTTAGAGATAGGTTTTAATAGTTATGACTATAGATGATATAGTGTTATTTTGTAAAATATTTGAAATAAACAAACAAACAACTATATTGATCTAGTTGATCTAGTTGTGGCACAAAACACAACCTTTCACCAATGTTGACTAATACAAGTTTTTCAATACAACATAAAATTATCAGAGAGTAAGCAACAAAAAGATAAATGATAATCTATGTGGTCATTCTTGAATGTTTTAAATTATAACTTTTTAGAAATAAATGTGATAGAGAGTTGTATATAAAGAAATAATTAGAAAGAAAATCTAATGATGGTTTTCGGTAGTTAAGGATAAAAGGGATATCTATTGGTTATGGTACTAGCTTGGTATTGGGGACTACACCCTCATTTCATAACCCCATAGTGATAAGGTTGTCAGGTGCTTTATCAATATATACCATCAACAATGTATTTATACTTAGCCATAAAATCGAGTCAGCTTCCCCCTTGGTGATGAAATCCAAGTAGGTAGACATTGGGTAGAATTTGTTTAATTATTTGTTATGTTATATGGTTTATAAGTGTGTGAATAAAATAAAATAGTGTGACTAAATCCATAAATTAAAAATTCCTATTTAGACTATGTGTGCTATTTTGAGCAAGTAAGCAAAAAAATGAAAAGTGAATTAATTAATAACAAGATGAGTTAATTCCTTTTCTTGATGATTATAAGGTTTATTTATATGACCAAGTATACAAATATTATAGAACAAAATCAACCAAGTTGATTCTATCTATTGAATCAAGAGCCATAAGAACACAATCAAACAAATTGACTAAGTCCTATAGGTAGGAAAATAAGTTACATAACTATGTTGATCCATTTAACCTATTTTTCTATAGAGTTACAATTTTATAGATTGAAAACTATGAAAAAACATGATTGTGATGAATAATAGAAAATACTAAGATGGTAAAAATGAACTTGATGATTCCTAAGATGTTGAAATTGTTGTTTTTATATTATGAGTCTAGATGATGGTTTTAACCTACTAACAGATTTGAATGGTTTGATTGATTTTGACAACCTGTATATAAAGTATCAAATTGATTCAACCCAATTATTTATGGTTAAATATGACCTACGCAAAGAAATATAATGTCGATCAAAATGACTATGTGTTAAACATGTGTATAGAATGTTAGACTAAGTTGATAGATTTGATCTAGTGATGTAATAATGAAATAAATAATAAATGATAATGAATGAAGGAAGGAAAACCTAAAAGGGTTATTTCATGTCACCAAAATTTATACAAGGGAAAGTGAAGTTGATCTTCAAATCAATCCTATCTCAAAAAAGATAAATCACACTAGCCATTCCACTTGTTGGTACATTTAAACAATTGAGGTCAAGACCAATATATATCCTCTATACCTAACTAAGGGGTAACTTATCACAAAATATTAATAGAGAGGGTTCCAAATCTTCTATTCAAATAATACCATACAATAACCCTAGTTAGGTCCTATTTTTTCTTATCAAAGTAATTACAAAATAAATTAAATCTAACTTAGTGCTCACCAAATCATGTGGAACAAAATGGGGGTAATAAACATAAAATTAAACATGCAAATAAGAATTATAATTGAGTCAATATAGATATATTCCTAATGCATGAAGAGAGAAATACATTCAAAAGCAATTACTTATGCTACTTATATCTACTAAAATAGAGTAAGAGTTAGAAATACTTACCTTGAAGATGAACCCATCGAGGCTCAATATCTCCCTTGGCTAATGGTGTTTCGAAAGATATCATTATGGATTATAAATATCATAAAGATAGGACAAATATAGGCTATATGACTTCTCCTAAACATCTAATACTTTTTCATAAGACACAATTTTCCTCTCCAAGTGTAAACCCTAAGCAATGACTCCTCAAGTAGAATGGTGGAAGAACAAATTGTAAATAAGTGAAAATTAATGACTAACTCTATCTATCTAATTAAAATGGAGAAAAAGATGTGATTATATAGTTGGATCTAACCCTAAACTCTTTTAAAATTTTAGCTGACTGAGTCAACCCAATTGATCCTATTCTTTAATAAATAAAGTAGCTAGGTCCTAGGATAGGTTGGCTAGGGCTGACCTAATCTTGTAATGTACTTATATTTTAAGAACAAAGTTGGTATAGGCTAAATTTGTTTGTTAAATAATAAAAGGAGGTTTTGGATTAGGTAAGGGTTGTTTTAGGTGGTGAATTTTTTTGAATGTGTAAAGGAGGTGTCAAATCTTAGGGAAATGTATAAAAGAGGTTTATGTTGGCTACAAGTCATGGTATAGGAAAAAAAATCTTGTAAATCACCAATGGTATTCCCACCCCTTTCCCAATGCACCCTTTAAGTCATGCACTCAGAGAGATTGAGTCTTAATGGGTTCCTACAAGAGAGAAAGCATTATTAATTGATAAAGTTTAAAAATATTGTGTTTATAATAATTTCTTGTGAAAGAGATTTGAGGTTGATTTTTCCCTATTTTGGGGTTTGAGAGCATAGTTTTCCTCTTTGAAAGCCTATAAAATATTGTAAATGATGTAAGGGACTTAATGTGACCTTTATGATTTAGAGCCACCATATAGTTTTGAAAATCTCAAGAATGTTGCATAAGAACCTTTAATCTCATGAAAAACTTCATGCTTGAATGCTTTGGTGCCTTTTCCTACCTAGAAAAACCACTAAAGAGGTTGATACACCTAGTAAATATTTGAATAAGGCTATTAAATCTCATTACCATACTTGAACCTTCACAAAACCTCTATAATTTTGCACTCAAGGCTAAAACCTACAACCTTCTAGGTCTGTAACTTTCATGAAATCTTGTTTTCATTGCTCCTTACCTAAACCCTATCATTTTATCGATGAATGGATCTCTTTTTCATTGAAATAACCTGAAAATCATCTCTAAATCAATGAAACCTACATGACCATGCTTGGATGAAATGGTTTTATGGTTTTTCATTCACTCTTCCTTGTTGAAGGAGAACTGAAAACCACCAAAAATCTAAAAGATGGAAATTAATAATCTCAATGAATTTTGACTCTTTTGTATATATTAGAGGGGTTTATGGAGGAGTTTCCAACATTAGATGACCTTTATGAGACATGAATAAGTATTACATTCCAAAAATGACTTAAATGGGTTCAAATATGACATTTTAACCTTTTATACCTTTTAATCACTTTTGAAACCTTCTTACCCATTGAAAATCACTTTTTAGGACCATTTTTATATGTTTATGACCTTGATATGACACATTAGACTTATAACTAGATATTGCATTCTCCTCAATTTAAATGATTCTAGTCACAAAATGAGACCTAATAATATTAATAAATACCTAAGCAAGAACTCAAGACACATCTTTTGCATTAACAATTATAGACACCTAAATCTAGCCACCAATGACATCCAATCAGGGTTTTGGCCAATTTCCACCCAAAATGCACAATTTGGCCTAAAAACACTAAAATGTGCTAATTGGGTTGAAATTGATATATTCAAGTGACAATTTTGGCTAGGGTATCCCTAAATGGGGTAATGAAATTTATGGGCTAGCTAACTTTGATCAATTCATTTCGAGTCAAAATGCCAATTTTGCACCTAGGTGCTCTGGATTGCTCTTTTCTATCAAACATCTTGCATAAGACACATGATTTTCTATTTTTTTTGGTAATATCCTAAATGGGATAATGGATCTAACACATCTAACATCAACTTATAATTCTAATCCAATCAAAATTTAGACCAATAACAAGGCATTTTGATCAATTTGAGTAATTTGTGCACAAAGTGCTTAATCATGCTTAAGAGATAATTAAACCAAATTAGAGCCTAATCCATAATTCCATGGAAACTTGTTGAATACTTTGTTTTGGAAATGAATATTGAATATCTACATCATTAGGTGACCTTATTTATTTGGAAGACATCCCTAGGCCATAAATGCCATACAAATTAGGATTCATGCCCTCCATGTGTCATCAATACCTTCCATGATGCCCTCCATGCCTCTTACTTTCCCCTTATTATAATGTCATGATGAAGATAATTACAAACCTAACTAAAAAATTGGATTAATTCTTAGCCACACATCTCAATCCTGAGATGGATAGTTTAGGTTGATTCTGATCAATCTCAAAAATCTATAAATAGAGAGGCCATAAACATCATTTTTAAGCTATTTTTTGTGCAATGTTATAATGAAAAAATGATTCCAAAATACATTTAAATTAGTGTTACCATGCCAAATTTATTCCAAGAAAATCCAAGCCATAATCCAAAGATGCCAAGGAGAGATGGAGGTAGCCAAGCTTCCATTTCCAAGGACTTCATGAGCACAAGCCAAGCAAGCCACTACAACAAGCATTTTGGAGCATCCAAGGAAGGTAAAAGAGGGTTTCTTTGCATTTTAATTTTGTGTTTTATTCATGTTTATTAACTCATCTCTCCCTAGTGTCTAGGCTTAGAGATTTTATGCTAGTTAGTGTGTTTCTTTCATTTTGTTTTCATTTTGGAACTAGGACCATACTAACCATCCTCTCTTGAGTCAAATTCCTAGTTCCACATAATGGCATGCCCGATGGGACTAGACACATCCCACATGTGAAAAAGATCATTTTAAAACTTTAAAATATTTATTTGGATGCTTCAAAATCTTACAAATTGATTTTCTAACTTTATTTTGTCATTTTTTATTTGTCATAAGTTTACACAATAACCAACATTGGCTAGTAAGACCGACATCAATTAGATAGCTTAACTGACATCCATTAGTAAAATTGACATCAATTGGATACCTATTATCGATCACATTGGTATAATTAATGTCATTTAGATAACTGTCATTGGTTAAGAAATGTAATTGTCATCAATTATATATAACTGACATTGGTCACTATGTTTTTCTCAAAACATAGACTCCAGAGCTCTTTTTTTAAGTTCATTATTTCAAACCAAAAAGACATTCAAGGCTAAAGGACATGCTAAAATTTTGGTGCTTAACAAAAAATTTATATGTTTATAATGAAAATTTTCAAAGTTTGTAACTAAGACCAAGGGGTCCAATGAACACCACCTCATTTTCTATTTGGGATTAAAAATGGACTCACCTTTTCAAATCTTTTTTTATCCACTTAGTTATTTATATTAGATTTTTATTTGGAAAAAAGAGGTATGCCACATGTATGCTCTTCCATTTGTCCCCTTTAGGAAACCTTTGGAATCAAAATCACCATTCATATTGCAAAAATCCTAGTCCAAGGATTAGAAAGAATGTTTTCTAAATCACTTCTTAAAAACTCATCAAAGTTTGGGTGACCTTGAAAATGACCCTAAAGTATTTTTTTTATGTATTTCATTTCATTGCATCTTGGTTTATGAGGGGGATGAAATTACCTCCCATAATTTCTTTAGGGAAGCTTTGACCTGGGGTTTCATCTTTTGGCATTGACTTCACTTACTCTTTCTAAGTTTCACACGATATGTATCTACATTTAGACATCGCACTACATTAAGTGAATGGCAGGATGCAATGGTTGTAAAAAAGACTGCACCTTTTTACAACTAGCCAATGTCGTGATCACCCAATTTCCATGAATGTCTTTTGCATTATTTGACATGGAAGTCATTGTACAATTTAATCCCCTAGAATGATAAAAAAAACTAATTAGTTTTAGTCAACCCCATTTTGTCATACCTTTGCTAGGATTTGGACAATTATACATAGTGCATTTTATTTATTTTTGCTTGGTATATTTTGAAACTAAACTTGTTTGTTTGTTCATAAGCTATGTCAAAACCAATTTATTTATACGTCACTCTTTTGTCTAAAGAGGTGTTATTTTGGCCATTTTACACCACACTTGTGCCTTGAAATTTTTGCTAAACTTATTTGTGTGTGTGTCATTTGAGTTACAGAGGGTAGTGTTATGCTTCCCAAATCATGTTAAAACCATTTTTCATTTGAGTCTTTTGAAACATAGCATTGTCACATCTTTTGGCCATGCTTATGTTGTTAGGCTACTCAATTTGTTTCAAGACTTGTTTCACCTTGTATCAAAAACCGTTTGTTTCAAACCATGTCATTTATACCATTTGGACCTTTGTGTTGTGTTGTCATGCTATCCAATCTTGTCTAACCTATTTGGTCAGATCCTAGTCTTCAACATTGAGTTTTCAATTAACCTTGTCAAGTTTGGATTCAAACATTGATTAACTTTTTTTTAAGCCTCAATTCATGGGGCTAATACATAGATCTTTCTCTTTTGGGTTGCATAACTTTGATTAATAGATTACCCAAATTTGAAAACTATTGATGGTTTTTTTGTTTAACACCTATCCTCATCATTATTCATGCCTTTATTTGGGATAACATAGCATTTCTAAAAGAGCCTTTTGTCTTATGCCTTATGCCAACTGATCATGTTTATGTTTGATTTCATGTGTCAGGTCTATGTCAAAGTTGTTTCCAAACTTTTTAGATTAAATTAAATCACATCAACCTTTGTTTCAAGTCTAGATTTTGACACCATTTGGCTAAAATTCCTAGAGTATGCCTATTTGTTTAAGCCTAGATTTTGAATCTACATTTGGGTAAAAGACCTAGTAACTCACCTTTTCCCTTTCCTACTTTAGACCTTGTTTGGAACCCTTTAACCTAAACCTTTGACATACCAATTTTTATTCAGATACTTGACCTTTTGTGTGTATGACATTTAATGTTAGACCTTTGACATTAGGTTATTTTATTCCAAGTCTTATCACAAACCATTTTAGAGATACAACTCCACTTTCAAACCACATTAGAGATACAACTCCACCCCTTAGACCTAGTTGGACCAAGTTTGAACCATTTGTCCTTTGGATCATTTTTAGATTTTGTAGAACTCTAATCCTTTTTATTTTTAGATCTTTCATCATTTATGTGGATATGTCTAGCTGAAATTATGGTGGAGTCATGTACAATCTATCTGATGATAGAATGGCTGCACAAAATCCCACTAGGAACCCCTATAGAGAAAGATTTTCTAAGGAGTTTTATTATTCTCCCTATAATACTTCACATAGGGAACATAGTCAAAATCCACAAAATCCAAATCAAAAGCTTGATTTGAATGAAGAGGATTGCGAGGAAGAATTTGAAGACCCAACTACATATACCATTAGAATCTGACATCACATTTACCATTAGAATCTGAATCAACATCAGTATCAACATCAAATTCAAAGTCCCTTAAGTTAGAATTAGATTCAAAAGAAGAATATGTTCATGTTTATTATAAAATTAGTTATGCATGCTTCACATATTAATTCAAATACATTTGTGATCCTTCTATAGTTTTTTAGGATGAGTACTTTAGCTTCAACATGAGTCATCCTAGTATATTTTATGTGTATTGTGTGACCTTTCCCCATTCCATTACCATTCCACATGCCATAACCATCAACTAAGATAGCAATATTATTGACTTCCATCTCCCATAAGTGTCGATTAAGACTGACAAAATAACACTTTGTTGAATTGCATCCATGGAAACATAGTGGTTGAAGAAGAGCAAGGATGCCAAGACAACATTCATGTAGTATAATAACACTCTCTTAGTGAAAATTTTTTAGAGGTGTTAGGGGACAATCAAAGTCATAACTTAGCATCTTCTAGTGAAGCATTTTTGGAAGTGCTAGAAGAAAATCAAAGTTAAAAGTCAACATTCCTTAGTAAAACCTTCTTGAAGGTGTTACAAGACAATCAAGATAACTTCATTGGTGAAAAACTCTTTGAGGCACCAATAGTTGAGCACAAAAGTTCTTCACTACTTGATGAATACAAATCAAAGATCAAATCAAAATATCTTCCTATCTACAACCTAATCAGATGATAGCTACTCTCAAGGTCAAACAACAAAAAAATATGGTGGTCCTATTAAGATAACAAGTCTTTAACCCCACCACAACTAAAATTATGTTGAATCTATCATTAACAACATTATGTGTGACTAAAAGTCATGATCTTCATTTATTTCCCAACCATTCCACATTCCATTATCATTAACCATTCCATTTCATAATCAAGCCTACCATCCATTATTTATCCCTATTTACCATCTATGGTCACACTTTTCTTTGCAGAGGCTACAAAGATACCTTGTCTTAACATTTGAAGGAATTAGAATCAATGACCAACAAAGATCACAAAATAATTCTTGACAACCTAATCTATAACCAATTCTTGATAGATCAACTATTTAGATGAGGTGTGGGATAGAAATTAACATGATCAAGTATTATATTTGTATCATTTGTTGATTAATAAATTCATATCCACCTTGGTAGGAAAAATAAAATCATATGCCATTTTACCATACCTAGTTCAAACACATCAAAAACCAATAATCACCCAGACCAAAAACATGTACCATACCATTTCACATTCCCATTCCATTGTTGTTGTTACATATCCATTTGAAATTATCATAGATCCTACCATTCACCCCATCACTTGGGGGAAAACCCTCTTACCATTTTTACCCAATCTATCTAGACCATCATTATTTGTATCAATACCATATCATCCTATCATTTCATTCCTATCTAGACCAAATCTTATTTTTACTCATCCTACCCAATCCTATTTTGATCTTGGCTACTTTGGTTCTTCTTGCACCTATTGTGGGGAGATTTAAATCAAGTTTCAACAATCAATCCAATCCATGTTTATAATGACAGTCTATGAAATTAGTGTGACAGTTGATCTGGAAAGATATCTTTCATTTTCCATCTTGTATCAAGTTGTTCATGTGAGTCTAATTATAACCACCTATGGGATCAGTGTCTCACAAATCTTACTACTAATTATAACCACCTATGGGTAAATTAGTATCATTGACCTATTACATTGAATCTTAGTTATAACCACCTATGGGAAAAGTAGGGGAAACACTTATTTATCATGCATTACCACATCACCTTACCATTAATATTTTCATTTGACTGGCCACTTACTAGATTTGAGAAATTGTTGGGACCCTAGTTGGTTTTTCCTTGCCTTTTGTGTTGACAAAATTACTGTGACCTGAGGTCATTCTAGCACTATGTAGGTCATGCTCAATTCATGTTGAGGTCACCTCAATCCTCCTTTCCATACACTCTCACTATTTTATGAGAAACATAAGCCAAACACTCTCACCATTTTGAGAGCAAGTATCTTGTCATTCTCTAACGAGTTAAGATACCTCAAAATGCCAAAATGTTCATAATATTTCAAAATCTAAAAATATTTGTCTTATCTAAGCCTAGTCAGTTATCCTTGATCTTCCTTACTGGGCCATGGTCATTGTTAGGATTCTTTCTTTTACTTTTATTTTAAAACTTTTGGTTTCTTTGTTTATTTTAGGTTGTTTGGTTGTTTGTTTATTTATTTGTTTGTTTATTCACTTACCTATTTGTTTGCTTTCAACACTATTGCCTCAACTCAGTATATATATGTTCATTAGGTGATTCCTTGAGCACATTATTCTTGACTCCATCCATATTCATCCATTAACATTGTCATCATGGTTTTTATCATTGGTTTATTATTTTTGAGTGTTTATTGGATATCGAGAGTCAATCCTTATGCATTTTTTGGCTAAGTCTTCATGATGTTCTATCATGATGCCTACCATCACATGCTATAGCAAAAATTAGCTTCAAGAAGGTCTAAAATCAATGGAGACATAAAATTTTCTCCTTGGTACCTTGAAAAATCCTTTCATCCCACCCTTGATAAAATTAACCCATTAGCCATTCTAGTTGTATTGTTGCTAATAAAGATGAGCATCTCCTCATTAGTAGGTACAACTAAATCATTTCTAATGATCAATCTTATTCTTTTATCCATATATTTCATTACTTTGTACTTGCTCCTCTTTAATCTATATTCTAGGTTATATCCTTGAGTTATGCTTTCTAATCATCCCTAACTAGAGCATCATCAATTTTAACCAATATAGGTCTGCTTAATGATTATAATCGCCTATGGGCAAATCATTATTTTGACTTTTATTCTTGATTATAACCACCTTTGGGAAAATTAGCATCCTTTTTAAATCAATGCATGCAAGCATTTTTTTATTTTGATTAATCTCAACCATGAGTTAATTCCACCTTTCTTCTTGTTTCTTTTCAAGGGACCATCCATCAACAAATGTGATGGCCACTCCCTTGAGGGGGCATCATCATAGGCTTACCAAAACCATTTATAGCTTTGTTCTTCAACCATAATCTTCTTTTTGTCATATAAGTCATCTCTCATTATTTGAGAAGACATTTCTTTGCCTACAATTTACAACATATTCTCAAACAAGGGCAAATTATAAACACCTAAATATGGCCACCAATGACCTCTAATCAGGATTTTGGCCAATTTCCACCCAAAATGCACAATTTGGCCTAAAAACACTAAAATGCACTAAATGAGTTGAAATTGATATATTCAAGAGCCAATTTTGGCTAGGGTATCCCTAAATGGGGTAATGAAATTTATGGGCCAGCTAACTTTGATCAGTTCATTTCTAGTCAAAATACCAATTTTGTACCTAGGTGTTCTAGATTGCTCTTTTCTATCAAATATCTTGCACAAGACATGTGACTTTATTATTTTTTTTGGTAACATCCTAAATGGGATAATTGATCTAACACATCTAACATCAATTTATAATTCCAATCCAGTCAAATTTTGGACCAATAACAAGGCATTCTGATCAATTTGAGTAATTTATGTATAAAGTCTTTAATCATGCTTAAGATATAATTAAACCAAATTATAAACTAATCAATAATTCCATGGAAACTTGTTGAATAATTTGTTTTGGAAATGAATATTGAATATATTCATCATTAGGTGACCTCATTTCTTAGGAAGACATCCCTAGGCCATAAATACCATAAAAATCAGGATTCATGCCCTCCATGCCTCATCAATTCCTTCCATGATGCCCTCCATGCCTCTTAAATGCCCCTTTTTCTAATGTCATGATTAGGATAATTAAAAAATTAATTTAAAAATTAGATTAATCCTTATCCACACATCTCAATCTTGAGATGGATGGTTTAGGTTGATTCTGATCAATCTCAAAAATCTATAAATAGAGAGGCCATGACTATCATTTTTGATTTATTTTTTGTGAAAATTTATAATGCACAAATGATCCAAAATCCAATGTAATTAGTGTTACCATGCCAAATTTATTCCAAGCCAAGCCAAGCTACAAGCCAAAGGTGCCAATGAGAGATGGAGGTAGCCAAGCTTCCATTGCCAAGGACTTCATGAGCACAAGCTGAGCAAACTACTAAAACAAGCATTTTAAAGCATCCAAGGAAGGTAAAAGAGGGTTTATTTTTCATTTTAATTATGTGTTTCATTCATGTTTTTTAACTAAGTGATCCTTAGTGTCTAGGTCTAGAGATGTTATGTTAGTTAGTGTGTTTATTTCATTTTGTTTTCATTTTGTAACTAACACCATACTAACCATCCTCTCTTGAGTCAAATTCCTAGATCCACAACAATAATGTAAATAGACTCTCAAAGAAGCTTAACACAAATGATGACATCAACATTGATTTCAAGATTTATTTGTTGAACAAAAATTAGAAATAACCTTGATGGTTCATTCATACATAATCCTAAAATAACCTAACCATCATATAAATTCTTGTAAGGAGTAGTAATCAACCATATTTTTCAAAAACAATATCCTCTCCAAGTGTGCAAGTTCTCTAGGGATCGAGGGTGGTTAGAATAGCCAATAAGACCTATAGGAGTCCATCATGAAGGAAAAAGTTGTGATAATGATGTGAGCACTAGAAAAGAATTGGATGGTATGTCCTTGTGGTGTGAATTTGAGATAGAAGAAGTATTATGGGAACTCTTGATTCCATTAATATGTTTGTTTAATGTGCAAGTACAACAAAGGAGATGGATATAGATATAGTGGACATGGATCTACTAAGAGGTCTAAAAAATGAAAATGGTGTTGCATATGTGGAAACAATCCATACACATTTTGAAGGAGAGAATATTATGAGTAAAGGTATGTATTATCCTCATATGGATAAGGGGAGTGAAATATTATTTTCACATGACATGGAGGTGTTGATAAAAGAAGATATCAATAATTTTAACATTGATATAAAGAGAATGAAAAGTGAAGAGGAGTTATCAAAAGGGTAGGTAAGCACTATTCTAAGGACTAGTTAGTATTATATAAGCTTTAAGAAACCCAAAAATAAGGACAAGAAATCATATAGTATGGATATGGAGGAAGCACTAATGGGTACTATCAAATCTCATGTTTATAAATTGATTTGTGACTATAGCTAGTGTGCAAATGTAGAAATGTAAAGAAAGGATGCATTCAAAGAGGCCTGATAAGATGAATAGAGTGATTTTATTGAGCTCACCAAATGTGAATATTAGTTATTTATTTATTGATAGTCATAAAATATGGAAAATAAGAGGATGTTGTAGTAGATATGAAGAGGTTACTTGACATAGCAATGTAGAGAACAAGAGATGAGGAAGTGAATACTATCCTATAGATGGTACTCGATACTATGAGTTATCATTTGGATGTCCAATTGTATTTTTATTCTATAGTAATAATAGTAGGAAAGAAATAAGTGATGACATCCATGAAAAAAGAAGAGTTATAAATAGCGAAGAGTGATAAAAGGAATAATCCAACAATAGGTTGGATAGTGAGTAGCCAAAGCCAATAAAGATTTATGAAGAGGTATTCAATCTATGGAGGGATTAATCCCATAAGGGATATTAATATTTAAGAAAAACCATATAGATGGAGGTGGTTGGTGTATACATCCAATTCCTAACACCATTTGTGTTGAAATTGTTAATCTTACCTAAATTGCACTCAAATGCACAATTTAGGTCAAAATCCATAAAACACCCTAAATGGTTCAAACTTGTCACTTACAAGTGCCAATTAGGTCAAAGTATCCCTAAATAAATCAATTCATTTTATGGGATAGCTATCTTTGATCAGATCATTTTGATTTAAAATTACAATTTTGCCATTTAGTGCTCTGAATCACTCTTTTCTTCTAATTCATTGGTACACATCACATACCTTTGTTATTTGTTTTTGGCAACATCCTAAATGGTAATATGGTTCCAATGCATATAATGTCACCTTCTAATTATTCCTAAGTCAAATTACAACTAGTAATATGACTTTTTGACCATTTTGATTAATTGAGGACCAATTTTCAAGTAATTGCACAAATGTTGATTAACCTTGTTTAAGGCTAATTAATCCAAATCAAGAGCTTAAGTGGATTTTCCATGAAAGTTGTTGAATATTTATTTTTGAAAATTTATTCTTATTATCTACATCATTAGGTGACATCATTTCTTGGGAAGACATCTCTAGGCCATAAATGCCACAACTATAAAGATTATGGGTCATCCATGCCTAGTTAATGCTTCCCATGCCTCTTTAATGCTTATTTATATTGAGGATAATTATGGATTTAATTCTAAATATTAGGATTATCTATGACCACACATCTCAATCTTGAGATGGACAATCATGGTTGATCCTGACTACTCTCAAAAATATATAAATAGAGAGGCCATGAACATCATTTTTAAGATATTTTGGTGTGAAGTTATTATGCTCAAATATCTTATAAGCTTGAATATTACAAAGTTATAATGCTAAATTGTTTCCACAAGGATTTGTATTTGATCATAGTTTTTATTTTCAAGCTTCATTGATAGGCTAGTTTAGTGATTGGGAGTCATGAGCCTAGGTTTTGTGGAGTGTTCTTGAGGCATTGGAGGAGCTTACCACAATTGTTGACAAAGACAAGCATGCTTGATCAAGGGAGAACATTTCTTTTGAGCCACATGGGTATGGTGAATCAATTTAGGAAGGTAATATGATGTTGCTTTCTTTCATTTGTTTCTTGCTATCATTTTTAATTCCCATATGAATAGATAGGCTTGATTAGTTAGTTCTTTATGCATGTTTCATTATTTATGGACTAATGCTTGACTAACTTGATTTGTAATCCTCTCTACATCTTGACATGTTCGATGGGACCAAACACATCCTACACATGAAGGAGATCATTTTTTAACTCTAAAATATTTAGTTGATCCGTTAAAACTCTTGAAATTTTATTTTATAACTTTATTTTTCCATTTTTGGTTGCCACAATTTTTACATAGTAACTAACATCAGTAGAAATACTAACATCGATTACCTATTTAACCAACATCAATAAAAAAATGACATCAGTTGGGTCCCAATTAGCAAAGTAACCATCATCGATTATAATAACCAATGTCGATCACTATGTTTTTCAACAAACATAGACCTAAGAGATACTTCTTCAAAGTTCATTATTTCAAGCTAAAAAGATCTTCAAATCTAAAGGACATGATGGCATTTTTGATACAAGAACAAGTTTTTACTTGGATAAAAACATGTTTAAATCACCTTTTGCATGTTTAAAAATGAATTAGGAACTTTTTTTTGGATGTTTAACAAGGAATTTAGATGTTTTGTTGAATGTTTTCAAATTTTGAAACTAAGACCAAGGGGTCAAATGAACACCACCAAAAATTTTATTTGGGTTTAAAATTGAACACACTTGTCAATTCTTGCTTAAAATAGTTGTTTAGTTAGATTTTTGTTTGGAAAAAAGAGGAAAGTTGCATGTATGCTCTTCCATTTGTCCCTTATAGGAAACACTTGGACTCAAAAGCACCATTCATATTACAAATAGCCTAGTCCAAGGCTTAGAAATAATGTCACCTAAAGCACTCCCCAAAAACTCACCAAAGTTTGGGTGATCTAGAAAATGACCCTAAAGTCTTTCTATTTTATGCTTTCTTTATTTTCATGTAAACGTGGCTTACGAGGGACACACCATTACCTCTCAAAAGTTCTCTAGGGAAGTTTTGACCCAGGGTTTCACCTCCCAACATTGACTTCATTTTAATCCTTTGGAGTTACACATGGGACATATCTGCATTTGGATAAAGCACTACACTGAGCAAACAAATAGGATGTAGTGGTTGTAAAAAGGACTAGACCTTTTTACAACTATTTAATGTTGTGGTCACCTAATTTCTATGCTTAATTTTTGCATCATTTGACATGAAATTCATTATGAAATTGATTCCCCTAGAATGATTGAAACCTTGCTAGTTTAGTTAACCCCATTTTTCCATACCCTTGCTAGGATTTGGATGATTATACTTAGTGTATTTTGGTCATTATTTGCTTAGTATGATTTGAGACTAATTTTTTTTTGTTTTTTAATAAGACATGTCAAAATAATGTATTTGAGTTAAGAAGGGTAGTGTTATGCTACCCAAATCATGTCAAAATATTTTGTTACCTTTGATTCTTTGAAACATAACATTTAACCACATCATTTGAACATGTTTACACCATTAAGATGCTCAATTTATTTTAATAACTTGTTTACCATTGTATCAAAAACCATTTGTTTCAAACCATGTCATATATACCATTTGGACCTTGTTTATGCATCATTATGCTATCCGCTCTTATCTAGCTTGTTTGGTCTAATCCTAGTCTTCAACATTGCATTTTCGATTAACCTTATCAATTTTGGATCCAAATATTGATTGATTTCTATTTAGGCCTCAACTCATGGGCTTGGTACATAGATATTTTTATTTTGGGTTGCATAACTTTAGTTAAATGAGTGCCCAATTTTGAACACAATTGGTTGTTTATTTGTTCACGTGTCTATCCTCATTATTTTTTGTGACTTTGTTTGGGAAAATGCAACCTTTCTTCAAAAAGCTTTGATGTTAAATATTTGATGTTAGGTTGTTTTATGCCAAATATTAGCACAAACTACTTTTGAGATGTAACTTCCCCCTTTTAACCAAGGCTGAACCTTTTGTCTTTTAAACATCACTTTTTAGAGTTTATAGAACTTTAATTCTTTTTGTTTTCAGAGCTTTCTTCATTAAATGCAGATATGTTTAGCTACACTTATGGTGCAATCATGTATAAACCAACTTATGATATAATGGCCACACAAAATGAATTTTATGAATTTAGTCAAGACCCCTATGGTGACAATATGGTTTGTGTGATAGATTTCTATCCACCTCACAAAAATCAGTCATGGGAACATAGTCAAGATCTAACTTATGATCCAACTCATGATTAGAATGATTGGGTTTATGAAGAAGACTTGGATGCTTTGGCTTGTGTAAGAAATAAAAATACACGTCATACCAATATCACCATTTTAGGACCTCCTCCTTTGGTTTGCATGAGAAACCAAACTAAGAAGCATCTAGTTGTTACCATTTTAGGACCTCCTCCTTTAGTTTGCACGAGCAACTAAACTAAGAATCATTTAGTTGTCACCATTTTAGGACCTCCTCCTTTGGTTTGCATGAGTAACCAAACTAAGAAACATCTAATCATTGCCATTTTAGGACCTCCTCCTTTAGCTTTCACAGGCAACCAAACTAAGAAGTGGCTAGTTATTACCATTCTTGGCCCATCACCAGTTTTTGATGAACCTATTGTTGAAAAACCTCCATTTGATGAACCAATTTTTTTATCCCTTCTTCAAAAGTATAATATTTGGATAGTCCATTATTGAAACAAAAATTATTATTCCCACTAAACCAAATGTTCCCCACTTTAAAAATTATGTGCCAATCTTCAAGCCTAAACAAGAACCATCACCTCTGCAAAAGCCATCTTATGAGGATCAAAATGTGTCCAAAATTGATCTTTTACAACCAATGGTGAAAGAAAATCAAAATGTTATTATTGAAACACCCATTTGTGACAAAATAAATTGTGATAAGTTACCTATTCATATGTTACCTATTTTTAAAGAGCCTCATCTCCTTGACAAGCCAGTCTTGGTAGAGTTGTCTCTTGATCTTTTCCCACTCGTTGAGGAGTCTCACTTTGACAAACATGATTTTGTTGAGATATCCCTTGAGTAGTTCCCTCTTTTTGAAGGGCTTAACTTAGATGAGTCAGTCTATGTTGAACCCTTATAAGATGAATTAGTTTTTATTGAGCCCATTAAGCCATCACATGCCATTACTTGTCAAAAATTCATCATTCAACATAACATTATCAAAATAACCACATCAGATGAGGAATCAATATTAGAGTTAGGTTCCATTTTGGAATTGACATTAGAATTAGCATTAGAGATAGAATCAACATCAGTTACAACATTGAATTTAGAGTCCCCTTGCTTCAGAATTAGATTCAGAAATAGAATATAGTATTAGTTGTTATAACATTAGTTATAATTGCCTTGCAAATCAATTTGAGTATATTTGAGATCCTTCTATAGTTTTTTAGGATGATTACTTCAACATTGACATAATTTATCCTAGTGTATTCTATGAGGATTGTGATACCTTTCACCATCCCATTACCATCGACCAAAATAGCCATATTATTGACATTCCATCTCTCCTAAGTATCAATTGGGATTGACAAAGTCACACTTTGTTGAAATACATACATGGAAACATAATAGTTGATGAAGAGCAAAGAGGCCAATACCATATTCATATAGTAGAAGAACACTCTCCTAGTGAAACCTTTTTAGAGGTGCTAGGGGACAAGCAAAGTTAGAACTCAACATCTTCTAGTGAAACTTTTTTGAAAGAACTAGAAGACAATCAACGTCAAATGTTAACATCTCTTTGTGAAGCCTTCTCAGAGGTGATATGAGATGATCAAAACAAATTCATTGGTGAAGATCTCATCAAGGCACCGATAGCTAAGCACAAAATTTATTCATTATTTACTAAAGATAATATCAATGATCAAATCAAAAAAGCTTCTAATCTATAGCATAATAAGATGGTAGTTACTCTCAAGATCAAGCAAAAAAACAATTTGATGGTCTTATCAAGAGCATCTTTAGAGGTCTTCAGCCCTACCACAACCAAAATTATTTCAAATCTAGCATCAACAATATTACGTGTGATTGAAAGTCCTGATCTTCATTTATTTCCCCACCATTATACATTCCATTATCACCCACCTAGTTTTTACCCACTTATCTCATTTATCCTACCATTATTTACCATTACTGGCAACACTTTTCTTTATCAAGGTTATAAGGATATTTTGTCTCAACATTTGAAGGAAGCAAAATCAATTCTCTATGAAAATCATGAATACATGATTGAGATCCAGATTAGAAATAAGTTCTTAATAGAGTAGTTATTTTAAAAGGGTTTTAGATAGTAACTTATATAACTGATCATTTTTATTGTCTCACATATTGAATAGGCCATTCATCTCCCTATCAGCAAGAGCAACAAAACCATTTTTCATCTACCTTTCACCTATTTTCCATTACCATGCATTGCCTCTTAAGGACAACCCTATAGACCCTTTTTAGGTAGTATTATACCATTAAGATCCATGAACCATGCCGTATTATTATGGACATTGACTTGAGGTCCTTCAAGAACATGTAGGCAGTGCTCAATTTTCATGTTGAGGTCACCTCAGTCCCCCTTTCCCATGGTCTCACCATTTTGTGAGCAATCTGATCTAGTCATTACTTGGGGGTAGATTTGTCACCACTATATCCAATTTTCCTCTGATCATTTCATTATACTTTTTTCATTCCTATCTAGACCAAATCTTATTTTTAGTCATCCTACCCAATCTTGTTTTAATCTTGGTTCATTTTGTTCTTCCCACACCTCTTGTGAGGGGATTCTGATGAAGTTTCAATAATAAATCAAATCCATGTTTATAATGATAGTCTATGAAAGTAGTGTGATAGTTGATCTAGCAAGATATCTTTCATCCTATATCCATGTTTGTTTATGTGAGCTTGATTATAACTGCCTATGGGCAAATCAATGTTTCACTAGTCTTACTACTAATTATAACTACCTATGTCATTATATCTTAGTTATAACTACCTATGGGCAAACTAGGGGAAACACTTGTTTATCATGCATTTTCCTATCACATTCCCATTACTATTTTCATTTGACTAGCCATTTACCAGATTTGAGAACTTGTTGGGACCTATTTGGTTTTTCTTCACCTTTTGTGTGGACAAAATTACTATAACTTGAGGTCATTTTAGGAATATCTAGGTCATGATCAATTCATGTTGAGGTCACCTCAGTCCCCCTTTCCTCACTCTCATTGATTTATGAGCATGGATCATTGTAGTTAGCTTAGCTCTCTTATTGGAACCTCTACTCTTAGGGTGCGCATCTCCTCAACTAGATGGTCCCACTTTGTGCATATTTTATCCCAAAAACACCAAAAATATTAGAGATACTTTGAAAATACCAAAAAATTAGAACATGATCCATAAAAGAATAAAAAACATTATCTTATGCTTTTGTACATTTGTACATTCCCATTTCACCATCCCACTCTCTCACTATTTTATGAGCAACTATTAAGTTTGAATTCTCTTACCATTTTTTGAGTAATTATTAAGTTTGAATGATCTCACCATTTTGTGATAAACTACTAAGTTTGAATGCTCTCACTATTTTGTGAGTAACTATTAAGTTTGAACACTCTTGCCATTTTGTAAGCACAAAAAAACTAGTTCATTTCATCTTATCCCATGCACTTGCCATTTTGCAAGGTCATTCTTTCTCATCTCATCAGCTTCTTATTTTCTAGACCATTCTTATTTGTTTTTTGTATCTTCCAATTCTTCTATAACATTAATCATGCTAGTCTGATCATCATGTTTCTCCTATCTCATATCCTAGGAAAACTACATTTGGCCTAAAGTTCATGTTGGAACATGCATCCATGGAACTATGTGGGCAATGCCCACTTGTCTTATACATCTAGAGTCAACTCAGCCAACCCCTTCCTTTTCTTCTCTTCCCCGATTTCTTCTGTCATTATTTCTCTTTAATTAGAGAATAATTATCATGTCATTATTCTTTGTTATATTGTGATGGAAAATAACACCTCTATCTCACATGCATGAACATTTGTATTTAAACCACACTAACTTGGTTCTTATTTGTGTGTGTTTATTTGAGTTTTCTTGGTGTTTTGTTGTGCTTTCACACCTCTCCTTTTATTTCTTCTCCTTTTCTCTTTTTTTTTACTTCTTGTCTCATCTTGGTCTTGTGTTTCATTGTTTGTTTTTTTCTTATCTCTTTTGTGTTTTAGAACATCTTGATGATTCACATGGCTCTCAATTGTTTATATCTTGATCCTATGTTGTTACATTGTTCTTGGACCATTTTGTTTATTTGATGGTTGTTGGTGTATTGTTTTTTTGTTTGATTTTGCTTTTCTCCTATGTGTTCAAGAATGCCTTGATGGTCCACATGGATCTTGATTATTCATATCTTGGTCTCAAAATGTTCTTAAATTTTTCTTTTAGATATTTTTGTTCCTACTTAAGTCTTGATAGATCATATCTTGATTTCAATTTAGATTCATTTATGTTTGTCTTTTTATTTTTCTTTTACTTTTTTGTTTAAATGTAAATCACTATAACTCTAGTTTTGGTCATTGTTTTACCATTATCCTTAGTTATAGATATTCATATTCAAACTAGCTTAGTGTAATTGGATTCTTATGTCATTCTAACATATTCATACTTATGATGCCTAATTTATTTTTCTATAGAAATCACTTTATGTTCAGGTCTCAAGGTCTTAATGTCAACATCAACTCTAGTGAATGACTCTCAAGAACACTTTACAAAACCTAGGCTCATGATATGTAATTAGACTTCTAGGTATCATGAATTTTAGGCTTCTTTTTCTATGCTTAGATGTGTATCTCTTCACATAAATTGTAAGTCTAATCAATTCTTGGTCATTTTTCATCATTCTTCATTCCATTCTCTCCCAAACTTGGGTGAAATACATTGGCTTGAAGTTTATATTAGTACATGAGTCCATGGAACTATGTAGGTAGTGCTCAATTTCTATTGAGGATAGATCAACTATCTCCATTCTTATTTTCATCTCTCTCATCACTTTGTGCATTCTCATGTGCTTGGCTTTGTATGTATTTCTAATCCATTACCCCATTGCATATACATTTATGCCCATTCACTTTAACCTATCTTTTGGGTTACATCCTTGAGCTATTTTGATTGCCAATTGCCCATGATATGGCCCACCATTTGAACAACATCCAAATAAAATTATCTCTATAGGGGCAAATCATTATTTATTCTTTATCAATGATCAAAATTTACCCTACTGGGGCAAAATTATTTTATCATGATCAAATATCCTATACTATAGTACTTATTATATTCTCTTTGGAGACCCCATTCTAGTGGTGCTTCCATTCCTAAAGCAAAACATTCTTTCTTTTCCTCTAATTCCAATCTCTCCACATTAAATCCCATGATGGCAATATTTTAGTGTGTAACTTGTCTTAAGATTGATCAATGCCATAAATGTGCAACTTGTACTCTTAAATTGGGTATATTTATAGTGTGTCACTTACATTTATGGATTGTATCTTTCCCATTCCCCCCATTTATAGGGCCTATTATACCTCTAATTATATTTTTATCATTGATGGTAATCATGTGTGAAAACATTAGCTCATTTGGATGTGATCTATTCCGTGGGTTAATCTCTCACTTTTTCTCTCTTTTCAAGATTCCATCCTTCTCTTTCATCCTAGTATGTCCTCTTGAGGGGGCATCATGGGTATATTCCAATTTCTTATTGACAACTCTTTTCTTTGAAAAGGTGTCACTTCACCTAACTGTCTCACTATGCCTTCTCAACCAGGAGCAAAATGTAGGCATCCAATTCCTAACACCATTTGTGTTAAAATTATCAATCTTACTCAAATTACACTCAAATGCACATTTTAGGTCAAAATACATAAAATTTCCTACATGGTTTGAACTTTTCACTTAAAACTTATAGTTTAGGTCAAAGTATCCCTAAATAGAGCAATGCATTTTATGGTCCAGCTAACTTTGATCAGATCATTTCAAGTCAAAATGACAATATCACCATTTAGTGCTCTGAATCACTCTTTTCTTCTAACTCACTGGTACACATCATGTACCTTTGTTATTTGATGTTGGTAACATCCTAAATGGGAATACAGTTTCAACACATCTAACTTCACCTTCTAATTCTACTCGAGTCAAATTACAACTTAGTAATATGACTTTTTGACCATTTTAGTTAATTGCGGACCAATTTTCAAATAATTGCATAAATGTTAATTAACCTTATTTAATGTTAATTAATCCAAATCAAGAGCTTAAGTGGATTTTCCATGAGATTTTTTGAATATTTCTTTTTGAAAATTGATTCTTATTATCTACATCATCAGGTGACATCATTTCTTGGGAAGACATCCCTAGGCTATAAATACCATAAATATCAGGATTATGGGTTACCCATGCCTATTTAATGCCTCCCATGACTCTTTAATGATTATTTATCTTGAGAATAATTATGGATTTAATTCCAAATATTAGGATTATCCATGGCCATGCATCTCAATCTTGAGATGGATGGTCATAGTTGATCCTGACCAATCTCAAAAATCTATAAATAGAGAGGCCATGAACATCATTTCTAAGCTATTTTGGTGAAAAATTATTATGATCAAATATCTTAGAATATTGAATATTAAAAATTTATAATGCTAAATTTTTTCCACAAGGCTTTGTATTTGATCATAGCTTTTATTTTCTAGCTTCATTTATAGGTAGTTTAGTGATTAGAAATCATGAGCCTAGGTATTATGGAGTGTTTTTGAGGCATTGGAGGAGCTTATCACTATTTTTGACAAATACAAGGATGCTTGATCAAGGGAGAACATGTTTTTGAGCTACATGGGTATGGTGAATCTATTTGAGAAGGTAATATGATGTTTTCTTTCATTTATTTCTTATTATCCTTTGTAATTCCCATAGAAATAGATAAGCTTGGTTAGTTAGTTATTTATGCATGTTTCATTATTTATGGACTAATTTTAACTAAATTGATTTTTAATCCTCTCTAAAGTTGTAATAAGGTTGATTTTAACTTAAAATAATATGGAGAACAAAAAATATGAGCCTTTGATAGAGGAGGATGGACTATGATGGGTCTAACCCAATAAAAGGAAGAGTTGGATAGATATAAAAAGAAGATAAAAGGTAAAAATAAGATAACTAAATTAAAACCAACAATAAGGAGATATAAATGGAATAAAAAGCATAATAATCAATTTAAGTACTTGGTGTGTTAGAAATTAATGACATGTCCATTATACTTCCTAGTCAAAATATCAGTTTTTCCACGTATTCCATCTATGTGAGTAGGAGCTCACATTTTTTAAACCTCAGGTGTCTAATATAGAAACATCTCAGGTTTTATTCAATCCTTAATCAATAAAAAACAAATTACAATGTGTTTTTTTTGTTGTTTTTAGGTCATGGTATTGTTTTTGTGGCCTTGTTAACCTTTTAAATTGATGTTGTAAAAGTATTCCTTTGCCATGGGAAAAATGCAAATATATTTTAGTTGATTCTATTTGGTCTATGTGGACTATTAAGTCACAATAATTTTTCATAAATGGTTATTAAACTATGGTGTGAATTAGAATATAAACTTTTATCAAATAATAACACCTAAAACTTACAACCTTTGTACCAAATTTTAGGTCATTTGAAGTCACCATAGAAGCATACCATCAGATTTTGTCAAAAAAATTGAGATGATGTTTCTTCCTATAATTTAATAATTTAATTAAAAAATTTGGTGAGGTATTATTACTTGACATAAGAAACCTACATGCTAATTTTTAGATCATTTGGAGTTACACCAGTAATGTACCATCCATTGTTTTAGTCTATTTCATCTATCTAGTCTACAACACTTGAGAAGATGGTTATTTATCAAAGGTAACATGAGGTAAGAATTTAATGTAAATTTGGTGGGATGATATAAAATGTATCTATCAATATATTTTTCAAATTTTAGATCAATTGGATAAACTCGATAAAGTTATGGTAGTTTTTATAACTATCATTTAGCTTGCAAACATCATTTGTGTAGTCTATGACACTTGAAATATGATTCTTTACATAAGATAAGAATTAGATAGCCAAATTTGGTGAGATGTTATGAATGGTAATTTAAAATATATTTTTCAAATTTTATATCAATTATATTAACATTAGTAAAGTTATGATAGTTTTATTAACTATCATTCGGTTAGAAAAAGTCCCCTAAGTATCTAGAAGTCGTTACTAATAGTTTATCATTTAATCACAAAAATAAAATATGCAAAACTATTATGAATTATAATGACATCAAGAAATTTTAAGAGATACCCCATAAATATTTATATTTTAAGAGGAATACATGAAATAAAGAATAAGAAGTTTGGAGATAGGAATGAGCTATGAAGGAGAAAAACTCTCCAAGAGCATAATAGAGAGTTGTATCAGTTCAAGAGGAATTGTATGAGGGTATATAACTCTTTCATTTCATATAATAATCTTATAGAGTATTATGTGTGAGAGAGAGTGTGTATTTTATATTGTGAATTAATTATATTGTGATGTTTCAATATTATTGTAATGAAGATATGTTAAGTGCATCCAGTCTAAGTAAGTGTTGAAAGTGTGACCATGGATAAGGGTTTGGCCATAGTAACATAGAGATAAAGATATACCTTAATTAGTTACCTCTCTTGTGTTTGTACCAATTGGTATTATATAAATATTATTTCATCGTGGTTTATGTGTTTTACAATCCTATATGAGTTAGTTTCATGTTATGAAAGAGAAATCTATTGAGTGTGCTACAAGTTACGAAAGAGAAGCTTGCACAATTTGTTTGAAGTTATGAGAGAATCCATGTGAGTTTATATGGATTTTTAGAGGCTCTATTTTGATTTTATTTTAGGTTTTTAAAGATAATCATTCTTTTTGAGGAGATATGGCATACAAAGGAAGAAAATCATGAGAAATGGATGACTTAACTGAGATGTTGAAAATATTCCAATAAATATTAGATATGATGGATATTACTGTCTAAAGTGGTTTTATTTCAGATTCAAATGAAGAGGATGAATAGTAGATGATTGGGTTGTTTTACCTACAAGTAAGGTTAGATGCCTTAGAGAAAGGACCAAATGAAAAAAAAAGACCAACAGAGAGTATGATGAATAAAATAGGCAGGTATACTTATGATATTGATCTTTTATGTGGAAATGATATCCCAAATAATCTCATGAAATGGATAGTAGAGATATAAATTTATTTTTTAAATGATAATATTTAAGACCTCATGAAAAATTATACTACAAGTAAGAGACTGTGTGGAAGTGAAACTATATATTAGAGAGATATCAAAGTGAAGAGAGAAATAAAAATAAATAATAAGGTAAGTGGATGAGAACATATGGTTTTCAAGTTTTTGGGTTATGTTATGCACCCAATAATGTATATATAGTGTATGAATAAGATTCATGCATTGAGGCTTTAGAGGGAAGAAAATAATAATAAAATTTCCATGAAAGAAAATAAGAGAGGGAAGTTGACATGTTATAAGATCAAGTATAATTTGAGAAGTAGCAAGGAAAAGGATGTGTATGTGGATAAGAAGGTTGTCTTTAAAGAAAACAAGAAGGTGAGGCTTCCATGTGAGCATCCCAAATCTAATTTTTTAAACAATAAGGGGGAATAAATTTGTGATCAACCTATGGAATAATAAATCCTCATGTAAGAGGATATGGAGGTTATATTAGTTGAATTAGAAGAAAGAGACCCATTTTCTTATGATAATAATGAGTTTCTAGTATCCAATGAATAGGAAGATTCTGAAATTACCTTTGTGAATGAATAAAATGCATTTGTATTTTATATTTTTAGAGTGTAGAATGGTTGAGGAAAACCAAGTAAATATACATGTTTATTTGAAGAAATAAATATATTTGAATGAATAAGGAAACATTGAAAAGTTTTTGGTTTCCAAACAAGAAATAATGTAAGTGAAATAATTGGAATATAATGCATGTGATGAGAGTATTTTTGAAGACCATCCATTATTGGAATCATAATCACTAATATGGGGGTTTTAATTAGTCTTCAAAACTTTAACAACTTTATTTCATCATTCATGAACTATCAAAATAATATAGTGAACTAGCAACACATTAGGAGCGATGAACATGAGACAAGAGCATAACACATAAAGAAATTATTTGAGTGGGAAAATCTCAAGGAGAATAAAACCCACTAATAATGAAAATTTACTAGTTTAATATAAGTTAAACATCAATATTTAGTGAAGCATCAATTTCATTTGGAGCACCAACCCCAACTAGTTAAGCACCAACTTGACTAGGCTTTAGCATGCACCCACTTGCAAGGAGGAAATGACCCCCGAGATGACTCAACACAAACTTAAACACCTAAATCCTTTGATCACCTTTATCAAATTTTGTTTTTCATACAATATATGATGGTCTCTTTATTCATCTCTTCACACACTTCTATCCTTCTCAAACTGGTCTATATCCTTCTTCACTCAATTAGGTCTCTTCAAGAGAGATTATGTCATTTGACCTTGATATTCATATACAATACCCATGTTATATATTCATGATAGTATTTATACACCATGATTATGGTCTTTCATACCTATTTTATCTCTTCAAAATACTATATCATTCACATCATCTCGTGTACTTTCTAACTAGCCAATTAGGCCTATTAGGCCTTATTCTTATACTAGGCTCTTTTTCATACACCTCTTGGTTATAAATAAAAACTTTACCACTTATATTTAAAATTAAATAGGAATTATAACATGCCAAAAACATGAATCAAACATTACAATAGGTTGGTCATAGTGTATAGGACCAAAACTAGTTTTTAGGCCTTAAGGAGACCTAATTGAATTAGGATTTCATTAGCACACGTTACCCATGAAATATTTAGAACACTCTAAAAATTATCACATGGTAAGAACATTTAATCAAATAGACCACCACTTGAACTTCTTCTCAAAACACTGTTCATACTAAGCATGTGCATACCTAGAAAGTTTATCTTGAACAACTAAAGCATAAGAATACTTTTTTCAAACAATAATGGAAAAAACTTACACATAAATAATATAAATGACCTTATAAACTTCACCAATCTAATTATACTTCATTAAACATGGAAAAATGACTCAAACCCTTCTCTGCAAGTAGCCCAGTCAAAACTACCAACTAGCCTCATAACATAGTCATGGAAACAATTATCTAAAACACATAAAAAACGACTTTTAAATAATTAAAAAGCATGTATATGATACTATTATGTCATTATACCATTATAATATAGATAGATAATATGTTCATATGAAAATATTATTCTTGCATACCAATCTCATAGTCTTGTACCTCACTGTCTCATCTGAACAAGACAGGTCAACTTATGACCAACATTTTCATCATATAAAATAACATAAAAAACATATATCCAACATTAAAATGTATTAAAGGTGTTTAAAAACTTATCCATGTTATTTGATTAATCCCTAATCAACTTCTCACATCTACCTAGTTTTTTCACTATTTACACCATTAGGCCTGTTAACTTCTAGTCAACTTGTAAGACTGGTTTAGATCACCTAAAGGATAGACCCTATATGAAATTAAAAATTCATCATGTATATAAATAAATCTTGGCTTAGAGAATATATAACATACCTACACTCTTGATTGGTAATACATTTGTTAAGTGGGAGCATGACTAAAATGGGGATCTGCTAAACCCAATTAGGGGATCACTTGTCACAATACAACATTATAGGAAGGGTTCTAAAGCCTATAGTCTAACAAAATCATGTAATAACCCTAAAAGAGTCCTAGGTTTTTTTAGTTCACTTATATCTAATAAATAAGAAAGTAAATCTAATATATTTCATACCAAAGCTTGTATCATAATATGAGGGGCTAAAAGCAATAAAAACATCTATAAGAGAATCTCAATTAATCTAAGTATGAGTAAGACCCTAATACATGGAATATTAAGAGTAATATTATTTGATCTAATACTTATGCTACTTTTATATACTAAAGAGAGGAGAACAAAGTTAGAATATACTTACATGAATGTGAACCCATCGAGACTCAATTTCTCCCTTGGCCAAAGGGGATTCAGAAGAGGTTGTTATGGTTTCTAAGGATAACTAAGAAAGGCCAAAGCATCCAAGGGTTATACACAAGACTAAATTCACCAAGTAGAAACCCTAAGCTAGGAATCCTCAAGTAGAATGGTGGAAGAGTAGATTGTAAAGAAGCACAGGTGAATAATAACTCTTTATTACATATTAAAATAATGATGAAATCATCTTGTATTTATAGGCAAATCTCATCCTAAATCCTTCTGAATATGTCAGTTGTATAAGTTGTACCCATTCAACTCTATATGTTTTTAGGACATAAAACACTAGGTCCTAAGCTAGGTCAGTCGAAGGGATGATGAAGCTTCAAGTGAAAAACACCCAAAAATAGTATAGGTTCGATCCAGTTGACCTTGTATAATAATTAGAGGCTGAAAAATGTACAAGGTCAACCCAGTTGACTTAATATTATCAACTAGAAAAAGGGGATCAAGGTAAGGAAAAGAGGGATGGAAAGAGGAAAAAGAATAGAGAAGTATGTAAGGGATGAGTATAGCTTAGGGAATGGTTTTAATATTTGGTTAAATTGGTAATACTATGGAAATTAAGGACAATAATCTTGCAAATCACCAAAGGTCTACCCACCCCTTTCTCAGTGTACCCCTTAAGGCGTGCACTTAGAGAGATTGAGAATCAATGGGTTATTGCAAGATACACAGTGTTAGTATTTGATAAAATTTAAAAATATTATGTGTATAAATATTCCCCACTCAAATCTCATCACATGTAACTAAGGTGCAATATGGGATGGTGCTTTGAGAAAGAACATAGTAACACACAATGATAATGCTAAAAAAAGTTGCAGTATTTTAAAGAAAAAATAACTAAAAGTAAAAGACTAAAAATTAAATAATTGAAAATTAAATTCAATACATACCTTGACTTAACTTTATCACTAGATGGTTTTTTACTATGTTGTTAGTTTTGATTGTGTAGTGCATAGATACTACTTTTGATAAACCCAAGAATACAAAACTAAAAATCAAAAATAAACAAACACAAGAAAAGCCAATATAGTTGGTGTTATGAGGATGGGATGTACTTGGAAATTTTTCAAGATGGGGTGATAGGTGCTATGTTATACCAAATGACCAAAATTAAACAACAAGAGTAAGTCGGGTAACCAAAAATCCAAGGCTAGTAAAGATTGAAAAACTCAAACAAGTAAACTTCAAGTAAGAAAGGCATACTCACCAAGTCAAACCAAGGATACATGTCAAACAAGATGGCAATCAAAAAAATCAATGGTAAAAAAAAGAAACAAAATGGTAAAACAAGATTGATGAGTGAGCATTAACAATCTTTATCTCACTCAACAATGGAAAAATGAAACTTAAAAGGGAAAACAACATTGGTGAGTGAAAATTAACAAGCCAGCCTCACTCAACAATGGAAAAAGGGTATGAAATTAGGTGTCCATAATAGAAGGAAAGTAAAATAAATGGTAAATGGTAAAAATAAAGTAAGACAAGTGTAAAAATGTAAAATCATGGTGAAAATAAAGAAAAATCCATAGTTACTCAAACATGTTGTTTCACTATAAAGATAGATAAAACTAAAAAAAATTAGTGCTAACATGTTTTTAAGAGATGAAGAAGAAGGAATTAAAGAAGAGAAAATAGATTTGTAATCACAATTTGGATTTAAATGGGAGAAATGAAATGGGTGGAGGATAGAATAAAGGAAAATCCAAGGTAGAGAAAACTCTTTATCAAAGTCAAGACACTCAAATTAGGTTTGTCAAAACAAGAGGACTTTTGACCTTAAGGACTATGAAGAAATTCTCTTAGATACACATGTCTTAGGTCAAAAAATGGAGTATATATATCATCCCATGAAGGCTATATGCATGAAAATTAAAATGGACCTACCTCCCTATAACATGTTCCCTATTCCTCAGGACCCCTTATAGAGCCATCAATCTACTATGAAGATTAGGTATTTACATGAGAAATTAGGTAGTACCAAAGAGTTTTTTGAATTCTATTCTAATATACTAACTTACCATACCCGAAAGGACCTCAGCTCTATGTGAGGCCAATTGTGGAGTTTTATCTTTAATTAGAGATAGGAGATGTACTTGTAATCACATCTTTTGGTGTGAATTGACTTTTGAGATTTATCTATTTCTTTTCATATATCATTACCTTTTGTTTCAAATGATTTGGTTTTTAAATTTTTTGATGTATTATTCTATTCCTCCTCCATATGGATTTGTAAAACCAAACATGGGTGCTAAAGATGACTTTAATTTGAATACTTAGGACTTGGTTGCTAAAAGAGAGACACTTCAAAGAGCATGGGATCTAAGAATCTCGTAAATCTAGGTGAAATAAAAATGATATCTTGAATTCAACCTTATTTTATCTAATTCAGAGTGAAAGGAAGGGGAAATCAAGAGTAGTGACACATAGAACAATTTGAACTACTTTAAATCACACAAAATGTGACAAAGGGAAAAAAGGTATACAATGGTAGTAAAGTATGATTCTTTATCATAAGAATGAGGGAAATGGAGGATAACATGCTAACATAGATTGTCTGTGCAAATTCCATCTAAAAAAAGAAGCAAAAGCTAAGGTTTGATAAAAAGGACAATAAGGTGAAAAGATCATAATTTTATGAGGGTCAGGTCTTATCCATGGTCTTACACTACAACTTCATAAAAAAGAAACCCAAGGGGTAAAAAAAATCAAATGAAAAAAAACATAAGGGAGAAAAATTAGTAAAAGATGGTAATTTTGTGAGGAATATTAGGTCTTATCTGTGGTATTATGAAGTAACTCAAAAAATAAAACCCAAGGGATGTCAAAAGAGAAAATTCAAGAAGATAAAGATGACTATGGTACATCAAGAAACCTAAAAACCAAAAGGGAGGACTAAAGGTTTATGAAAGGAGGGAAATTTCTATAGAGGGAAAGACCCATATAAGTAACCTACAAAAAGTGTTAGATAGATGTAAATAGAAAACATAAAAATAAGGAAATGTTTAGGCAAACTAATTTTTAAGGAATTTTGCATTAGTGGGATCTTTGAAAACATGGCCTTCATTGGTTTGGAGATGGTAGGTGCTTGGACCAAGAATATCTTTGAATAAATATGGAACCAATTATTTTTGGGTGTATTTACCTTTTTTTAATCATGGGTGTAGTCTAATTTAAGGACAAGATCACCAACATTAAATGTGAAAACTTTAACATGTTTGTTATGTTGTCTGGTTATGTGAGCCTTGTATTGGCAATTATGTTGTAAAATGAAAAGATGAAGTTCATAAAGTAGATCAAGGGCATGAAGACAAGCTTCACATAATTATTCACTGGGAATAATACCATGAAGAGATATATGAATAGAGGGAAGCTTTACCACCCAAGAAGTATCGATAAGAGGAGGATTGGTAGGAGGCACATGACCCTCGAGATCTAAGGTATGATCCACAAACATGGTATGAATATCTTGATTAAAATCATGAATTTGAACTAAGTTTTTCTAATAATTTTTGGCATTAAAGTCTCTATATTGAGCTTGGGCCATTATATAGTTATCATCCTATGTTGGAGAAATTGTACAGGCTTGAGAATCAGGTAGAGTTTTAGAGGGTAAAATATTGATATTATTGAATGTACAAGGAAACATGATAAGAGTATCTTAAAATAATTTGTACACCCTAAAATAATTGCAAGTGAAGGCATATTTAGGTAAAGAAGGCTCTTGAGCATTACATGGAGGGGGAAAATTGGTAATCTCATCAATAAGAAGAACAATATGATCCTTGAGTAATAAAGAAGGATGAAGCCATTATGAAATGTAGGGAGGTAACTTGGTAGTATTAAAAGTATGTTTAAAATCAATGGGCTCATCATCATTGGAATCCATAAGAGTAACTTATAAATTAGGATTCATGTTGATGAACTTAGGTAAAGGAACATTATTGATCTCAGGAATCATAGGGATACAATATTGTGATTTAGGATTGGGAGGCTAAATTCCCCATAGATTGGGATCATCTTCATGCTTATACCATTTTCCATTATGTAATTGTTTAATACATTGACTACCAGAAGAAGTAATCACCCTCATTCAATGAGTCCATGGATGACCATGGAGTATATTGTAAGATATGGGTAAGTCAAGGACCATAAGCTTAGTTCAAACATTCTTAGGCCCAATGGTTAATGGAAGCCAAATGCAAACAAGTGACTTTTGATTATTCTTACCAGAACCATGACAAGTAAGATGGGTTTACTTGAGATGATCCTTGTTATAACTAATTTTTTGGATGAGCCATAAAGATGTCACATTAATACTAGAAGCTTCATCAGGTAGAAATTTATGGATAAGATTGGTATTAATGGCTACTTTGATGAAAAGTGGTGGATCATCAACACAAAATAGAATTTCATCATTGATCATCTCCTCTTCAAGGAATTTAATAAACCTATTGGAATAAGGACACATAGTTTCAATGATATTTATGTTGGTAGGTTGAGATTCAATAGAAGGTGTTTCTTCATCTAAGGAGGATGGATCTTCAATTTCTTAGCACTGTTACATAAGGAATTTATGATGATAGGGTGAAGTGTGAACCAACTCCATAAGTGGAATCTTACAAGCCATATAGTTGAGTTCTTCAAGAAAATTCCAATGAGACTTAGAAGAACTAGCATGAGGTTTAGGAGGTAAATTAGAATTTGGAGGAATAGTTGAAGTCGGAAGATCAAATGAAGAGATGGTTCCTCTTAGGCTTCTGAAGCAAGATTAGTAGTGGTTGTATCTTTAAGAATTTGTTCCTCTAAATATGTATTTTTAGGTTTGGTAATAGGATCTTTGTGAGCTAGTTTACGATGATAATTGACCTTTAGTAGTATTAACATATTGATAATTGTTAAAATATTGGTCATAATTGGTATCAATGACATAAACATATTTATTATTTGGTTGATTATTTGAAATATATTTTTGATTATTTGAGGTAGAAGCTTTGGAAGTTTATCATTTTTGAAAAGCAGTGGTGTATTCTTGATGATGAAGATCAATCATAGCTTCATGATTAAATGAATCACCAAGCATATAGGAAGCAACATATTTAGTGAACCCTCTACAAGACTTATGAGAATGCCCAATGTTGGCATGGAATCAACAAAATAGATTGCGGTCATACCACTTAGGAGGAATATTGGGATCTATAAAAGGTTTTGAGGGCAGTAAAAATTGTTTCATTTTTTGAACCAAAAGAGGTGTATGAGAAGGTGAAGGAACATCAGCTTTGACAACTCCTAGTTTGGTTTGCAGAGTATTACTAGTGATAGAATTATATGTTTGGGAAGATACTTTAATAAATTTAGGATTAGGTTCAAATTTATTAATAAGAAAGTCTTGATATTTATCTTGATCAATAGCTTCATTAAGTGTTTGGGGAACAAAGTTTTGAACCTTATATTGGAGAGTGGGAGTCAAAGTAGTGATAAAGTGTTTGAATAATTTATCATCAGTCATGTTATGGTTGGCTCTATGGGATAGTGATTTCCATCTTTTGACAAAGTCATGAGCTGATTTAGTGGGAGATTGCTTAGCATTGATGAAGTGGCGAAGACAATTTTTGGGAAGGTCATTGTGTTGAAACTCTTTAACCAAAAGATTAACCAAATCTTCAAGTTACCAAATCGAATGTTGGAGAAGTTGATTATACCATTCTAATACATCACCAGTGAAATTTTTTACTAAGAGTTTAGTAGTGGCAAAGGTATTAGTTTGGATCCACTCTTTGTAAAGGTTGCCAAAGGCTTTGAGAAATGAGGCAAGATCTTTAGTCCCATCATATTTGATAGTTAGAGATATGTTACCAATATCAATGGATACAACAAAGTGAACTAAAGGCTCTTTTTGAATGGTTTGAAGCATCTTTTTATTCATTATGAGTTGTGTAATAACATTTCCTAAGGCATCTTAGATAGGTGGAGGAATGTAATTAGGATTATCTTGAGGATGGATATTTGGAGGTTGATTAGCCACATTGATTAAATCTTGTTGTAGCTTAATCATTTGGTTGGTGTTATAATTTTACATTATGTTCATTTGTTGGATAACCTAGGCTAAAATTTGAGTTGTATCAAGAGGTGCGTTGGTTTTGGTAAGAGCACTCCCAAAATTAGTGTTAGGGGGAGGATTAGTAAAAGAAGGATTATTAGTAGTATTATTAAGTAAGATTATATCAATTACTCCCAATTATTTTGAAGATTTTGAAGATGAGAAGATTCTTGATAAGGAAGGGATTAGATCCATTAACTTCATCTTGAGGTGTTATTTGCACCATATTATAGTTCATGGATGAAGAATGAGAAGAGGTGCCCCAAGAGTGATGGTGATTTTGGGAGGAAAAGAGAGGGAGAAATGAACATCCCATATAGTATCTAAATGGATTCAATCTATACAAGAAGATTATGATAGGAGACTTCATTATGACTAAAGATATATGAACAAAATGCAAATAAGGAGAAATAAAGAACTAGATTGATAAATAAGGAAGGAAAAAACTAGTAAAAGGTTGACTAGGTCGACCAAGCATAGAAAAAGGGTTTACAAATAGTACAGAGTCAATTGGGTTGATCCAATACAGTGAGCAGAGGCTATAAAAAGGTAAAGGGTCAATTGGGTGACCTACTACAAGAAATAGGGGAAATTAAGAAACTTATAACATACTATGAACTAAAACAAGATAAATTCTACAAGTAATTTAAAAATAAATAACTAAAATTTAAAAATAAATAACTAAAGGGAAAAAAAATAGTTAATTAGATTAATGTTGGCCAATTTAATTGAAACACATGGCATAAAACCTTACACCAATGCTGGCTAATGTAAGTTTTTGTAATATAAAATATAATTGAGTAATAATTAATCAATCAACTTGGAAAGAAAAGAGATAACTAATTGGTTAACCTAAATATTTATTAGATTATTAGAATATGTTTTTAAATGTGATGGGAATTTGGCTATAAGCAAGGAACTAGAAAACAATCTAAGGATGGTTTCATGTAGTTTGGGTTGAAAGGGATATATAGTGGTAATGATACATGATTGGTATTAGGGAATACCCCCTCACTTCACACACTAAAATTATAAGGGTATCAGGTGTTTAGCTAGAATATACCATTAAACATGCTTTATACTTACCTAGAATATTAAGTCAGCTTTCCCATTGGTGATGAAATCTAAGTAGGTTGGCCTTGGGTAGACAAATGTTAAAATACTTGTTTAGATTTTGTGATTTGTTTGTGTGTGCATAAAATAGAAAATACTAAAGCTAAATTATTAATTGAAAACCACCTAATTAAGCTATGTGATTTATTCTAAGTATGAAAGCAACAAGAAAAGAAAGTGTGAATTAATTACTAGCATATAAGGTTAGTTATAACTTTGAAACAAGGTAAAGTGTTGATATAGTCAAATTGTATGAAAAAAATATTTAAAAAAATTACAAGGTCGATCCTATACTACATAAGTAGGGTCTAAAAATGAACAAGGTTGGCAGAGTCAACCTAGTTATCCAGATAACACATAGAACATAGAATTGGGTTGATAGGGTCGATCCAGTTGACTATGCAAGGGCAATTTTAAAAACTAAAAATTATAAAAGGAAAGACTATAAATAAAGAGATAGAGAGATATAAAGTAACCTTCATGCATTAGAGATGTAGAGAATGAATATTGATGTTCAATAACCTTGATATATGATTGAAAATTCTACTAACTAGGTCAACTAGGTTGATCAAGCTTTATAGATTGTTGAGTGCCTAAAAATGTATAGGGTCAATTGGGTTGACCTAGTAGTTGAACTAGATGTCTAAAAGTTAAAAAACCTATATTGGGTCAACAAGGTTGACCAATAGCTTGTATCTTAAATCATATACATAAAATTAGAGCTAGGTCAATAGAGTCAATCTAGTATGGCAAATATATGATAAAAATAATGAAATAAGGTGAACAAATATTGCAAGGCTTATTTCACATCGGGTTCATCAGAATGTATGTAATCATAAATGCATCATGTTTATAAATCAATCATAGCTTGAACAAGATAGAGCATACCTACACTTCTGATTGAGAATACATATGTTAAGTGGAAGCATGACCAATATGAGGATCCATTAGACCTAACTAGGGGATCACTTATCATAATATACCATGTTAATAAGAGTTCCAAAGCCTACAGTCTAACACAATCATGCAACAACCCTAAAAGAGTCCTAATTTTAATGTTCACTCTATATCTATCAAATAATAAATTAAATCTAATCTAGTGCACACCAAAGCTTATGGAACAATATGAGGGGTTATAAGAAATAAAAACATGTGTAAGATAATCTAAATTAATCTAAGTATGAGTAATACCCTAATGCATGGAATATGAAGAGTAATATTATTTGATCCAATACTTATGATATTTCTATCTACTAAAGAGAGGAGAACAAAGTTAGAATATACTTCCCTGAATGTGAACTTGTCAAGACTCAATCTCTCCCTTGGAAATTTTTTACAAGAGGCTATTATGTTTTTTAGGATAACTAAGAAATGCAAAAACATCTAAGACTTATCCACAAGACTAGATTCTTCAAGTAGAAACCCTAAGCTAAGAATCCTCAAGTAGAATGGTGAAAGATCATATTTTAAAGAAGTACGAGTGAATAATAACTCTTTATTACATATTTAAATAATGATGAAATGATATTATATTTATAGGTGGATCTACCCTAAATCCTTTTGAATATGTTGGCTATATGGGGTCGACCCAATCAACCCTATATGTTTTCAGGAGATAAATCATTAGGTTCTAAGCTAGGTCAGTTGAAAGACTAATAAAGATTCAAGTTAAAAACACCCAAAAATAGTATAGGGTAAATGAAGTTAACCATGTATAATAATTAGAGGCTTAAAAATATATAAGGTCGACCCAATTGACCTAGTATAGTCAACTGATGAAAGGGGATCAAGGTGAGGAAAAGAAGGATAGAAAGAGGAAAAAGACTAGAGGAGTGTGAAAGGTAGGAGTAATATCTTAGGGAATGGTTTTAAGATATGGTTATATTGGTAATAATGTGGAAATAAGGGACAAAAATCCTACAAAGCACCAAAGGTTTGCCTACCCCCTTTCTCGATACACCCCTTAAGGCGTGCACTCAAAGAGATTGAGACTCGATGGGTTCTTGTAAGATAAAAAGTGTCAGTATTTGATCAAAGTTGAAAATATTATGTGTATACATAACATAATAAAAAAAACATGGAAATTAAATACAATTCTCAATGTTAACCTCCATCCATTTAGTAACTTTGACCTGGTCAACTTTGACTACTACAACAAAACTCTAAGAAATAAGGCCTTTCTTGTACAATCCACTCACACACCAATAAAACAAATCATACTTAGAGGGTATTTGGAGAGTAAAATACAACCTCTAATCACTTAAATTTCCATAAAAATACATTTTTATAACTTTATAACAAGATCTTTCACATTGAGTCCGAGTTAGGGTTCTTTGAGGGTTTAAACCATCTTTTAATCTAAATGATCATTCATAAAGCTTAGCCCTTAATTCCAAAAAAAAATGCTTGAAAATTTGATATAGTACCATTAACCATCTACCATGAATATCTTAGGTTCTCATGTAGATGTTACACATGTTAATGAACACTTGAAAGTTCTTCTCAGGTTGAGAACCCCTCATTTTGTGCACACGAGAGACCTCAAAACATTTTTTCTTGTCTTAACCTTAAAATTTTTACCTAAAAATTGGAAAAAATACTTTAAATAGCATTAAATACCTCTATAAATTTACACATACTCACACTTTCCTTGGAAAATGATCCGGATACCCCATTTGGACACCATCTCTCTTTTTGCTCTTTAGGCCTTTACCTGTAAGTCACATTAGGCTTTGAAATTGACCTTCTAGACACTATCCAAGATCTCAAAACATCATATACAAACACAAGAAACCTATATAATTATAAAACACTATAAATCATCCTTAATATGTCTTGTCAATATCTTATGATGCCTCATTAGGCCAAGTAGGGTCTAGAGATGGTCTAATTTTATACTAAGTCTATGGATCTCACCCCTGTAGTCTCACTTTAAGACTCTCATGAGTGTTAAAATGTCTCATATGCATGATAAAAAAAATTAAAATATCCTATTATTCCTATTTTCATCCATATCATTAGGCCACCATGCTCATTCATGCATAAGACTAAGCATCCTATGCATAAGCCTTCTCAAGTCTCTTTCTAGGTTCAAACACTTGACAACTTTGGCAACTGATATTTAAAAAATCTTTGATGATTATACACATTTATTACATTCCTTATATGTTTCTCAACTAATTTAATACCTCTCAAAGATGCAATCAAACAAAAGCATTGTTCAATGACCTCATGAAGAACCTTTGACATCAATGACAATTTTCAATGTCAAACCTCAATAATATAAACAATGCTCAATAATCTCCCCCTTTGTCATTGATGGAAAACCATACCAAAAATTTATCATACCTATCTCCCCATTATGGTATTTCTTCCCTTATAACATAAATTACAAAGGGATGTCTTTAATTCCTTGGATCACACTCCTTACAACCAAAATACTCAACACACAAAACTATGAGTTTATGAGACATAAAACAAACATACTCCCCCTATCTCCATTCATAAATTATTGGAATAATATCACTTATTATTATATTTAATGATCATGATTATTAATTTTCAAGTGGTTTATTTGGCTGGGATCAATTTCCCTTTTACTCTAATTCTCATTCAAAGCAAACTATCCCTCATCCGAAAGATATTCTTTCTCGGAGCCAAAGAATTACACATTAGATCATTCTATGGATCCCATACCTCATTTTATTATTAATAATTTGTTAAAATTTTGGGATTGGATCGATCAAGATTTTTTTAAAGTACCAAAATCAAGCATATCATCATTATGAAAATAAAGTCCCAATGTATGAAAACCTAGGAATAAACTAGCCCAACTCAAATGAGATATTATAGCTTCCTTATGCTCCAAAATTCTTGATAATAAATTATCCTTAGTCTATTATGTATTATAATATATAATTATGAATATATCTCCATGAGAAAATTCCCCTCTACTCTATATGGTAGATATAAAATTGGGTAAGTGTGCTCACCCCTCTATGTTTGACAACCAATCATTAGCCCCCACCGCATAAATAGATTCTTAATTATATGGTCACATAAATAATGGAATGACCTAGATATCTATCTATATGGGGATTTACCTTCATAAAAACATATGAAAGGGCTATGTGGTGTGTGTGTGTGTGTATGTAGATATATATTATGTATGTATATATATATGTATGTATGTATGTATATATATATACACATACATATATACATATATATATACACATACATATATATATATATATATATATATATATATATACATATATATGTGTGTGTGTGTGTGTGTGTGTGTGTACACACACACACACACACACACACATATTTGTGTGTGGTGGGGGTGGGGATAACCTATAGATCTATCTATGAAACTACTTAGGGTGAGAGGCCAAGAAAACCCTATCTTGAGGGGGCCTCCCTATATATCTTAGAGAAGGGGGGGTTCATAGATAGATATATAGGCTATCCCCACCCCCCCCACACACACAAATATGTGTGTGTGTGTGTGTGTGTGTGTGTGTGTGTGTGTGTGTGTGTGTGTGTGGGTGTGTGTGTGGGGGGGGGGGGGGGGGGGGGTGGATAGCCTATATATCTAACTATGACCCCCCCTTCTCTAAGATATATAGGGAGGCCCCCTCAAGATAGGGTTTTCTTGGCCTCTCACCCTAAGTAGTTAGATTCTTCAATGATTGCTAGGGTAATTAAGTACACCCAATTCCTATCTTAGGTGTTCAAAAGTTACCTTTGGAAGTGGTTTGGTCAAGATGTCTGTAATTTGATCACTTGTAGAAACACATTCAAGTTTGACACTTTATTTTCTTACCATCTCTCTTATAAAATGATATCTAATGGGAATGTGTTTTGTCCTTGATTACATGATAGGGTTCTTTGAGATTATTATAATACTTTTATTATCATAATAGATAGGGTTAGGACCATCATACTCCACCTTGTAGTATTTTAGGGTCTATCTCATCCATAGGACTTGAGTATAACATGAAGCTTATGCAATGTACTTAGCCTCACAAGTGGACAAAGATACTGATGGTTGTTTCTTGCTTATCCATAAAATGAGTCACTCACATTGGAATAAGGATCCTCCACTGGTACTCTTCCTCTCATATATACTTCCTACCTAATTTTCATCTATATAGGTTGTTAAATTGAACTCCTTGCTTATTGGATACTAGAATCCATAATCCATAGTCCCCTTGAGATACTTGAGTATCTTTTTAAATTCTTACAGATGATTATACTTTGGATCTACTTGAAACCTTCCCATAAGACCTAATTCTTACATGATGTGAGGTCTATAGGTAGTGGTATACAACAAACTTCTAATCATTGACCTATATGATGTCTGATTGACTTTAGAAGACTCATCTTCCTTTCTCAACTTACATCCTATGATCATGGGTGTACTAACTACCTTACAATACTCCATCTCAATCTTCTTCAACATTTCTCTTATGTACTTGGCTTGTAATATGAATATACCTTTTTTAGATTGAGTGATTTGCAACCCAAGAAATAATGATAGTTCTCCTAGTATGAACATCTCAAACTCTTTACTAATCACCTCTATAAAGGCATTTATCATGTTCTCATTGTTTCCACTAAAGATTATGTCATCCACATAGAAAAATAGTATTTGTTTATGGTTATCTTATGTCATGATATATAGATTATTATCTTTAGCTCCTATTTTGAATCCTTGATCCAATAGATACTTATCTAACCTAGCATACTAAGCTCTACGAGATTGATTTAAACCATAGATAGCCTTTTCAAATATGCAAACATACTCTTTGTCATCTGATAGTGAGAAACCTTTATGTTTATTAATGTACACTTCTTCCAATTTCTCATTTAAATAGGTAGATTTGACATCCATCTAATATACCTTGAATCCTTTGAATCCTACATAAGCTAGAAACAATCTAATGGCCTACAATCTTACCATTAGTGCAAAGGTCTCCTCAAAGTCTATCCCTTCAAATTTTACATATCCTTTGCATACTAGTCTAGCCTTGTTCCTAGTGACTTCTCCATCTTCATTCAACTTGTTTCTAAACACCAATTTTGTGCCAATGACATTCTTGTCTTTAGGTGTAGAACTAGTTCCCAATTCTCATTCTTCTCTATTTGGTATAACTCTTCATTCATAACACCTATCCAAAAAACAATTCTTGCTTATATAAGACTCTTAGGTTCAATATTGGATATTAGAGAAACATTTCTTGATTTAGATTACTTACTAGTATCTCCTTGTTGCATATATGCATTTTTGTTGCTAATGATTTGAGATTCAGGGTGATCTCTTTGAATATTTCTTGAGGGCCCTTTTGAGTACTATCTCTCTTCAAATTATTATTCTTCCTCATCAACCTCTATATTCTCCTCTTCATTCTTAAATTCCAAATTCTCTAAAGTGTTCTTTGACTATGAGTGAGATTTCCTTGTCTCATCAACCTTCACATTGGTACTTTCTACTATATTTTATATTATCTTGTTATAACATATATATGCTAAGATCATTTATGAGTGTCATAAGAATATGACTTCATTATATATGGAATCAAACTTACCCAAGCCTTCATCATCTCTTTTGATGAAACATTTACTCCCAAATGCTCTAAATTATTCTACAATGTCAGGTTTACCCTTCCATAATTCATAAGGAGTCTTGTTTCCATTAGTCCTTATCTAACCTCTATTAAAAATTTAGACAAAAATGGTTACTACCTCTCTCCCATATCTATCAGATAATATATACTCATTTAACATAGCTCTAGCCATATCTTGAATTGTCTTATTCTTCCTTTCTACTACCCCATTCTATTGAGGTGTCCTAGCTACTGAAAATTGTCTCATTATTACATGAACCTCATAGAGTTCATGAAACTCATTAGACCAAAACTATCCTCCTCTATTATATCTTATGCACTTGATCTTCCCATTCTTCTCATTCTAAACAAGAGCCTTGAACACCTTGAACTTGTCAAGAGATTTTGATTTCTCTTTCAGGAATGCAACCCAAGTCATTCTTGTGTAATCATCAATGAGTAACATGAAGTATTTATATCCTTGAATGCTTTTAATTCTTTTAGGCCCAAAAATATTAATGCATATTAACTCCAAGGGTTTTTTAGTAGAGTACTCCTTGGACTGGAACCTTTTTCTAGTCTTCTTACCATGTTGACATGCATTGAAAAATATGTTTATAGGTTTGATGATCTTAGGTATGTTATTCATAGACTTCTTAGTATTAATCATGAACATGTTATCAAATTTTATGTGACTTATCCTTATATTCCATATTCAACTTTCATCTATCTTTCTAATGAAACATCTCTCCTTCTTGATCTCATTCAATACATATAGGTTGTTCCCAATCCTCTTACATTGGTCATTAACCTTCCAAATTTGGATCTCCTTATCTCAAACCCTCTATCATGAAAGGTTAGTTTGTGTCTTTTATTTCACATTTAACTCACACTAAAAAGGTTATGTTTTATACCTTCCACATACAACACATTTTGTGTCTTGGTCTTTCCATTATCCAAAATCAAGACACCCTTACCAACTATATTGGCAGTTGTGTTGTCTCAAACCTCACTATTATTAAAAAAATATTTCTTAATGAAATGAAATTATTTATGTATCCTATCATGTGGCTTGATAAACCACTATCTATATACCATTTCATGCCTTCATCTTGAATGTGAAAGGTAATTTGAGCTAGTATAGATTCCTCTTTGGTCTTTTGTTCCTCCTTGGCAAATAGTCCATCTTACTTTTTGTGCTCAATCTGATCCATCCTAGCTTGCTTTGGCTTCCATACCAATTTTTTATCCTTATTATTAATTTTAGGAGATTCATATATCTTGTTGAATCTTTTGGACATTCTAACTTTATTAGATCGTAATCTTACAATGTGTCTTATATTATGACAAATGTAGTAAACAAAATATTTGTACTTATCATGGTTCCATGATAACTTATCCTTTATAGTATTGGGTTACCTAATTGATAATTTTAGGTTAGTACTCTTGACTTTTTATAAATTCTCATGCTCTCTCTCAAACTTTATCAATTTTTCTATGAGTTGTTCATGCTCAACCTTCAAGGAATTTGGCTATGTTCAACTAGTCATACTAAACTTCATTTGACTTACACCTTGTGTTGAACTCTTCTCACTGACTCTTGAGATCCTTAATAGTTTTATTTTGATGTTTAAAATCATCAAAGTTACTTATGATCTTATATTCAAGGTTTACTTAAACTTCTCATTCTTTACTATAATAGTAAACTTCTTCATCATACATGTTATCTTCTTCCTATTGATTGCAAGGAATTTTTGTGCTTCTTAGGATCACCTTCAAGTTTTTAGACTTGCCTCAAAGGAATATGATCTAATAAAAATTATTTAAATAATAATTACTAGGGGGAAGGGGAGGGGGGTAAATCATTCTTCAAAACTTTTACAACTTTATTTCATCATTCATGAACTATCAAAACAATATAGTGAACTAACAACACATTAAGAGCCATGAGCGTGAGACAAGAACATAACATATATAACAATTATTTGAGTTGTAAACCCTCAAGGGGAAGAAAACCCACTGATGATACAAATGGACTACTATCCTATAAGTCAAACATAAAGATTTAGTGAATCACTGACTTCACTTGGAGCACCAACCCAAACTAGCCAAGCACCAACCCCCTAAATGACTCAGCACCAAGTCATCAAAATAAAGTATTTGATAACTTTAATAACCATTTTTTACTCATACAACATATTATTATTTCCTTATTTAGCTCTTCACACACTATTATCTTTCTCAAACTAGTCTTAGTCCTTCTTCACTCAATTAGGTCTCTTCAAAATAGATTAGGTCATTTGACCTTGATAGTCATATATAATAACCATATTATATCTTCATGATAGTATCTATTCACCCTGATTATGGTACAAGATACCTATTTTATCTCTTTAAAATACTATATCTTTTGCTTCATCTCTCATACTTACTTACTAGCCAATTAGGCTTATTATGCCTTGTTCTTATACTAGGCTCATACTCATACACCTATTGGTTATAAATACACATTTACCTAATTATGTTTTAAATTAAACATGCCTTATAACATGCCTCAAACATTAAAAATTTCATTCATATCATATAATACTAAAACCCCTTTTTAGGCCTTAAGGAGACCTAATTCAATTAGGCCTTCATTAGCACATGTTACCCTTTAAACTCTTTGGAACACTCTAAAATTTATCACATGGAAATAAAATATAAAATATAACTAATATATACCTTATAAAACTTTTATTTAATTCCACAACACCTTTAAGGTCCAACCACCACTTAAAACTTTTCTCAAAACACTATTCATGCTAGGCCTGTGCATACACAAAAAGTCTATCTTGAACAACTAAAGCATAAGCAAAAATCTTACAAAAAACCATGGAAACAAATAACACATAAATAATATAAATTAAATTAAAAAATTAACAAAGTTAATTATACTTAATTACACATGGAAAAAGGACTCAAACCCTTCTCTACAAATAGCCTAATCAAAACTACTAACTAGCCTCAAAACATAATCATGGAAATAATGACCTAAAACACCTGTATAACCACTTTTAGAGACTTAAAAATAATTTATAGGATAATATTAGTTAATTATAACATTATAATATAGATATATAATATGGTCACATGGAAATATTTGTCTTGTAGACCAATCTCATAGTCTTGTACCTCACTGTCTCATATAAATAAGACATGTCAACTTATGAGCAAAATTTTCATCACATCCACTTACCTAAAAAATATATATCCAACATGAAAATGTATTAAATTTATTTAAAAAATTATCCATGTAATTTTATTCATTCCTAATCCATGATAATACATCCCTAATCAACTTCTCACTTTTGTCTAGTTTTCTCATTATCTGTACCATTAGGCCTGTTAACAACTGGTCAACTTGTAAGACTAGTTTATCTCACTTAAGTGATATAAAATTATTATAACCAACATATAAATTAAATATAATTATCAATATTTAACCTCCATCAATTTAGTGACTTTGACTTGGTTAACTATGACTGCTACAGTAAAACTCCAAGAAATAAGGCCTTTTTATAGGATCCACTCACAAACCAGACAAACTAATCACACCTATATGCACCTAGGAGATTTAGTAAAACCTAAAATCAATTAAATATCCCTAAAAATCCATTTTGATCACTTTAGAACAATATCTTTCACATTGGATCTGAGTTAGGGTTATTTGAGGGTTTAAACCATCTTCTAGTCTTAATGATCATTCATAAAGCTTATCCCTTCATTCTAGAAACCAATAATTTAAAATTTTATATATTACCATTAAAAATATAACATTAATATATTATGTTCCCATGTAGAGGTTACATGTTCCAATGAACACTTAAAAGTTCTTCTTGGGTTGAGAACCCTTTATTTTATGCACATGAGAGACCTCAAAACACTTTTTCTCACCTTAACCTTTAAATTTTGACCTAAAACTTGGTCAAAATACTTGAAACAACATGACATACCTTTTTCAATTCACACATACTAATAATTTTCTTGGAAATTTTTCTTGATACCCCATCTGACCACCATCTCTCTCTTTGCTCTCTAGGCCTTTGACCTACAAGTCACATTAGGCCTTAAAATTGACCTTATATCCATTTTAAAAGCTCTAAAAACATTATATACAAATAAAATAAACCTCTCTTATGTTCAAACATTTTAAATCATCCTTCATATGTCTTATCAATAGCTTATGATGCCTCATTAGGCCAAACAGGTCTAGAGATGGTCTAGTTGCATACTAGGTATATGGGTCTCACCCATGTAGGCTTACTCTATGAATCTCATGAGTGTTTCAATTTCTCATATTAATGATTAAAAATTTTCAAAAAAAATATTATTACTTTATGAATCTATCTTATTAGGCCACCATACTCCTTCATGCATAAGACTAGGCATCATATGCACACACCTTATCAAGTCTCTTGCTAGGTTCAAACACTTGATAACTTTGGAAAATGATATTGAAACACTATTTGATTATTATAAAACTTATTCACATACCTTATATGTTTCTCAACCAATTTCATACCTCTCAAGGATGGAATCAAATAAAAAATATTATTCAATAAACTTATGAACAACCTTTAACATCAACGACAATTTTAATGCCAAACCTCAACAATAGAAATAATGATAAACATCCACTTGAAGGATAAAAAAATATAAACAAGAATTAGGAGAGGAAAAACATGGAGGTTTTTAATAATGAGCTTATGGGATTCCATAATGAGAGATAAATCTATAAGAAGACTGTAAGTAGTAAAGATGACTTGGACAATACGTCCTTATGGTGTGAAGAATAAATGGAAGAAGCCCAAACAAAATGTTTAAATGTATACCAATGGATAATAAATAATGGGTTCCACATGTTACACCAAGTATTAAGTGTGTATTCTATATAATTAGGAGAAATCTTTTGGCATTACCATGGTATGAAGCGTCCAAGAATGCTGATAAATTTATGTAGGGTTTAGAAGTTTCCATATCTAAGGAGAAGGATAAACTAAATACTCTAGTGTACACCTTAAAAATCACAATTACTCAGTGGTGGGAAACTAACATAAATTATTCTCATAGGCTATGGTGAATAAATATATTTGCATGAGGTTTAAATGTAATAACTTTAAGAATGGTATACTTGATTATGGTGTAAATATAGACCATCATAAACATGCAAAATTGAAAGGAAGTATAGATAAGGAATATACATCATATTCCAAATGATTTATTAATTCATTCCTTTTATGAAAATTTGAGTACTTGGGCTTGCATTTGGTACATCATCACTAAGACATGTTGAGAAACTATTGAGTGGGAGAGTATGAAGGCTAAATTTATCCATAATTTTTCATTTTCCTCATTGAAACCTAGACTTTCTCAACCCTTGTAGTTATTATGATGCATAATTCTAGTTGATAACATGGTTATGGAATAATGGGTACACTAATGCACAATTTAAAAAAATAGGGTTGCCAAATTTATATGAAGAATTCATTATGAATAGTGACTCTAGTGAAGTTGATGAAGAGGTTTAAATGTTGTGTAATTGGTGACCTAAGAATAATAAAGAAAATTTGAACTACCAAGTTGATGCATCACCTCATAAATATGTTTCATATCTGAAACTTCTTAAACCCAACATGAGGTAGTGAAAGGAGATAATGAAAAACATAAGTATTATATGTAACCACTTAAAAGCATCAAAGTTAACATCAACTCAGTGTAAGAGACAAAAATTATCACTGTGGGTGACTATTAGTCTAATGTAGAATTGGCCTACATTATTGAATTGCTATATAAATATAAAGATATTTTTTCACGTAGTTATAATGAGATAAAGTATGTACACTTGTATCTTTTTAAAATGAAAATCAAATTGAATGCAGGAAAAAAACCTATTAAGAAGAGACCATATTGCATGAATCCTAACATTATGATCTAAATTAAATGAATAAATAGATAATATGCTAGCTTATAGGGTTATTTACAATGGTGAGGAATTTGATTAAGTCCCATGGTAATTAATATAAAAAAGTATAGGATTATTACAATTTGTTTGGATTTCATATTGCTTAATATTTCATGTTTTACTAACCCATTTCTGACTCCATTTACTAAGGAAAATTTTAAATGGGTCACAAGATGCGAGATTTACACTTTTAATGATGTATTTTATGACTATCATCAACTTCATATTAAAGATGAATATAATACCAAGGAATTCTTTTTGATATACTAGGGATTTTTTGCATATAATGTGATGCCTTTTGGGCTAAATATGCATCTGTTGTTTTCTCACTAATTATTGTGATTATATTCATGAATTTCATTCACCATTTTCTCTTGTTATATTTGAATGATGGGACTATCTAAAGGCCTATGAAGGATAATAATACTAACTATGTCTCATTTTTTATCACTATCAACAACTAAGAATTTCTCTAAATTTGAATAAATGTGTGCTTAAAACACTATTTGGGACCTTTCTTGGTCATGTAATTTTCAAGAAATAACTAATGGTGGACCCAACCAAAGTAACTATTGACCAAATTTGACCCTATAGATCAAATTGGACCTCCTATTAGTAAAAACTTGATTTTTAGATGTTTTAGGGGTCTAATATTTGGTCATAAGGTATATCATAGGTCCTTTGATGTCATTTAATGTCATATTAGCCTTGGTCATTAGTAATTTAGTCCTTTATATCATTTTGAGCCATTTTAAGGGTCATAAATAGAGAATTTAATAGGATTTACTACCTATTTAGGAAATATAAAGTTTAAAAAAGGATATTTCACATTTCATGTGTCCTAATAGGTCTTAATCAACTATCATAACTAAAAAGTGCCAGGTTCTTCAGAAGAAAGGGTAGTTTTCTTGAGAAAAGAGAAGAGTTTGACACTTAAGAGATTTTTACATGTGGGATAAGGTTTTAATATGACTCTTCATCTTCCTCAAACTCATCTCAATTATTGACATGCTTTTAAGGTTATAAAAAGGTCCCAAAACCATTTTACTCTTTTTTTACCCTTTTAGACATACAAAAGTGATCAAAAGGTTCATGCTTGGTATGGTCAGTTAGAGAAATTCTAATTAAAATGAATTTTTGAGGTGAAATTAAAATTAGATAGATTAATTTACATAGAAATATTTCAAATAATGGTGTCTTGTGCTTTATTAACCATCGTCATGAATTTGACTATGTTTTTTTGCTTGCTAATATGTGCACCCTACAGGTTTTGCTATTGTTTGGATGATTACATAACATTAAATTTTTAATATTTATCCTATATGATGTTCTATTTCCCCTATAGTGTTTCCCATGCTTATTTTTATGTTTCAAGGTGTTTTGATGGGCAAATCACCTCAGGTTTGTAGACTAGTCTTGTTTAAGAATGAGAGGCATGTTTCCACCATTTTCATATTTTCATGATTTGATAATCATTTAATAATATGGATATTAGTTCATTACATTTTTTTAAATGTCCTATTAACTCCTTACCTTTCCAATCTCATCTTCTAAAGCATACTCCATGAAGGTGCACTCATAAAACATCATGAAGCTAATTTGCTTAAAGAATGTCATACACAATAAATTTTTGAGATATGTAGGGTTCTAAACCACATCCATGGAGTCAAACTAAGTTTTAAAATGATGATACATCCCTTTTAAAATTTTACAAGTAATTTATTTTTCATATGGTGTAATAAAAATGGATTGTTACAGTCATGAGCAACATTTATACATAGTCTGCCATTAGTAAGCATCTATAGGTGCTCTATGGAGGATGTCATGTTGAAAGGGGAGTTTTGATATGTGTTTTCAGTTATTTTTAGGGATATAAAAACATCTAATAACTTTTTCAAGTCTCACAATTGATTAAAATCATGTATATACTACATACTACCTATAATTTTCATCTACTACCAACATTGTGGAATGCTCACCTATAGGTGGCATTGGTAGAGCCTTAAAGGTACTTGTACAGAATATTAGAGCATGGAAAGATCTTATTTCAAACCCTATAATGTGTAAAATCTCAATTTAAACCTAATTTTAGCATCAAGTGAGTAGATATAAGTGAAAACTTTGATCAAGCATGAGATGACTGAGTACAAGGGCATTTCCCCTAAATTGAGAAAATAGAGGTCCAAGAGTGTTTTGTGAATATCATATGACAAGGATGTAAGGACTTTTGAGTCATAAAAATGGTTTTTTATTATATCACTATCATAAGAAAAGATCCTTGCAAAGATTGAAGTCAAGAGGATTAGTAGATAGTGGTTTTTAGGAAGCTCAAAGTTGTGCTTTTATGCACTAAAATCAATCAATGACATCTACAATTGGAGCTCCAAAGAGACTTTCAAAATAAAAGTTGTAATGAAAACCATGTTTTATGATTGGGCAAGTATTATATGGTTTAGTAAATCTTTAATGACCAAAGGTTAATTTTAAGGGAAGATATGTTGTGTTTTGGTTTCCCAAACACACTTACAGGTCCTTTTCATCATTGAAATGCTCACCTATAGCTAGCCAAAGGTGAAAATTTGAAAATATGTTTCTTTCATGAGATCCTAGAGTATAGTGGACCTAAATCATGATGTGAACCTATTAAACCAAATCAAACCATTATTTAAAGGATGGTATGTTGTTTTTGGATCAGATAGACACCTTTAGATGCCCCTCATTTAAAAAAGTTCACCCACATGCAACTATATATGGCTAAGAGAGATAGTGAGCATAAAAGGTGATGATTCTTAGGTTGGTTTTGTCCAAATAGGAGTGAATATGTCCAAAAAAAAATTTAAAGACCTTAAAACCTTCAATAAGGTTTTAAATAACTATATTCAAGGTCTAATTATGCAAAACTACCTATAGGGGTTACTCTTGAAGAAAAAACATAGAAATATAGTCAGACTGCCTATGACTGGTTTTAGGGACAAGTTAATTTCAATGTGTGAGATGAGCATGGACATAGATGAAATAAGTATATAAATAATTTTATAAATATTATACACTATTTTCAAGGACTAATCCAAACATAATCACCTACAAGTGTAGTATATTAGAGCAAAGCATAATCTAATGATAAAACTCAGTCTTAAGAGTTCAAGGTATATGAGAGGTATGTATGGAAAGTTGAGATGGTGAGTAGACATAGAAATATTTAATTATTAACATTATGTTATCTATAGGTTCTTAATATGGAAAAAAAGATGAGATAAGACCCTAAACATGCAACACATAGTCCACATGCTAAAAACCCTACATAGTCTACCTCCTTCCTAATCTATCTTAGTTTTTTATTCATTTGAAGGGCCTATTTACATGAAAAAAATATGAGTTTTGGTTCATAATGTCCCCATAAATTTTTAAAACTCCTCCACTACTTATTTTGTCTAGACAAATAGGGGAAGTGCCCTCTATTTTGTCTTAGATAGAGGGCACTTCCCTTCTAAACAAAACTTACATTCTTGACAAGAGGTGATAAAAGGATGACCAAGGAGATATTTGGACATGGAAAGGAAGTGGGTGAAGTGGTAATAAATATAATAAAACATGAGTAATATTTTTCAAAAGGTGTAAACCCAACAAGAAGGCTTGGGTGGCTAGGTTTACAAGTAGGCCTAAAAGGCAAATTTTTGTTTAGTGTCCAAATGGGAGGTCAATGTTACTTTCAGCCTTAATTATGCCTTATAACTAATTTTTACATGTTTTTAGGGTGAATTTAGAGGTTTTTAATCTATTAGAGTGTAGGGGAATCCATAAAAACTCATTTTGGGCTTCATGGACAATTCAAGCCTATTAGACATGGTTAGGCCTAGATTTCAAATGATAGGTCATTTTATTTTTTACCTTTAATAGAGATTTATAATGGATTTGGGAATGATTATGAGGTCATAATAGAGGTTATAAATATTTTTTAGGGAATAGAGGTTGAAAATAATCCATTTTTGAGCTCAAAACTAACTCAGACTTGTAGGAAATAGAAGGAAGAGCTCGATAGGCTCATTTTGAAAGCTCATATATTTTCTAAGGATGTGCATGGAGGCCAAATACATTTAGAGGTATTATAAAGGGTCATAAAAAACCTTCTTTTTAAATTTTTTTTAGGTTGAATGTCAAGTTTTTATGAACAAATCTTAAGAGGGTAAACAAGCCTAAACCCTTTCTAGTGACCAATTTGAAGAAATGAGGATGTGAAGCTGATATAATGACCTAGATTAATTATGAAAGTTATTGGACCTTGAATAGGACACTCTCAATATCCTCTAGACCCTTTTTAGTTGTGCTAAATTATATAGATAGGGTAGAAAATAGGCTACTTTTGACTATTTAGCATGTTTTATAGGTTCTATAAGGAGTCTAAAGATGCAATCAGGTGCAGGGGAAATATTAAGACTTAATATAACTACGTATTAGAACTTAATTCCTTATAAATTCTAATATGTGTGCAAACAATATCTCTCATCTCATATAATCAAAAATGGCATAATAGATAAGTTAGTGATAAGGGTGGAAAACTTTAAGTGGGTTGATTTTAAGGTGTCCCTGATGCCTCTAAGGCCATGGAGGGTAGTGACACATGTAATTAACTCTCTCACATATATTTTCATGGAAAATTTATGTCTTTTATATGCCAAGTGTGCAAGGTGTATGAAAGAAGAGTTTTTTAGACTGAAGATGGTGATAGCTCATTTCTAGAAGATGCTAGATGACCAAGACTACAACCAATACATGGAGAGGAATGTCTAAAAGCCTTCCCATTGATTAAAATAATAAAAACCTAAAAATACATAGTGAGTCATGTATAAAATCCTTCCCCTTCATTCTAATCATTAGACCTATCCCTAATTAGTTTTGGGATGTTCAAACAAGTCCAAATCATGAAGATAGTTTTTTGAGCCAAAATGAGAACTTTCATGCCACTTTGTAAAAGTTTCATGACTTGGAAAGCCACTTATATATTTTGACATTTCATGGTTCATCCCACATCCTCTTCTCATGCAAAATTAACTCCTTTGATTAGCTTGACAAGTGTCCTTATGACCCTTGGACTTCTCTCTTCTCCTTTCTCTCTCAAGTTCTATAAGAATTAGCCCTTTTAGCCATGGTAACTTATTATCCACCTGAGTATGGAGAGACCCTAGTCATTTGCATACCATTTGATAAATAATACTATTGATTTTACCTTTTCATGTTAGTTCATAGTGTTTTTTACTTGGATGATTGATCTTTCTTAGTGATAACTATGATTTTCTTATCATGTTGTCTTATTCTTTCATCTGATTTGTAGTTGGAAATATTCTTCTTGCAGGGCATGTGAAGTGTTATAGGAAGTCTCAAGGTTAAGTGAGTTAGTATATTCAATGGTACCATTCAAGGCCTCTTGTCTAGTCTTCCTATCCTAAACATTTATCCATAACCTCATAATGTCACATTGATGTGAGAAGATATAGATTAGAGAAGTGTATGTTTGGTTAGTCCTTTGTTCTCATGTGTAATATATAGTGGGTTAGAAGTCATCAAATTATTTTGTGTATCACCTACCTTAGGATAGTTTTATTTTAGTTTTTTCTCTCCCTTTTCCCCTAAATGTTTAGGTGTAGCAGTGTTCCAAAGTGGTTCATCAAGGGAGCTAGCCTTATCTAAAGATTAACCTCATCTTTAGGATACCCACAAGCCTAGAGGTATTTCAATTATGCCACTTGGATAAGGATATCTGATACATCTTTCAAAGGGTGAAAATCCAAGTGACAACATTTTTTGTCATGCTTGATGGGACTCTTAGTCCAAGAGGTTGAAATATTTTTTGTTTTATCTTTCAACAATCAACATTTAAAAGCATCTATCTAAGCATCAATGATGACTCTCAAGATACATCATCTGATCAGGTAGCCCAATTTTCCTTTTAAATATTGTTGGTAATATATATATATATATATATATATATATATATTTCTTTCAATTAGGTTCCATGGTTGACTTTGCTATTGAGTTTTATTTTACACAAGTTGGTGAGGTATATCAAACCTATGACATCCCCTATTAGCCCTGCCATGATCCTTTTCAGCCTCAACATGAAGTGTATCAGCCAATTAATGAAGTGTATCAGCCCATTCATGAAGTGTATCATCCCATTCATGAAGTGTATTAGTCCTATATTCAACCTTATCCATTTGTTACTCCTAGTCAACCTTGTCACTTCTTAAGTCCATCTATTTTCACTTTCAAGCAAACTCTCTTAGGCTATGAGAAGTACATGTTGGATATTGATACTCAAAGGGGATATGGTCTAGATATTCCTATCAATTTCATTCATAATGTTAGAGATTCATTAGATCTGGTCAAAAGAGAGTGAGCACCTTTTGAGAGAGCCAATTTGTAAAAGATCACAAGTGAGATGCTAGATGTGAGTGGCCTAGTTTCATCCTTAGAGGATAGGCTAAGAATTCATGAAAGGAAACTTCACCAAACCTATCAACCTTAATATCCACTTCCCAAAGAGTGATATCATTCCTACTTAACTCCTACTCATGTTCCCAATCAAGCTTGTTAAAGTCATCCTTTTCCCTATCAGTTGTAAGAGAGAGTTGAAAAGAGAAACCTTGGTTTTGAAGTAAATCTTAATAGGGAGATTTAGTTGGATAATATGCACATGAAATATTCCTTATCATTAGGAAAAGAATTATAATATAAGCCTTATTTTCCTTCTCCCATTGCATCCCCATGTCAAGAAAAAACTTCTAGATACGGGATTCCAAGTTAGAGACAAGGTGGAAAATCCAAGCTAAGGAGATCCCAAGTTACTTGAACACTTCATCCAATCCTCAAATTTCATCAACACCTTAAGAAAAAACTACTTATCCTAAAATTCTAAGCTAAAATAAGATAGTGTAATCATGGGGAAAGAAATAGGTTAAAATAATTAATAAGGAGTGTGAAGTTGAGAATGAAATTGATCCTTTGCAAGTCCCTCCCACCCTTCCTCAAGAGACCTCTTACTTTCCATATAAACCCTCTTGTACCCCTCATCCTCATGAATATTAGTATTAAATTCAATAAATAATTTTTCAAGAGAACCTAACCAAGAAAATTTAAGAGTTAGATTCGAGTATGAAATTGCTAAGTCAAGGTGTGATGGAAGGTTTCAAGCCAAAAGAAAATATTATGCCTAAATAGACCCCATCTTCCCCCCTCAAGAGAGTGATAAAGATAAATCAGATGTAAATTAACTTATTTTATAAAGGAAGTAATAAAACCAATCCATTTTATCCCAAGACTTGCCTCTCCTTCCTCAAGATCTTACAAAATAATCCCTTACACTTCACTCTCAATCTGATTTTGAGTTCTATGTACCACCTCCACCAACTAGTTCATCTTGTCCTAAACCAATCACCCTTTGCATTGATGGAATTGTGGTATGAGAACCTAAGGAGGAACATTTGGTTTATAAAAATTTATAACTCTTTTTTGAAAAAAACATACCTCCTTAGCAACCTCATTGGGCTAGGTCACATGATTTCAAAATGCCCAATCTTGGGATTACCAAGAAGGGGAAGGATGTGGAGGATCTTTCAACCCTTGAAGAAGAATCTACATTTGATCAAAAAAATTTGGATAATCATCTCAAGTATGAATATGAATGTGTTATTATGGATGGACAATAATTTCAAGTCATTCCCAAAGAGGTTGTAGTCCTAGAAAACTCTCTTGAGACCAATATGGAATTTTTTATTCTTGAAGATGACCCAATACCTTAGCCTAATTTTGAATCAAAATTATATGAATTAGAGATTTAAGAAAACCATCTTGATGACCTCATACATCAAGAAGATAATATTGAAGAGGTAGTTATTTTAGATGATAAAGTGGACAAGAATGATTGGAAACTACAAATGAAGTTATTTAAGAGTTCAAATAGCTTTACCAAGTTGAGGGTCAAGTACATGACAAGGTGAAGAAATAGTATTACATGGAAGACAATGACCAAGATTGGGTAGAATATGCAAATCTCCTTGATGAGCTAGAATAAATTACAACTAAGGAGAAACCCAATGTTATTGAGAGAACTATGGAAATCAAGAAGGTATGCCATGTTGAAACACCATTGGAGGTTGAAATTGAGGATCCATATGAGAAGGTTGAGGCTATTTGGATTAAATAAGAGTTCATTTCCATAGCCAACTTGTTTGGAACTATTTGGTTCTCATTGAACATCATGCCAATGAAGTTGGAAAATATCATGGAAATGATAGAGGCATCAATGTCAAGGATCAAAAGAATATATGTATCATTCATTCCTTTATGTCATGAAGTAAGTAAAGTTTCAAACTGCCCATTTGATCTAGTAGGGATCTTTCATCTCAGGTTAGTTAGTGTTTGAGTTAGTTTTTTTTAATTTGGTATGTGTGTTTCATAACTACTCATGAAGTACATGTGTGCTTGAGGTAGTCATTGGTCTTATTTTGATCAAATATTGTTGTAAAATTCCTCCTTTTGTGTCTCAAACTTTGGATGACTCCCTAATCCCAATGGACTGATAAGGCTACTAGTCTAGTTAGCATAATAGGCATGTAACCCCTATGAGTCACCAATTTTTTGACTAAATTTGACCCTATCAGGAAATTGGGCCCCCTATAGGTAAAAATTTATTTTTAAATGTTTTATGGGTCTATTATTTATTCATAAGGTATATCATAGGTCCTTTAATGTCCTTTAATGTCATATTAGCCATGGTCATTAGTATTTTAGTCCTTATATCATTTTGAGTCATTTTGGGGGTCATAAATAGAGCATTTAATAGGTTTTACAACCTCCTTAGGAAATTTGAAGGTTTAACAAGGTGATGTCACATTCCATGTGTCCTAAGAGGCCTTAATCAACTATCATAGCTAAAAAGTGGTAGGTTCTTCAGAAGAAAGGGTGATTTTCTTGATAAAAGAGAAGAGTTTGGCACTTGTACAACCCATAAAAGAGTTTTACACATGGGAGAATGTTTTAATTTGACTCTTAATCTTATTCACACTCATATCAGTGCTTGACATGCTTTTGAGGTGATTAAAAATGCCCAAAACCATTTTACTCTTTTCTTGTCCTTCTAAACATGTAAAAGTGATCAACAGGTTCATGTTTGGTATGGTCAGTTGGATAACTTACAAGTAAAATAAATTTGGGATGTGAAATTAAACTTAGATATATAAATTTCCATAGAAATATTTTGAATAATAGTGTCTTGTGCTTTATGAACCATCCTCATGAATTTGATTGTAATTTTTTGCTTGTTAATTTATGTACCCTATAAGTTTTGCTCTTGTTCAGATGATTCTATACAATTCACTTGATAATATTAGTACTAAATAATGTTTTATTTACCATACAATTCTTACCATGATTATTTTTATGTTTCAAGTTGTTAAGATGGGTAAATCACCTCAAGTTTGTAGACTGGTCTTGTTTGATAATGACATGCATATTTCTACCATTTTCAGATTTTCATGCTTTGATAATGGTTTAAGAATATGGAGATGAGTTAATTAAAATGTTCTTAAATATCTTATTAACTCCTTACATTTTTAAACTCATCTTATAAATCACACTCCATGAAGGTGCAATTATAAAATATCATGTAGCCAATTTGCTTAAAGACTGTCATACACAATTAGTTTTTGAGGTATGTAGGGTTCTAAACCACATCCATAGAGTCACATGGAGTTTTAAAATGTTTATAAATATATTTGAAACACTGATAAGTGACTGAGTTTCAATATGGTTCAAGAAAAGGGGATTGTTATAGTCATGAGCAACATTTATATGCAGTCTACCATTAGTGAGCATCTACAAGTGCTCTATGGAGGATGTCATGTTGAAAGGAGAGTTTTGATATGTGTTTTTAGTTATTTTGAGTTATAGAATAACATTTTATAAAAATTATAAGTCCAAAAAATGATCACAAGAATGTAGATCCTACATATTGTCTATAATTTTCATCTACTACTTGCACCATGGAATGCTCACATATAGGTGGCATTGGTAGAGCCTTGAAGGTACTTATACAAAATATTGGAGCATGGTAAGATCCTCTTTCAAACCATATCATGTGTAAAAGATAAAGGTAGACCTAATTGAAGCATCAAGTGGGTAAATATATAAGTGAAAACTTTGATCAAGCATGAGATGACTGAGTATAGGGACATTTTCCTTGAACTAAGAAAATAGAGGTCCAAGAGTGTTTTGTGAATATCATATGACAAAGATATAAAGACTTTTGAAGAATACCAATGGTTTTTTGTTTTATACCTATCATATTACAAGATATCTTCAAATAATGAAGTCAATAGGATCAATATAGAGTGGTTTTTAGGAATCCCAAAGTTGTGCTTTTATGCACTAAAATTAGGCAATGACATCTATAGTTGAAGTTCCAAAGAGACTTTCAAACTCAAAGTTGTAATGAAAACCATGTTTTATGACTAGGTAAGTATTATATGGTTTAGTAAATATTTATTGACTCATAGGTACTTTTAAGGGAATATATGGTGTGTTTAGGTTCCCCAAACACACCTATAGGCCCTTTTCATCACCAAATGCTCACCTACAACCAACCAAAGGTGAAATTTTGAAAAGATGTTTCTTTCATGAGAACCTAGAGCATAGTGGAACTAAAACATGATGTAAACATATTAAAATAAATTAGAACATTATTTAAAGGCTAGTATGTTGGTTTTGGATCAGATGGACACCTTTAGATGCCCCTCATTTGAAAACGTTCACCTATAGCCAACTATAGATGGCTAAGAGAGACAATGAGCATAAAAGGTGATGATTCTTAGGTTGGTTTTGTATAAACAAGAGTGAATAAGTAAAAACAATTTTTAATGTCTTTAAACCATTAAATGAGGTTTTGTATCACTACATTCAAGGTCTAATTATGCAAAACCACCTATAGGGGTTACTCTTGAAGAAGAAACATAGAAATACAGTCAGACAACCTATGACTGGTTTTAGGGAAAAGCTAATTTAAAGGTGTGAGATTAGCATGGGAATGGATGAAATAATTCTTGAAATAATTTTATAAGGATTATAAACTATTTTCAAGGACTAATCCATACATAATCACCTATAGGTACAGTATATTAGAGTAAAACACAATATAATGATAGAACTCAATCTTGCGAGTTCAAGCTATATGAGAGGTATGTATGGAAATTCGAGATGGTGATTAGTAATATAAATATTTCATGGTTACCATTATGTTATATATATGGTATTAATATGGAAAACAATAAGAGATATGACCCTAACCAATCCACATGTTAAAACCTGTATAGTCTACCTCCTCACTAGTCTATCTTAGTTTTTTGTGCATTTGAGGGGCCTATTAAAATGATAAAAAGATGATTTTTGGTGAATAAGGTCAAAATAAATTGGGTAATATCATAAAATACTTATTTTTTCTATAAAAATAGGGGAAGTTCCCTCTATTTTGTCTCAGATAAAGGGCACTTCCCTTATGAGTAAAACCTACATTCTTAACAAGAGGTGATAAAATGATGATGAAGGAGCTATTTAGACATGGAAAGGAGGTGTGTGAATTTTTAATACTTCTAAGAAAACATGATTAATCTTTCACAAAATTTAGAAATCCAAAGAGAAGGCCTAGGTGGTTACGTTTGCAAGCAAGCCTAAAAGGCATAGTTTTGTTTAGTGTCCAAATGGAAGGTCAGTGTTACTTTCAGCCTTAGGTATGCCTTATAACTCATTTGGACATGTTTTTAGGGTGAATTAAGAGGTTATAAATATTTTATAGTGCATTGTAATCCATAAAAATGTATTTTGGGCTTAAAGGATAACTCAGACCTACTTGACATGGTTAGGCTTGGATTTCAAATGATAGGTCATATTATATGTTAGCCTTAATTAAGATTTATAATGGATTGGATAATGTTTATGGGTTCATAATATATGTGATAAATCTTGTGGAGGGTAGAGAGGTTGAAAATAGTCCATTTTTGAGCTCAAAACTAACTTAGACTTGTTGGAAATAGAAGGAAGAGATCCATAGGTTAGTTTTGAATACTCATATCTTTTCTAAGGATGTACATGGAGGTCAAATACATTTATAGGTGTTACCAAGGATAATTAAAAACCTTCTTGTCGAATTTTTTGTAGATTGAACATCAATTTTTTTATTAACAAAGCTTAAGAGGGTAAATAAGCCTAAACCCTTGATAATGACTAGTTTGAAGAAATGAGGATGGAAAGCAGATATAATAGGCTAGTTTGATAATGAAAGTTATTGTAAATTTTAGAGGAATCTCACAAGATCCTCTTAACCCTTTTTAGTTTTACGTAATTATATAGACAGGGTACAAAATAGAGCAAATTTGACTATTTTGCATGTTTTTTAGGTTCTAGAAGAAGTCTAAAGATGTAATCAAGTGTGTGGGAAATATTAAGAATTAATATGACTCCTTATGGAAATATCATGCATTTTAAACACTCCTAGTGTTCAAATAATATCTCTCATTATAGCCAGTCAAAATTGGCATAGCGGATAAGCAAGTGATAAGGGTAGAATACTTTAAGTGGGCTGATTTTAAGGTGTGAGTGATGCATCTAAGTAAATGGAGAGTATTTACACATGTCATTCACTCCCTCCCATGTATTTTAATGGAAAATTTATGCCTTTTTGGAGGCCAAGTGTGTAGGCTACATGAAAGAAGATTTTTTAGATTGAAAATGGTGATAACTCATTTCTGGATGATGCCAAATGACTAGGACTACAACCAATGCATGGAGAGGAATGTCTAAAATCATTTTGATTCATTCTAATCATCATACCTATCCCAAAAAAAATTTGTTATGTTCAAATAGGTGACAACCATGAAGGTAGTTTTCTAAGCTAGAGTGAGAACTTTCATGCCACTTCGCAAGAGTTTCATGACTTAGAAAGCCACTTGTCTCTTCTGACCTTGCATGGTTCATCCCACATTCTCTTCTCATGCACAATTAACTCATTTTATCAGATTTAAAAGTGTCCTTGTGACCCTTTGACTTCTATCTTCTCTTCTCTCTGTTAAGTTTTATAAGAATTAGCCATTTTAGCCATTATAACTTATGTTCCACTTGAGTATGGTGAAGCCTTTCTCATTTTCATACTATTTGATTAATAAGACTACTTATTTTTACCTCATCATGACTATTCATAGAGTTCTTTAATTATATTATTGGTCTTGCTTAGTGATAACTATTATTTCCTTAGCATGTTGTCTCATTCTTTCATCCTATTTATAGCTGGAAAGCTTCTTCTTACAGGGCATGTGAAGTATTTTAGGAAGTGTCAAGATTTCATGAGTTAGGCTATTCACTAGTGCCATTAAAATCCTCTTGTATAATCCTCCTAGCCTAAACATCCATCCATAAACTCATAATGTAACATTGATGTGAGAAGATTTAGATTAGAGAAGTGTATATTTAGTTAGTCCTTTATTCTCATGTGTAACATGCAGTTGGTTGGAAGTCATCAACTTATTTGGTGTATCACCTCCCTTAGGATAGTTTGATTTTAGTTTTATCTCTCCATTTTCCCTCCAAGTTTTAGGTTTATTAGTGATCCAAAGTGGTACATCAAGTGAGTTAACCTTATGTATAAATTCACCCCATCCTTAGGTTAGCCACAAGCCTAGAAGTGTTTCAATTATGCCATTTGGATGAGGAGATCTGAGACATTTCTTTTAAGAATTAAAATCTAAGTGATAACATTTTTTGGCATGCCTAGTGGGATTATTAGCCCAAGAGGTTAAAAGATTTTTGGTGGTCTTTAAATAATCAACCTTTGGAAGTATCTATCTAAGAATCAACGGTGACTTTAAAGATACATTAGCTGGTCAAGTGGCCCAAGTTTCATTTTGAATATTGTAGGTAATACATTTATTTGTGTTCTTTATTTCAATGAGGTTCCATGGGCTACTTTGGTGTTGATTTTTGTTTTACATAAGTTGATGATGTATATAAAGCCTATGGCATCCCCTATCAACCCTGTCATTATCCTTACCAACTTCAACATGAAGTGTATCAACCCATTCATTAAGTGTATCAGCCCATTAATGAAGTGTATCATCCCATTCATGAAGTTTTTCAGTCCTATAACCAGCCTTCTCCATATATTTCACCTAGTCAACCTAGTCACTTCTCAAGTCCATCCATTTCCACTTTCAAGTAAACTCTCTTGGGCTATGAAAATTACATGTCGGATATTGATACTCAAAGGGGATATGGTCTAGATATTCCTAGTCATTTCATTCATAAGGTTATAGATGAATTAGATCTAGTCAAAAGAGAGTGGAAACCTATTGAGAGAACCAATTGGCAAAGGCTCACAATTGAGATGCTAGCTGTGAATGGCCTAGTTTCATCCTTAGATGATAGGCTAAGAATTCAAGAAAGGAAAAATCACCAAACCTATCAACATTATTATCCACTTCCCAAAAAGTGATATTATTTATACTTATCTCCTACTCATGATCCCAATCAAGCTTGTCAAAGCCATCCTTTTCCCAATCAACTGGAAGAGAGAGTTGAAAAGAGAAATCTTATTTTTGAAACAAAATATTAATAGGTAGATTAAGTTTCATAATATGTATGTGTAATATTCCTTGTCATTAGAAAAGGAAGTGGAATCTAATCCTTATTTTCCCTCTCCCATTGCATCCCCATGTCAAGAAAAAAGCTCTGGATATGAGATTCCAAGTTGGAGACAAGGTGGAGAATCCAAGCCTAAGGATATCCCAAGTTCCTTAAACACTTCATCCACTCCTCAAATTGTATAAAAACCTTAATAAAATACTTATAATCCTAACATCCTAACTTGGAATAAGATAGTGGAATCATGGGGAAAGAAAGTGGATAGAAGCATTGATAATGTGTGAAGTTGAGAATGAATTTGATCCTTTGCAAGTCCCTCCCACCCTTCCTCAAGAGACCTCTTGCTCTCCATGATAGACCTCATGTACCCTTCATCCTCATGAATATATATATGAAATTCAAGAAATGTTTTTCCAATATTACCTAGCCAAAAAAATTTAAGAGTTAGAGTCAAGTATGAAATTGCTAAGTTAAGGTCTGATGGAAGGTTTAGAGCCAAAAAAACTCATATGCTTAAACACACCCCATCTACCCCACTCAAGCGAGTGATAAAGCTAAATAAAATGTAAATGAACTTATTTTATAAATTAAGGAATAAAATCAAGCCATTTTATCCCAAAGTATACCTCCCCTTCCTCAAGATCTTACAAAATAATCCCTTACACTTCACTCTCAATTTGATTTTGAGTTTTATGTGCCACCTCCACCAACTAGTTCATCTTGTCCTCACCCCATCACCCTTTGCATTGATGTAATTTTGGTATAGGAACGTAAGGAGGAGAATTTGGTTTATAAAAATTTATAACTCTTTCTTGAAGAAAACATACCTCATTGGTAGCCTCATTAGGCTAGGTTACATGATTTCAAAATGCCTAGTCTTGGCATCACCAAGAAGGAGAAGGAGATGGAGGATCTTGCAGCCCTTGAAGAATCAAAAGACTATATGTCTCATTCATTCCTTCATGTCATAAATCAAGTAAAGTTTCAAAATTCCCCTTTGATCTAGGAGGTAGTTTTCATCTTAGGTTAGTTAGTGTTTAAGTTAGTTTGGTGTGGGTGTTTCATAAGTACTCATGAAGTACATGTGTTTACTTTTGCTTTGTATGTGTGTGTTTTTTTGTTTTATGTGGTTGAGGTAGTCATTGGTATTTTTTAATCAAATATTGTTGTTAAATCCCTCTTTTTATGTCTCAAACTTTAGATGACTCCCTAAGCCCATGGACTAATAATGCTACTGGTCTAGTTAGCATATCAGGCATGTAACCCTTATGAGTCACCAACTTGTTGACTAAATTTGATTTTGAAGGTCAAATTAACCCCCTATAGGTAAAAAATTGATTTTAAAATATTTTATGGGTCTAATTTCTGGTCATAAGGTATAGCATAGGTCCTTTGATGTCATTTAATGTCATATTAGCCTTGGTCATTAGTCTTTTAGTCCTTATATCATTTTTAGTCATTTTAGGGTCATAAATAGAGTATTTAATAGGTTGTATGGACTCCTTTGTAAATTTTAAGGTTAAAAAATGTGATGTAATGTCCCATGTGTCCTAATAGGTCTTACTCAACTATCATAACTAAAAAGTGGTAGGTTATTCAAAATAAAGGGTAGTTTTCTTGAGAAAAGAGAAAATTTTGGCACTTGTACATACCATAAGGGAGTTTTACATGTGTAATAAGGTTTTAATATGACTCTTAATCTTCCTCACACTAATATTAGTGATTTGAAAAATTTAGAGGTGTTAAAAAAGGCCCAAAACCATTGTGGTCTTTTCTTGTCCTTCTAAACCTATAGAAGTTATTAATAGGTTCATGCTTGGTATGGTTAGTTGGAGAAATTATAGGTAAAATGCCTTTGGGAGGTTAAATTAACCTTAGAGAGATTAATTTTCATATTAAAATTTTGAATAATGGTGGCATGTTCTTTATGAATCATCCTCATGAAGCTGACTGTCTTTTTTTTGTTATTATTTTATGCACCTTGTAGGTTTTGCTCTTGTTTGGATAATTTCATATAATTAACTTGATAATATTAATCTTATATTATTTTGGATTTACTCTATAATTATTCCCATTCTTATTTTTATGTTTCAAAGTGTTTTGATGTGCAATTCACCTCATTTTTGTAGATTGGTCTTGTTTGAGAATGACAGTCATATTTCCACCATTTTTAGATTTTCATGCCTTGATAATGGTTTAAGAATATGGAAATGAGTTAAATAAAATGTTTTAAATATCCTCTTAACTCTTTACCTTTTCAATCTCATCTTACAAAGCATACTCCATGAAGGTGCAACCATACAACATCATGTAGCTAGTTTACTTAAAGACTATAATACCTAGTTAATTTTTGAGATATGTATGGTTTTAAACCACATACATGGAGTCACATGGAGTTTAAAAATGTTGATACATATCTTTGAAACATTTAAAAGTGACAAAATTTATATAGCATGCAATAAAAGGGTATTTTTACAATCGTGAGGAACATTTATACACAGTCTATCAGTAGTGAGCATCTACAGGTACTCTATGGAGGATGTCATGTTGAAAGGGGAGTTTTGATATGTGTTTTCAGTTTTTTTGAGTGATATAAGAAAATTTTAAAACTTGGTGAAGTCCAAACATTGATCATAATCATGTAGATCTTGCATACTACCTATAATTTTCATTTACTGCTTACACTATGGAATGCTCACCTATAAGTGGCATTGGTAGAGCCTTGAAGGTACTTGTATAGAATATTGGAGCATGGTAAGATCCTCTTTCAAATCAAAGCATGTGTAAAATCTCAAGGTAGACCTAATTGAAGCATCAAGTGGGAATATATAAGTGAAAACTTTGATCAAGCATGAGATGACTGAGTACAAGGACATTTTCCCTAAATTGATAAAATAGAGGTCCAAGAGTGTTTTTTAAATATCATATGGAAAAGCTATAAGGGACTTTGAATAATCCTAATGGTTTTTTATTGTATCCCTATCATATTACAAGATACTTGAAAATAATTAAGTCAAGAGGATCTATAGAGAGTGGTTTTTAGGAAGCCCAAAGTTGTGATTTTATCTACTAAAATTAGGGAATGACATCTACAGTTAGAGCTCCAAAGAGACTTTCAAACCCAAAGTTGTAATGAAAACCATATTTTATGATTAGGTAAATATTATATGGTTTAGGAAAGATTTCATGACCTAGGCATAATTTAAAGGGAATATATTTTGTGTTTTGGTTCCCCAAACACACCTATAGGCCCTTTTCATCACCAAATGCTCACCTACAGCCAACCAAAGGTGGAAATTTGAAAAGATGTTTCTTTCATGAGAATCTAGAGCATAGTGGAAATAAAATCATGATGTGAACCTATTAAAATAAATTATACCATTATTAAAAGGATATTATTTTGGTTTTGGATCAGATAGACACCTTCAAATTCCCCTCATTTGAAAATGTTCACCTACAGCCAATTGTAGATGGATGAAAGAGGCATTTAGCATAAAAGGTGATGATTATTAGGTTGGTTTTATCCAAATAGGAGTGAATAGGTTAAAAACATTTTTTAATGACCTTAAAACCTTTAATGAGGTTTTTTATTGCTAAATTCAAGGTCCAATTATGCAAAACCACCTACTGGGGTTACTCTTGAAGAAGAAACACAAAAATATAGTTAGACTGCCTATGACTAGTTTTAGGGACAAGCCAATTTAAAGGTATGAGATGAGCATGGGAATGGATAAAATAAATATTTAAATAATTTTATAATTATTATACACTATTTTAAAGGACTAATCCATACATAATCACCTATATAGGTGCAGTATATTAGAGCAAAGCACAGTCTAATGATAGAACTCAGTCTTGAGAGTTCAAGGTATATGAAAGGTATGTATGAAAATTTTAGATGGTGATTATACCTATAAATATTTCATGATGAAAATTATGTTATTTATAGGGTATTAATATGTAAAACAATAAGAGATATGACCCTAAACAAATAGCACATAGTCCACATGCTAAAAACCCTGCATAATCTGCCTCCTTCCTAGTTTGTCTTGGTTTTTTATGTATTTGAGTGGACTATTGACATGATAATAATATGATTTTTTTTATTAAGGTCCCCATAACTTTTTTAATCTCATCAATTACTTATTTTTTCTATAAAAATAGGGGAATTGACCTCTATTTTGTCTCAAATAAAGGACAATTCCCTTATGAACAAAACTTACATTATTGATAAGAGGTGATAAAAGGATGACCAAGGCGATATTTTGACATGGAAAGGAGATGTTTTAAGTTGAAATAAATATATTAAAATATTATTAATCATTCAAAAAATGGGGAAACCCTACAAGAAGACATGGGTGGCTAAGTTTGCAAGCAGGCTTAAAAGGCAAAGTTTTGTTTAGAGTCCAAATGGGTTGTCAATGTTACTTCCAGCCTTAGGTATGAATTATAACAAATTTTTACATTTTTTTATGGTGAATTATTTGTATTTAAATATTTTATAGCTTAGGGGAATCCATAAAAATGCAATTTTGGGCTTCAAGGACAACTTAGTCCTACTTGACATGGTTAGGCCTAGATTTTAAATGATAGGTCATTTTATTTTTTAAGCTTAAGAAAGATTTATAATGGATTGTATAATGTTCATGGGGTAATAATAAAGGTGATAAATCTTTTGGAAGGTAGATATGTTTCAAACAATCCATTTTTTAGCTCAAAACTAACTCAGACTTGTAGGAAATAGAAGGAAGAGCTTGATAGGCTAGTTTTGAACGCTCATATCTTTTATAAGGATGTGCATGGAGGAAAAATAAATTTATAGTGTTATTAGGGGTACTAAAAAAACATTTTATGTATTTTTTTTAGGTTTAATGTCAAGTATTTATGAACAAAACTTAAGTGGGTAAATAAGCCTAAACCCTCCTAAACCCTTGCTAGTAACCAATTTGAAGAAAAGAGGATGGGAAGCTGATATAATGGAATAATTTGATAATTAAAGTTATTTGACCTTGTATAGGAATCTCTTAGTATCCTCTACACCATTTCTAGTTGTATGGAATTGTACATGTAGGGTAGAAAATAAGGTACTTTTGACTATTTTGCATGTTTTGTAGGTTCTAAAAGGAGTTTGAATATGTAATCAGATTTGGGGGAAATATTAAGACTTAATATAAATCCTTATGTAAAATATATTACTTATAAATAATGTTAAGTTTGAAAACAATAGCTCTCATTTCAGCCAATCAAAATTGGCATAGTGGATAAGCTATTGATAAGGGTGGAAAACTTTAAGTGGGCTATTTTGAAGGTGTTCCTAATGCCTCTAAGGAAATTAAGGGTATTTAAACATGTATTTCACTCCCTCCGACGTATTTTCATGGAAAAAATATGCCTTTTTAGAGGCCAAGAGTGCAGGGTGCATGAAAGAAGATTTTTTTAGACTACATATGGTGATATCTCATTTTTAGATGATGTCAGATGACCAGGACTACAACTAATGCATGGAGAGGCATGTATAAAATAATTCACATTTATTCCAATCATAATAACTATCCCTAATAAGTTTTGGGATGTTCAAATAGGTCTAAATCATAAAGGTAGTTTTTTGAGTTAGAATGAGAACTTTCATGCCACTTTACAAGAGTTTCATGACTTAGGAATCCACTTGTCTCTTCTGAGCTTGTATGGTTCATCCAAAATCCTCTTCTCATACACAAGTAACTCCTTTTCTTAGATTTACAAGTGTACTTATGACCTTTGAATTTTCTCTTCTCTCCTCTCTCTCTCAAGTTCTATAAGAATGAGCCATTTTCGCCATTATAACTTATGCTCCACTTGAGTATGGAGAAGACCTACTCATTTTCATACCATTTGATCAATAATAACACTGATTTTTACCTATTAATTACTTTTCATAGTGTGTTTTAATTAGATGATTAATATTTCCTAGTGATAACTATGATTTCCTTAGCATGTTATCTCATTCTTGCATCCTATTTATAGTTGGAAAGCTTCTTCTTGTAGGGTATGTGAAGTGTTCTAGGAAGTGTCAATGTTGAGTGAGTTAGTGTATTCACTAGTGTCATTCAAGGCCTATTGTCTAGTACTATTAGCCTAAATATTCATCCATAACCTCTTAATGTAACATTGATGTGAGAAGATATAGATTAGAGAAGTGTATGTTTGTTTAGTCCTTTGTTCTCATGTGTAACATGTAGCTAGTTGGAAGTCATCAACTTATTTGGTGTATCACCTCCCTTAGGATAGTTTTCTTTTAGTTTTATCTCTCCCTTTCCCCCCCAAAATTTTAGGTGTAGTAGTGATACAAAGTGGTACATTAAGGTAACTATCCCTATCTAGAGATTCACCTCATCCTTAGGCTACACACAAGCCTAGAGGTTTTCTAATTGTGCCACTTGGATGAGGAGAGCTGAGACATATCCTCAAAGGGTGAAAATCCAAGTGACAATAATAGTGATCATCCTAAAATTAGAAGTTCCTACTACTTATATGGATGTGCACAAATATTTAGACTACGTAGGTTACTATGATAAGTTTATCTAAAACTATACAAGAATTATTACCCCACTAGAAGAATTATTATGAAAATATGGACCATTCATATGAGCAGATAGGAAACAAGAAGGATTTGAAAATTTAATGAGTAAGTTAAGAATCACACCAATCTTTAAATTCCAAATATGTACCAATCCATTCCATGTTCACATTATTGCATTAGGAATAACCATTAATGTTATTATAGTATAACTAAGAGATGACAAGGTATACCATTCTATATATTTTACTAGTTGAAAGCTATCTCAAGCTAAGCATAGTTATACCACAACATAATACAAAGTGTTATAAATGGTATATGCATTACAAAATTCTCTTCATTACCACCTCACCATATCATTTTTACTTTTCACAAATTACGAGGCCCTATGATACTTGGTCAATAAATGAGTTCTAGATGGGCACATATGTTGTTGGATGGTGCTCTTCCAAGAATTTCAATTTTATGTAGTGGTTATACTAGGTAAGAATAATTATGGACTACATAATTTATCATAGACAAAAACCAAGGAAGAAGCTATAAAATCTTAGGCTAATATGCCTGATGCTTAGCTATATCAAGTTCAATGTGTTCCTAAGGATTTAACTAAGATATCAACCTTTATCACTTTGATCATGCCTCCTAGAAACAAGAACACTATGGAAAATTAAAAAATTGTGATCTATACTAAACCTTACCAAATCATCAAAGTAAAACTTTAAAATATGGGATGTGATGAACTATTGCATAGATGCATCTTAGAACATGATCCCTCAATAATTATACACAAATCACATGAAGGAATTGTAGGTACCTACTATGTGTAAAATCTTACCCCATTATTTTTTTAATTTTCAAGCAGCTAATGGCCTAATTTATTTAAGGATGCAAAATCATATTAACAATAGTGTAATGTGTGGCAAATCATGGGTAATCCTAGTAGGTGAGATGAAATGACACTAATTATTGTTTTTGTGTAGGAACCATTTGATAAATGAGAAAATTATTTTGTTAGAACCATCACACTTTCCATGAGATGTAATGGAAAAATATGCATTATCACTTCTACATATTATTTCACATGATGGGCTAAGTCAACACCAACCCAAATTACATAACAATGATGAAAACTCATTTTTTGGGATAATGTCACAATAAGTAGATATGGTTGTTTGATAATAATAAATGTTGATCTATGTATGCATTTATTAAATGAGACTATTCTTATCTTATTATAAGAGTTTAAGGTGACACATCAAAATACTACCCCATACCACTCACTAGAAAATCGCACTATGGAGGTATTCAACAAAATTTTAGGGACAAATTTGAAAATATTTATGATATAGGGCACAAGGATTGGCACAACCATGTGTTTGTTATTTTGTGGGCCAATTGGATAAAATATAAACATCTAAAAAACCACACCATTTTAATTAGTATTTAGATAGGAATAAAAATTTGGAATGGAATTTCTTATACCTAGCCTCAGTTTTGTGTGTATTGGCTAGTTGGATGATTGAGAATCACTTGATGTGAATCAACAATCTCATGAAGCTGGATGCAAAATGACTCATCACCCATTGGATTCAGTGTGTTAAAAAATCCATTCCTTTTATATGATTTTGAATTTGTTAAACACCCAAGAAAAATTCATATTCATTGGATGGCTCAATACATCATAGAGGCCATATTAAAAAACTATACATGTAAACTATGTACATTAGATGGCGAATTGATTCCTATAATTTTTAATGGAAGTAATATAAAACCCTACCAATTTAGTCTCTTAATATGTACCTCCATAATAAGGCTTCTTTCGATCATTTGTATTTTTTTCTATAGTATAGGATCATTTTTGTTAATAAGCACATTTTGGTTGTGTTTTTGGATAGTAATAAAGTGTACGACCTTTTTTGGTTCATAGGATGATTTGAGTATGAGATCATCTCAAATCCCTCTTATAGATGTCTATATATTTCCATGGAAGTGTTTTTGAACTATTTTTATTATCTTCTTCATATTTTATCTTATCTAAGTCATTTTGTTTTCATTTAATTATGTACAAGCTTAATTCTCCTATAGATAAATTCATGTACTAATGACACTACATGATTTTTTTTCTCATGTTGTTTTTCCTTAAGAATTGTAATTGAACACACCAATATCCACAATATTATACCAAGTCATGCATATATTTATACCTTATGCCAAAGGATTATACACAATATTTAGTGTGGGGTGGGATAAGAATTGAATAAAAAGGATATGGGGATGCGTGTAAAGTAATTTGATAAAGTATTTGTGTATGCAAGATCTGTGAGATGAGGAGTGAAAAATAAAAATGATATGTTACACCTAGAAATGCATGAAAAAAGAATAAGGTGTATATCATGCCGAAATGAGATTTCACAAGATTATGCCACCAATAAATAATATACTAATATTGGGTGCACCAACTATCATTTACCCATAATAAATGTGATCATGTGCAAATGAAACTAATGAATACCTAATTTTATGAATTGCACTATTATAGTAATTTAAATGTCAAAGGCCATTATATATTACCCTTTATAAGTAATTTTCAACATTAATATTGTTAATAAGATTTCATGCCCTACATGATCTTGAACAAGAGCTCAATTAAGAAATATTTAGGTAAGGGTTAAAAATATTAAGGTCATTAAAGTTCAAAAAAATTAGACATGTAGAGTTGTAAAGAACTTGAAAGAAATTTTTGAATGAAAATATTAGAGTAAAGGAAAATTTGAGTATAGGTCAAAAGAAGTAAGATCCACCATTAAAAATGATTTTAAGCTTAGATTCGAGTTAGGAAACCAAATTTATGATGAATTAAAAATCTCATAGTTGTAAAAAATTAGGGCCTTTAGAAACATTTTTTGACAAATTATTTACCAAAAAGGGTTAGAGACAATAATTTTGAATAAAACTAATGATAAGGATGTCTTTGGTCTAAGAGTTGAAGGCCATTATATATTTTCACAACTAACAAGACCATTAGGGGTTGATTTAGCTCTTATCAAGGAAGTGGTTCTTGAATAATTAGAAGGGTGAACTAAAGTAATGATAAAGGAGATTGTACAAATGCAATACCTATAAACCTATATATGTGGAGAAAATTTGGAATCAAAGTTTTCATGATGCAAGGTTGAGGATTACAACCATCAATGAAATAATAATGAAACTGGTCTAGTGAATTATTATATAGTAGAAAGTGGAAAATTATATTTTAATGGCACTGTGATATATGATGCAAGCATAAAATTGACATAGGAGAAAATTAGAGATTATAGTTATTCATGATACCTTATTTTTATAAGCCCAAAATTTTTAATTAATATCAATCCATGTTCATAAATATAGGTTATACATCATAGGATGAATGATGAAATTCTCCTAATCTTATAAGTTAGGCAATTTAACTTCCATGCTCAGGCAAATATATTAAAGTCACCTTGACCAATATTATAGAAGTAGAAAGGGTGGGGTAAATTATTTTTTAAATGTTTCACCTTTCCTACTAAAATAATATAAGACTATGCTACTTGGATTGTTTCTATAGTAGTCAACACCAAGATGGGGGAGATAGAAGGTGAGATAATATTAATAAGCATTTATTGTACATTGCATGTAGAATGGGTGTAGGAGGTGTCCAATTTAATATTTCAAATTACATTGTTTATTTTCTCATTAAAATTGTGTAAATATCCCATCACTTTGGTGAAAATTTTAGGTGGGGTGAAATTCTAATGTTATTAGTATTATATGAACTCAATATCCCTAATGTTTATTCTTCCCTCTAGGAGATAAGTCACCTAGAAAAATATATCATAAACATTTGTGCCATGAAAAATATAAATAAAATTATAAATTTAAAATTGATAGATGGTTGGATAATATGATTGTTACCTTTAGGAATGAATGGTGTTTATAGAGTGCACTGTCAAAAGTCTACTGGGAATATGTAGAGTTAAAAATTATGCAACATTATTCACTCATAATAATCAAACTCATGGATGGAAAATGGTCCAGATGGCTTAAGTATCCATGGGGATTCTCCATGTGTTATTTTTTAGAGGTCATGGATAGGGTTTATAACACATTAAATATCAAATCAAATGTCATGAATATTGATGGGTATATGATGCTTCTCAAAACATTACATTTTTACCCTTGGAATACCACATCAATAGATGAAATTAAATTAGATGATGACTCCAATATTGTTGATCCTAAAATAAGATTCTATTGTATGATAATTATGTAATATATACTATTAATATAATTTAAATAATAGGAATTATAATTATATGTAGGAAAAACTATAGCAATTTGTGCATTTTGATACAAGCACGGGCACTTATAATGGCAAGTAGAAGTAGGGTGTTAAAACATCATTAATAAAAATAGGGGAAGGAACAAAGAAATGGAAAAGTATTATGATATATCCCATTGAATAGTAATAAAATCATATAAACTCAAATGAGTAATATATTATGCCACTTTCTAAGAAAAAGATACATCTACAAAGGCCACCTCAAAATGTACCTTCATCACCCAAACAAATGCCACTACCTAAGTTACCCACATCAATCACATCTTCACCTAGATAATTCACACCTATTTTTTTCCCAAAAAGGAGCTTGTACCACTTCAATCTATGTCAGATACTCCTAAGCCTTCTCTAGTAGAGGGATACCAAGAAGTAGAATAAGAAAAAGATAGTGAATATAATTCATAAAATTTACTCCTAAGGATGAGAAATAAGCCATTGTGGTTGAATAAATACATACACAAACCATTAAGGAGGTGGTAGATATAGGATTAAAGGCCACATTATAACCCAAAGATGAAAATTCCATGGAAAAACCCACATCAAAAGGTCCTAACACTAAAATAAGATAAGGATGAAGTACAAGCATGTACCATACAAGAGGTCCTTCAAATTGTGGCATTTAATGAAGGAATATAGGAAACTATAAAGAAAATTAGTCATTTGTAGGATGCACCTTCCATGTCTTGCATATAAAAAGATGATACCCCAGTTGAATATAGCTCAAATTATCATTATTTAATTATAAGAGAGAAGATCATAAGAAAGGACATGGGCAAGGATCTTTATCTATGGATGATAATGAGTGTTAAGAGATCTACCACACAAACTTGGAGGCATATGTTTTTTCTATTTTATAAACATTTTGATGATCCCATGCTCAAATTTACTAATAAATCCATACTAAAACAAGACCTCAACACTCCTAATAATTATAACCAAATGATATATGTTGATCCAATAAAGCTCAATGTCATTGAAGTTAGTAGTGCATTGATGAAAATAGTTGTTGTGTTCTCTTGAAATAATTTTATGAACAATTATACCAATTGGATCCAAAATAAATATTTATAAGAATTTGATAATAGACACATATAGTCATAGTATAAAATGATAATGATAAAACTAAAAATATTAAGACTCTACCATCACATCATGAAGGGAGACCCAAGGATGATGGATAGGGATAATCTAGATGGGTTTAAGGAAATTTAAAAACTAGTCATTATAGTGGGTCAACTACTATAGAAAATAAAAATCACATAAGAAAGTGCACATGTCAAAATTGAGAAGGCACAAATAAAATTTGTAAAGTCACTACAAGGCTATGAGAAATCACTAAGAAACCTCACCATTACAATGGAAATATTTGAGAAGCTCTTCCTTAACTGTGCATGCCAAACTTTAGTCTTAAATATGCACATATCTATAGAACATCATAGGCAATAATAATTTGTGGTGTAAGTATACCAAAAAAATGGAAAATATGAGCATACACAACCCTTTCATGACATTTAAAAGTTGAATAGATAGACAGGGGAAAATCACAAAGGTATAAAATCTAGGTTCAAGATGTGTTGGAGCTATAATTTTATAACATAGTAGAATATGAAATATAATTTCATAAAAATAACTTATACATGAATTAAATTAATGAAAATAAATAATGATAATATAATAAATCTCTATAAACTTCAATAGTTCCTTCCCATGGCCAGACAAATATCATTTAATAATGGCTTCATTTTGCCTTCTTCTTACACTTATCTATGTAGTATTTTCAAATTCTCACTTGATTATTTAGTTCCTCACTTGTCTCTTTGTATTTTTAATGAATTTTCATCTTTATTTTATCTTTACATCATTTTAATCCTTTTACATAATTACTAATTAATAACAAATGCAACTTCCCTATGCCCATGCTAATATTCACCTAAACTAAAATGAGTATCTCTCCCAAATACACTTAGATAAAAGGACCTATATAATCGAGTGTTAATTTTTTTTCCCATTCTAATGCATCTATATTAAGCTACCTAACTACTATAATCCTTGCTCTCTAACTAGTCTTAGCCACAATTTTCAAACCTCTTTTACTACTACCCTTGGCCTCTCATGCTAGGTCTTAATGCTCCTCTAAAACTAATTAATTCCTCTACCTCACATGCCAAAAATCCATGCTCCTCTACAACTTACTAATTTATTTAGACTCTCATGTCAAAACTCTATTATCCTCACAACAAACTATTTATACAGCTTCAAATGCATGTTTAATTTTATAGAATTATAAACACTTGAGTTTGTTTTGATCCTTTACAAATATATAAAATTTTAAGAAATAAATAATTTATCAAGCCAAGACAATTTATCAAATTTTCAACATTTCTTTATCCCTCTTGAACTTTAAATTAACAACTAAAACTATACCACTTAAAATTATTTGAGTTATTGATACCAGTACATATAAAGTGACTCGAAGCAAGTTGTCATAGTGATTGAAGAAAAGCACAATTCAAATTAGACATGTTCTCCAACTAATATCTTAACTGTAGTGAATAAAATAAGGTAATGGTGGTGTCAATATAGGTGTCACCATTAAAAATACATATAAAATTGACATGCATTTAAAACCAAGAAACCCCAACTAGCACTTTAGTTGTGGATGGAAATTTTGAATGACAATCATTTCTCTAATTAGAGATTGATTTGTTGTCACTTAGATATTTATTATTATTATCATAAAATTCCATCTCAATTTAATGATTTATAGATGGACTAAGTAAACTATATCTCAATTAGTATAATATCCTCCACATCGTAATAACAACATACCTAGCTACTCTTTTAAGATACAATAGGATCAAAATAACCACCGACCATGAGCACTAGAGAACCATGGGAAATTCCCAAATGATCAAATCTCAATAGCCAATTTATTCATAAATGATACTTTCTAGTTTTAGTGATGGCTATGGATATTTAAAAAAATCAAATATTTATTTTTGTCTCATGTCAAAGTTGTTCTCTTAATTCAATTTGACCTCATGATCTTTGTTAATGAATTAATATTATCCTCCAATTGTGCTTAAGCCTCAACATAAGAAAATGCAACATGTGACTTGATAACACTTTTGTTAAATATTATAGAAATGATCTTAGCTATAGAGGTCATTTACCAAAACACCAAAAAGGGCATTCTTTCTACATCAACTCATAGTGATCATATGTCTTCATATATTACATATCAATTATGCACTCAACCAAGTAAATAAATATACCCCACACTAAAGCTTCTTAATCAAGGTGTGTACTAGGATGAATAAAGCTTGTGACATCATCAATATGGACTTCAACATGAAAATTCCTATTTAGGAGAGATACATAGAATAATTTATCACTAATATCCATGCATCTAAGTGGATCCACATTAAATACTCCTATAATGGCAAAATGATCTTCATTTTTAAAATCTTATTAGAAATATCTTTTTCAATGCTACCAAAATATATTTCAAACTCTTTCCACTTCTACCTTTCTTTGACAATTTATTGATGCTCTACTTCCTCCTCTTCCCAATAAAGGAGACCCACACTCTTTTAAGTAGCATAAAAACAATCCCAAGCATATATTCATGGCCTCTCTATATCATGAAATTATTATTTTACTCTATTTTTGTAATTGGGCTCAAATTAATCCCAATAACCACACCAAATTTTGGAGTTGTGTTATATAACAACATATAATATGAAATATACTTGCATAACAAATACCTCATGCATTAATTTAATCAATGAAATTAGATAAACATAATAAAATCTATCTCCATCAACCTCAATAGTTCCTTCCCATGGATGAGAGGCCATAGGAGACAAATCTATTAAAACAATGGCTTCTTTTTGCCTTCTTACACTTGTTTATATAAGTTTTTTAACTCACTTGTCTCTTTGTATTTTTAATCACTTTTCATCTTTATTTTGTATTTACATGATTTTCATCCCTTTACATTATTTCCAATTTATAATAAATGCAACTTCCATATGCCCATGCTAACAATATGTTATAATGGCATACCATCGATGAAGAAAGAACTCTAAAGGAAGCAGTTCAAGAGGCAACAACTGAGATCAATTTTATTAAATTAAATTCCATAGATAAATAAGGAAAGCTTTTAACACTGAGATTATTAATAGTATAAATGGTAACCATAGTATATTCAATTCATTTTGAAATTGTGATATGGAATATTTTTGAGAAGGAAGTGAAAAATGATGCACCCAAGTTTTTGTAAAATGTGTAAGAATTTAGAGGGTTTTCCAAGGGTGTACAAGGTGAGGTTTACCCAATTTTTAAAAATCCCTAGTTTTTACAAGTATATCCCAATGTAGGAGCCATATTAGATGTGCCCATTTTGAAGAAGTATGTGTGGACACAATATAACCTTTTAAAAAATGAAGTTTTAACACATTTAATATTTAGGGAAGTAGTATGATAGGACAAGGTCACACCAATTTACCTAAATACCTATCAACATTCAACTAAAGGTTGAAAAAATCATGAGTTATGCCTTGGATGACATACCGATCAACACAAAATAAGGAATGATACGAGTGGGGAAGAAGTTACACAAACCATGAGGCATAAAATAAGTAACTAAGGAAGGTGAGAGTCTATAAGAAGAGATGTTAAAGAAAAATTTGGGATTGAATATAATACATTATGGTGCACACTTAGTAACTAGTATATTTTAGGATATTTATTGTGATCCTATTATGGTTTCTAATTAAATAAGAATTGTGTATTATTAGGAATGAAATTTAATTATTTTTAATGAAATAAATGGTGTTTATGTACTATAGAATCCCATCTTATCCTAGTATAAGAGTAGGAGATATATGTGGATATAATGTTGGTATGTTGTTATTTATTATTAATTAGTTGGTTAGTCTACTAAACAATAATTGGAATTCCTTTATAACTTTACATAAGGAAAAATTTAATATTATCATTAAGTTATTTAAGCCTTTGTTTGGTTAAAAATAGTATTAGTTTATGCTCTTGATTTATGTTTATATTTTATCATAGTTTTTTTATTATAATGTAGTAAATTACACCTTAATAAATATTATATATGTTCCATCACTCTACATAACTAACCTAATTATGACTCAATAAACTATATTTATGCCTTGGGTGAGCATACAAACTACATGATATGTTATTCTAGATAGACCTAAGTGAACATTAGGAATGCATTTGTGGCATATAAGTTCTTTATGGGATAGAGGTAAAACCTTCACTCCAACACCATTAACACATTTTATATACATTATAATTGATTTATCTCCAAAAAAATCTATTTGGTTGATTTAGGTGATTGGATTACTCCAATAAAACTTATGCATTTCCACTTTTGGCATCATGTTTTGTGACCCTGTATGGGAACTAGCCAAAGGTAAAGGCTAAGTTGTATTAATAACGTGTTGACCAATGTAACCATAATATTTGGTGTAATTATTAGTGAACTATGAATATTTTTGTACATTCATTTGAAAATTCAAAAAATTATTGATACTTTGTTTGAGCTCATTAAATTAGTGATTGATGTTGGAAATATAAGACTATATGTGTTACACACTTTACTTAAGTTGGATCACCTTGTGATATGTTTAATAAATCCATGGAACAAAAGATACACTCATTATCATTTCTAAATCCATTTCCTCTTTATTATTATTTTTACATTGAGTTTATAAACTCTTGCCTAAACCCCTAATTTAAAGGCTTACCATACCAAGGCTTGACAATTCTGAATTTTATTTTCATATTTGACCAATGTTAGAATAGGTTCTTGGAAAACCCATTAGAACATATTAATTTTTGTTTATGTATGAAGTAGGATACTTTTTATAATTCATACATAGTTGCAAAACATGTCATGTCTTTATCCAGTTCAAAATTATGTAGTTATCTAGAAAACATGGAGTAAATTATATAGAACATTCATTATTACTAAATGATGAAAATGATTTGAAAAAAATAGAGAATAGAATACACATAGAATAAGTAAAAAAATATGTTTGGTAAAACCATTATCATATCTCTATATTAATTCTTTTCCCTTATAACTCCTTTCCATTACAATTAATCACTATTATAAAACTTTAAAGTGCATTGTCCCTTCACATTCCATTATTTGGTTCAAGCCTGAATGGGTCTTTTAACATTCCACATATTTTTAGAATACATATATAGGATGAATAATTAAAAAATTAAATATTTTATATAGTTAGATATCCATCACACACTTGTCATGCATCTACACTTTGAGATTTTATAATTCTATTCTAGTATCAACACTTTCCTAGATTTAAATAGTTGTCTTATCCTAAGACAAAGTCACAAGAAGTATGCCTTATGTTAAAGCTAATAAAAATGTATGTGATAAATATATGGTCCAATAAAATTACTTAATTTAATGCTCAAGGTTCCATTTACCACTTTTCACCTCTTTCACACTACTTAGTTGCTATTACAAATTTTCAACTAAATATTGTACCAATCTACCATGTTTTTGGGGTTTTAATAGATTGACATAACTAGGTGGCTGACCTTTATGGTTTTTCAACCAACTTGGCCTCTTTCCTAATATTTAAGGCCTTCGTTACTATTATTAAAATTTTCAAAATTGGAATGTGCATAGTACCTAGATATAAGGTGGAGGCATAGGTTGTTTTGTTGGAACTAAAGGAGACTATGAAGATGATGATGCTAGAGTTTTTTCCAAAGAATCCATAGCTATAAAATTAATTGATAGAGGTGTTTCATGCATTTAGATAGATAGCTAAGTATTTATGGTAGCCTTGTTCTTCTAGAGTTCGTAATGGAGTTGTTTTAGTGGGATGAATTAGGGAACTTGGATGATCTCTACAATGAAACTATCCAAATAGGAAAAGTTCTTCTTAAACATAATCAAATTGAGGAGAAATTCACATACCATATTGATCATAGTGCACAATAGAACAAAAACTAGCACCCCATGACATTTTTAATGTCATCATCTTTTATGATTGTGAGAATGGCCCAAGTGTTCAACACTTTCTACTATTTTTTTTGTGCTAGCTCCTCTAGTATATCTATGTTCTTTTGCATTTAAATACCATCAAATGTATTATAAAACATATCATTTATCCATGTTTTTATATTTTGCATCACATTGTATCTTAACTAAAGAGATTAATTCATTATGACATCCAGTTCATCAGATGTAGTTCATTGATCCCCCATTATTACTTTAGATTTATCAACCTTAGTGAACTCTGGTTTGTCCTTGCTCCATATGGTGTTTATATGTTGTTTCAAGTTTAACATGATTTTATATATGTGCTAATATTGGATCATAGTGGTGTCCAAACACTCATTTTTGGCCACTTTCATGCCTAAACTAGGATTTAGATGAATTTCTAGTAAATGATGCAATTTAAGCCTATAAATCACCTAAATTACCCAAATTTATCTACTTGAGGATTTAATATCTTAGAAACATGGTGAGGCTTACTTATTTAGGGTATTACCCTATATGTACCAATAACTTATCTTAGATTTAACCCTAGTCAAATTATGACCTGGTAATTTGACATTCTCAGCCTGATCTATTAATGCAAAACATTTAAAAATAATTTCCAAAAGCCAAAAATCACTAAGAAAAAATTAATTAAAAATAAAATCTTAATTTACTTGCCTAGGTAAAAATTCCAACTTAAATTAGTGACTTACATTTATCCAAAAAAGAATTTGTCAACAAATATGAAGTGAAAGTCAAGGGAGCTAATAAAGTGATTTATTAGTTCCTAAATTCCAAAAAGGTGAGTCACAACCTCATAAATATCTAAAGTGACATTTCATAGCTCATAAATATCTTAAAATGAGTTTTAAAACCTTCATGAGTGCTTTAACCCAACCCAGGGTTAACCTGAATCAACTGAGGTTATTTTAGACTCAACCAAAGTTAGAACTAAACCTAACCTCCCTATGTCAGAGTTAGTTTTGAGACCTATAAATACAAGTACCCTCACTCTACCCAAATAATATTTTGTGTGTAAGACTATTCTACATGAATTCCTTCAATAAGCCATCAAAGAAATGCTATATTTATAAATTGATATCAAGCTTCACACCAAGCCAAGCTAATTCAAGAAAAGACACATGTGGCCATTGGGAAAGTGATACCAATATGGATAAAAACATTAATTGAAGTCTCTAATTCCATACACCGAGCAAGAACATCTACTATGCCAACAAGTGGACATAAATTTTGACAAGGGAGGTAAAATTGTTGTGCATTTTTATCTCTATTTTGTGGTTTTTTCCATTAGGTTATGCTCCCCTTAGTTTTTAGGCAAAAGTGTTTAGTTTCATTGCATTTTTATACTTGGATTTTTACTTGATTCACTAATAAGGAACTAATAAAAATTTGTGTGATCTTTAGTCTCATAAGATACATAATGAATTATAATCCCAAACATAGAGTAATTAAACCATAAATACATTTTAATTGCTACTAGTTAGGACATGCATATTTGTACTAGTAGGTAGACCAAATTCATATCTATCCTTTGTACTAGTTCACTATCAATCTATGATTATGGGTTCATTATGTGAGATTCCTTAGCCCAATTATGACACATTTCCCTAGTCCTTGATAAAAATAACTCATTGACCATTTTGGATTAGTAGGTACAATCGAGTCATCCACATTTATCAATTTGTATTCTTCTATTCTATTCTATTCCTCATTCCATTTTCTCCCACTTCTGGGTGAACTACATTGACATGAGGTCTATTTAGATTATGTAGGTTGTTGCAAATATAATCAGTAAGATGGGTGGGGGGGTGGGGGGGTGAATCATTGTATTCAAAACATTCATTCAATTCCACTTAAGCATACATGAACCATTCATACAAGCATGAACATCTAGAAAAGCATATGTAACCATATAAGATCATGAAACAAGATAACACATTACATATGTGGGAAATACTCAAGGAAAATAAAATCCACTAAACTCTAAAAATGGACTATATTAATATAATATAAAAACAAATCATTAGTGAATCACCAACTCTACAAGGATCACCAACCCAACTAGTCAAATACCCACTCAATTAGGCTTTAGCAAGTACCAACATGTAAGGAGACACCAACCCCCAAGATGAATCAACACAAACTCAACCACATAAAAAAAATTATCACCTTTATAAAACCTTTTTTCTCACAAAATAGATGATTATCACCTTCTTTATCTCTTATCACTCTTTTATCCCTCTCAAACTACCTTCTAGGCTTCTTTACTCAACTAGGTCTCTTCAAGATATATTGGGTCATATGACATTGATAGACATATATAGTACCACTATTTTATATCTTAATTATAGTTTATATACACCCTCTTATGGTCTATAATACCTCATTTTTCTCAATAATGTGCTCTTTCATTCGATTTCACATCCTTACACACAACTCCTCTAATAGGCCTATTAGACCTTGATTTTAGACAATCCTCATGATCAAATAAACCTTGGCTGTCCACACATTTTTTTCCACTTATATTTGCCATATAATATGACTTAGGACATGTTAGAACAAGAATCAATCACAATATTATGTCATTCATAACTCAATAGGCTACATTCCTTCTTTAGGACTTCATGGAGACCTATTAGGCCTTATTAGTCACACGTTACACTTTGCCTTCCTTGAAATAATTTAAAACTCCACACATTGTGGTAACATATAATAATAAATATAATATTCCTTATACAACATCTGTTTCTATTCAAGTTTTGCTTTTAGATTCAAAGGAGAGAAAATGAGAAACTAAAGAAGGAATGGTCAAGGCTTGATGTGTACCTGGATATAGTCTACGCACCGTAATCCAGACGATGTGGGTACTCCTCTTTGGCTGTGGAGGAATGACACCTACAAAGAAAAGAAACTTGGACAAAAGAAGGCGTTAGATGGATAGATGGTGGGTTTCCAAGCAAAAGCTTGATCCCAGAAGTATGAAGACTTCCTTAAGGGATATAAACCCACTAATCAATAAAAAGAAGTGTCTGATAAACAATAGAATGATAAAGAATTGAAATGATAAAAGATGGAATGAAAAAGGGAAGCAAAGGCTTACTTGAAAGAAGCTGTCAAACTGGTCACAGTCACCGGCGTTGGTGGTCCTACCAGCGTCGGTTGGTCAAGGTGCCGACGTCGGTTAATCTGCCGATGTCAATTGGGGTAGTGACTGGCATTAGTAGAGGCAAAGGTCTTTGGACGAGGTCTGGTTAGGTCTGTGGTCTGTGGACAAGGTCTGGTCAGGGTCTGGGTTTATTTGAGTGGTCTTGAGACAAAGTTTTGGGCTTGGTTGAATGGTCTGGGGTCTGGGTCTAAGAGTCTAGTTGAATGGACAGAGTATATGGTCTGACAGAGGATAAAGACAATAGGGAGATGGAGAAGTAAAGATTCAGGTCTGGCTTGGTTAACAGTCTAGTTTGGGGAGAGGGAGTGTTGAATCTAATTCATAATACTTAGAAGCAAATGACTAGAAAACACAAAGAAAACATAGACAATATACTTACATGTGCCTTGTTGAAGGTGTGCTACTAATGATTCACATACCCGCTATTGATGTAGCCTGTGTGGAGAAGCTGTTGCTGATGGAGAACCCTGAAGCTATTGCTACACCTGAAGGAGAGAGTGAGAGGCTTGATTGAGAGATTTGGTAGATTGACGGATGGTCGAGAACTAAAGATTGAAGGATTCGTGATTTGCTTCTAGATTAGCTGATTTTTGATTGGGGTCTGTCAAAGAGTCAAAAAAGTTGGTTAAGTATAACTGACGTCGGCGATTCCGCTGGCGTCAGCCGACATTTAACTGATGTCGGTGGGGTTAGAATGGGCAAAAAGAGCCACTAAGCCCATTTTTCATCTGCCAAGTGCACTATCCATTGGAGAATGTCGAGGGTTGGGCTAAATATGCATGAGAGTTTGTTAGGCAGTTAGAGAGAAGTAAGAATTGGTCTTGGGTGAGTCATAGGATGGGAATTAGTCTAAGGCGAGGTGTCCTAGGTGAGGTGTCATGGGTGATGTGTCCAAGGAGGGGGGGTTAATTCAAAATAAGTTTATTATTTTAAATTAGTAATTTTTAGGAATGGGTTAGGAATGGACCAAGGGGGAAGGTGACCAAGGGTTAGACACTATTTTGGTGTCTACATTTGCCCCTTTTTGTCTTGTTGGTTGCTCTAAATGAATTTCAAGACAAAAATAGGAGTCGATTGCCCCAGGTATGGGATAAGGTTGATTTCATCTTATTGGTTGTTCAAGTGAATTGCAAGACAAAAATAGGCGAGGGTTGGTTGCCCTGATTATAGATGAGGTATCCCCCCTCAAAGTAGGAGTCAAGAGAAGGGAACCTGGAATCAGGTGCTAATTTGATAGAGAGTGGATGAAAAGGGTGAAGATAGAGTGAGAACGCTGTAAAAGCTGTGATTACACGTACACCACTTCATGAAGATGGTCAAGTCAAATTATCGCAGGTCGAGGGTCAAAGAGTGCCAAAATTGAAATAACCGATCCCCAGCATTTAGTCATCTACTGATTGGGTTATTCAATCTAAGCTGAAGCTCCAATGGTCATCGTGTTTCAGGTATCCCAAGCTTAGGAAGTGCTCCTGAAAACATGAAAAAGTCACAAGTAGTGCAGATCAACTGGCTTGCAATCCTAGACTTGTTAAGGTCAAAAAAGTGTGCGCACAATTTTGCTAACCAAGCATGAGGTAGCATACATGCAAAAATAACCAAGGCAAAATCACATTGGAAGTAGTCACGGTTAGAGGAGATGGTCACGATCTCCAAGGTCTGGTGGTCGATGGATGGAGGCAAAAGTGATCCAAGTGTGCCCCAGGGGGCCAAAATGATGTGGTCTAGAGGACTGACTGATTGGGGGCATGATTTTGGTCATGGCCAAAAATAAAGGAGGTTGGAAGGACACCGACGTCGATAAGGGAAACCGACGTCAATATCCAAAAATGGCTAACATCGGTAGAGATCAGCCGACGTCGGTAGAATAGGGCACGCCGATGCTGACGTCGACGGCCTGCTAAAGCTGACAAAACTAGATTGGCGGCCCACCAAAAGTCATTTACTACTTGTTATCTGAGAGAAAAAAGAACTCTGGAGTGATTGAGTGAAAGTGACCCAGAGCTGACCGAGGAGCGGTGTAAGGTGGTAGATAGGCATTGGTGGAGAGAGGGAGCAAGTTGGAGAGTTGATTGGACGTTGTAGGGATGCATGTGGGCCAACAGGAGTGTGCAGAGTCATTGGCATGGAAGAGATGGCAGAGGGGAGTAGAGGACCCATGGGAGGTCCACCACTAGTGGCACCCATTATGTCACCATGCCAACGATGCCATGATGAGGTAGGAGGGCCCTGAACTCTATTTGAATCGTTTGTGTTTTGAATTTAGTTTTTGAAATTTTTGTTGTTTTTAGGCAAAAATTAAGGGGGAGGGTAGCTAGGAAGGTGGGTAAAGGGTCTAGGATAGGTTAGGAGTGATTTAAGAGAGTTAAGGAGGGTGTAGGGGGGTTCAGAGGGGAAGCCCTAATTTTAGGGCTCGCCCCGTTTAGCCCTAGGGCCGAACCAGTCGTCGATGTCGGCAATTTTGCCAATGTCAGCTGACTGGTGACCGGCATCGATCACCAACCTACTGACGTCGATCACTAAGTGACCGATGTCAGTTAGGTGAGTGCCATCGCTGGCATGCTAACCAATGTCGGTGGCTACCTGGTTAGAAAGAGTGGTGAAAAATGGTTAAGTCGAAAGGTCGAAGCTATGTCAAGGGCTTCCTGGATGTCAGGTTAGGCATAAATGGTTAGAGTGGTTGGTAAAATAGAAAGAGTAGGAACATTTTTAACATGAGATTGACTATGGATGGATGCAGGCAAGGCAGACTCTGATGCTACAGGATCGCCTCCCAACCTTGCTGACGTAGATGCACAGAGGTGTGACAGTCAAGGAGTGGGTGCAGATGAGCGCAGTGGGGATAGGTGGTTTGAGATGCTACTATAGAGTGGCGAGGGATGTTAGTCTCATGGTGGTGTTGATCGAGTGGTGGGACCATGCCACCAACACCTTCCACCTGCCCACAGGCGAGATGACGGTCATGGTCGAGGATGTGTATCAGATTTTGTGGCTACCAGTACACGGAGCTGACATCTATGTGTGCTTGAGAGAGGTGCACGACATACACATGGTGACACTATTTGGGGAGCATGTCATAGAGATGAGCTACCATTCAGCTAGTTTTGCCTACGAGCCTTTGTATGCGGCAAATGAGGGTGCACATCGGCTGGCAGTTTTGATGATGATCAGCATCACAGTCTATGCATTGTTGGATGCGGAGGGAGGTAGGTTCTTGGTGGCCATGATCGGGGTTTTGATGGACATGCTGGAGAAGCAGACAGTGTTCACCTGGGTGCCCATCTTTTTGGCCTAGGTATACAGAGAGTTATGGGGCATCAGTCAGTGGTGACGGTACAGTCTTGATGAAGAGTGGGCCAATAATAACCCAGGCGAAGGATGCGCTTGGCAACCGAGTTACCACTGAAGTGTCCACCACAAATCCCGTCATGGGCTTGTTTAACAGCATGAGAAGCTTCAGTGGAGTTTAAACAGCAAAGAAGAAGGCTGTCAAAACCTCTTTTATAGAGAAGGCCCCCTAGCATGGTATAGCGAGCGGTGCACTTGATGAAAGCCTGTCGTGCATTGCTAGAGAGGTTGGGAGGAATGAGAGAATGAGCCAAGTAGTCCTCAAGTTGTTTATACCATACATCTTGTGAACTAGAGTCTATGGCATGGACGAGATTGATGTCAGTGGAAATGTATGAAGGCAATGGCAGACGATGTACCATGACATAAATTTTTGATGAGGATGATGAAGAAGAAGGAATATGAGAGGCGAGGGAAGCCATGGTGTCAGCAAACTTATTCGTAGATCGAGGAATAGTCTGCAATAAGTGATGGTCGAAAGATGCTAGAAGAGTGTCAACATGGTGCTTGTACCTTTATAAAATTTCATTTTTACAAAGATATTAACCATTGATTTGATTGACGACAAGTTGTGAGTCACCAAAGATGTTGATGGACTTGATGTTTAAAGAAAGGGCAGTTTGAAGTCCCAAAATTAAGGCTTCGTATTCGGTCATATTATTGGTACATTCAAAGTCGAGTTTAAAAGACAAGGGCATGGGTTCGCCTTCATAGGGAATGAGGATGACCCCTGCACCCCCACCGAGTTGACATTTAGAGCCATCGAAGAACATCGTCATTTGGTAGAATGTGTCATCAGTCGAGAGAGTGGTGATAGATTCATCGAGAAATTTGCATTGAGAAGGTTGATTGTCGGGAAGAGGGGCATCCGCTAGTTGGTTAGGGATTGTTTGCCCTTTTATAGATTTTTGCTGGACAAATTCTAAGTCAAATTTAGCAAGAAGCATGAGCCAACGAGCCATACGCTAGTTTTGATATGGTTTGGAATGCATGTATTTAAGGGGATCAGTGTGGGTGATGACAAAGGTTTTGTGATTGAGAAGATAGTGATGGAGCTTGGTAGTGGCAAAGACTAATGCCAAACAAAGTTTCTCGGTATGAGTATACCGAGTTTCATAGTCGACAAGTGTTCGGCTTATGTAATAAACTGCTTGCTCATGGTGTTGCTCGTCTCGATGCGCGATCATGGCACCTAACGAATGATTGGTTGCTGAAATGTAGAGGTAGAAGGGTTGGTCATCTTTTGGTGGAATAAGGACTGGTAGAGAGACCAAATAGTGTTTGAGGGCTTTAAAAGCCTCTTGGTAATCTTTATCCCATTTAAAGGAGACGTCTTTCTTGAGGAGGTGATGAAAGGGTTGGCAATGGTCAGAAAGCTATGAAATGAAACGGTGGATGGATTGGAGTTTCCCTTGTAGACTGCGAAGTTGCTTGAGATTAGTTAGAGGTGGCATTTCAAGGATAGAACAAATTTTGGCAGGATCTATCTCGATGCCATGAAAAGAGACAATAAATCCTAGGAGCTTTCCTAAGAGGACCCCAAAGACACATTTCTTGGGGTTAAGATAGACCTGATACTGAAGAAGGCAAGAGAAGATGATTTTGAAGATAGTCAAATGGTCGCGACGAAGCTTAGACTTGCCAAGCAGGTCATCGACATAGTCCTCCATGATTTTATGGAGGAGATAGTGAAACATGTAAGTCATGGCACGTTGATATGTGGCGCCTACATTTTTCAGACCAAAAGGCATGACTCGATAGCAGAAAGTTCCCCATGGTGTAATGAAGGTGGTTTTGTGTTGATTTTCTGGTGCAATCAGGATTTGGTTATATCCTAAAAATCCATCCATGAGTGATAACATCTCATGGCCAGCTGTAAGATCAACAAGTTGGTCAATGTTTGGAAGAGGAAAGTCATCCTTGGGACAAGCTAGGTTAAGGTTGCGATAGTCTGTGTAGATCCAGATCCCCCCAGTCACCTTGGTGACAGGAATGATGTTATAGACCCACTGCAGATAATCGATGGGTTGGATGAAGGAGACTGAAAGAAGATGCTAAAGCTCTTCTTTGACAAGAAGTGCAACACGAGGATGCATTTTGTGAAGCTTTTGCCTAACAGGCTTAGCCTCTGGGTTTATGACAATGTTATGAGTGGCAATGTTAGGGTCAATGCCAGGCATGTCAGCATAAGTCCAGGTAAAGGCTTTGTGATTGTCTAAGAGAAATGTGGTATAGTCGGCCTACTCTTGGACATCTAAAGATTGACCAATCTTTAAGACTTGAGGAACATCAGAAGATGAAAGGTTAATGTCGATGGTTGATTCATTTAACATAACCTGTGTTTTTGAGGGGAGGGAGCGCTGAATGAAAGAATCGTCGGCTCCCATATAGGTAAGAATGGCGTCATCATCTATGCAGTGGACTGTGTTGATGGTTGCCGATTCATCATCTATCATGCTAGGATAAATGAGAGGGAGAAACTTGGGAACCCTGTTGAGCTGATAGGTTAGGGGTTCCAAGCGGATGGTTATTTTTTTAAAAAAACTAGGAGGGATGGAAACCACCGACTCCGTAGGTGAGGATGGAAGAATAGGCGAGTCTGGAAGAGTTTGGTCGATGGTTGGTTCAGGGCAAAGGTTTGTGGAAGCCTCAGTGGATTCTTGAAAACCCAGTCCATACCGTTTCTTGGCATTATCGTCATTGGGTGGTTCGATAGGCCGATGAGAGCCTTGTTCATAATGTCCAAAGCCAAAACCCTTCCATGCACACCTATAAAGGTAGGTATGTGCAAAGGTGGGGTTGTCAAGAAAGGAGAAATCGGATGTGAATATTTTAGGCGAGGAGGAAGGATTTGATTCAATAGGAGCTTGATCCAGCCCCCCATAGACGAGATTGGTTTGAAGGCTAGGAGGACCATAAGGAATGACCATTCTAATCTGACAGTTATAGCTTGGATTTTGATGAAGCTATCCATACTCTTGAGGAGTCTAGAACATGTCTAGAGTAAGTAGGCGATATTCCCCCAGTGAAAGTCTTTGGAAGATATCGTCCATGGGGTCCTTGGTTGTTAATTGAGAAGATGATGTAGTGGCAACCGTTGTTTGTGTACTAGTTGACGCTTCTGTGGATGGAGATGATGTTTGGGTTGATGCCTTGAGCAGGATAAGAACGTCGTTGGGGTGATAGGTTGTGTTATAAGTCTTAAAAGGGGATGGGTCGGCAAGAATGACATGGACTTGTTTGTCGTGTTCAAATTTGACACAACGGTGAAGTGTTGAAGGGACGCAAGCCATAGCACGGATCCAGGGTCACCCTAATAGCATGTTATATTGGAATTCTCCCTCAATAATGTAGAAGAGCTCTGGGATTATGCGTGGACCAACGTAGATATGAAGGACAATAGTGCCAATAGTGTTAGCGGTGGTGTCATTAAAGGATCTAAAGATTGTGTCGGTTTTCGATACGCAATTCTTGGGAAGAGCCAATTGATCAAAGGCATGGGTGGAAATGATATTAATGCTAGCGCCCCCGTCGATCATAACTCATTTAATACAAGTTCGATCAACGTAAGTTGTGATGAAAAGGGCAACGTCCTGATCTTCCAAGGTAGAGGTAGGAATTTCAGAATCACTGAAAGTGATAGAGGTGATAGGGGATAAAGAATGGACTAAGGAAGCTAGTGGTTGAGGGTCTTTAGGTTGGACTTCTGCTACCTATAGGGCTTTGATTAGAGCCTGGCGATGCTGGGGGGAGCTTTGGATAAGGTCATATAGGGTCATCTTCACAGGTGTTTGGTGAAGTTGTTTTATCATAGATTCTTTGATTACCTCTAAAGAAGGGGGTTGAGATGCACCTAAGATAGAAATATTGGGTTTCGGTTGTTGAGGTGCCTGGACAAAAGGATAGGTCCAAGGAATAACAACTTTTTCTTTCACCTTGCCCTTTTGTGACCTAGTGGTTATATGGATAACATTGATTTCAAAGATAGGAGGTGAAGAAGGGGTCATGGCTTGTTGGTGGGATGTTGATGTGGTTGAAGAGGTTGGATGGGAAGGTGTCGAGGGTCGGTCAAGAGTGTCCTCAAGGAGAAGAGTGTTTTTCTCCATATAGCAGTGAACGACTGCCTTAAGGGCACAACAAGACTCGGTATCGTGTCCTGGCATATGATGGTATAAACAAATCTTCGTATCATCGAACCAAGATGGTTTTGACCCGAGGGGTTGGAATGGCTTGATAGAAGGAAGGCTAATGCTAGAAGTCTGCAAAATTTGGCGTAATATCAAAGCATATGAACCTACTAAGGGGTCTGTGCTTGTCGATGCATGACGCGCTCGTGACTTTTGCTTGGGGGATGTTGAAGAAGGTTTTCATACCACCTTTTGGGTTGGTGGTGCGGTGACAAGTGAAGATGACACTTTCTTTGTAAGAGGTGCCAAATTTTTGAGAGGGGGTTGACTTGTGGTTGGCAAAGGAAGTAATGGTGTAATTTGTTTTGATTAAGGGTTAGAGTAGGAAGCACACCGATTAGGGTAGAAGGATGAGGACCTAAGATGGAGGGTAATGTTGATGGTGGAGGAGGGGTTCACTTCTGTGGTCTGGCAGTCTTCTTTGACTTGGTTGGAAGACTACTTTTGGATGAGGTCTGGTCTAAGTCCACCTTCACTTGCGGGTGAGTGAGGGTAGAGACAGGATGAATGCCGAGTGACTTGATCGGTTTAGATTGAGTAGATGTAGGTTTAGAAGCGGGAGTATGGTCGTTGTTGGGAGTCTTGGGAGATTTCCTGCCTTAGGAGGATTGGTAGCATGAGACGAGAGGGCATGAGAATGTTGAAGAACTTTAAGACGCTCCCACAATCCTTGATGCTCCACTTTCCTTGAAGGGAGAAGTTATAATTTCTCCACTAGTCAGGAAAATGGTTGGGAGGATGTTGGATGAGGTTTGGATTCTTGAGAAGATGTGTTAGGTGTGGCAGTAGTCTCGAACCCAAGGTGTGTGGGAGTTATAACTAGATTATCATTGATCGAAGACGATAGAGAGTCAGGTTCTTCTCTTGGTGGAGAAGGAATTGGAGAGTGTGGCTCCTCAAGCAGGTAAAGGGCAGGGATTATGATGCCCTCTACTTGCGGTCGAGGAGTAGGTAAGGTCAGGTCCTCCATAGGCAGAAGAAAGGAGGATGGTGAGACCGGTGGTGCCGATAAGGTTGAGGCATCCTCCAAGATGAGAGAAGTTGATAGAGAACTAACTGGGGAAAGAGGTTCATCCACACGTGATGGACTAACCTCTTGAGGTTGGTCAGGGATGAAGGGCGAGACTGTATTGACCGTTCAAATGTCGTGTTAATGCGTGTTGTCAATCAAGGTCTAGACATTATTTTGGGTCGGTGGATGGTTGGGGAATGGTTGCTTGAATATGTCGATGCCCTGGTTTGGAGGTGCATTGGGATTATCTAGAATGAGCTCACCCTTTTCAAGCATGTCTTGGATTATGTTTTTAAAGGTTTTATAGTTTCTCGTGTCATGACCTTTGACATGGTGGAAATTGTAGAAGTCATTTTCCCTATACCACGCAGGGATGGCGCGTGAGGGATCAAATTGTGGTGGTGGTCAAATCTGGGGGAGGTTGAGGATCCCCTGTTTAACAAGTTTTTCCAGTATAGATGCGTAAGATTCTCCAAGAGGAGTATACTATCTTTGTACGTATCTCTGCTGGAATTGATGGGTGGCGCTCTGAGATGTGGATGGCTCAGGTTGATTGGTTGAAGAGGACGAAGGTCTAACGACCACAGCGTTAGCTGAAGCTTTAGACTTAAGATTGGATGATGAAGGTTTAGAATAAGAAGAGTCATTGGTCTTAGAGTTGGGATTCTTGCTCCACAACTTGACTTTATTCTCCTCGATGGCACATAATTCAAGTTTATGGGCCATCGTGAAGGCTTCGTCGAAGGTACGGAAGGTCTGAACCCTTAAAGTGGAAGAAATATGTTTGGCGCAAGCTCGGGAGAATAGTTCAATAAGTTCAGTTTGAGGTAAGGAAAAGGAGAGTTGATTGATGAGGCCTCTCTAGTGAGCAACAAAGTTAGCTATTGATTCATCCTTAAATTGACAGATAGTGTAAAGGTCTGTGATCGAGACTTTCTTAGTGATGTTAATGGAGAAGTGATCAAGAAAGAGCTGGGCCAGCTATGTAAATGTGAAGAGGGAATGGCTGGCAATAGAGCTGTACCAATCAAGTGCAACACCAGAAAGGGACATAGGAAATGTGCGCAAGAGCAATGCATCGTCATGGGCAATAAGGTAACAGGCATGTTTGAATGCTTGTAAGTGTTGCTGTGGGTCTTCCTTGCTTTGAAAGCGAGAAAATTTGGGAAGCTCCCACTGGTTGGGGTATGGTCTAATTGGAATGAAAGGATGAATAGGCTCATTGCAAATTTGCTCATATGAGAGAGCATTGCATGAGTTAAAAATGGAAGTCTCTAAGCTAGACATCTTATCCATCAGCATTTTGATGATATCTATTGACGGATTGGTGGGTGGAGCACCCCCTAGATTATAAGGTGCTTGAAAGATATTGGGAGGGGCGTATGACGTGGTTGGTTGCGTAGACGCAACATATGGGTAGCTGGTTATTGGAGTGAAAGTTGGGGCCAAGGGCACTTGTGTTATGGGATTGGTAGGCACAAGTTGGATAGGGGCAGTCAAGGATGGTTGAGAAGTGGCTACGCTTGTTGACAGGTAAACAGTTACTCTTGTGTTGATAGGTGCAAGAGTAGGGGGGATAGAGACTAGTAGGTTTTGGAAAGGTGTGGGGTTTGGTTGAGTGACTTGAGGTTGAGGGAGTACTGGAACCCCCATGGAGATAGGTTTAGATGGAGTGGCTACATTTTGAAGGTAAGACACGGTTGGGTTATTGGTGGAGGTGTTGTCTAGTGGCTGAATTTTAGGTGCAGTTGATGTGATTCTTGTCTCGACTAGGGAAGTCAGCATCCCATAGATTGGGTTGCCTAGGGAGTCTCGCGTTTGGCTATGTGCGAGATAGTGTTGTAAGGCTTTGAATTTAAGGTCCAAGAATTGTGCAAAATCTTGGTCCCCTTTTGGGACAATAGGAGTCTGAGGTGGGGTTGGGCGAGTAGGAGTTCTTTCAGTCTCTGAGTGGAACTCCATTATAGGGCTAGTTATAGATGGTGAAGGTGGAAGTGGTTGTTGACTAGCATGGTCAAGAAGGGCCTTGGTTTGACTGCGTGTCACAACCATTCAAGGCAAGAAAGGGTTAGGTTTCAGAAAACTATGTTTTTCAGTCTCAAAAAACCAGAATGAATGTTTAGATAGCCAAAAAGTTAGATTTTAAGCTTGTTGTTTTTGGAAAAAATAAAATGGATAGAGACCGACGTCGGTATAAAAACCGATGTCGGTGAAGAAGACTGCCGATGTCGGTCAGATGACCGATGCCGGTATAGAAAAGTTGCCGACGTTGGTTACAGGACTGATGTCGGTTACTGTGTTTTCCAGAAACTCAGAAAAAAAGTTTTTGGAAATGAAGAAGGCGTCCTTACCAGCTCAAAAAAGACAAATAAAAATAGAAAATATGATGATGACAGACAGATCCTAGCGTTAAATCCTTAGAAACAATTTTATTAAGATCGTGTGGCTTATGCCTTAATGTGATGTTTGAGGAGATTGGCTGTAAGAAGGGTCCTAGAATAGGTAATCTAAAGATGGTTTCAGGTATGTTTAGGCGCTCAAAAGTCTGTATTAGGTTCCGTACAGGCCTAGTGCTAAGGAGCAAGCTCCCCTCACTTCACGATTCCATTGGTTAGCTGGTTTTGCTTAGCCAAAATATACTTTCCCTATAGTTTAGACTCTGCCAGAGAACAGAGTTGGCTTTCCCCTTGGTGGTGAAATCCAAGTAGAATTGTCGAGATGGGTAAGGTATCCACTGGGTGATGAAATCCCAGTCGGGCCTTGTCTCAAGTGAGTTTTATGTTTAATTGAGTGCACGTGGTCTGGTTGTGTAACATCAAATGATCTACGATTTATTCAATATGCGTTTTAATAATTACTAAGTGTGGACTAGAAAATGCAAGAAAGCAAGAAATGGAATGCAGTATATTTTAAAGCCCCAAATTGAAATGTTAAATTGGAATGAAAACAAGTTGGAGAAAGGGTTGAAGAAAATGATTTTTTGACTAGTCTAGAAATACAAGAAAAAGAAAGGAAAAGTTCTTTTTATTTTTGCTTATGATGTTTTTTTAGAAAAGAAGAAAGAGGTGAAGAGGAAGAAGCCTAATGCACCTAAATGAACAAAGAGGGAAAGGAACCCAAGGAAGGCCCTAAGGGTCCCACTGGGCGTGCCAGAATGTTTCTATTCAAATTTTGCTTTTAGATTCAAAGGAGAGAAAATGAGAAACTAAAGAAGGAATGGTCAAGGCTTGATGTGTACCTGGATATAGTCTGCACACCGTAATCCAGACGCTATGGGTACTCCTCTTTGGCTATGGAGGAATGACACCTACAAAGAAAAGAAACTTGGACAAAAGAAGGAGTTAAATGGATAGATGGTGGGTTGCCAAGCAAAAGCTTGATCCTAGAAGTATGAAGACTTCCTTAAGGGATATAAACCCACTAATCAATAAAAAGAAGTGTCTGATAAACAACAGAATGATAAAGAATTGAAATGATAAAAGATGGAATGAAAAAGGGAAGCAAAGGCTTACTTGAAAGAAGCTGTCGAACTGGTCACAGTCACCGGCGTTGGTGGTCCTACCGCCGTCGGTTGGTCAAGGTGCCGACATCGGTTAATCTACCGACGTCAGTTGGGGTAGTGACTGGCATCAATAGAGGCAAAGGTCTTTAGACGAGGTTTGGTTAGGTCTGTGGTCCGTGGACAGGGTCTAGTCAGGGTCTGGGTTTATTTGAGTGGTCTTGAGACAAAGTTTTGGGCTTGGTTGAATGGTCTGGGGTCTGGGTCTAAGAGTCTGGTTGAATGGACAGAGTATATGGTCTGATAGAGGATAGAGACAATAGGGAGATGGAGAAGCAAAGATTTAGGTCTGGCTTGGTTAACAATCTGGTTTGGGGAGAGGGAGTGCTGAATCTAATTCATAATACTTAGAAGCAAATGACTAGAAAACACAAAGAAAACACAGACAATATACTTACCTGTGCCTTGTTGAAGGTGTGATACTGATGATTCCTATACCCACTATTGATGTAGCCTGTGTGGAGAACCTGTTGCTGATGGAGAACCCTAAAGCTGTTGCTGCACCTGAAGGAGAGAGTGAGAGGCTTGACTGAGAGATTTGGTAGATTGACAGATGGTCGAGAACTGAAGATTGAAGGATTCATGATTTGCTTCCAGATTAGCTGATTTTTGATTGGGGTCTGTCAAAGAGTCAGAAAATTTGGTTAAGTATAACCGATGTTGGTGATTCCACTAGTGTCGGCCGACATTTGACCGACGTCGGCGGGGTTAGAACGGGCAAAAAGAGCCACTAAGCCTGTTTTTCATCCGCCAAGTGCACTATCCATTGGAGAATGTCAAGGGTTGGGCTAAATATGCACGAGAGTTTGTTAGGCGGTTAGAGATAAGTAAGAATTGGTCTTAGGTGAGTCATAGGATGGGAATTAGTCCAAGGCTAGGTGTCCTAGGTGAGGTGTCATGGGTGATGTGTCCAAGGAGGGGGGTTAATTCAAAATAAGTTTATTATTTTAAATTAATAATATTTAGGAATGGGTTAGGAATGGACCAAGGGGGAAGATGACCAAGGGTTAGACACTATTTTGGTGTCTACAACATCCTATAATAACCATGACACATTTTAGGTCCAACTACCACTTGAAACACACCATTAGTATTGTATACATTAGGCCTATGTGTACTCAAACACTATCTAATATATCTCATACTTGATCACCTATATGTCATGTAAAATAACATAAAACAAATGTTTACATAAGATTTATGATCTTATTTTAATATTCATTCACTTGGTACACTTTAACTCAATGAGCAACATTGGTCTTACTCACCCTTTAGGTCTCATGGAGACCTACTTCATTAGGTCTGCTCTCTTGATGCTGAGACTTGATATTATTAGATATAGATAGCCTTTTACAACCATAAAAACCCACTAAAACACTTTTATAATGAATTATTATAATATCTTAAATTATTTTTAGATCTATATCCTTTGTTCATACCCTAAATCCCTCTTTAGGATAGATTGCCCTATTAGCCCTGTATACCTCACAAATTATCCTACAAGAATGAAGTTTAATCACTCCTTTATTATCTCTCAAATGAAAAAAAAAACATATATAAATTTAATAAATTAACTCATTAAAAACCCTAAATAATTTTTAAAAATTAACTTAAACATTAATGGCTCAAGAATAACTCTACAATTTGCTCACTTATAACTACTAGAATACTCAAAAACATAGTCATAAAGAATTAGACTTCAACCACATATATCATCACTTTTATTGACTCTTGATGAATTAAAATGATAATATGACATATTTATATCATCATAAAATTAAAATCTCACAATTTATAATGGAAAATATTGGTCTTACAAACCAATTCCTTAACTTACAGTCTCACAGTCCAATCCTAAACAAAGAAGCCATTTTGTGAACACATTTTAATCTCTTATACTAACCTCAAAAAATTGAAAAAATAATTATCATGACTTAAAATTAATGAATAAAAACTTCATGCACTACATTTAATCTCTCTTTTTATGAAATTACACTCAAAGCCAACTTTTCATCACTGCAACTCAGAACTACCAAGATAGTCAAAAACATAGTCATGAAACATTGACCTTATAGCACCTACATATGGAATTTAAAAGAATTAAATGCATGAAAATTATTATATGACATTTAAAAACCATATTTAAATACAAAATAAATATATTCAAATATTAAATATTGGTCTTATAGATCAATCGTTTGACCTCTCTCCTCATAGTCACACTAGAACTGATAAGCCATTTTGGCTTCTTCAACTTTTTAAACACTTTAAATGACTATAAAACCTTGTAAAAATAATTAATATAACATTTAAAATCCCAAAAAACAACACCATGGACTCCAATACATCAATATTCCATGAAATCATACCAAAAACCAACTTCTCTAACTGCTTGATTAGGCATACTAGCGACTAGCTAACTTAGATTAAAAATTTAGAATAATTAATAAATATATAAAATATATAAACTTAAAATTACATCAAATATGAGTCTTAATATTCAACCTTAATCAATTTTAAAACTTTTTCCAATACAACTTTTTACACCTAGAATAACTTATTCTAAAAACAACCCTATATCTTCACATTTTCTCTCTTGTCTCTCTAACCAAGATCACATAGAGGTACCCAAGAGAGTTAAATACAAGATAAAAAAAACTTACCTAAGAATTTAATACCATCCTAATCACTTTTTAATCATATCTTCAACATTGGGTCACTATTAGGGTTCTAAGAGGGTTTAAACGCATTTCCACTATTAATGATTATTTATAAAGCATAGCCCTTCAATCCAAAAACTAATTCATATAATTTTAATTTAGTACCATTCCCCATTTACCATGAATATATTATTTTCCCATGAAAATGTTTGATGAGATAAAAAACACAAAAAAATCCTTCTTAGCTTGATAACCCTCCATTTTGCATATTCAAGAGACCTGCAAACACATTTTCATGATTTTTCCTACAAACCATGACCTAAAACTTGGTAAAAATACTTTAAAAAACATGAAACACTTTTTAAAATTCTCATCTATCCATACTTTCCTTGTAAATATAACCTCATACCCCATTAGGCCATACTATCTCTCTACATCATGGTTTTCTTGCTACTTTAGACCTAGAACCACACTTTCATGCCAATATAAATGTAATCTAAACATAATACATATTATAAATCAACATAATATAACATTTCATGCCTTTGTGCATCCATCTTACCAATTTACCATACTCATCTCTTCTCACAAGGACTTTACATGCTATGACTAGTCTTAGGCTACTTAAGCACTTGACCTCTGTGCCTTTTTGCATGCTTTCAACACCTCACTGTCATGATCAAAATCTCACTCTCATGCCATACAACATCTCACATTCTCAAAAAAATTCAAAGATCTTTGTACAACCTTATCTCATCATGTAACCAAGTTTATGCCTTCACACAAGGTCTCTCCATGCCATAAGTAAGCTTCACAAGATACCTTATCCTCAAAGAAACTTGATTTATATATTCTATAACATTTAAAAGCCTAAGAACATACATATCACCATTCCACCATGCCTCTTCATGCACAAGACTAGGCATCCTATGCACATACTTATCAAGACACTACTAGGCTTAAACCCTTGAAAATTTTGACAACAAATACCTTCCATGCTAACTTTCATATCAATCATGCAGACATAAGAATATATACCAATCATAGATTACACTCTCATAATCACTACACTATTGGTCAATATTATCTCTCATAGCTACACACTTCAATGACCTAATGAAGACCCATGTCCTTAGGGCCCTACCAATTGACCTTCAACACTTTAACTTGTTACAACACAACACTCACTAGAGCACAATTGAGACATAAACCTTATTCACCATGATTACACACACACTCTCTCTCTCTCTCTCATAGAAACAACACTCCATATGATTGGTATAAGGTCTCATCATACACATACCTCAAAGCTTACTTGACCATGCACCTTCACAAGAACCTTTGACATCAATGACAACATCAATGCCAAAACTTAATAATCAATGAAAATGATTAATAATCTCCCCCTTTATCATTGATGGCAAACACACTTAGAAAACTATGGAAACCATTCTTGATGGTAACCATCTCCCATATTTGGATCTTGCATTTTTATACCTTTTTTTATCTTTCTCCCCCTTTGACATTAATGACAAATGGTCACCTATAATTATTGGAATCAGACTTTATCCCACTGAACTTATACTACCTCTCAAAGACACTAGATGACACAATTTTTAGAAACTATGGTAACCACTCTCAAAAACTTCTCTCAATCAGGTTACTTCTCCCTCATTCTGAGTTATCATCCCTCTTCAAATCATTCTCCTAGTTGGTCCATCAAAAAATAAAAAAATAGAATCTATGAAGCATCTTAGACACATGTTCCCCTTAACTCCATGCATACCTCTATTTTTATATTAAAATCAACCACTCTCTTGACAAAGAACTTAGAGATACCAAGCTCCCCCTGAGACCAAGTATATCTCATTTAAATTAATTAGGAACTCAATATCATTTACCTTCCTTGACATGATTGAAGAAGATCAAACTCATGATCACACACTATGCTAGCATACTCTTGACACCAACTACATAATTAGGAACTCTTAAACCATCCTCATATTCCTTCAAGCGTCTTAACACCAATACCCCTTCTTAACATAGATCAAGCTCAATTACTCACACAAATAGATACCAAAAGCTTACCTCTCATATACTAATTGACTGAACTTTGACCTTAGATACTTGATGTTAGCTTAGATCTCTCATCATGATAACACATTACTAATATCTTCTCACTACTTCCTACTACACTTTAAACCTTAGATCTACCAACATAGGAATGGATAATATCCATCTTCATCTCTTTGATTGCAACACATACAACCTTAAATCTTCTCAAGATGAAACCTTCTTTGACTACAACCTCATGCTGCTAATGATATAATAATGTCTCTATAAAGCCTATTGGATCCACCCCTTTTCATAGGGCACTAAAACACCATAAACTCAAAAAATTCATGGATCTCCAATCCACTCTTCAAAGTACATATTTATTCCTTAAGATCATTGACCATAGATCTTAGCTCATGCTTCCTCTTATTTTGGTGCTTCAAATTATCTAGGTCACTTATGAGCTCATCTTCAAGATCTACTCCAGTTTCCCTTCTTTACTATCATATTAGACTTCTTCATCATACATGTCTTATTCCTTGGAGCAACTTTATTCTTTATCCAGGAATAAAATTCCATTTCCAACTTGATAAACATAGTCATTATCATCATCAAGATCACTATTATTACTTACCTCAAATAACATTTTCAACCTCTCTCTTAAATACTTAGCTTGTGAACTAAAAATATCTTCATTGCTATCATGATAACCATTGTCATCATCATTACCCATGCTTGTGCTTCTTAAGATCACCTTCAAGATTTTAGGCCTACTCCAAAGTACCTACTCTGATACTAATTATTAGAAGAACAATCATTGATAGGGGTGTGGTTGAATCAATGTCTTAAAAACATTCATTCAATTCCACTTGAGCGTACATTAACCATTCATACAAACATGAACATCTATCAAAGCATATGTAACCATACAAGATCATGAAAAAAGATAACACATTACATATGTGGGAAAACCTCAAGGGGAAGAAAACCCACTGATCTCTACAAATGGACTATAGTCCTTTAAGACAAAAACCAATCTTTAGTGAAGTACCAACTCCACATGGAGCACCAACCCTAATTAGTCAAGCACCCACTCAATTAGGTGTTAGCAAATACCTACTTGCAAAGAGGAACCAACCCCCTAGATGACATAACACCAACTCTTACACCTCAAAATTTTGATCACCTTAATTAAAAAAAATTTCTCACACAACATATTATGATCACCTTATTTATCTCTTCTCACTCTTTTATCTCTCTAAAACTAACTTCTAGGCTTCTTCACTCAACTAGGTCTCTTAAAGATAAATTAGGTAATATGACCTTGATATTCATCTATAGTACCCCTATTATATATTCATGATAGTTTATATACACATATTTTATTGTCTAAAAGACCTCATTCTTCTCAACAATGTGATCTATCATTCACTTGCACATCCTCACACACAACTCCTCCAATAGGCCTATTACACCTTGCTTTTATACAAGCCTCGTGATCATACACACACTTGTCCACTTATATTTTCCATATAATATGCCTTATGACACATTAAAACAGGAATAAATCACAATCTTAGGTTGGTCATAAATCAATAGCCTACATTCCTTCTTTAAGACTTCATGGAGACTTATTAGGCCTTTTTAGTCACATGTTACACTTTGCCTTCCTTGGAAAACTATCAAACTCTACATTATTGGAAGCAATATGACTGAGAGGGGGAGGTGAATCATTATTTAAAACCTTTCTTACTTAATAATTCATGAACATTCATTCAATCATGTATATCAAACAATGACTAAGTAACCATCCACATATGCATGAATCATAAGAACACAAAACAATACAAGTTATATATGGGAAACCCTCAAGGGGATAAAAAACCATTTATATCTACAAATTTATTGTAGTAATATAAGATAAATACCAACTTTAGTGAATAAAAAACTACACATGGATCACCAAATTTACATGGAGCACTAACCCCAACTAGCTAAGCACTAACTAAGTTAGGCATTAGCAAGCATCCACTTTCAAGGAAGGACCAACCCCTAAATGAATCAACACCAACTCAGCCACATAAAACCCTTAATCTCCTTTAGGACACTTTTTTTCTCATACAATAGATGATTATATCCTTCTTAATCTCTTTTATCTCTTTAAACCCTCTCAAACTACCTTATAGGCTTCTTCGCTCAACTAGTCCTCTTCTTAAATTTATTAGGTCAAATGACCTTGATTATCATACACAAACCCTCTATAAAATATCCATCACTAATCATATACACTCCTAATATGGTCTATAATTCCTTATTATTCTCTTTAATATGTTATTATACTCTCCCCCCTCCTCTCTCTCTCTCTCTCTCTCTCTCTCTCTCTCACACACACACACACACACACACACACACACACACACACACACACACACACACACACACACACACACACACACACACACACACACACACACACACACACACACACACACACACACACACACACACACACACACACCAATAGGCCAAAAATTGCCTAGTATTTATACAAGTCTCTTGTTCATATCTTTCTTAGTCATCAAAAAACCATTAAAATTATTCGTTCAGCCATGAAAATTATCTTAATAAATATAATATAAATTTATAAAATGTGATTTTATTCCTTTTAGGTATGGCCTTCCTCAATTAGGCCTTATCTCACCTTTAGGTCTCATGGAGACATAATTCTATTAGGTCTATTATGACACATTACACTTTACCTTTTTTGTAAAAATTTAAAACACTTCACATGGTATTAAAATATAATATTACACTTAAATATACTCATGATAATCCCATATAGTCTTCAAAACACCTTTTAGATCAAACCACTACTTGGACCACATCATTAGTACTATTCATATTAGGCATGTGCATACTTAGAAAGCCCGTCTTGAAAAACTAAAGAAAAAACATAATTTTTAAAAAATAAACATGGAAAAAAATAACATATAAAAAATATAAATGACCTTAGGGTCATCACCATATGTTTTTTAATTCACAACTTAGGGTAAAAGTACTCAAATCCTTCTCTGCAAGTAGCCCACTCAGAACTGCCAACTAGTCTCAAAACATAGTCATAGAAACTTTAAATTAAGACACATAAATAAACACACTAGATTTATTCAAATTCATTAAAATTATCGTAAAAAATCATTATAAAAAAATTATCATAATCTCTGATGGCACATATTGGTCTTGTAGACCAATTTTTTGACCTTCTCTCTCTCAAACTTCACTTAGCTAAACAAGCCATTTTAGATTTAATTTTCCAATACCTTATACTAACTTCCAAGCTTATGAAAAGAATGGATATATAATTAATTTACCAAAAAACAAAATAATTTACATTATATGCTTCAATGTAGAGAACATAGCCTTAAACTCCTCATTGTAACTTGCTAACCCAGAACTACTAGTTTACCTTAAAGCACAATCATGGTGAAAATGATGTTCAACATCTGTATGACCACTTTTATATATTTTAAATTGATTTTGATGATATTATGAGATATTTATACAATTATTAGATACAAAGATAACATGGTCAAATGGAAATATTGGTCTTGCAAACCAATCTCATAACCTTACACCTTCACTGTCTCATCTACATTAGACAGGTCAACTTATGAGAAACATTTTTATCATATAAACTAACCCCAAAAATTATATCCAACATTAATTTTTATTATAGGTAATTAAAAATTTCTCCATGCACTTGGATTCATCCTTAATCCATGATTGCACATCCCTAATCAACCTCTCACTTTTACCTATTTTTCTCATTGTTTGCACCATTAGGCCTATTAGTGATATGTTGTCTTAGATGATCATTTTAACATACCTAAGATATATAAAATTCTCAAAAACCACCATGGACATAAAATATAAGTATAAATATTTGTCCTCCATTAATTTAGTAACTTTGACTTGGCCAATTTTGACTACTATAGAAAATCTTTGAGAAACAAGGCCTTTCTTGTAGGGTCCACTCACTTACCTAAAAAACCAATCACACCTGGAGGTCCGAGAGATTTTAATACAGCCTCAAATCAATTATATATTCATTTCAATCCATTATTATCACTTTATAACAACTTCTTTCATATCAGGTCATTATTAGGGTTTTAGAGAGAGTTAACATTATTTCTAGTGTTAACGATTATTCATAAAGGAATGCCCCTCATTTCCAAAACCAATGCCTATTAATATTATCTAATAAAATTAACCATGTCTCCTAAATATCTCATTTTCCCATGTAGAATTTATTTTTGACAATGAACACTTAAAAGTCTTTCTCAGGTTGAGAACCCTTCATTTTGTGCAATCTAGAGGCCTAAAAATACTTTTTCAAGCCTAATCCTTCAAATTTTGACCTAAAACTTAGTCAACATAATTTAAAAAACATGATTTTTTTTTTAAAATTATTACATACTCACACTTACCTTGAAAATTTATCTTTATACCCCATATGGCCACCATCTCTCTCTCTCTCTTTGCTCTCTAGGCCTTTGACTATAAGTCACATTAGGATTTGAAATTGATCTAGTCACTATCCAACTTAGCGAAAACTAATATACATGTCATAAAACCTCTGACCATTCTCAAAAAATGCCATAAATTCTTCATATGAATTGACAATACCTCATGACACCTCATTAGATCAAGTAGGGTCTAGAACTAGTCTAGTTGCATGTTAGGTCTATAGGTCTTACCCCTGTATGCTCACTCTAAGACACTCATGAGTGATATAATGCCTCATATTCATGATAAAACAACCTCATATATCCTATTATGCCTCTATTCATCCATCTCACTAGGCCACCAAGCTCATACCTTCTCACAAGATCTCTTCAAGTAATGGCGAGTGTCATGACTAGGCTTTTCATGCACTTGAAACTTGACAAATGACCTTAAAACACTCATTGATACTTATAAAACTTGATCACATGACTATAATTATCCTTAGATAATATAATACTTCTTCACATACTTTTTCATTCTCATCATGCACATGTTCAACTTGTTATGATTAGGCTTCTCAAGACACCTTGGACTCAAGTCAATCATGCTTACCTTAACTTGAATCTTGACATAAAACTTAGAAGAATAATTAGGTTGCATTAAAATTATCTATTTTCACATGGATTACTTTTCACATCAAGCACATAATTTCATACCTCATAGACCATTCACCATGCATCTTCACTAGATACACCTTGACATCAATGACATCAACCTTAACATCAAATGCCATCAACCTTGACATTAATGAGAAAACTTCTCAACAAACTCCCCCTTTATCATTTATGGAAAAAAATTATTCAAACTGATCACTCTCATTTCCCTTAGTCTATTAAATCTTCCTTTTTGGAATTTCTCACCCTTTGACACTAATGACAAAGGTCTTCCATAACTGTCATTTAGAATCACACCTTTTTAACAACAAGAGTTCAACACATAGAATATGAAGCATTAAGGTAACATGATCCACCTTACTCCATTCATACCTCCTTCAAAATGAACTTAGATTACAAGACCACTTTAACACACATCATGCTCAGTCAACAACTTGAATAACTCCCCCTCAATTCAATCATCTACCATGCTTCTATTAACTAAATAGTGTCTCCATGAGGCCTAATGGATTCACCTCTTTCCACAAGGTAATAAAATAACTCAATTTTAGGATATTCTCATATTTCCATGCTCTCACAAGAATGGATATCCTTCATTATCCTTTTATACTTGATTAGCAATATAAGCTTGACCTCTTCATCAACCATTTGATCATCAATATCAGTTGATAATAGACATTCCTGACTTGATTTCACATTTGAAGTATACTCTATCACAATAAATAGTCCACTTGAGATTTTATACTTATCATGACTCATTTTTACTACGTTTGGTTTCCATACATTCATTTTCCTTCTTTCTTGCACTTTAGGGGATTCAAACCTCATGTTTTGACTTGGTGACCTTCTAAATTTATTAGGATATAATATTGAAATGTGTTTTATATTATTACAATTGTATCGAACCACCTTATACATACCATTCAATTAATGTGAATTGTGACTCCTTTTATAGTCTCATGAGTACTCATTATAAGAGTATCTTATATATTCTCTTACTCTATGACCAAACTAATTACATACAAAATAGTAACCATTGAATGAACTATCATACCTTATAGTGTTAGGTTGTTTGGCAAGTATTTTCATGTTGACTTTATTATATTCAAATCTTTATCCTTGACTTGAGATGTCTCCTTTTGGTATTTTTTGAAACCAATACCTATCTTGTCAATTTCAATCTTTTGGCTATTCAAGATGTCATCTAGAGCTTTAGTTCTCTTTTAAAACTTCACCAAGGTCTTCACCTTGATAGATGCTTGATCTAACTCAGCTTTAAAGGATTCTAATTTAGTTTCATACTTGATGCATTCTTCCTATTTATAATTTAGTTTTGCATTGACTATCTCCATTTGTGCTTTAATTTGATTGATGATCTCATCATACTCCTTGGAAGTGTTACTCGGTCTCTCCTCAAATAATCCAGTTTGTTCTTCATAGTCCTTAACTAATGATATTAGTTTTTGATTCTTTCTTATTTGGAATTTTAAATATTCTAGGGCACTTACCAATTCTACCTCAATATTTGCTTTAGCTTCTTCTTCATCTAATTCTACATCAACCATAAGGCCTTTCTTATTTGAGCAACCCTCATTGTTTGATTCTAAGGCCATGAATAAGGTTTCATTATTGTCATGTTCAAGTTCATTACTACCATCATCACTATCAAAAGCACTTGAGTCAGTTACATCAGAAGAATTATCTTCTTTAGTATATAAGCTTCTCTTGTTCTTGAATGTTCCTTTCCTACCTTCATACTTCCTAAACTCCTTATTTTTGTCAAGCTTATAAGCCTTATTTTCATCTCTATGATGTTCATCATGTTATTCATTATTAGTCTTATCCTTTTTAGGACACTTAGATTCAAAGTAACCAATCTTACCACAGTTAAAATATTTGAAGGGAAACTTACCCTTCTACTTACCAAAACCAAACCTCAACTTTCTTTAAAACATATTTATTAGTTGATCATCATCAACATATGGACATTATTCATCCTTGACCTTATTTTATTTTTAATTCTCAACTTAAAAAGTTTATTCCTTATTGAGAGGTATTCCTTCATTTGTTTTCATCTCATATGCAGTCAAGAAGCCTTGAAGCCCATCCATCTCTAGCTTGTCCAAATCTTGCATCTCTTCTACTCTAGACACCTTAGAATTAAACCTAGGACTTAGTGAACTCAATATATTTTGAAAAAATGTAGACTCTTCAACTTATTCTCCTAATCCTTTAATGCAATTAACAACTTCATCAACCTTTAATAGGTAGGATGCAATGGTTTCATCTTCATTCATATTTATACTTTCAAATTATCTCTTGTAGGTCTATAATTTGTCCATATTAACCTTAGTGTCTCCTTCATATGTGGTCTTGAAATTGTCTCATATCTATTTGGTTGATACATAGTTCATCACCTTCATAAACTATGCCTTTGATAGGCCACAAAGAATGGCATTCATTGCCTTGGAATTGTTTTCACTAGCCTTTTACCTGCTACATCAGTTGGTGGAATAGGAGGAGAACTATATCCACCCATAATTGAATACCAAATATCATGACCTTGAGACATCACATATATATTCATATTAATGTTACAAAATGCATAATTATATCTATTGAATAATGGAGCCTTAGTGGTAGATAAATCACCTTGAGCTTTCTAACTAACCATCCTTGCTTCAGGATCTCCTTTAGGCTTTTAGAACTACTTCAAAGGACTAGGATTTGGTACCAAATGTTGGAATCAATATTACTGATAGATTGGGGGTGAATTAGTCTTTTAAACCTTTCTTAATTAATAATTCATGAACATTCATAAGAATGTAGATTAAGTAATGACTAAGTAACCATCCACATATGCATGAAGCATTAAAACAAAAGATAAAACAAGTTATATGTGATAAAACCTCAAGGGGATGAAAACCTACTAATATCTACACAAGGACTAAAATAATATAATAAAAACACTAACTTTAGTGAATCATAAACTTCACATGGAGCACTAACCATAACTAGCTAAGCACCAACTCAGCTAGGATTTAGCAATCACCCACTTACAAGGAGACAACAACCCCCCAGATGACTCAACACCAACTCAGCCACCTTAAACCCTTGATCAACTTCATAATACTTTATTTATCATAAAATATATTATTAGCTCCTTATTTATCTCTTCTCTCTCTTCAAACCCTCTCAAACTACCTTCTAAGCTTCTTTGCTCAACTAGTCCTCCTCTTAACTTTATTAGGCCAAATGATCTTGATTATCATACATATAACCTCTATAAAATGTTCATAACTAATCCTCTACACTCTTCTTATGGTCTACAAGACCTTATTTTTATCTACAATATGTTATTATATTCACTTACACACACATCAATAGGCCTAAAATTACTTAGTATTTATACAAGTCTCTTGTTCATATCCTTCGTAGATGGCCAAACACCCTTACCCTTCTAATTTCAGACATGAAATGGATCTTAGGACATCTTATATACATGTATCAAATGTTATTTGAGTCCATTTAGGTCTGACCTTCCTATATTAGGCCTTATCTCACCTTTAGGTCTCATGGAGATCTAATTTTATTAGGTCTATTTAGGACACATTAAACTTTGCATTCTTATAAAAAAATTTAAACACTTCACACATTAGTAATATATCAAATTCCAATTACATAGACACATGATAAGACCATTTGGTCTTCATAACATATTTTAGCTCAAACCACTACTTGGAGCACATCATTAATATTGTTCATATTAGGCATGTGTATACTAAGAAAGTCCATCTTAAAAAACTAAATCAAAAACATAATTTTTATAAACAACCATGTAGAACATCACATATACAGAAGCTACATGACCTTAGGGTCATCACCATATGTTTTTCACTTTACAACTCAAGACAAAAGTACTCAAATCCTTCTCTGCAAGTAGCCCACTTAGAAATACCAACTAATCTCAAAACATAGTCATGAAAACTTGAACTCAAATTATAAAAAAATGATAATAATATCTAATGGCACATATTGATCTTGTAGACTAATTTTTTAACCTTCTCTCTCTTAGACTTTATTCACCTAGACAAGCCATTTTGGCTTCAGTGTTCCAACCTTTTATACTAGCTTCAAATATTATTAAAAGTATGAATATATCATTAAATTATTAAAAAAACATAATGTACATTATATTATTTAACTCAAAACATATATCCTCAGACTCATCATTGCAACTTGCTAACCTAGAACTGTCAGTTTGCCTTAAAGAACAATCATGGTGAAAATGACCTTCAACACATGTATGACCACTTTTAGAGACTTAAAATTCATTTGGATGATCTTATTATATATTTAGATAATTATTAGATACAAATATAACATGTTCAAATAGCAATATTGGTCCTACAGACCAATCTCATAACCTTACACCTTCACTATCTCATCGATACTAGACAGGTCAACTTATGAGTAATATTTTCATCATAACCACTGACCTAAGAAACTTATATCCAACATTAATATGTCTTATATGTCATTAAAAATTTCTCCATTCACTTAGATTCATTCCTAATCCATGATAGCACATCCCTGATCAACTTCTCACTTCTGCTTGATTTTCTCACTATTTGCACCATTAGGCTTGTTAGCGATAGGTTTTCTTAGATAACCAATTTATCATACATATGGGATATAACCTAATAATAAACCACCATGGACATCAAATACAATTATCAAGCTTTTCCCTCCATTCATTTAGTAACTTTGACTTGGTAAACTCTGATAGCTACCATAAATCTCTAAGAAATAAGGCCTTTCCTATAGGGTCTACTCACTTACCTAAAAAACCAATCACACCTAAAGGATCCTAAGAGATTTTAATATAGCCTCAAATAATTTATATAATAATTCCAATCAATTCTGGTCACTTTAGAATAACTTCTTTTAATTTAAGTCATTGTTAGGGTTTTTAGAGAGGGTTAACACTATTTCTGGTGTTAATGATTGTTTATAAAGGACTGACCCTCATTTCTAAAAATAATTTCTATAAATATTATCTAGGACCATTACCAATATTTATTTAATATTTTAGGTTCCTATGCATAATTTACACATGACAACGAACACTTGAAAGTCCTTCTTGGGTTGAGAACCCTTCATTCTATGCACTTGAGAGGCCTAAACACACTTTTTCAAGCCTAATCCTTCAAATTTTGACCTAAAACTGGGTAAAAATTCTTGAATCAACATTAAACACTTATTTAAATGATCACATACTCACACTTTCCTTGGAAACTGATCCTAATACCTTATATAGCCACCATCTCTCTTTGCTCTCTAGGCCTTTGACCTGCAATTCACATTAGACCTTGAAACTAATCTTCTATCCACTATCCAAGCTATAAAAACCTTATATAAATGTCATAAAACCTATAACCATGCTCAACCACTACCATAAATTCTTCATATGCCTTGATAATACCTCATGACACCTCATTAGGTCATGCAAGGTCTAGAATTAGTCTAGTTACATGCTAGGTTTGTAGGTCCTACCCCTATAGGCTCACTCTAAGACACTCATGAGTGATCCAATTCCTCATATGAATGCTCAAAAAACCTCATAAATACTCTTATTTCTCTATTCATCCATATCACTAGGCCACCAAGCTCATACCTTCTCACAAGATCTCTTCATACAATGACTAGTGTCATGACTAGGCTTCTCAAGCACTTAAAACTTAAAAATTAACCTTAAAAAACTCAATTATTTTGTAAATTTATCACATTAATTTAATTATCCTTATACAACATCATACATCTACACATACATCTTCATTCTCATCATGCACATGCATGACTAGGCTTCTCAAGACACCTTGTACTCAAGTCAATCATGCTTACCTTGACTTGAATCTTGACATAAACCTTAGAAAAATCATTAGGTTTCCTTAAAATTATCTCTCAATAGATATAAATTATTTTCATTTAAATTATATCTTTTTACATGGCTTCTTTGTCACATAAGGCACACAATTTCATACCTCATAGACCATTCACCATGCATCTTCATCAGATGCACCTTAACACCAATGACATCAACCTTGATAGTAATGACAACACTTATCAACACACGTATGGTTGTAACACATCATAATCAATCAAATATGACTTATCCAACATCCTCTAATAACCATGACACCTTTTAGGTCCAACTACCACTTGAAACACACCATTACTATTTTTTACATTAGGCCTATGTGTACTCAGACACTATCTAATCCCTCTCATGATTGATCACCTCTATGTCATGTAACTATAACATAAATAAATTATATAAGATATATGACCTTAATGTCATCTTCATTCACTTGTTACACTCTAACTCAATGACCAATATTGGTCTTATTCACCCTTAAGGTCTCATGGAGACCTACTTCATTAGGTTTAGTCTCTTGATGTTGATATTTGATCTTCTTGGATCTAGATATCCTTCTCCAACCATCACAAACTACTCAAAAACTTTGAAAATGACTTATTATTACCTCTTACATGATTGGTTAGATATGAATCCTTTATTCATACCCTGAACCCCTCTTTAGGATAGACTACCCTATTAAGCTTGTACACCTCAAAAACTATCTTGGAAGAATGAAGTTCAATCTCTCCTTTATTATCTCTCCCATGAAAAAAGAAACATATAATACATATACTCATTAACAACTCCAACTACTTGTAACAAATTTACTTAGAAAATATTGGCTCTAGAATAACTCTATAGCTTGCTCAATCAGAATGGCCAAAATACTCAAAAACATAGTCATAAGGAATTAGACTTCAACCACCTGTGTAGTCACTTTTAGGTCAAAACTACCAAGACTATCAAAAACAAAGTCATGAAACATTGACCTTATAACACATGTATGGGGAATTTAAAAGACTTAAAATGCATGAATATTTTTATCTAACATTTATAGACAATATTTAAATATAAAATCAATATCATCAAATGTCAAATATTTGTCTTGTAGACCAATCTTTTGACCTCTCTTCTCACAATCATATTAGAACTAGATAAGCCATTTTGAATTAAAAAATTTAACCACTTTCACTGACTATCAGACCTTCTATAAAGAATAGATAGGACATTAAATTCCAAAACAACAATACCATGCACTCCAATGTATCATTATTTAATGAAATCCTACCAAAAAATAACTTCTCAAATTGCCTTAGTTTTGTACTATTCTTCTTCATTAGGCATGTTAGCAATTATCCAATTTGGATCAAAAATTTGGAACACTCAATCACTAGAACCAATCCAAAAACAACTAAGGACATAAACTATGTGTCTCAGTCTTAAACTTTCATCAATTTGTAAACTTTGTCCAATACAACTTTTTACAACTATAATAACTTCTTTAAAAATAAGCATGTATCTTCACATTTTATAATTACTCTCTCTAACCAACACTACCTAGAGGTACCTAGGAGAGTTGAATAAAATATACAAAAACTTACTTGAGAATTAAAAACCATCTTGAGAACTTTTGAATTATATCTTCAACTTCAGGTCACTGTTAGGGTTCTAAGAGGGTGTATATGCAATTCCACTATTAATGATTGTTCATAAATAATAACCCCTAAATCCAAAAAATAATACCTTAAATTTTGATATAAGACCCTTACCCATCTACCATGAACATCTTAGGTTCACATGTATATGTTTGACTAGCTAAAAAACACAATAAAATCCTTATTAGGTTGAGAACCCTCCATTTTACACATTGAAGAGACCTCCAAACACATTTTCATGAATTTTACTATAAACCATGACCTCAAAATTGGTCAACATACTTAAAATAACATGACACACCTTTTAAAACACTCACCTATCCATACATGCCATGGAAATAGAACCTCATACCCCATTAGGCCATACTCTCTCTACATCATGGTCTTCATGCTACATTAGACTTGAAACCACACCTTCATGCCACTATTAGTTCACTCTACACCTCCTATACATGCTAAAATAATCTCATACAAACTTTCATGCCTCTTTTCATCCATATTACCATGTTACCATACTCATCTCTTCTCATAAGGACTTTACATGCCATGACTAGTCTTAGGCTACTTAAGCACTTGACCTTCATGCCTCTTTTCATGCTCTCAACACCTCACTATCATGCTCAACATCTCAATATAATACCATAAAAAATCTTACATTCTCAAAAAATGTCAAACTTCCTTATACAACCTTATCTCATCATGCAACCAAGCTTATGCCTTCACACAAGGTCTCTTCATGACATAACTAAGCTTCATAAGACACCTTGTCCTAAAAAACACTCGATAGCAATATTATATAACCTTTACAATATTAATAACATTCATCTCACCATGCATCTTAATGCACAAGACTAGGCATCCTATGTGCATACCTTATCAAGACACTAATGGGCTCAAGTACTTAATAATTTTGATAATAAGGATGTTCTATGTTGGCCTTCACATCACTCATACAGACATAAGAACATTTACCATTCATATCTTACACTTTTAGAATCAATTCAATATTTATCAATATTCTCTCTCATAGCTACACACTTCAATGACCTCATGAAGACCTATGACCTCATGACCATACCAACTGACCTTCAACACTTTAGCTTATTACAACACAACACTCACTAGAGCACCACTGAGACATAAACCTTATTCACCATGATTACACTCTCTCTCATAACAAAAAAACTCCCTTTGCTTGGCATAAGGTCTCATCATACACATACCTTAAATCTTACTTGACCATGCACCTTCATAAGAACCTTTGATATTAATGACAAAATTAATGCCAAAACTCAATAATCAATGACAATGCTCAACATAGGTAGTTCTTGGATAAATGAAGTATCTTAGGTCATCTCATCCACCATTATTCTTCCAATCCCATTATTATCTTCCAATCATCTCTTTCATCACATTGTTCATCCTCATGTGCCTAGTTGTTTGTCACTTTTTTGGTCTTTGAAAAGTCGTTATACCATTGTACCTATGTTTGCACCTATATATCTTCAATCTGTATAATAGGTTATATCCTTGAGTTATGATTTATAATCTACCCTACTAGGGAATAACTAATTTATTACAATCAAATCCACCCTATTGGTACAAAATCACTATTCAATCTAGATCATCAAAATGATTATAACTATCTTTGGTCAAATCATTATTTTGACCCATATAGCTTGCTAGGACTCATACTTAGGCCACTAATTATACTTTACTTTGTGTAAATTAGTATCTCAACCTCTATTACTAATTATAACCACCTTTGGGTAAATCTATATTTTAATCAATGCGTGCAAGTATTATCTCAATTAGATTAATCTCACCCATGGGTTAATTTCATTCTTCTTCTTTATTTTTTTAGGGATCATCCATCAATCATATGTGTTATTCACTCCCTTAAGGGGGCATCATAGGATTTCTAAAATTTATTTAGATAATCATTATCTTCTTTTTCTTCTTAACATATTTTTCATTATTTTAAAAGACGTTACTATGCTTGAGTCCTATAATGCCTTCTTAAACATGGGAAAACTATAGACACTCATTTTTGGCCATTTTCATGTTTAAACTAGGATTTAAATCAATTTCTATCAAATGACACAATTTAAGCCTGTAAATCACCTAGATTACTCAAATTCATCCACGTAAGGGATTTAATTACCTAGAAATGTGTCGAGGATTACTTATTTAGGGTATTACTTTGTATGCACTAATAACCTAGCCTAAATTCAACCTTAGTCAAATTATGACCTAGAAAATTGACATTCTTGGCATGTTGATATATTAATAAAAACATTTAAAACAATTCATAAAATCTAAAAACTCTAAGCAAGATTAATAAAAAGTAAATCTCAATTAGCCTGCTTAACTAAAAATTCAAAGTTAAATTAGAGAATTGCATTTATATAAAAAAGGAATTTTTCAATAAACATGTGGTCAAAGTCAATGGAACTATTAATTTGTTTTATTAATTTATAAAATTAAAATTAAAGGTGAGTCACAACCTCATAAATATATTCTATGAGTTTTCAAGCCATCATAATTGCTTTGACCCAACCCAGGGTTAACCTAAACTCAAACTAGGTTATTTTAGGTTCAATCAAAGTTAGAAATAAACCTAAACTACCTAACGTTAGACTTAATTTTGAGACCTATAAATACAAGTTCCCTCACTCTACCCAAAAAAATATTTTATGTGTAAGATTATTTTCTAGGTATGCTTTCAAGAAGCCATCAAAGTAATGTTATAATGCCAAATTAATATAAAGCTTCACACCCAAGCCATGCCAAGTCAAGAAAAGCCACATGTGGACATTGGAAAAGTGACAAAAACATGAAGAAAATCATTGATTGAAGTATTTAATGCCATAGACTGAGAAAAAACATCTACTATGCCAACAAATGGACATTAATTTTAACAAGGGAGGTAAAATTATTGTGTTCTTTTATCTCTATTTTATGGTTTTGTCTATTATGTTTTGTTCCCCTAGTTATTAGGCAAGAGTGTTTAGTTTTATTACATTTTTATACTTGGATTTTTACTTGATTCACTAACAAAGAACTAATAAACATTTATGTGCTCTTTGGACTCTTAAGATACAACTTGTTCTTACTCGTTGAGGATCTAAAAAATAACATTTATTTCTATCTTCAAATTTTGACCTTATGTGTGAAGTTGTTTCTACATAGCAATCCAATATATTGTCAGATGGAATATAAGGGTTATATATTGATTTACCTCAAATATGACTTGGTCACCGCATACTTAAGTGAAAAAGGTAGGGTAGGTGTCATAAATTAATTGCATAGATTTAGTGAGGTAGAGGTGTAAGTATATGTTTTCATCCCTGAGATGTAATGTCTTTTGTGCTAGTATTGAATCCTTTTGTGTGATAGATGTAGACACCTAAATATGGCCATTGATAACCTCCAACTAGGCTTTTGGCCAATTTCGACCCAAAACACACAATTTCACCTAAAAATACTAAAATATGCTAAATGATGTGAAATTGACATATTCAAGTGCCAATTTTGGCTAGGGTATCCCTAAATGGGGTAATGAAATTTATGGGCTTGCTAATTTTGATCAGATCATTCTGAGTCAAAATGCCAAATTTTCACCTAGGTGTTTTGGATTGCTCTTTCCTATCAAATCTTTTGCACAAGACATGTACATTTATTATTTGTTGTTGGTAACAACCTGTTAGGTTGTGGAGTTAAAAGCTTCACTAATGCAGACATGGAGAAGGCCATTGGAGGAGTTTCTGGAGTGTCACAGACACCAACGTCGGTCAGGCCAACCAACATCGGCAGGGTAGAGACAGGAAGAAACTGACGTCGGTCAGAGATCGGCCGGCATCAGCGACCCCCAGGCAGATAGGGACTGACATCGGTCGCCTGTGTGGTTTGACTTCGAGTATATTATGGGTAGTTAGTTGACGAACCAAGTGTTTGCATGATGAGAGCTAATTATAGACTAAGAGCTACGGATCTAATTATTGTATTAGGTGTCTAATTATTGTTTGGATGAGTTCTATATAATAGACTCATGGTCGTATTGTAAACTTGTGCTAGAGAGTAAGAGAGCATTATTATAAGCTCCTTCTGTGTGTGAGGTGAGCAATGGTGTGTTCCTCCTAGTGCCACAGTACCAAGGTGGGTGCTGGATTGGAGAATCAGCAAGGTTCTTCATGTATGTATGATCTTGGTCATCAGGTGAGCATGGCTTCTATAGGAGATCTACATGGTAAGTAAGATCATTGATATGCAGGTGTATGTATGTGTAAGGTCAAGGTTCACAAGTGTGCAGAACTAGATTGATTTGCAGGTGTGCAAGATCAGAGAGGATAGCAACACAACAGGGAGCAGTATCAGGCAAGATTTACTTGGAGTACAGGTGTGTACTTAGAGCAAAGAAGGCAAGGAATATCCTTCCATAAGTAAGGTCTATTGAGGTGCAGGTTGTTGCAGGTTCAGGGGAGATCTACTTGGAGTACGTTTGAGTACTTGTGGAGTGCGTGGAGCACAAGTATAAGGTGAACACCAACTCAGTGTTTGAGTTGGGTGTTGGGACTTAAGAGAGAGCTTTAAGGAAATAAGTACTATTCACTTGAGGTGTGGGAAGCCTCTAAAGAGGTGGTGGAGAAGAAGTGGCATCTTCTTTATTGTATTCTTTTCTGTATGAGTATTAATACAAGTTGTGTATTGTCTCTCATATTATGTGTTATTTCTGGATTCTAGTTACTTGTTGATTCTGGTTATTTCCGCATATTAAGTTGCTTGTATTTGGTAATCAATTATGTGCTTTTGGTGTTTTATATTCCAACACGTGGTATCAGAGCTAAGGTTGTAGGAAGTAGTTTTGTGTTTGGTTACAGGTCACTCTCAAGGGTTTCTGATTGAGTGGGAGTAGAGCAATGGCAGATCAAAGTAAGCTAAGAATGGAGAAGTTGAAAAGCATATATGGTCACTTACGGTCCCATGGAAAGAAAGAGCAGGGAAAAGAATATTGTTGGTTGGTAGCAGATCAGCATGAAGGAACTAAAGAAGTAGATGTTGTAGGTGATGTGGCACAGGATGCTCTAGGAGGTTTCTTGGATAAAGTTGAATCTTGGATAACAAATTCAGTTGCCTCTTTCCATGTAGCCCTAGGTAGAGGAGCTGGTGAGCCTTGCCAAAGATTTGGCAAAGGGGAAGTGGAGCTGAAATTGCAGGTGGCCAACACATGGGTGTTGAAGGAGGTCATGCAGGTCCCAAGTTTGGAGATGTGGCTAATTTCTTCAGAAAGGTTGGGTGATGAGAGATGCACAAGAACTCTCACAATAGATACACTTGAATTAGCTGGTGGTAAGAAAATAGGTACTCTTTATCTACTTGTTTATATTACTGATTCTTCTTTTGTTGTGGAGACGTGGCTTCATAGGTTTGGTCACATGAGCAGGAAGGAGATGCATGTTCTTAAGTAGAAGATAGATATATTTGATAGGCTTAAGAACTAGAAATCCTTGGTGTTCTTGGAGGAGATGGCAGACAGATACCAGTGGATGGGGCTGGATACTTCTGAGCAGGGTAGTTTGGACATGGTACTTGATTCAAAGGAGCTCGCAGGAAAAAATTCATCACTCACAGGAAACACAGGTACCGGTGTCAGCAGGAAAACCGATGTCGGCAGTAGGTAAGACCGACGTCGGTCACGAGGACCGACGTCTGTAGCAGGATGACACCGACGTTGGCAAGTTGGTAGTCAGGACAAGCACAGGAACTGACGTTGGTCGGATGCAGACTGTGGGGTGGCTGAGATCGGTCACTGTAATGAATTTTGAGTGGACAGCATGCTGTCAAGAAGTCTCAAACACCCATACAGAGGAATGAAGACGTAAGTAGGCCTCAAATTTGTTGTTCATCTTCCTTATACTAGTTACTGATTGCAGAGTAGGAAGGATCCAGGAAACAGTGGGAACATGGCATGGAGAGATTACAGAACCAGACGGGAGATTTGGTAGGGTTACTAGTGGGTATGTTAGCACTGCAAGATGAATGGATTCCTTAGTTGAAGAATAGAGAGAATGGACACATGAGATGGAAGGCCAAGGATATGGTCTTGAGGAGCTGCAGGACAGTGGTACAGGGTTTGATAAGTGGAAGACGAAGCATGGCTTCAGTCAATGTCAGGTAACTACTGTGGTTTGTTTCACTAGGTGGATGATGAGTCATGACATCATTCCGTTACTATATGTGGATGGTATGTTTGCTAGCAGGATTGTACATATAGGGTTTTGCTAAGCTAAGGGGTAAGATTAGTTTAGTGGTTTGCTATGAAGAATTTGGAGCAGTAAAATTCTTTGGCATGGGAGGCATGGGAGATCACAAGTTGATTTTGTCTCCAGTGGGAGCTAATGTGAATCAGGTGTTGGCAAGATGCAGGATGTAGAATCAGAGCGCACCAAAGGCTGGACAGTTTAGTGTCCAAAATCACATGAGGTCTAGTATAGACCTGAGTTTTCTCAAGCAGTGGGAGTTGTCAGAGAGTTAGGAGCCAATTCGAAGAAGTGAGTTCTCAGGTATTTGAGAGAGACCAGCAGCAGGGATTCATGCTATTCAAGGTCAGGACTTCACTACATATGTTTGTAGATGTGGATGCGGCAGGGTACTCAGATGATAGGAGGTACACCATAGGTTGTGTGCTGGGTGGTCTTTAGGAATCATCTTGAAGAGGGATACAAACCAAGAAATAGATTAAATGAGGTATGGGTACAGGTATAGTACAGCTATTTATCTCTAAGTGGGAGATTGTTAGGTTGTGGAGCTAAAAGCTTCACTAATGCAGACATGGAGAAGGCCATTGGAGGAGTTGCTGGAGTGTCACAGACACCAACGTCGGTCAGGCCAACCGACGTCGGTAGGGTAGAGACAGGAAGCAACCGACATCGGTCAGAGATTGGCCAGCATCGGCGACCCCCAGGCGGACAGGGACCGATGTCAGTCGCTTGTGTGGTTTGACTGCGAGTATATTATGGGCAGTTAGTTGATGAACTAAGTGTTTGCATGATGAGAGCTAATTATAGACTGAGAGCTGTGGATCTAATTATTGTATTAGGTGTCTAATTATTGTTTGGATGAGTTCTATATAATAGACTCATGGTTATATTGTAAACTTGTGCTAGAGAGTAAGAGAGCATTATTATAAGCTCCTTCTGTGTGTGAGGTGAGCAATGGTGTGTTCCTCTTAGTGCCACAGTACCAAGGTGGGTGCTGGATTGGAGAATCAATAGGGTTCTTCATGTATGTATGATCTTGGTCATCAGGTGAGCATGGCTTCTATAGGAGATCTACATGGTAAGTAAGATCATTGATATCCAGGTGTATGTGTGTGTAAGGTCAAGGTTCACAGGTGTGCAAGATCAGAGAGGATAGCAACATAATAGGGAGTAGTATTAGGTAGGATCTACTTGGAGTACAGGTGTGTACTCAGAGCAAAGAGGAAGGCAAGGAAGATCTTTCCATAAGTAAGGTCTATTGAGGTGCAGGTTGTTGCAAGTTCAGGGGAGATCTACTTGGAGTACGTTTGAGTACTTGTGGAGTGCGTGGAGCACTTGTAGTGTGCGTGGAGCACAGGTATAAGGTGAACACCAACTCAGTGTTTGAGTTGGGTGTTGGGACCTAAGAGAGAGCTTTGAGGAAAGAAGTATTGTTCACTTGAGGTGTGGGAAGCCTCTGAAGAGGTGGTGGAGAAGAAGTGGCATCTTCTTTATTGTATTCTTTTCTGTATGAGTATTAATACAAGTTGTGTATTGTCTCTCATATTATGTGTTATTTCTAGATTCTAATTACTTGTTAATTCTAGTTATTTCCGCATATTAAGTTGCTTGTATTTGGTAATCAATTGTGTGCTTCTGGTGTTTTATATTCCAACACAACCTAAATGTGATAACACATCCAACTCATCTAATGTGGACTTCTAATTCTAATCCAATCAAATTTAGGACCAATAACAATGCATTTTGATCAATTTGAGTAATTTGTGCACAAAGTGATTAATCATGCTTAAGAGCTAATTAACCCAAATCAAGGCATAATTAATAATACAATAAAAACTTGTTAAATACTTGTTTTTAGAAATGAATATTGAATATCTACATCATTAAGTGACCTCATTTCTTGGGAAGACATCCCTAGGTCTTAAATACCACAAATATCAAAATTCATGCCTCCCATGCCTCATCAATGCCCTCCATGATGTCCTCCATGCCTCTTAATTTCCCCTTCTTCCAATGTCATGATGAGGATAATTATAAACTTAATTTCAAAAATTGAATTAATCCTCAACCACACATCTCAATCTTGAGATGGATGGTTGAGGTTGATTCTGATCAAATCCAAAAATCTATAAATAGAGAGGCCATGAACATCAATTCTAAGCTATTTTGGTGCAAATTTATTATACTCAAAGATCTTCAAAATACTTGAGAATGAAAATTTATAATGAAAAATTGATTACAAAGCTTCAAGCAATTAGTGTTATCATACCAAATTGGTTTCAGGCCAAAGCACAAGCCAAAGGTGCCAAGGAGAGATGGAGGTAGTGAAGCTTCCATTGTCAAGGACCTCATGAGCACACAACCAAGTCAACAACTAATACAAAGGCATTTGGAGCATCCAAGGAAGGTGAAGGAATTCTTGTGTTTTATTCCTTACTTTTTAGTTATGTTTGTCATTTGTTTTTGTTAACTAAGCTCTCCCTAGTGTTTAGGCCTAGTTATGTTATGCTATTAGTGTATTTATTTCATTTTATTTTTACTTTATAACTAACACCATACTAACTAGAGTCAAATTCTTAGGTCACATAATGGCACACCTGGTGGGACAAAACACATCCTACACATGAAAGATATCATTTTGCAACTCTAAAATTTTTATTTGAGCCTTAAAAATTCTTACAAATTGATTTTTTAACTTTAATTTTCCATTTTTGGTTGCGATGGTTTTTACATAGTAACTGATGTCAATAGGAAATACCAACATTGGTTACTGACTTAATTGATGTCAGTCAATAAAATCGACATCAGCCAAATCTTGGTTAGCTAGAAAAACTGATGTTGGTGGTAATAACTAATGTTGATCACTGTGTTTTTCCAAAAACATAAACCCAATACCTACTTTTTTAAGTTCATTATTTCAAACTCAAAAGAGCTTCAAATCCAAAAGACATGCTAACAATTTTGTTGCAGGACTTAGTTAAAATTTTTCTTAAAACATGTTTAAATCACCTTTGCATGCTTAAAAATCAATTAGAAACCTTGTTTTTTGGTGTTTAACAAAGAATTTAGGTGTTTTTGGTGAATTTTTTTCAAAATTTTCAACTAAGACTAAGGGGTCAAATGAACACCATCAAAAAAATTATTTGGGTTTAAAATTAAACACACTTGTCAATTTTTGTTTGCAATAATTGTTTAGTTAGAATTTTGTTTGGTAAAAAGAGGAATGTTGCATGTATGCTCTTCTATTTGTCCTCTATAGGGAACCCTTGGAATCAAAAGTGTCATTCCTATTGCAAGTAGCCTATTCTAAGGCTTACAAATAATGTCATCTAAAACACTCCTCAAAAACTTGTCAAAGTTTGGGTGACCTTGAAAATGACCCTAAAGTCTTTCTATTAGTCTTTTATTTTCATGCAAACTTGGCTTGTGAGGGTGATGTCATTACCTTCCATGAGTTATTTAGGGAATATTTGACTTGGAGTTTCATCTCTTAGCATTTAATTCACTTACTCCTTCTAAGTTTCACTTGGGACATATCTGCATTTGGACATCACACTACACTAAGCGAATAGTAGGATGTAGTGGTTGTAAAAGGACTAGACTTTTTTACAACCAACCAATGCCACAGTCACCTAATTTTCATGATTTTATTTTACATTATTTGACATGAAAGTCATTGTGAAATTGATTCCCATAGAATGTTCAAAAATTGATAGTTTAGTCAACCCTACATGCCATACCCTTGCTTAGATTTAGAAAGTTATACTTAGAGTATTTTGATCATTTTCTCATTTGGTATGTTTTTGAGACTAAAACTTGTTTTTTTGTGTATAAGCCATGTCAAAACCAATTTGTCTATGTGTCACTCTTTTGTCTAAAGAGGTGTTATGATAGCTATTTTACACCACACTTGTGCCTTAAAAAAAAATTAAACTTGTTTATGTATGTGTCATTTGAGTTGCAGAGGGTAACATTATACTACCAAAATCATGTCAAAACATTTTGAGCCTTTTAAGTCTTTGAAACATAGTATTTACCACATAATTCGAGCATGTTTTCACTATTAGGCTGCTCAATTTATTTCAAGACAAGTTTACCTTGCACCAAAAACATTGTTTCAAACCATGTCATGTATACCATTTAGACCTTTGTATTGTGCCATGATGTTGTCCAATCTTATCTCACTTGTTTGGTCAAAACCTAGTTTTCATCATTGAGTTTTCAATTCGCATTGTCAAGTTTAGATTTAAACATTGATTGATTTTTGTTTAGGCCTTATTTCATGGGGTTGATACATAGATATTTCTCTTTTAGGTTGCATAAATTCAGTTAATCGATTACCCAAATTTGAAAACTATTAGTGGTTTGTTTATTTAAAACCTATCCTCATCATTGTTGTTATTTTATTTGGGAGAACACAACTTTTCTTAAAAAGCATTTTGTCTTATGCCTTATGCCAACTAATCATGTTTATGTTTGATTTCATGTGTCGATTTTATGTCAAAGTTATTCTTAAACTTGTTAGATTAAATCAAATCACATCAACCTTTGTTTCAAGTCTAGCTTTTGACGTCATTTGGCCAAAAGTCCTAGTGTATGCCTATTTGTTTGAGCCTAACTTTTGACTCCACATTTGGACAAAAGACCTAGTAGCTCAACTTTTCCCTTTCCTAGTTCAGACCTTATTTGGAACACTTTAAACTAGACCTTTGACATGCTAGTTTTTATTTAGACACTTGACCTTTTGTGCATATGACATTTGGTGTTAGATTTTTTATGCCAAGTTTTAACACAAATTATTTTGGAGATATAGCTCCACTTTTAGACCATATTGGAGATGCAACTCCACCCCTTTGACCAGGTTAGACCAAGCTTGAACCATTTATCCTTTTGACATAGTTTTCAAAGTTTGTGGAACTTTAGGCCTTTTTATTTCAAAGCTTTCATCATTTACATGGATATGTCTAGCTACAGTTATGGTGGAGTCACTTACAATCTAAATTATGATATAATGTCTATACAAAATAAATTTTATGGTTTTTGTCAAAACCCCAATGATGTTAATATGGTTTTTGAGATAGATTTCTATTTGCCTCATATTAATCATTCATGAGAACAAAGTCACAAATCAACTTATGATCCAAATCAAGACCTTGATTGGTATGAAGAGGATTGTGAGGAAGACTTTTAAGACCCAACTATAGATAATGTTGTTTGGGATATGAATCTATACCCTCTTTTTAAAAATTAGTACATAAAACATAGTCAAGAACTAGCTTATAATGCAACTCATGATTGGGATGATATGGTTTATGAGGAAGACTTGGATGCTTTTGTTTATGAAATCAATCAAGTTTCACTATGTCATTTTTATATTTGATCATTGAATACCCCTAACCCTCCTTTGGATTATACAATCCATCAAGCTCTGCAATATCCAAAGAATACCATTACCATTCCTAGACCTAGTCCTTTGGCTTATGTGAGCAACCAAGCTCCACAACATCCAACCATTTATATACCAGTACCTCATCCTTTTGTTTTTTAAAGAAACAAAGCTCTAAAATGCCCAACTATATCTATACCAGGACCTCATCCTTTGGTTTATGTGAGCAATCAAGCTCCACAACACCCTTTCATCATTTTAGGACCTAGTCTTTTGGATTATGTGAGAAATCATGCTCCACACCACCCTATCATTACCATCTTAGGACTTTGTCATTTGGATCATACAAGAAATCATATTCCCTAAGTCCTTACCATTATCTAACTACAAGTAATTCCTCATCTAATACCAATCCCAACCAAACCTCAACCGATACAATCTTTCAAAGACCAAGCTATGTCCAAAACTAGTATTTTCCAACTCATTAGAAACCAAGGCCAAGGGAACCAACAAATCTAAGATGTTTCTATTGAATTAAACATTTATGATAAGTCAACCTATGATAAATTACCTATTGATCCTATACCAGTTATCGAGGAGTCTCACTCTAATGAACCAGTCTTTGCGAGTTACTTCTAAATGATTATAACCACCTTTGGGAAAATCATTACCTTGACCATGTGCCTATTTTTCAAGAGCCTCCTATTGACAATCTAGTCTCTAAGGAGTTGTCTCTTAACCTTTTTCCCATCCTAGAAGAATCTCACTTTGACAAACTAGTCTTTGTGGAGCCCATCATGTAGTTATAGGTTATTACTTATCCAATACCAAATATTCAACAAGACATCATTATAATAGAGTACCCATCAGATAAAGAATTAGAGTTAGAGTCAAGTTATATTCTTAAACCAGCATTAGATTTAGCATCAAAATCAGAATCAACATTAGTCTCAACATTAGATTCAAAGTCTTTTGAGTTAGAATCAGATTCAAAAAAAGAATATGTTTATGGTTGTTACAACATTGGTTATGCATTCCTCGTAGATCAATTTGAATACATTTTTTATCCTTGTATGATTTTTGAGGATGAGTAATTTAGCTTTGATAAAATTTATCCTAGTATTTTCTATGAGGATTATGCAACCTCTCCCCATTCCATTACCATTCCACAGGGCATTACCATAAACCAAAATAGACATATCATTGGCATTCCATCTCCCATAAGTGTTGATTGGGATCGATAGAATCACACTTTGGTGAACTAAATCCGTGGTGACATAGTAGTTTAAGAAGATAAAGTAGGCTAAGAAAACATTCATGTAGTAGAAGAACACTCTCCTAGTGAAACTTTTTTAGAGGTGTTAGGTATAATCAAAGTCAGAACTTAGCATCTTCTAGTGAAACTTTTTCAAAAGCGCTAGAAGAAAATTGAAGTCAAAAGTCAACATTCCTTAGTGAAACCTTCTTGAAGGTACTATGGGACAATTAAGACAACTTCATTGGTAAAAACCTCTTTAAGGTACCAATAGCTGAGCATAAAATTTATTCACTGCTTGATAAAGACAAAATAAAAGATCAAATCAAAATAGCTTCCAATCTACAACCTAATCAGATGGTAGTTACTCTCAAGATCAAAAAATAGAAAAATCTTGTGGTCCTATCAAGAGAACAAATTTTTAGCCTTACCACAACCAAAATTATGTCAAATCCAGCATCAATAATATTATGTATGATTGAAAGTCTTGATATTCATTTATTTCCCCACCATTATACATTCCATTATCATCTACCATTCCATTTCAAAATCAAACCCACCATCCATTATTTGTCCCTATTTACCATCCATGGTCACACTTTCCTTTATAAAGGCTACAAAGATACCTTATCTCGATACATGAAGGAATCAGAATCAATGACCAATGAAGATCATAAAAGCATTCTTGACAACCAAATCTATAGTCCATTCTTGATAGAGTAGTTATTCAAATGCATTGTGGGATAACAATTCACATGATCAAGTATTCTATTTGTATAATTTATTGATTAGGATGTGCATCTCCCCATTAGTAGGAAAAATAAAATCAAAAACCACACCCAATCCAAAAACATGTACCATACCATTTCACACTACCATTGTCATTATTGCATATGCCTATTTACCATTATCACAGATCCTAACATTCACCCCACCACTTAGGGGCAACCCTCTTCTCATTTTATCCAATCCATCATTATCTATAGTGATATCATATCATCCTATCATTCCATTCTTATCTAGACTAAAGCCTATATTTATCCATCCTACCCAATCCTATTTTGATCTTGGTTCATTTGATTCTTCTTGCACCTTTTGTGAGAGGATTTCAATCAAGTTTCAATAATCAATTAAATCTATGTAAATAATGATAGTCTATGAAATTAGTGTGACAGTTGATCTGGCAAGATATCTTTCATCCTATACCCACATTTATTTATGTGAGTTTGATTATAACTGCCTATGGGTAAATTAGTGTCTCACTAGTCTTGTTACTAATTATAATCACCTATGGGAAAATTAGTATCATTGACCTATGTTGTTGTATCTTATTTATAACTACCTATGGTAAAACTAGGGGCAACACTTGTTTATCATGCATTGTTACATCACCTTGCCATTACTATTTTCATTTGACTGGCCATTTGCTAGATTTGAGAACTTGTTGGGACCTAGTTGGTTTTTCCTCACCTTTTATGTGGATAGAATTATTATGACCTAAGGCCATTTTGGGACTATGTGGGTCATTCTCAATTCATTTTGAGGTCACCTTAGTCCCCCTTTCCATATGCTCTCATCATTTTGTGAACAACCTAAGCCAAATAATCTCTCCATTTTGTGAGCAGGTATCTTGTCATTCTCTAATGAGTTAAGATACCTCAAGCTACCAAAAACATTCATAACATTTCAAAAAATCCAAAACATCTATCATGTCTAAGCCTAGTTAGTTATCCTCAATCTGCCTTACTGAGGCATTATCATTGTTAGGATGCTTTCTTTTGCTTTTGTTTTTAAGCTTTATGTTTTTTTATTTCAAGGGTTGTTTATTTATTTGTTTATCTGTTCTCTTGCCTATTTATTTGCTTTCAACACTGTTGCCTCAAAATAGTCAATATGTATCCATTGGGTGATTCCTTACACACATTAGTCTTGAGTCTATCCATATTCATACCTCAACATTGTCATCATGGTTTTTATCATTAGTGCATTATTTTCAAGTGTTTATTGAATCGGGAGTTAGTCCTTGTGTATATTTTGGCCAAGTCTTCATGGTGTTCTATCATGAAGCCTACCATCACATGTTATAACAAAACTTAGCTTTAAGAAGGTCTACAATCACTAGAGCTATAGAATTTTCTCTTTGGTACCTTGGTAGATCTTCCCATCCCACCCTTGATCAAATTAACCCATTAGCCATTCTAGTTGTGTGATTGTTAATTAGGATGAACATCTCCTCATTGGTAGGTACAACTAAATCATTCACACTTATCATTCTTATTCTTATATTCATCTATTTCATCACTTTTAACCCACTCATCTTTAATCTATATTCTAGGTTATATCCTTGAGTTATGCTTGCTAATCAACCCTAACTAGTGCACCATCAGTTTTAGCCAATTCAGGTCTATTTAATGATTATAATCACCTATAGACAAATCATTATTTTGACTTTTATTCCTGATTATAACCACCTTTGGGAAAATTAGTATCTTTTTAAATCAATGCATGAAAGCATTTTCTCATTTGGACTAATCTCAACCATGGATGAATTCCACTTTTCTTCTTACTTCTTTTTTAGGGACCATCCATCAACAAATGTAACAGCCACTCCCTCGAGGGGGCATCATCATAGGCTTCCCAAAACCATTTAGAGATTTTTTATTAAACCATCACCTTCTTTTTGGCATACAGAACATCTCTCATTATTTGAGAAGACATTTCTTTATCTAAGTTTGCAACATCTTCCCAAATAGGGGAAAACTATAGACACCTAAATTTGGTCATCAATAACCTCCAACTAGGCTTTTGGCTAATTTCTACCCAAAATGCACAATTAGGCCTAAAAACACTAAAACATGCCAAATAATGTGAAACTAACATATTCAAGTTCTGATTTTGGCTAAGGTATCCCTAAATGGGGTAATGTAATTTATGGGATAGCTTATATTTATCAAATCATTCTGAATCAAAATGCTAAATTTTCACCTGGGTGCTTTGGATTGCTATTTCCTATCAAATATTCTACACAAGACATGTACCTTTATTATTTATTATTGTTAACATCCTAAATGGGATAATGCATCCAACACATTTAATGTGGACTTATAATTCTAATATAGTAAAATTTAAGACCAATAACAAGGCATTTTGATCAATTTGAGTAATTTGTGCACAAAGTGCTTAATCATGCTTAAGAACTAGTTAACCCAAATCAAGGCATAATTAATAATTCCATGGAAACTTGTTGAATACTTGTTTTTAGAAATGAATATTAAATATATGTATCATCAAGTGACCTCATTTCTTGGGAAGACATCCCTAGGCTATAAATACCACAAATATCAGGATTCATGCCTCCCATGCCTCATCAATTCCTTCCATGATGCTCTCCATGCCTCTTAATTACCCCTTCTTCCAATTTCTTGATGAAGATAATTATAAACTTAATTCAAAAAATTGAATTAATCCTCAACCACACATCTCAAAATTGAGATGGATGGTTGAGGTTGATTTTGATCAAATCCATAAATCTATAAATAGAGAGGCCATGAACATCATTTTTAAGCTATTTTGGTGTAAAGTTATTATGCTCAAATATCTTCAAAAGAATTGAGAATGCAAATTTATAATGCAAAATTGATTAAAAATCTTCAAGTAATTAGTGTTACCATGCCAAATTGATTCCAAGCCAAGCCACAAGTCAAAGGTGCCAAGGAGAGATGGAGGTAGTGAAGCTTCCATTTCCAAGGACTTCATGAGTGAAAAACCAAGCAAGCCACTACTACAAAGGCATTTGGAGCATCCAAGGAAAGTGAAAGAATACTTATGTTTTATTCCTTACTTTTTAGTTGTCTTTGTCATTTATTTTTGTTAACTAAGCTCTCCCTAGTGTCTAGGCCTATAGATGTTATGGTATTAGTGTGTTTCTTTCATTTTATTTTCATTTTAGAAATACCACCATACTAACCATATTCTCTTGAGTCAAATTCCTAGATCACAATAGACTCATATAGTTTAAGTGTTCCCTCAATTTTATTTAAGAAATGTGATTTATTATTTTTAAGGAAATTAGTGTTTAATTCTTAAATAATAGAAGGATTTTAGTAGGATAAAATTAGTAAATAATATTCCAAATTAAAGATACCAATTTTTGAAATGTAATTGCTATTTGACCTTTTCTAAAAATAATAGTGAGAGAGATAAAATTAAATTTATATTATTCTATATTGATTTAATTAAGATAGGGTCTATAAATTTGTGTGTAGGCTTGGGACACTATCTTAAATAGGATCCTAAACTTCATTTCTTGATTAGATAGGATTGCTGAAATTGGACACCTTGGGCTCCGGTGCTATAATCCTTCCCTAAAACTATTATTTTGAGTATCTAAGTTTTTTGAGTTTTGTTTTTTTTATCAATGTGAGCCTGTGTACCAAAATTTAGAGCCTCACTATCAGCAAAACTCCCTGTAGAGCTGATTTTATACGTCTATGTCTTCTATCCACTTGAATAGAAACTTTGGAAAATAGGGAAAAGGGGTTAGTGTGTGTCAAATGCACTAGATGTGATTTACAACCCATGTGTGGGAATGCTACCTACATACCAATAATCTAAAGAGGTATCAAGCCATATGTAGTTTTCCCTTTAAGAGTGTTTGGTGTAATAGTGAATGAAAATACAAGAAATGCAAAAACTAGGTATGCTTGAGATGACTAAGGGTTGTGTAAGGACTTGAATTGGCTTGAAAGTGTATAGGCTAGTTTTATGCATAGACTAGGTAATATTTCTTGAGTGGTCTTACTTTTATTCTTGCTTATTTGAGTGATATTTGCTAACCCTTTCCAAATGATCTTTGAATGGGCTTTTATATGGATCTATTAGTCATAAGTTAGATAAAACCAGACTAGGTCAAGACAATGAACAAGAGGAATTGGGGAAAAGTAGTAATTTGGGCTCAAATTATGATTAGACAAGAGCACCGAAAAGGGGACACCCTAGGGTCTAGCATTATAGTCCAACTTTGGTGATATTGTCCTAAGTAAATGGGACCTAGGGGAATGGATAGTCATGAAGAGAGGGTCTTGGCTAAGATGGGATAAATTTTGAAAGGCTACAAATGATTAAGTATCAACAAAAACAAGCCTAAGAGGGTTATGAGAGAAATCAATAGGGACCTAAGGATTAGGTGTCATTAGCCATGCTCAAGTTGCCATTTTTTGCATTTTATATGACTACATTTCCCCCCTTTATTCTAGTGATATATCAAAGCAAAATACTAGGATAAAGGAAAAGAAAAAGTGTACCTAAACTTACCTATAAATGTGAAGCCCATGAAGTTGTATGATATTGAGTAATGTTGGATAGTGTATAGAGAGCACGTTCTACAAGTGTGAATCTACAAAAGAAAAACAAAGAGTAATATAATTTTTATTATATGCAATATAAAACAAGAACATACAAAGTTGGGTAAGAGAGAGAGAGAGAGAGGAAGAGAAAGGAATGAATACACCTCATTGGGTACGTGAACCAATACAAAACTATTGTGATGCTGAATAAGGTTGGATATGCTAGATGATGTTGTACCAAAAGCTATATTGTGAATGGAGCTGAGTGCTCAAATCCCAAAAAAGTGGCTCAAGAATGCAAAGCTTGGCCCTTTCATTCCATCATCACCTAATAAGTGAAGCTATATGATCCTACGTGTGTTAATATATGTTTGAACTATGTGTCCAATCCCTTTAAATAGGTGGCTCAAGAATACAAAGGTTGGCCCTTTGGCTCTATCATTTCCCCGTGAAGTGAAGCTATGAATTGATAGCAATATGAAGAAGTATGTCATATGATATGGAATATGAAGCCCATAAATGCTCTATAAATCTGATAATGTTGTTTGGATAGCCTAATGTGTACTATAAACTAGGCCAATGTTGGCCAACTCAAAAAATATGGAGGTTAGGCTTATATGAAATCCACTCCAAAACTAAAAATTTGGCTTATGTGGAAGCCACTCAGGAATGTGGAGTTAGGATTGTATGAAAGCCACTCCAAAATGATGTCAACCACCTATAAATGGAGTAAGACATGTAACTACTAAGAATGTATGGGTAATGTTGAACTCTAAAAAAAAAAAAAAGGAGCAAAAGTGTTGTGTAATCTACCCCCAATAACTGGTGTATGAAACATGGATTTTAATCTAGAAGTTATACCAATTGTCGTATCTAAAACTAGAAGTGAGAACTGATCATTTTGTATATGATGCCCCCTATGTCTATATTTTTTAAGAAATTTGTATTAAAAATTATTGATTTTGAACTGGTCTAATTATGCAAAATTGTAGCTAAACCTACTTTTTTACATGCTTCTAAAAAATGAGATTTTTTGTTATTTGGACATGAGCACTGAAACATGACACCCTAGTGTTCAAAACTATAGTCTAGCCTTGACACTATTATGCAGGGCTAAAAATGATCACTATTATAGATTCTTGACTATCTGCTTGGTCTGTTCTTAGTGGTTTGATGATTGGTTGTTGTTCTAGTTGTTCTAAAACTAGATTTTTTTATTGATAAGATCTTTGATATCTGTAATAAAACCCTATTTTTTCCCCCTCTTCTAAGGGTAAGAATAGGTACTCTGCAATGATTTCCCTCAAAAAATGAATCCCTACAAGTGTGTTAAAATAGAAACATACATGATATAGAAATGATGATCAACAAGATATCTCAAGACATAGCATGGTTTAAATTGAAAGTTTTTTAGACTAACAGAGGTATGCCTAGATAGATATAACAATGTAATAGCATGTTTAATGTACTAGAATTGAATTAAAAATAGAAATATTAGTTATTAGTTTGTTAGTTGTTATTTGTCATGGAAGGATGGAGCATGATGTCCATCATGGCATCCAAGAATCAAGATAATACATGATTTGGATCATGGCATTACAAATAATCGATAAGCAATAAAGCAATAAGCACACAAAGTAAGAAGCAAGAAGTATACAAGGGTGGACAAGGGGACATGCAAACAAGGGACATGGGCACATGTCGCTCAAACTAGAAAACAAACATACAAGGCATGTTCAAATGCCACATACACATACAAGTAAAGTCAACAAAATTGACACAAGGGCCACAAACACATAGAAGAGTACAAACAAAAGACATTGACAAATGTCCTAAGGCACATACAAGAGACAAGTAGGAACTAGAAATGCAATCACATCAATCTATGCTAAACAAGAAGATAAATCATGTAAAGACTAGAAAAAATACAATCATAACTAACTAATCAAAGTAAGAGAGAAAGTATGCAAGACATGTTTAGTACAAGACTAGGTATATTCTAAGAAATACACAAGTGCTAGATAATAATGATATGTCAATAAACTAATCTATGTAAGCTAGTAGATAATATATATCATCATGATAACTTAGAGTGTGGAATGTAGGAATGACATAACTTAGATGGTGTAGTAATGTATAAGATGCCACAAGTGGGTATGTATAATGATGTGTGTCTCAAATGTAGAATTAGGATGCCCCCTCATTAGGTAGAGTGAAGCAATCAAGTAGCTAGATTTCACTGCACACACTCAAATAAGATCAAGTTAAGCATGGTAATGTAGATAAATTAACATACAATGACATAGAATAGAAAATATAAGTCCTAGTATAGGAGTAGTAATGTAAAGCATGGATGATGCATACAATCAAAATGTTTTTATTATGTTTGACATATTTGAATGTTTTTGTATTTTTTGAAATGTTATATTATTTTTGTATTTTTTAATTATTTGAGCTATGTGCAATCAATCATGAGAAGACTATGTACAAGTAATTGAACAAAAGTTATGTACAAGCAAGCATTAAAAACTATGTACAAGTAAGATGAGAAAAAATGATACTAACCAATGAATCTCATGAGAGACTCCCTTTAATGGTGTCTTATATCAAACAAAGGAATCATGTGTGATTGTGAAGCATGAGGGAATGGCTATGAATATGACTTTGAATATTCTAATTCATTATTGATATCTTGGAAATCATAATAACCTATATTGTTCCACTCATCATTATCATCTTGATTTTGAACCAATAGAATAATAGTATTGACTTTTATTATATCTAGATCTTTCTTTTGATAAATTGTATATGTGAATTATTTACCTTAGGATGTTTAATAAATCTCAAACCTTGGTGATAAATATTATCAATTTCTAGAATAGGTTTAGTGATGCCTTGAGCCTGCTTGCCCAACCCTTGACCTTGATAATCAAATTATTGTACATATTTTTACCAAACCCATACTACTTTTAAAGTTGAGCCTTAATTTGGAGAGGTAGAGTTTCATTAATTTTTGTGCTTTACATGTGCTTGTGGTACTTTTTATTGCTTTGATTTTTATTTTTAATTATTTTGTTGTTATGAGTTATGTTTGGTTACCACTTTTGTATTGTTCCTACATTTGACCCTTTGTGAATGTGTTCCTATGTCACTATCAATTGCTTGACTAATTTGCCTTGTATAGTGTCCTCATGAGCAATAATATATTGTATATGTTGTTTCAATGCCAAACATGAATCTGTGTGATGTCTATACATTCTATGATATGCACAATAATATCTGGATCTTCTCATTGGATGTAGAGGATGTAGTTTGACCATTTTAGATTTAATAATTTCCCTAAGTACCTCACTTGAAATCTTATTTGATCTTTTCATGCATTTTGAATCACTATTTGTAAAGTTACTTTTTTTTGATTTCTTGATTTGATATGTAACATTGCTTGCAACCAATTGACTAGGTGAAGGTACATATACATGATTGGCATTAAGATGCCTTTGAGGTTGTTCTATTATAATCTAATTTTCCAAAGTTGTGATATTTTCATGTAATAGTTGATTCTAAATTTGTAAATATGAAATTAAATTTCTCATACTCATGATTTGATCCCTTAGAGTCTCACAGGTGCAAACCTTAGTTGCTTTCGATTGAACATGTAAGAACATATGTTGAAGAGGATTTGAAGAAGTTATAGGTTGAATGTATGCATTAGGAATAATATTATGGAATGCCTCACCTTTTGGAGGGGTGATAACATGGATTTTGATAGAGGGAAATAAGTTATCACCCTCTTTGGGGAGAGGAGGAGAAGTAATTTCTTCCTATGCATAAGATTTGACATTGAAACTTGACAGGTGGTTGTTAGCTTATGCAATGGATCCTTTAGGTAGAAACCATGTATGTGGGATAAAATGCATGTAATTGGATTTATAAGTCGTATAAAAATATGTTTATAAAAATCATTCCACATGAAAGACAGTAATTTTGGGATAGAAATCATGAATTTGTGCATGAATACATAAGAAACTTTGACATGTGTGGGATAGAAATCATGAATTTGTACATGAATGCATAAGAAACTTTGACATGTGATATGACATTTCTAATGTGTTTAGCATGATAACTTGATTTTTTTCCATATGAGAGATATAAAGAAAGAGATGAAACCTTGTATTAAAGACAAGTAAAATTTGCTTTGAAAGAGAGGTATCTTACTATGTTTAACAATGAATTTCTTAATATCTTCCCTTTTTATGAAAATTAGGCATGAAAATCAAATAATGAAGCTTTATACTTGTATATGGTAAACTTCATCATTCATGTACATGATAGGACCAATGATGGTCTCTTTATTATTTGCAAGAAATGTAATAAAAATTTGTAAATAAGTGAGATCCATTTATGCAATTTGATTATGGATGTAAGGTGATACCTCAAAAAGAAAAATAAGAGCTAGTACATGCAACTAATATTTTGACAATAATATTTTTGTAAATATTATGAATTTTTGAAATTGAAATTGAATTTTTTAGTTAAGTATGCAAGTAAAAAATCATAAATTTATGGAAAGTGTTTGATTTAATGTGACTTAGTAGATGCAACTAGGGTTTTGAGGAAGTTTTTTTTATTACTATAAATTTTTAAAATTTCAAGTGATTTTCTAATTTTAATATGCAACTAAAAATTTAGAAAATGATTGAAAAATTATTGGGAGCTAGTTGATGCAACTAGGGTTTAAAATAAAATTATTTTTTAAATTACTATTGAATTTGAGAATTTTAATCAAATTTCTAATTTAGATATGCAAGAAAAAAATAGAAAATTATTGAATTAATAATGGAAAATTACTAGGAGCTATTTGATGCAACTAGGGTTTAAAATAAAATTATTTTAAAATTTACTACAAAATTTTAAAATTTGGGATGAATGTTTTCTTTAAATATTTTTAAAAAAATCAAAAATTTATGGGAAAAATTAGCTGGGAATTTACCCTAGGGTTTTTATGCATAATTCGAAGTAAGTCAGGTTCACTAAATGATTTATTATTTTTAGGAAAATTAGTGTTTGATTCCTAAATAATAAAAGGGTCTAAGTAGGAGAAAATTAGTAAATAATATTCCAAATTAAAGTTAATAATTTGTGAAATTTAATTATAATTTGACCTTTTCTAAAAATAATAGTGAGAGAGAAAAAATTAAACTTATCTTATTCTATATTGATCCAACTGAGACAGGGTCTTAAAAATTTTGTGCAAGCCTAGGACACTATCATAAATAGGATCCTAAACTTTGTTAAATTGGACATTGTAGGCTCTGGGGCTATAGTCCTTCCCTGATGATGTTGTCTTGAGTATCTAATATTTTTGGGTTTTTTTTGCATGATCAGTGTGAGCCTTTGTACCAAATTTTGGAGCCTTACTATCAATATAACTCCATATAGAGATGATTCTATATGTATTTGTCTTTTATCCACTTGAATAAAAACTTTATCAAATAGGGAAAAGGGCTTAGTGTGTGTAAGATTCATTGGACGTGCTTCACCCCCCATGTGTGGGCACGCTACCTACATACTAATACTCTGAGGAGGGATCAAGCCATATGTAGTTCTCCCTTTAAGAGTGCTTGGTGCAATAGTGAATGAAAATGCAAGAAATACAAAAACTAGGTCTGCTTGAGATGACTAGGGGCTGGTGTAAGGACTTGAATTGGCTTGAAAGTGTATAGGCTGCTTGTATGCAAAGAATAGGGAAGATTTATTAAGTGGTCTTGATTTTATTCTTGCTTGCTTGAGTGATATTTGCCAACCCTTTTCAAATGATCTTTGAATGGGCATTTATATGGATCTATTGGTCATGGGTTAGATGAAACAAAACTAGGCTGACATAATAAACAAGAGGAATTGAGGAAATATGATAATCTGGGCTCAAATTATAATTGGACAAGAGTGATAGAAAGGATACACCCTAAGGTCCAGCATTATAGTCTAACTTTGGTGCTATTATCCTGAGTAGATAGGACTTGGGGGGATGGATTAATTATGAAGAGAGGGTCTTGGCTCAACTGGGATCAAGTTTGAAAGGCTATGAATGATTGAGAATCAATGAAAATAAGCCTAAGAGGGTTATGAGATCAAGAAAGAGGGACCTAAGGATTGGGTGTCATTAACCATGTTTAAGTTGACAATTTTTACATTTTATATGACTAAAAAAGGCAACTGGTAAATATTGAGTGATGCTTCTTACACCATTATTGTAAATGCTAAGTTATAAGTTATATATGTCACATTTTCCTTCTTTATTTGTTTCATTGAAAGTGAAATGGTTTTTCATTGCATTAAGGGTGTAGGTACATCCCACACCCATTAGCTATATAATTGAAACTTGTGATGGCATGCCTCTTCTTGCACCCCCCTTGAGTGGACCTTGAGCTTTGTGATGTGGAACATGATTTTTGCAATTTGGTACTCTAACCTTCTTAGAAAGTTTTGCTTTCTACTATGCTACAACTTTTCAATTCATTTTACACTCTGATTCTACCTTTACTTTGGTAGATACCTCTATATAGTATTTGGCCACTTGATCTTGGGCTTTATTATGAGTTTCTTCCTCTTGATTTCATATAACTTTAATTTTATCCTTTTCTTCTATCTTTAATACTACATTAGGCTCAACCTTCTTCTTCTACACTACTTGTGGTTCTTGATTTGATCTCTTTATCTTTCCTCATAATTTCTTTATCTTACTTATTTTATTTATCTTACCCTTTCCTCTACTCCTCCCTAGAATTCTTATATGTTTCTTCTTCCTTCCTCTTCTTGTTTTCCCATTTATTTTCCTTCTTTTCCTCTTTTCTAGCCTTATTTGTAGCCATTTTTTTAACCTTATCTTGTTCAAGTTGATCCTTGGTATTTTACTCCTATGATGTGATGTCTTCATATATTTTTGGTTGTTTAGGTTATATTATGCAGTCTCTTATGGCTCCTTCTTAGGAGTTGAAGAATATAGAGAAAATAATGAATATGAAGTAGAGAAAGAAGAAGTTGATTCAACCATGGTTCATATACATGTTGGTGCCTTTTATCTACCTAAAGGGACCAAAGTCTTCTTCAACTATTTTAAATCTTGGACAATATCTTGTGGCTATTATTCTATCACTTAAGCCTCCTATGACTTAACTTCCTCCACTAGTTTTAGTTTGACAAAGGAACCCATATGCTCTATAATATCTAGTGATAATTAGGGAATAATATGGGTCCTTGGATTGTGTATCAATGATTATTATGGGATTCCTTACTATTATAGGATTATTTGTACCTGTAAAAATCCTACACTTGGTGATCCTTCAAAATTATAGGTATCTTTCATGTCAATTATTCCTCTTCTACCACTATATCAATAATTATTGATGTAGGAGGTATGGGAATGTCCACTAGGAGGATCATTAAAAAAAATATTTCTCACTTTACAAGTGTGCACTACTTTCTAAAATAAAATATATTTTTCTTACTCTTCGTCATAAACCTTAGTACTTATGTCTTTAATCATTAACTTGTACAAATCCTCCCTTATAATTCCCAATTGAGTATGCTTGTATTTTCTAGTACTTTATGAGACATTCTTGTTTGAATTCCATGATTTGGTACTATGCATATTATTAATTTTTTGGTGATGATCTATGTGATGGTGCCTTCATCTTCCATGCAGTAGTCTGTAATGAGGTTACTTTTATTTAAATTAATGATTGCATCTATGATTTTGGTTGTGTTTCTGATTATTGAGGCAATGGTTATTTTACCCCTATAGGTATATCTCACAATGATGGACCAAGTAATAATCCAAATATTTTTGTCATAAAACTTACATTTGTGTGTCCAACATATTGATGAATGATGGCAAGAAAGTGATTGGTTCTTTCAAAAACTTTTGGACTCTAATTTAAATACCATAATAGAGAGTTTAGTCATTGTATCATGTTTCCCCATATATTACATGACATATGTGAGTACTCGAGGTTGTGTGATTTAACTTTTAAGGACATAGTGTATGTAAATCCTAGGTTGTTAAAGGGTTTGAGTACATAAAATAAGGGGAGAGATATGAAATAAATATAACCATTGATTTGTATAATAATTTACCTATCTTATATTTCCAAAAATAATAATGAATGACACGAATAAGTACTTAACTATAAATTGGCTGAGATAGATGATCTGGGGGCTAAAAACTAGTGTAAAAGTTAATGTGAGTGTCAAAAATAGGATTTAGGTGTCTTAAACTCTTCTGGATAGTAGTGTGGTACCTTGGAAAATAGTACACTGATAATTTCATCCTTAGTATTTATGGATTAGTTCCACATTTTAAAGATTTTGGGCAATTAACTTTCCATCATGGATGTGTTTGGTAAGTTGGATAGATTGGTATCGGCATCCTCTTTCCCAGGTTCCCCCTTTTATTTTTGGTTAAGTATTGACTCCTTCTACTGGTACCATATGGTGTCCCCATGTTCATTCTTTGCAAAAGGGTTCTTATCTTCCCTAGTAGTAGCACCAGATTACCATGTGGCATCACCACACTCCTCAAGAGTGAAAGGTTCTTTTGTTAGGACTTTAAGGTGCACCATTGGTTGATGAAATAATAGGTAAGGCCCACTATATATGTATAACTAAAAATAAGTAAGCCTTCCACATGGCATCACATCACTTATCTAAGGCAATATTTTTCCTATTAGAGTTTCAAGTTGTGCCATTGGCTAAGGGAAGTGGGCCCCATTTTTAACAAGAATTCTAGAGGTAGTTTAGAGAGAGACATGTGTCACCATAACACTTCTTCTAAGCATTTTGGGAATCATGAGGCATCAAATCTGTGTCATATCTAGTATTTTAAAACCATCTACACTCATGAGCTAAAGCTACCCCTTTCAATTACAATGTCCTCATCATGAGTGCGAGTGCCAAGTTCTAGGTGTTGTTTCCTTGTGAGGCCATTATTCTTATATATTGGGGTTTCTTTTTTTTGTAAAGGATTGGGAGTTAGATAATAGAAATTGTTTTATGATTGTTATCAGAGAGTATTCATTGTAATAGCTTTAGTTTTTTTATAGGAATAAAAGTAGTATTTGTTTTATATTTCAAGACCTTAGTAGGTGTCTATTGCAAGAAGGATTGAATATTCTATACTATGCCTTTGGGCCTATTGTATTTTGTTATCTTCCCAATAATGAAGATAATGTGGTTTTCTATGTCAAATTGATTAAAATCAATTTTTGTTTATTATTTATATTTTTTGCTTATATAATATTGGCTTTTGCTTATATTATAGACTTTAAATCATGCATAAGCTCTTTTAAATTGTCTATAATATTTTAAGGGTTCAAGCTATTTTATGTAATTTATAGGAATGGATACATAAATAATTTGGGTGCATTTCCTTATTTTTATTTTCATTTTACTTTCTTTTCCTCTTTACTCTTTTCCTCCCTAATTAATTTAAAGAGCTAGCTTTTAAAATCCCAAAGATTGCATCATAGATCACAATTTCAGTCCCACATTTATAAAGCTTTCCATAGGAAACTATTTGTTAAGATTGAATGTTTTAGGCATCAACATTTCCATTTGCTATCACACCTAGTGGGATAAGTCTACCTAACTAGAAGTCAACATTTATGAGCCTATTAATGCATAAATATGTACCACAGGTACCTAGAGTGTTTAATAAACACTTCTCATTTTAGAATTCCTAAGAATTCATCACATGAGTTATAGGTTATGATAATATTATTATCTTTGATATAATAGAGGTAGAACAAGTGACTGTTTCACAATATTTATAATATTTGGTGGTTGGGATTCGCCATGGCCAAATAGTAGATCTATGCAAAATATGAAGTATAATATGATAAGTATGGTGAATTATGATCAAGAACTAATCTAAGATGGGTATTTACAATGAAGATTACACTAAATTTAAAAAAGAGTAAAAGGAAGAGTAGGGAAGAAAAGAGATGTTGTTGATCTTCATTTCAAACATCATGACAAAGTTCAAATATCATCCAGGCATGCACTTAACCAATGTGTAACATGAAATAGATTAAGACCAAATCCTATCACACATCAAGAAATATTCTAAGGAAGGTGGAGATAATGCAAATAATACCCTGGTTTACTTTAAATATTTACCTCTGCAAGCAAAAAACATTAGCACAAATGTAAGAAGAGTAAGAACATGAAAAGAACCTAAGAACATTCAGTTAACATGGAATTAGTACAAGTTAACATCTTTGTAATCAAATGTGCACACCAAGAATTCACAATAACTATTCAAATATGGAAGTTATAACAAATAAGTGAGAGAGAGAAGCCATGATAACAAAAGACACAAACAAATATTGACAAACTTTTCATAATTATTTGATTGTATTAGTTGCTCAAAAGTTTACTAAATGATTTTGGCTCTAAGAACTCCCACCTTTTACAATTGAAAATAATACTTTTATAGAATACAAGGAAGTATGTCAGTCAGTCATATCCAATCACAAAATCCAAGTGTATGGGATAGGTGTCATTTTTGTTACATTATAGAATGAATGATCTTTTCTAATGGACTGACCTATAGACAATGTGCTCTTACACATTGCACCTATCTATACAAAAATAATAATCCTATTTAAAAATATTATTCAATTTTGGTTATAAAATAATATTCTCATTTCAACTAACTTTGGGACCCACTAGCTGGTGAAGTCAATTGGAGCTCCACATCTTCCTAAAAAAGGCTTTTCTAAGTTATAAGGACCATGAATTTAGATCAAATTACTCACTGATAGATCACACTTCAATTTCAAATTGAATTATGCTCATATTTATGGTAGTCTAACTTTTTTGTCTTGATTTAAGTTGATAACAAGGTCAAACTAGGGATTTTTTATGTTAGGGCTGTTCTAAAGGTTTTGTGAATAATTTAATGATGACAGCCAGTTCTAACATCATGAAATTTATGACTTAGATCTCTAATTTTGCATCTTTTGGGCCTATAGGGTCTCTAATTTGGCACATTACACTCATGTGGCTCTACTGTGGCAGCCTACTCATCATATACAAAATATGATTGTTGCCTTTAAAAAATGAACTTTGATCTTACACTGTCTAATATGTTAGCATGAATCAATACGGTCTATAGATCTTTACACAATTTGGATCCAAACCGCTATCTTAAAATTGATGTCCACATGCCCATTATTTGAAATCCACGTGAATTTATTTGATGAAAACATGACCATCAATTTTAAACACATCTTTAGGACTATTTACTATCTTAAATTTGATGTCCTTGTGACCATCAATTAACATCTGCATGAACATCTTTGATGTCCATGTGACCATCAATTTTAAGTACATCTTTAAAACTCTTTAATTAGATTAAAATTGACATTCACATGACTATCATTTGACATCTATGTGATTTATTTGACATCCACATGACTACCAACTTTGAACATGTCTTCAAGACTCCTTGCTAAGCTTCTCACTTGTCATTTTTTGGTTCACTTTGCACTCTATCAGTTATACTGGGAAATACCTTTCTTCCATGTGGTGGTCCTACAGGCCTTCAAATATTTGTTAAAAATTCTTACTTTATCTTTCTCCATTGGATCATGTCCATTTGGGTGAAGGTAAGCCATTTATCTCCAAAAGATACTCAAGATTTAGTCTGGGACTGTGGCTTTTCATCATTGATCTTGCTCTGTTGGATCAACTTATCTAATTAAATGTGGGTCATTGATCCTACATAGATGCAAAATGTTTAATTCAAGCTTAGTCATAAAGTTTATGGTCTATGGTTTTGATTTCATGTTAATAAACATGAATTTAAACCTTAGGCTAGGAGCATTTAAACTAAGTTTTGAGACAAAAAAGGGGACTCCATGAATAATAGAAGGACCTAGCATAAGGTTTTAACCTAAGGTTTCATTGTATAAATAAATATGATGAAACTTTAGGGTAAGGCCATAGGCTAAGTTAGAACATAGTAAAAGGGACCACACATTCATGGGATATAAAGGGACCATGCATTCATGGGATATAAAGGGACCAAACATAAGATTTAGATTAAGGTTTGGTCATGTTGATAAACATGACTAAACCTTAGGGTAAAATTAGGCTAAGTCTATAAAACTTATAATTATTCCCGTGTAAATTTGAATTTAATTAGAAGGGACCTAGGTTAAAATATTAGACTAGGGTTTTAATCATTATTTAAAATAGATCTAATTAATTTCAGAGCAACAGCTAATAAAAGGTCCAGTTTAACATTAAATCACCAAACCCTAATCATGTTCATTATTAAATGAGATTCCATTGATCCTAAAACACAAGCAACCTATTTTAGCAACATTTGAAGGGGTAAAACCATAATCATCTAAAAATATATCCATTAATCCAATAAATATTGGCTCCTATAAATAATAAGAAATATTAAATTTAGGGCTTAGAGTACATATAAAGCTTAAGTCAAAGTCTTAGATTTAAAGTTTTTATTCATATTGATAAACACAAATAAAGCTTTTAGTCTAAAGTCTCAAGCTAAGATTAAAACATATAAAATGACCACGGTATAAAAAGTTTGATAAAATTCAATGCTTCGAGGAAATTGTTTCAGGGGAAATATTGTAGGGAAAATGTCCACAAGAATTTAGGCATTTCAAGTAAATTGCCTCAAACCTTTTATCTAGGGAAATTGTTTTGAAGACCAATTTAATAGGATAAAATGTCAGAAGAAATTATGGGGTCTATTTCATCGAGCAAAATGCTTGGGACAAAAAGTTTGAATGAATTAATTAAGGGTAAACAAGGGGGCTTGAAGGGTATGCTCCATAGGGAAAAAATACCCTTGATAAAAGATCAAATGGTCATTCCAAAAATCTTGAAGGGTAACTTCCAAAAAAGTTGAAGGGTATTTTTTTGGGGAAATGGTTCTGACCAAAACGTCCAAGGGCATATTATTTTGAGGAAATTATCCTTGAAAAAATGTCTGACACATTTCCCCTGAAGACCAAATCTTTTCACAAAACTTCCAAAGGGAAAATTTTTGTGGAACAAAAGTTTTGAAGGGTTAAAAATGCAAAGTCCAAAAATTTTACCAAACAAAATACCCAAAAAAAATAGGACTAAGATTTAGGATAAACAAATTAAAGTAAGTCTAAAGAATATTTAAAGTGTTCCTACATAAAATCTAAATAAAATATCATGTCAAATTTAAATTCAAAAGAAGTACTTAGACTAAACATAGGCTAAGGGTTTAGCAATTTAATTTGATTTTTAATTGACCAAAGGCTAGTAAAATATTAAGTTAACATTAAAATCTTCAAACCCAAGCATCATTCATTCCAAGTAAACCTTATTGGACCTACAAGTGGAAAACATAGAGATCCAAAGTTAGCAAATTTACCAAAATCATGTGCAAATATGATAACCAAACTAGGTGGATGATCCTCAAATTAAAATACTATCCAAATATGCTAATGACACTCTAATCAAGTAAATTTTCAATTTTTATGTACAAATTTATAAAATTAAACATGAGAGTCCCCATTTTTTAGGAATGTGGATATGTTAACCTTGAAAAATGGTAACTTCTAGGGAAAACATAACAATATGTTATAATTCAAAGACTCTGGCTCAAACTAATAATTTAGTTATTCCACTTAATCAGTCACCATTATTTAGATCAATTCATGGTTGAAATAGGTCTTACATATGAAAAATTGGGATCAAACATCAAGACCTAGTCATGTTATGTGCGTGATTTTATTCCACTTATTGTTTGCCATGGGATTTAGGGAACAACTTCTAGATTTCATGCATTTAACCATTAACATTGACTTACAACATGTTTGGATATTCATTAAGAACCATGCTTTAGCTCATAAAAGGCTTGGGTATTACTATAATACTAGCTAGGCATCCATAACCCTAACAAAGATGCCTTTAGCTTTGCTTAAGGCCTTGGTCCATTATCAACAAGGCATCCATATCCCTAACATATATTATCTAAATCACCTCTGCTTTATACGGCTCTTGTTTTTGTATTTTTTAGGTCATTTTTTGCTTTCTAGCAAAGGTTGGGAACCAAGTTAGCCAAGTTTAAGGATTTAGTCAAATGTTTGATCTTTAGATAATCACCTATGGTTGAAATCTTTATCCTACGCAATAATGCTTGTTAAATGCAAACATGAGTGTGTGCTAATAGTTTAAAATTTCATCCCACATGTGTAATTATTCTTAAAGACAACTTTAGATCAAAACAATGTTTAAGATATTATGATATTAATTAACCTACCCATTAGTCCTACTCAAAAGCCTCTATTATGAAACCTTGAGATGTCCTTGCAAAGATAGATGTCCCTACAATATTATCTTGATTAGGCATAATTTCTCTTGTATCCATTTCACCTTGAGATGTTTCAAAAAAATTGCAATGATCAGTAAAATCTATATCACATAAATTTATTTGTATGTTTTTGAGTGATCCATTATTTTTGTTATCATGAAACCTGTTTGGAGGCTTATTGAACCTTTGAGAATCATAGTTTCTGTTAGAGCCCTCCCTTGTATTTCCTACTTATTTTTACAACTATAGAAAGTCAACCCTCAAATTTTGGACCATTTATAATATCAAATCATTTGATTTTTTTGGTGTCTTAGGCTCACAAATTGGATCATTACTACTAGTTGTGGGCATTAGAGTTCCATGATTTTGTGGATGAAGCCCATTAGCAGTGTTATTTAATAACCCTAAGTTTTGGCCAGGATATGGATGACTCAATATTAATTGGTTCCAAACTACTGTTTGGTTTAGAGTAGGTATATTTTGATTGGAATTAGGGATGGAGTATGTCATTTGACCTTGGGATTACATATAGTCATTAATGATCACAACTTCAACATAAGCCAATGCTAATGTATTGATGACATTTGTAGATCTTTTCAAGAACATAGAGGTCATGGGGTCTAAGTCATCCTTGTAAATCTATAAATATAATGCCACATCAGTTTTATATAGGGTCACGATCATGATAAACATCTTTTGGAACCTAGTATTGAAGGTTCTAATGGTCTCTATAGCATCTCTCTTAACAGTGGTGAATTGCTGATATAAAATGCATGGACTAATGGTTTTACCAAATTGATCAATAAATATTTTGTTAAAATCATCCCAAATAGTTATGTAATCCTTTTTAAGGTTAAGGAACCATTCATATGCAACATATTTAAAAGTAAATGGGAACAGTATACATGCTACATCTTCATGAACAACATTTAAGAGTCTCAAAGCAACCTTAAAGCTTTTAACTTGTTCTTCAACTATGACAACATTATGAAGACTAAAATAAGGCAAATAAATTTAAGTATTTCATGGAAGGTCATGAACTATACTTGGCACATTAATTGGAGATCCACCTAGCCAAGTCATACCTTAAACACATGAGCACCTTGACTTGGTGAAGCTGGTTGAGACCTTGAAAGTTTATGCTCATCTCAGTCTCAGTTTTGGAAAGTTCATCTTGTGACCTTGAAACCTATTTAAAATTAAATGCAATAAATCTATGTTTTCAAATTACAATGATTATTTTTTCACATTAAGCCAATTTTGTACAAATACATGTAAAGCATGACTATTTTTAACTAAATAATCTCAAAGACATGTTTCGATTAATGAATGAGAGGGGTCTTTACACCTCTAAGCTTGAATAGACTCAAATTTGCAAAGAACTAATCAATCTTTGTACAAAATTGGTATTACTAACCTTAAACATGGGGAATATATAAAGCATGAACTACCTTTGCATGAACATCAATGGATCTTCAAAGAATATCGATCTTTGGCTAAAGGAAGCCCAAAGACTAGTCTAGAACCATAAAGATTGATGATCTTTACACAATTGAGCAAAGGATCACACAAATATTAAAATAATACACCGATATTTAATCAAAACACACCAAAATTAGCAAAGATTATACAAATTCACCAAGATCTACTTAGGCCCTCCTTCTAGTGCCAATGAAGCTCCTCTTCTTGATGCCTAAATATGTACCATATGTTCCTAGAGGATTTAATAAACACTTCTCATGAGTTCAGTGTATGAGTTACATGTTGTGATAATCCTATTATCTTTGATGGAATAAAGGTAGAATAAGTGACTATTTCACAATATTTATAATATTTGGTGGTTGGGAGCCACCATGGCCAAATAGTAGATCTATGTAAAATATGTAGTATACTTTGCTAAGGATGGTAAAATAAGATTAATAACTAATCTAAAGACTAATCTAAGATGGGTATTTACAATGAATATTACACTAAAGTGATCCAGTTAAAAATGAGCAAAAGGAAGGGTAAGTCAAAAAAAATGATGTTATTGATCTTCATTCTAAACATCATGATAAAGTTCAATATTATCCAGGCATGCACTTAACCAATGTGTAACATGAAATAAATTAAGCCCAAATTCTATCACACATTAGGCAGGCTTCTAAGGAAGGTGGAGATAATGCAAATAAGAAGATGGTTCACTTTAAAATTTACCTCTGCAAGTAAACAACATTAGCCCAAATGCAAGAAGAGTAAGAAAATAAAAGGAACATAAGAACTTTCAGTTAACATAGCATTAACACAAGTTAACATATCTGTAATAAAATGTATACACCAAGAATTCATAAGAACTATTCAAATCTATAAGTTAGAACAAATAAGTGAGAGAGAGAAGCCATGATAACAAAAGACAAATAAATATCGATAAACTTTTTAGAATTCCATGTTTGTAGTAGTCATTCAAAATTTTACTAAGTGATTTTGGATCTAAGAACTCCCCCCCTTTTAAAATTGACAATACTCATTTTATATAATGAAATTATGTCAGTCAGTCATATCCACTCACAAAATTCCAAGTGTATAAGATAGGTGTCTTTTTTGTTACATTCTAAAATGAATGATCTTTTCTAATGGAATGGCCTATATATAATTTTCTCTTACACATTGCACTTGTCTATACAAAAAGAATATCCTATTTCAAAATATTATAAAACGTTGGTTACAAAAGGATATTCTAATTCCATCTAGCCTTGGGACCCATTCGCTGATGAAGTCAAGTGGAGCTCCATGTCTTCCAAGGAAATGCTTTTTTGAGTTGTCAAGGCCATGAATTTAGATCAAATTGCTCACTGGTGGATCACACTTCTATTCTATATTGAATTATGCTTGTATTGATGGTAGTTCAATTTTGTTGGCTTGATTTACGATGGTGTTAGGTTTGAACTAGAGCTTTGTCTATGTTAGGGTCATTTTGAAGGTTTCATCAGTATTTTAATGGTGGTAGCTAGTTCTAACATCGTGGACTTAGTGACTTATATCTCTACATTTGCATCTTCTTGGTCTACAAGGTTTCTAATTTGGTACATTTCACATATGTGGGTTTGATGTGGCATCCCCATGCAATGCTACTCATCATCATATAAAATATGATTGTTGTCTTTAAAAAACTAGGTTTGATCTTGTATTATCTAATCTATTTGTATGAATAAATGTGGTCCATAGATCTTTAGACAATTTAGATCCAATAATTTATCTTAAAATTGATGTCTGCATGCTTATTATTTGACATCCATGTGAATGTCTTCTATGTGCACATGACCATCAATTTTAAACACATCTTCAAGATTAGTTACTATCTTAAATTTGGCATCCTTATGATCATCAATTGACATCTATGTGAACATTTTTAATATTCATGCGACCATAAATTTCAAGTACATCTTTAGAACTCTTTGTTGAGATTTAAATTGATGTCTGCATGAACTTTATTTGGCATCCACGTGACTATCAATTTTGAACACATCATTAAGACTCCTTACTGAGCTTGCCACTTTTCATTTTTTGGTTTGCTATGCACTATATCAGTTTTGTCAGTAAATAACTTTTCACCACATGGTAGTCCTATGTGCCTTCATAACTTTGTTGAAAATTATTACTTCATCTCGCTATTATAGACACCTAAATCTGGCCACCAATGACCTCCAACTAGGATTTTGACCAATTTCCACCTAAAATGCATAATTTGGCTTAAAAACACTAAAATGCATTAAATGATGTGAAATTGACATATTCAAATACTAATTTTGGCCAGGGTATCTCTAAATGGGGTAATTCAATTTATGAGCTAGCTAACTTTAATTAGATCATTTCAAGTCAAAATGCCAATTTTGCACTTGGGTGCTCTGGATTGCTCTTTCCTATCAAATCTCTTACATGAGACACGTGCCTTTCTTATTTTCTATTGGTAACATCCTAAATGGGAATACAGTTCCAATGCATCTGACATTGACTTCCAATTCTAATCTAGTGGAATTTTGGACCAATAACAAGGCATTTTGATCAATCTGAGTAATTTGTGCACAAAGTGCTTAATCATGCTTAAAAACTAATTAAACCAAATTAGATCCTAATTAATAATTCCATGGAAACTTCTTGAATACTTGTTTTTATAAATGAATATTGAATATATACATCATCAGGTGACCTCATTTCTTGGAAAGACATCCCTAGGCCATAAATGCCACAAATATCAGGATTCATGCCTCCCATGCCTCATCAAAGACCTCCATTCCTCTTAATTTCCTATTTTTCCAATGTCATGATGAGGATAATTATAAAGTTGATTATAAAAAATTGAATTAATTCTCAACCACACATCTTCATCTCAGGATAGATGGTTCAAGTTGATTCTGATCAATATCAAAAATATATAAATAGAGAGGCCATGAACATGATTTTTAAGCTTAATTTGTGCAAAACTATAATGCAGGATTGGTTCCAAAAGCTTCAATAAACTAGTGTTACCATGACAAATTAATTCCAATCTAATCCAAGCCACAAGCCAAAGGTTCCAAGGAGAGATAGAGGTAGCCAAGCTTCCATTGCCAAGGACTTCATGAGCACAAAACTAAGCAAGCCACTACTACAAAGGCATTTGGAAAATTCAAGGAAGGCGAAGGAATTCTTATTGTTTTTCTTAATTTTTAGTTGTGTTTGTAATTTTTTTTAATAATCTCACCCTAGTAACTAGGCATGAAGATGTTAGCTTAGTTTGTTTTTGATTTGGTTTCATTCACTAACACCATGCTAATCTCCTCTTCTTAGTCAAATTCTTACTTCACATAATGGCACACCCGGTGGGACCAAATGCATCCCAAAATGAATAACATAATTCTACAACTTTAAAATCTTCATTTGAATCATTAAAACTCTTGTAATTTTATTTTCTAAATTTGTTTTGTCATTTTTCTTGGTCATGTGTTTACACAGTAACTGACATCGATTAATAAAACCATCATCGGTTGGCATAGCCATCGTCAGTCACTATTGGTATAACTAATGTCAGTTAGATAACCATAATTGGTTAGTAAGTATAACCATAATTATTTTTATAACTGATGTTGGTCACTATGCTTTTCTTAAAAACACAAACTTGAGAGCTAATAGGTCATTTTAAAATGCTTGGTTTGGGGTCATACAGACTCTATTTTGGATGATTTTTTTTAAAACCACGTGTTTTATCTTAAATTTTTAGAATTTGATATTATTTTACCTTAAAGTTTCATATATTTTTCACAAAATTTTAAAAATCTATTTAATTTTTTTATAATCTAACATATTTGCTTTTGGAGTGATGCCTTAAGTGTAGACAGGTAACTAGTGGACTTGGAACTTGTTAAAACATGATATTAAGACATATTTGGCATGATTTTAAAATGAATTTGGAATCTTTTTTTTGGTGCTTAATGAAACATTTAGGTTCTTAAGTGAATAATTTCATAAGTTAGGATTTCAAAGTTCACAATCTTAAGAGCAAGGGGTCAAATGAACACCACCCAATCTTTTGAATTTGGTGCTTTAAAATGAACTCATCTTTCTAAAAGTTTTTGATATTCAATATTTCCTTAATCTAATTTTTTTATCAAAGAGATGGGTGTTGTGTGTATGATATTCTCTTTGTCCCCTTTAGGTAACCCTTGGAATCAAAAGTGCCATTCCTATTACAAAAATCCTAGTCTAAGGCTTAAAAAGAATCTCATCTAAAGCACTCCCCAAAAACTCATCAAAGTTTGGGTGACCTTAAAAATGACCCTAAAGTCTTTCTATTACTCTTTTATTTTCATGAAAACTTGGCTTACGAGGGGGACATCATTACCTCCCATGAGTTATTTAGGGAAGCTTTGACCTAGGGTTTCATCTCTCATCATTGACTTCACTTACTCCTGAGTTGTACACGAGACATATCTGCATCTGGACATCACACTACACTGAGTGAATAGTAGGATTTAGTGGTTGTAAAAAGGACTAGACCTTTTTAAAACTAGCCAATACCATGGTCACCTCATTTTTGTGCTTTTATTTTGCATTATTTGATGTGAAAGTCATTGTGCAATTGATTCCCCTAAAAATGTCCGAAAGCTTGATAGTTTAGTCAACCCCACATTACCATACCCTTGTTAGGATTTGGATGATTATACTTAGTGTATTTTGGTCATTTATTTTAATTGGTGTTTTTGAGACCAAAACTTGTTTTTTTATTCATAAATCCATGTCAAAACCAATTTGTCTATACATCACTCTTTTGTCTAAAGAGGTGTTATGCTAGCCATTTTACACCACACTTGTGCCTTGAATTTTTTGTTAAACTTGTTTGTGTGTGTGTCGTTTGAGTTGAAGAGGGTAGTGTTATGCTGCAAAAACATGTTAAAACTATTTTGCCTTTGAGTCTTTTGAAGCATCACATAAATTACATCATTCAAGCATGCTTACACCATTAAGTTGGTCAATTTGTTTCAAGACTTGTTTTACCTTGTATCAAAAACCATTGTTTCAAACCATGTCATGTATACCATTTGGACCTTTGTCTTATGTTGTAATGTTGTCCAATTTTGTCTAGCTTATTTGGTCAAATCTTAGTTTTCAACATTGATTTTTCAATTAGCTTTGTCAAGTTTGGATTCAAACATTGATTGATTTTTATTTAGGCCTTAATTCATGGGGCTGATACATAGATCTTTGTCTTTTGGGTTGCATAACTTTAGTTAATTGATTACCCAAAATTTGAAAACTATTGATGGTTTGTTTGTTTAATGCCTATCCTCATCATTGTTTGTGCCTTTATTTGGGAGAACATAGCCTTTCTCAAGGATCCTTTTGTCTTATGTCTTATGCTAACTAATCATGTTTATGTTTGATTTTGTGTGCCAGGTCTATGTCAAAGTTGTTTCCAAACTTATTAGATTAAATCAAATCACATAACCTTTGTTTCAAGTCTAGATTTTGATCTCTTTTGGCCAAAATTCCTAGCATATGCCCATTTTTTTGAGCCTAGTTTTTAACTCTGCATTTGGATAAAAGACATAGTAACTCAACTTTTCCTTTTCCTAGTTTAGACCTTGTTTGGAACACTTTGAACTAGACCTTTGACATGCTAGTTTTTATTTAGATGCTTGACCTTTTATGTGTATGACATTTGGCATTTTATGTTAGACTATTTTATGCCATGTTTTAGAAAAAGTCATTTTGGAGATACAACTCCACTTTCAAACCATATTGGAGTTATAGCTCCACCCCTTCGACCAAGTTAGACCAAGTTTGAACCATATATTCTTTGGATAATTTTTTAAAGTTTGTAGAACTCTACAAAATTTTGTTTTAGAGTTTTAATCATTTATGTGGATATGTCTACCTACACTTATGTTGGAGTCACATATAACCCAACTTATGATAGAATAGTCACACAAAATCCCACTAGGAACCCCTATAGAGAAAGATTTTCTAAGGAGTTTTATTATGCTCCCTATAATATTCCATATGGGGAACATAATAAAAATCCACAAAATAAAAATTGAGACCTTGATTGGCATGAAAAGGCTTATGAGGAGGACTTTTAAGACCCAACTATAGATAATGTTATTTGGGATATAGATCCATACCCTATTTGAAATAATTAGTACATGGAACATAGTTAAGAACTAGCTTATGAGCCAACTCATAATTGGGATGATATGGTTTATGAGGAAGACTTGGATGCTTTGGCTTATGTAAGAAATCAAGTTCCATGACATCCTTTTGTTATCCAATCATCGACTACCCCTAACCCTCCTTTGGATTATATGAGTTATCAAGCTCTGCAATATCCAAGGAATACCATTACCATTCCTAGACCTAATCCTTTGGCTTGTGTGACAAACCACACTCCAAAACACCCTTTCCTCATTCTAAGACCTAGTCCTTTGGCTTGTGTGAGTAACTAAACCCCATACTGCCCCATTGTTACCATTTCAAGACTTTGTCCTTTAGATTATGTGAGTAATTATGCTCCCCAATTCCCTACCATTATCCAACCACAAGCCATTCCTCATCTAGAACCAACCCCATCCAAACCTCAACTGATCCAATCCTTTGAAGACCAAGCTATGTTAAAAAATGGTATTTTCTAACTTACTAGAAACTAAAGCCAAGAAAACTAACTAATCCAAGATGTTTTTGTTGAACTAACCACTTATGATAAGTCAACCTATGATGAATCACCTATTGATCCTATACTAGTTATAGAGGTGTCTCACACTAATGAGCCAATCTTTGTCGAGTCACTTCTTAAATATTATAACTACCTTTGAGTAAATCATTACCTTAACCATCTGCTTATTTTTCAAGAGCCTCCTTTTGATAATCCAATCTATAAGGAGTTATTTCTTGACTTTTTTCCCATCCTAGAGGAGTCCCACTCTGACAAACTAGTTTTTGTGGAGCCTATTATGCCATCACAGGTCGTTACTTATCCAATACCAAGAATTCAACAAGACATCATTATAATAGAGTACCCATCAAATGAAGAATTAGAGTTAGATTCAAGTTCTATTCTTGAAGTAACATCAAATTTAGCATCAAAATAAAAATCAACATTATTCTTGACATCAAATTTAGAGTCCCTTCAGTCATAATCAAATTTAGAAGAAGAATATGTTCATAGATGTTACAACATTGGTTACACATGCCTCATAGATCAATTTGAATACATTTGTGATCCTTCTATAGTTTTTGAGGATGATTACTTCAACATCAACATAAATTCTCCTAGTATTTTCTATGAAGATTGTGTGGCCTCTCCCCATTCCATTACCTTTCCATAGGCCATTACCATCAACCAAAATAGCCATATTATTGACATTCCATCTCCCACAAGTGTTAATTGGGATCGATAGAATCACACTTTTTTAAATTGAATCCATGGTGACATAGCAATTGAAGAAGAGAAAAGAGGCGAAGACCACATTCATATAGTAAAAGAACACTCTCCTAGTGAAACCTTTTTGAAGGCACTAGGAGATAATCAAAGTCAAAATGCAACATCTTCTAGTGAAAATTTTTCAAAAGCATTAGAAGATAATCAAAGTCAAAAGTTAACATTATTTATTAAGACCTTCTCAAAGGTGCTACGGGACAATCAAGACAACTTCATTGGTGATAACCTCTTTGAGGCACCAATAACTAAGCACAAAAGTTCTTCACTACTTGATGAAGATAAAATCAAAGATCAAATAAAAATAGCTTTCAATATACAACCTAATTAGATGGTAGCTACTCTCAAGATCAAACAATAGAAAAATATGGTGGTCCTATCAAGAGAACAAGTCTTCAGCTTTGCCATATCCAAAGTTATGTCAAATTTGGCATCAACAACATTACATGTGACTGAAAGTCCTGATCTTCATTTATTTCCCCACCATTACCCTTTCCATTATAATCTACCATTCCATTTCACAATCAAACCTACCATCCATTATTTGTCCTTATTTACCATCTATGGTCACACTTTCCTTTGTAGAGGTTACAAAGATACCTTATCTTGACACTTGAAGGAATCAAAATCAATGACCAATGAAGATCACAATAATATTCTCAAAATCCAAATCTGTAGGTCATTTTTGATAAAGAAGCTATTTAGATGAGGTGTGGGTTAACAATTAACATGATCAAGTATTATTTTTTATCATTTATTGATTAGGATGTGCATCTCCATTTTAGTAGGAAAAATAGAATCATATGTCATTTACCACACCTAGGCCAAAAACATGCACCATACGATTTCACATTGCCATGCTATTACTATTATTGCATATCCTTTTGCCATTATCACATATCTTTCTATTTACCCCATCACTTGGGGGCAACCCTACTACCATTTTATCCAAAACCATCATTATCCTTAGTAAGACCATGTCATCCTACCATTTCATTCCTATCTAGACCAAATCCTATTTTTATTCATCCTACCCAATCTTATTTTAATCTTGGTTCATTTAGTTTTTCCTATACATTTTATGAGAATATTCCAATAAATTTTTAATAATCAATCAAATCCATGTTTACAATGACAGTATATGAAAGTAGTGTGATAGTTGATTTGGCAAGATATCTTTTATTTTCCATCTTATATCAAGTTTCTTTATATGAGCTTGATTATAACTGCCTATGGACAAACCAGTATTTCACCAGTCTTGCTACTAATTATAACCACCTACGGGTAAATTAGTATCATTGACCTATGTCATTGTATCCTAGTTATAACCACCTATGGGAAAAATCTAGGCAACACTTGTTTATCATGCATTGCCGCATCACATTGCCATTATTGATTTCATTTGACTAGCCATTTACTAAATTTGAGAACTTGTTAAGACCTAGTTGGTTTTCCCCAACCTTTTATGTGGATGGAATTACTATGACTTGAGATCATTTTAAGACTATGTGGGTCATGCTCAATTCATGTTGAGGTCACCTCATTTCCCCTTTATATATGCTCTCACCATTTTGTGAGTAACTTACACCAAACGCTCTTGCCATTTTTTGAGCAGGTATCTTGTCATTCTATAACAAGTTAAGATACCTCAAAATTCTAAAAGCATTCATAACATTTCACAAATCCAAAAATATTTGTCTTGTATAAGCCTAGTCAGTTATCTTTGATCCACCCTATTGGGGCAAAGTCATTGTTAGGATGCTTTTTTTAATATTATTTTCAAGCTTTTTGTTTATTTATTTATTTCAAGATATTTGTTTTTTTGTTTGTTTGCTTGTTTATTTGCTTTCATCATTGTTGCCTTGACTTAATATATATGCATTCATTAGGTGATTCCTCAAGCATATTATTCTTGATTCCATCCATATTCATACGTCAACATTGTCATCATGGTTTTTATCATTGGTGCATTATTTTTGAGTGTTTATTGGATCAAGAGTCAATTCTTATGCATATTTTAGGTAATTCTTCATAGTATTCTATCATGATGCCTACCATCATATGCTATAACAAAAATTAGATTCAAAAAGGTCTACAATCATTGGAGCCATAAAAGTTTCTCCTTGGCACCTTGGCAAATCCTTCCATCTTACCTTTGATCAAATTAACCCATTAAACATTCTAGTTGTATTATTGCTAATAAGGATGAGCATTTCCTCATTGGTAGGTCTAACTAAATTATTTCTATTGATCAATCTTATTCTTCTATTCATCTCTTTCATCACTTTACATCCACTCTTATTTAATCTATATTCTAGGTTATATCAATGAGTTATGCTTGCTAATCAACTCTAACTAGGGCACAATCATCTTTAGCCAATCTAGGTCCTCTTAATGATTATAACCACCTATGGGCAAAACATTATTTTAACTTTTATTTTTGAATATAACTACCTTTGGTAAAATTAGCATCCTTTTTTAAAAATCAATGCATGCAAGATTTTTCTCATTTGGATTAATCTCAACCACTGGTTAGTTTCACCTTTCTTCTTATTTCTTTTTGAGGGACCATCCATCAACAAATGTAATGACCACTCCATCGAGGGGGCATCATCATAGGCTTCCCAAAACCATTTGGAGCTTTGTTCTTTAACCATCATCTTATTTTTGGCATACAATTTATCTATCATTATTTGAGAAGACATTGCTTTACCTATGGTTTACAACATCTTCCTAAATAGGGAAAAACTATAGACACCTAAATCTGGCCAACAATGACCTTCAACCAAGGTTTTGACCAATTTCCACCTAAATGCACAATTTGGATTAAAAACACTAAAATGCATTAAATGATGTGAAATTGACATATTCAGATGCTAATTTTGGCCAGGGTATCCCTAAATGGGGTAATATAATTTATGGGCAAACTAACTTTGATCAGATTATTTTGAGTCAAAATGCCTATTTTGCACTTAGGTGTTTTGGATTGCTCTTTCCTATCAAATATATTTCATGAGACACGTGTCTTTGTTATTTTCTATTAGTAACATCCTAAATGGGAATATAATTCCAACACATCTGAATTTGACTTATAATTCCAATCTAGTGGAATTTTGGACCAATAATAAGGCATTCTGATCAATTTAAGTAATTTTTGCACAAAGGTGCTTAATCATGCTTAAGAACTAATTAAACCAAATTAGAGCCTAATTAAGCATTCCATGGAAACTTGTTGAATACTTATTTTTATAAATGAATATTGAATATTTTCATCATCAACTGACCTCATTTCTTGGGAAGACATCTCTATGCCATAAATGCTACAAATATTAAGATTCATGCCTCCCATGCCTCATCAAAGCCCTCAATACCTCTTAATTCCCCCTTTTTGCAATGTCATGATGAGGATAATTATAAACTTAATTCCAAAAAATTGAATTAATCCTCAACCACACATCTTCATCTCAAGATGGATGGTTCAAGTTGAATCTGATCAATCTCAAAAACTATATATAAAGAGGCCATGAACATGATTTTTAAGCTTAATTTGTGCAAAGTTATAATGTAGGATTGGTTATAAAATATTCAATCAACTAGTGTTACCATGCCAAATTGATTCCAATCCAAGTAAATACATAAGCTAAAGGTGCCAATGATATATGGAAGTATCCAATCTTCTATTGCCAAGGACTTCATGAGCACAAAGCTGAGCAAGCCACTACTACAAAAGCATTTGAATCATCCAAGGAAGGTGAAGGAAGTGTTGTTGTTTTTCCTTAATTTTTAGTTATGTTCATCATTTTTTTTAATTACTAATCTCGCCCTATTAACTAGGCATGAAGATTTTAGCTTAGTATGCGTTTGATTTAGTTTCATTCACTAACACCATACTAATCTCCTCTTCTTAGTCAAATTCCTAGTTCACAGCTATGTTGGATTGTGTCCATCCAAGTGAATGTGAGTCATTGATCTCCAAAAGATATTGAGGATTTAATCTAGGATAATGGATTTTCATCATGGATCTCACTCAATTAGATCAACTTATCTAATCAAACGTAGGTCATTGATGTTGCATAGATGCAAAAGGTTTAATACAAGCTTAGTCATAAAGTTTATAGATTATGGTTTTTATTTTGTGTTAATAAAAATGAATTAAAACCTTAGGCTAAGAGCATTTAAAATAAGTTATGAGACATAACAAAGGGGACCACATGAATAATAGAAGGACCTAGCATAAGGTTTTAACCTAAGGTTTCATTATATAAATAAATATGATGAAACTTTAGGGTAAGGCCATAGGTTAAGTTAGAACATAGTAAAATTGACCACGCATTAATGCAATATAAAGGGACCAATCATAATATTTATACTAAGGTTTGGTCATGTTGATAAACATGACTAAACATTAGGGTAAAATTAGGCTAAGTCTATGGCACTTATAATTATTCCCACACAAATTTGAATTTAATTAGAAGGGACCTATGTTAAAACATTAGACCAGGGTTTTAATCATGGTTTAAAATAGATCTAATTAATTTCAGACCAAAGGCTAATAAAAGGTCCATATTAACATTTAAAGCACCAAACCCTAAGATTCCATTGATCCTACAATACAAGAAACTTGTTTTAGCAACTTTGGAAGGGATAAACCACGATCATTTGAAAATATGTCTATTAATCCAAGTGAGATTGGTTCCTTTAAACAATAGGAAATATTGAAGTTAGGGCTCAGGGTACATGTAAAGCTTAAGTCAAAATATTATATTTAAAGTTTATATTCAAATTAATAAACACAAATAAATATTTTAATCTAAAGTCTCAAGCTAGGTTTAAAACATATAAAATGACTGCGACACAAAAAGTTTGATAGAATTCAATGCTTCAGGAAAAAATTTCTAGGGGAAATGTTGTGGGGAAAATGTCCACAAGAATTTAAGGATTTTGGGGAAATTGTCTCAAACCTTTTGTCCAAGGAAATCATTTCGAAGACCAATTTCGTCAAATAAAATATATGAATCAATTGTCCCATGGGGTCTATTTCATCGAGAAAAATGCTTAGGACAAAAAGTATAAAGGAATTAGTCTAGGGTAAATAAGGAGGCCCAAAGGGTATGTTCCATAAGGAAAAGTACCCATTACAAAAGCCCAAGAGGTCATTCCAAAAAGTTTTAAGGGTAACTTTCAAAAAAATTGAAGGGTAATTTTTGGGGGAAATGGTCCTAACCAAAATGTTTGAGGCCATATTCTTTTGGGGAAATTATCCCAAAACAAATGTCCAACACATTTCCCTCGAAGACCAAATCTTTACACAAAAGTTTTGAAGGGCAAATTTTCATAGAACAAATTTTTTGAAAGGTCAAAAATGTAAAGTCTAAAAATTTTATCAAATAAAATATATAAACAAAATAGGACTAAGATTTAAGATAAAAAAATTAAACTAAGTCCAAAGAATATTTAAACTATTCTCGCATAAAATCTAAATAAAAGATCCCACCGAATTTGAATTCAAAAGAAGTCCTAAGACTAAGATTTTAGCAATTTAATTTAATTTTAAACTGACCAAAGGCTAGTAAAAGATCAAGTTAACATTAAAATCATGAAACCCAAGCATCATTCATTCCAAGTAGACCTCATTGGACCTACAACTAGAAAACACAGAGATCTAAAGTTAGCAAATTTAGAAAAGAGAAAACTAGAATCATGTGAAAATATGCTAACCAAACCTAGTGGACAATCCTTAAATGAGAATATTATGTAAACATGTTAGTGACATCTGATCAAGTGAATTTTCAATTTTTAGGTACAAATTTACATAATTAAACATAAGGGTCCCCATTTTTCAAGATGAGGAGTATGTTGACCTCAATAAAGCCAGAGGCCCATTACAAGGTCACTAAAAGAACATAATCCAAACTTAACTACTACCACCTCTAGTAGTTTTAACCTGCCAAAGAATTATAGGGTCTAGTGAAACACAACAACCATAATATATGGCTATGAAAGGACCACCAAATAAATTTATGGCATGGAACAGTGGTATCCCACTCATCCCTCCAATAGCCCTATCTATGTGGGATATTATTTTTACTAATGCCTTAAAATCACTCCCAAAGTCTATAGGGGAGGATTTCAAAATCATGATAGAACACCTTCAAGATGTTGCCAATATTTATACCATGTATTATGTTACAGAGTAGAACATAACCTTAAGACTACTGGCTACCTCTTTCAAAGGGTGAGCCCTTGACTGGTATCAATCCTTGCCAACCAATTCCATCACCACTTAGGATGACCTAGGCAACATATTCTTTGATCGATTCAATTTGAAATGAGATCATTCATCTCTCTTGTATTAGTTAATCACTATCAAAATATCCCCATAAGAGGTTATCATCAATTTTAATACCTATTTTGAGAAGACATGAAATAATATTGATAGTAGCTCAACTACCCATGGGTATGGTCAATGTCTTTTACCTTAAAGACTTTAACACATATATAACTATTATTATTCAATCCATTGGAGGCCAAATGCTATCAAATGTGTATGAGTTAGTCATTAGAGTACAGAATAATTTGATAGATGTTGGGAAACTCCCCTTATGATCTTTGATTCCCATGTTACCATAACCATCAATGACACCATAGGAGGAATCCTAAAGTACCTCACAAGAATCTCCTTCCTGTATGCATATTTGAATACTCAAATGATCACATCTACTTCATCCAAAATAGATGTGGAGATGAACTACATGAAGAACATCTTGTAAAACTTCTCAAATGAGATCATAAAACTCAAGAGGAAACAAGATATGCCCCAAAATCCCCCTTTATAGAATTACCAAAGGTAAATAATATCATATCAACATAACCAATACTAGGGAGAGAAGAGGTTGAATCACCAAGTGTGACCTATAAATGAAATAATCCTAGTTCCTGGTCCTTTACAAATGGTCCTACCAAACTCAAATAGAGAATCAGTCACTAGCCAAAATAACTTGGTGGATGACTCAAATTCATGGTGCTTTCCATGTAATGACACACATATGCCCCAAAATTTCCCAAGAGGTAATCTGTAGCAAAAGGTCACCAAGAAATGAAGGTAAGGGAATGCACCTAATCTAGTTCCTTATGGATACCATTCCCTAGGTGTTGAAAATGTTGTCCTCATGGTGCAATTTTAAGGAATGTCCTTAGATCAAGAAGAATAGATAGCCTTAGAGCATGTGATTTTCTCTTGGATGGAAGGCAAGGATGTAGTTTATGCAAATGAGTTCCCCATGGTGAAATCCTTATAAGTTCAATTGGATTACTATACTTGATCCAAGAAGAAACTGACCAAAATCTAAGAGTCTTTTACAAGGCCCAAAGTGAATTTTGGGAAAATTTTAAGACCCTAACCATCACCCTTGGCATATCAAAAGCAAATTTAAATAGAATAAAACAAGATAAAGGACCTCAAAGTTTGGCCTCAAGGGTCATTTAACATGGTGTAACAAATAAATAAGGCCTTAGACAATGTTTCTCTTTGGGATGTCTTATTTATCCCTAAGAAAAAATATTTATTATGAGAAGCATTGAAAGAACAAGAAAAGCTTGTGTGAGTTAATTCACTATAGAGAAAGCATGAACCAAGGGAAAGGAAGTCAACAATAATGTGTAACCTAAAGTGCCATCCATGTTCATCAACTAAAAAATAGGGGTAAGTAAAATAAAACTCACCATAATTTATTTAACTCTCATTATAGATGGCAAGTTATTACATAGTTCTATGACTAATTTTGGTTGTAGCACCACAATGATGCCCAAAAAGATTATGGATGCACTAAAAATTCAATATGAACCTTTGGATAAATGGGTAATGAAATTAGATGAGAAGAATATTTAGACCATAGGTATTATCAAGGCTCTTCCCCTAACTTTGTATTCTTGTCCTAGTATTACAATCCCCCAAGAAGTTGTGGTAATAGATGTCCCACCAATCTTTGGGTTATGTTTGTCAAGAGATCTCCTAACCAAGATAGGTGGATACTTATCTTTGGATTGGTCTCACTTAATCCTAAGGACCAAATATGGCTCAAAATTAAAGGTGTTGTCTGTGCCACTATATCTAGAACACATAGTTAATGATGTTATGATAAATCTTGAAGTGATGCACACTCCTTATCTAAGAAAGAGATGTATTATGTAGAGATTCTCAAGGGAGAAAGAATGACAGACAACAAGATCCTAGAGGAGGAAGTCCTCATTAATTAATTCATTATGAATGATCCATTCACAAAATTTGATGCCACTAGCCTTGAGACTTATTTAATCCATGATGAAGATCAAGCCATCCCTGAAGTCATAAAGAAAAGAGAGGATCAGAGCAGGGAACCTAAAATTGAGTCCAATTTTTAGACTTTATATTTTGATGCTGTGAAATGCAAGACTAACTCTAGAAATGGTATCTAATTAATGTCTCCATATATAAAATAGACCCTTAGGGCCTTTTACTTCCAATTTTTTGCATAAATAATGAAGTTAAGTATGAAACCATGATCTATGAATTTAGCCTTATCAAGTGCATGGGTAGAAAGTAGTTAAAGGTGGTCAAAGACTCTGAAATAGTAGTAAATTAAGTAAGAATAGTCATATTTGAAAATAATGTATGCATGGGGTCTTACCACCATTGAATATGGGATTTGATTGACTAATTTAAAGCATTTAATATCAAAATCATTCATAGGTCTATGAATGTAGAGGCAAATAGAATGGTAGTAATTGGATCTTAATTTGATCCAGTAACTGATTTATTAACCAATGAACATGTGCTGAGAGTGATTATTAGATCCACCATCTTAGATAATGATCAAAACTAGAAGGTATTTGAGAGTGACACCCAAATTGTCATGTTTCTTCAATAGTCATACAAGTTTGTGGAGTAACTATAGTCAAAGATTAAAGAAGCCTATGGATATAAAATCATACAATTGAAGTCTAATAAACTCCCAAAGGGACTGATCACTCTAGAATTTTTTTAAAATTCTAACAATGCAAAGAATGACAAAAATAAATTTATCATAAACTAAAGTGACTACTCCAAGCTTGTTGTAGGAGATGGAATAAAATTGAAGGTGGGGAAAGAAGTTTCATAAAGAGATAAGAATAAACTACTATCCTAGATTATGTCATGGACTTCTGATGATTTGAAAGGGTATGATCATGAGGTGATCCAGCACACCATAGATCTAATCAAATGATCCAAGCTAGTCCACTAAAATTAAAGGTCGATAAACCCAAAAATTGAGTCTTCCATGGCTAAAAAACTGAAGAAATTGATCGACTCAAAGATTATATACCCAATCACGCATTTGACATGGGTATCCAACCTAGTTCCAATAAGAAAGAAGAATGGGGAAATAATATTATACGTAGACTTCAAGGACTTAAACAAAGCATCTCTAAAATATCATTATCCCCTTCCTTCAAGGGAGCAGATCCTCCAAATAGTAGTGGGTATAAAAATGTTCTCTCTATTGGATGGGTTCTGAGGTTATAACTAGGTATGGGTTAATGAAGAGGATCAACATAAAACCACTTTCACTAAAAAGTGGGTAACCTTCACATATGTGAAGATACCTTTTGGCCTCTCTAATATAAGAGCTATTTTTCAGTGGGCCATGGATATATATTTTAAGGGTTTGATTAACAAAATCATCCTCATCTATCTAGATGATCTAATAGTGTTCTCTAAGAAGAAAGAAGACAATTTTGATCATTTGGAGAATATTTTTTCAAAAGTGCTAAGATTTTGAGCTATCCTTTAACCCTAAAAATTCATTTTCAATGTCCCACAAGGAAATATTATAGGGTACATGGTATCCAAATAAGGCATCTCTATTGATATAGATAGAGTGAAGGCCTTTAAGGAGTTACCTTACCAGTTAACAAGCAAAGAATCCAATCTTTCCTAAGGAAGATCAACTTCGTTAGCATATTCATATCTAAATTTATAGGGTTGGTAATGCCAATCATATTAATGATGAAGAAAGACTAGGCTTTCAAACATACCATTGAAGGAAGGATAGCATTTGGCAAGATCAAGGAAGAAATATCCACCACCCATGTGCTTGTTAATCCCAACTTCGCTAAATATTTTGTCATGTGTGTTTATAGGAGTAAACATAGCTTAGAAACTATGTTAACTTAGAAGGAATATGAAAGGAAAGGTGATCACCCTATTGCATTCTATTCAAGAACACTATGTGGATATGATAATAAATATAATTTCATTGAGAAGCAAGCCTTTTCCATCGTTAAAGGTCTCAAGAAGTTAGACATCTAGTGGCAGAGACCAAGATCATGATATATGTGGCACATTATAACATCAAAGAATACATCATGGAGGGATAAACCATGAATAAAAGATCCAATTAGATCAATAATATCTTAGAATATGACATTGAAGTTAGACTGACCAGGGTGATCCAAGGGAGAGGACTTTGTGAATATTTGGCCCAATGCACGAACACCCTGATATATGAGCAAGATATACCAAAAATGGTTTTAGTAGGTTAGTATGAAACTTATGGGTCCTAGGTCAATGATGAAACCCACTTTATACAAATTGGATTATATCTAGATGGCCTCCCTACACATAAAAAGATATTTTATAGGTTGAAAGGAGCTAGTTACACACTAGTCTAGGGGGTCCTTTTCAAAAAGAACTTTGATAAGGAGTTACTCTAATGTGTTGAAAACCACCAAGCCAATAAAATCCTACAAGATATGCATTTCACCCCTCTGGGTGAACATTTCTTGGCAAAAAATGACAACTAGAATCTTGCATACTAGATACTACTCACTGACCATGTTTTTAGACTACTATCAGGCAGTGAAGAAATGCCAACAATGTTAGTTTTTTGTAGAAAAGTGAAATACTACCCATGAGGGAATGGGTTGGCCAAATTTACCAACAAGAACCTCATAAGGTTAATCAAGAGGATGACCACTAATCAATAGAGGGAGTGGCATAATAATCTAAATTTAACTATGTGGACTAATTGAATCACTCATAAGCAAATTATAAAAACATCCCCACATGAATTAGTATATGAGAAAGAAGTGGTTATGTCCATTTCAATGAAGATTCCCACTTTGTCATTGTTGAAAGCTATTGAAATAGCAAAAAATGGAGTAATGGAGGTCAAGTTAGCAGAATTATTCAAGTTTTAGGAAGAGAATAATTTAGTGATGGTAAGATTAGTTGATAGCAGGTAGTTAAGAGATGGTTTGATAAAAAGGCATCTGACATAGGTTTTAAGCTAGAATACTTGGTCTTGAAGTATGCCAAATAGGTCATGAATCTGAGTTAGCATGTAAAGTTTGATTCCCTATAGAGAGGAGCCTTTTGCATCATCATTAATAATCAAGGTAATGCATTGAAATTGGTGGATGAAGAAGGTAATGCTTTAGATATTTTGGTTAACAGAATCCACTTGAATCACTTTAATTGATTCATCGGCTTCACCTTGTACATAGTTAGTTAGTTTCCCTCTTTTGTTGTTATTTCCTTTTAAAAATAAATGTCATTAACACAAGTTACTATTTTATTATCACCAAGTGTCCACACCTTGGCTCCCCTTATTTTTAATAATCTCAAGTAGATGGTTATCTACCCCACTCCTCCTAAAATTAATGTTCAAATGCCCCTAATTAAATGATATCCCATAAGGATCACTGTAAATCTTTTATGAGTGGATATTTAAGCATGTATTTCACCCTTCTCAGTTATAGGTTCCCAAATTTGAAAAGGCCACATGATGATTGTTCTATGAGTGTTAGCCTATAAATATCCCCCTCCTGATTGAATAAAACATTTCAATGCCTTAAGAATTTTGAGAGCATTGAGCTAAGTAGAGAGTATCAAGTGGATAATTATGCCAACAATTGTGGGTAGAAGTCAGTATCAAGTGTTTCCCAAAATATATTTTTGGATAATTATAATATGGAACATTCTAGGTCCTCATCCGGTGGTGGACATCCTAGGAAACAAAGATCTCATGGATCAAGTGGTTATGGAAACCTTCCACCATAATTTGTAAGAAACAAATCATATGCTTCCACCATTGCACAACCAAATCCCATGGTATCAAATATGAAGAGTGTCATCAAGGGATGTTGTAAGGACCCCACACTAGTCCTCAACTTTGTAAATAGGATCTTTGATCCCAAATTGACAAAAAATACAAAGAGTTTAAGGGAGGGTGCTCACACCCATATGATCATAAAGGTTCAAAATAATGACTTTAAGTCATTTGATTTTAGGATATGGAGCTCTAACTTAGCTCAATACATGGTGCCTCTCATGCACCCATGCCTAGAGATCATTTCCCTATGTGCAAAAAGATACAATTCCAACACTAGTAGCATTATCACAAGTAGCTACCTAAATGTGGAAATCAATGCTGATGTGGTGAGGGAGATGCTTTAGCTCCCTAATGACCCTAGTACATACACCTCTGATATGGAGAGATTATAGAATGTATGGGACACTCATTTTTAGAAGATAAAATTACTAAACTCAGCTCTCTATAGTAATTACATGGAAGTGCTACCTCTACCCATCATTCTCTCTAGCTTTGCAACACAGGAAATGAAATACACCCTCTCTATGTTGACTTTCATCTTTGGAATGGACTCAAACATTAATGTCCATGATTTATAGTTGGGTGTATTTTTCCACTTAAAGATAGTGAGTAGGGAGAGGGCCTAAAAATAGAATTCATAGACACCATCATTGATGCCATTCACAATCAACTAGCAAATGTTTTAGCTCAGAATACCTTTAGGTATCCCTCCTTCCTTCACCTAATCCTATACCAGAGTTCCCAGTCCTTTTTTCCATAATTCACCATCAATGTAATTGAGATAGGAACATATCCCTATGTAGTGATCCACCTCTCCACATGCACCCACATCTTTTAGCCATATAGTGTTATCATGAATTTCTAGAGTGCTTCCTATCTCCAATCCTAATTGACCTCAATTAAGAAGCTATTACCTTCTAAATGATAGACCACCAGAGAGCATGGCTCACTAGATAAAAAATTCTAGTCAACTAGTTCTTTAGAGCCCATTTTACATTCATTAAGATCCATAGATTCAAGGAGGAGCCATTCTAGCTCACACACATGCTCAAAGTTAGGGCTTTGGACTTGGAATTGGCCCACCACCTCAACATGGTGGATTTATTATATGGCATGGGTTAGAATAAGAGGGATTTTTATGAGACCCCGTTTTCAAGAAAGGGCATCATGGTTATGAGGAGTTCAGAGTGTCTTCTTATGCTTAAAATAATAGAGCTTAGCCTAAACCAAATCAATGATCAGTGGAATTATGACTTGACTGGCCACATAGCCACTCTCAATATGGATGCCCCCTTCAATCATGATCCCTAACCATAATTAGAATAATGGAATTTTCCAATGAAGGATAACATTAAGCACTATGTCAATCTACCTAAGATCCCCTCAGATACCTTCTAGTCATAAGAGTCTTCCTATAAAGGAGTCTAGGATTTTGATCTCATGAAGCTCATGACCAAGGGTCTAAAACATAGTTCATCCAAAGGGGATGGAACAAGGAAAAAATGGAAGCTTATTGGAAAAATAGGCAAGAAATTGGTCAAAGGGAGCTCAATTTTGAAGATTTAGACTCTGATGAACAATGTAAGAACCTATAAGATGAGCATTATGAGGAATAAGATCAAACAGAGGAATAATAAGAATAAGATGCCCCCTTGAGGAATGAGGAGGAGTATTTTATGATTCAGAGACCTGCATCTTAGCCCCTTCCTCTTTATTTAGCTCCCCAAAAGCATGGGTAGGCCACTCCAGGGCATTCTGATGTAGGGTCATCTCAACTTGGCTCCATGGTACAAGCTTCTAACCCTCTTCTTGAGACCAAATAGAAGAAGGTACACTTTTCTTACCCTCTCCTTTCCACTTCTTTATTTTCTTGATTTTTACCTTCTCCCATTTCCATTGTGCTTGCACTACTTTCCACCACTTAGACAATCACCATGCCTGTGTCACTTTTCATTCCTCTACCTTCATCCACCATAAGTATATCCATCATGGAAAAATCACCTGCCACCCCTATCTATAGCTTCCCTCCTTTCTCACCTCCACATTGACCATTTACCAACCCATCCCTAAGAGAACAACATCAGCCACTTCATAATAAAAAATGACCATTCCTTTAGATTGCCATAAGGATCTCTCTTCATGGTGGAATTAATTAAGCATTTATTTCACCCTTCTCATTTTTAAGTTCCCAAATTTTAAAAGGCTACATGATGATTGATCTATGGGTGTTAGCCTATAAATATCCCCCTCCTGATTGAATAAAACATTTCACTGCCTTAAGAATTTTGAGAGCATTGAGCTAAGGAGAGAGTAATGAGTGGATAATTGTGCCAAGAATTGTGAGTAAAAGTCAGTATCAAGTGTTACCCAAAATATATTTTTGGATAATTATAATATGGAACATTCTAGGTCCTCATTCGGTGGTGGACATCCTAGGAAACAAAGCTCTCATGGATCAAGTGGTCATGGAAACCTTCCACCACAATTTGTAAGAAACAAATCATATGCTTCCAACCTTGCACAGCCAAATCCCATGGTATCAAACATGAAGAGTGTCATCAAGGGATGTTTTGGGCACCCCACACTAGTCCTCAACTTTGTAGATAGGATCTTTGATCCCAAATTGATAAAAAATACAAAGAGACTGAGGGAGGGTGCTCACACCCATATGATCATAAAGGTTCAAAATAATGACTTCAAGTCATTTGATTTTAGGCTATAGAGCTCTACCTTGGCTCAATACATGGTGCCTCTCATGCACCCATGCCTAGAGATCATTTCCCTATGTGTAAAAAGATACAATGCCAACACTAGCATTATCACAAGTAACTACCTAAATGTGGAAATCAGTGCTGATGTGGTGAGGGAGATGCTTTATCTCCCTAATGACCCTAGTACATACACTTGTGATATGGAGAGATTAAAGAATGTATGGGACACTCATGTTCAAAAGCTAAAATTCCTAAACTTAGCTCTCTATAGTAATTACATGAAAGTGCTACCTCTACCCATCATTCTCTCTAGCTTTGCAACACAAGACATGAAATACTCCCTCTCTATGTTGGCTTTCATCTTTGGAATGGACTCAAAAATTAATGTCCATGATTTATAGTTGGGTGTATTTTTATACTTAAAGATATTGAGTAGGGAGAGGGCCTACAAAATAGACTTCATAAACACCATCATTGATGCCATTCACAATCAACTAGTAAATGTTTTAGCTTAGAATACCTTTAGGTATCCCTCCTTCCTTCACCTAATCCTATACCAGAGTTTCCAGTTCTTTTTTCCATAATTCACCATTAATGTTACTAAGATAGGAACATATCCCTATATAGTGATCCCCCTCTCCATATGGACCTACATCCTTTCAGCCATATAGGGTTATCATGAATTTCTAGAGTGCTTCCTATCTCCAATCCTAATTGACCTCAATTAGGAAGCTATTACCTTTTAAATGATAGACCACCAGAGAGCATGGCTCACTAGATACAAAATTTAGGTCAACTAGTTCTTTAGAGCCCATTTTACATTCATTAAGGTCCATAGATTCAAGGAGGAGCTATTATAGCTCCCACACATGCTCAAATATAGGGCTTTGGACTTGGAATTGGCCCACCACCTCAACATGGTGGATTTAGTATATGGCATGGGTTAGAAGAAGAGGGACCTTTATGAGACCTCCTTTTCAAGAAGGGGCATCATGGTTATGAAGAGTTTAGATTATCTTCTTATGCTTAGACTAATAGAGCTTAGCCTAGACCAAATCAATGATCAGTGGAATTATGAGCTGACTGGCCACATAGCCACTCTCAAGATGGATGCCCCCTTCAATCATGATCCCTAACCATAATTAGAAGAATGGAATTTTCCAATGGAGGATGACATTAAGCACTATGTTGATCTATCCAAGATCCCCTCAAATACCTTACAGTCATAGGAGTCTTCCTATAAATGAGTCTAGGATTTTGATCTCATGAACCTCATGACCAAGGGTCTAAAGCATAGTTCATCCAAATGGGATGGAACAAGGAAAAAATGGAAGCTTATTAGAAACATAGGAAAGAAATTGGCCAAAGGGAGCTCAATTTTGAAGATTTAGACTCTGATGAGCAATTTAAGAACCTATAGGATGAGCACTATGAGGAATAAGATTGGGCAAAGGAAGAGGTTTCAGTCAAATAAGAAGAATAAGATGCCCCCTTGAGGAATGAGGAGTATTTTATGATTTAAAGACCTACATCTTAGCCTCCTCCTCTTTATTTAGCTCCCCAAAAGCATGGGTAGGCAACTCCAGGGCATTCTAAGGTAGGGTCATCTCAACCTGGCTCCATGGTACAAGCTTCCAACCCTCTTCTTGAGACCAAATAGAAGAAGGTACACTTTTCTTACCCTCTCCTTTCCACTTCTTCTTTATTTTATTCATTTTTACCTTCTACTATTTCCACTATGCTTGCACTACTTTCCACCACTTAACCAATCACCATGCTTGTGTCACTTTTCATTCCTCTACCTTCATCCACCATAAGTACATCCATCATGGAACAATCACCTCCCACCCCTATCTATATCTTCCCTCCTTTCTCGCCTTCACATTGACCATTTACCAACTCATCCCTAAGGGAACAACATTAGCTACTTCATAATAAAAAATGACCATTCCTTTAGATTACCATAAGGATCTCCCTTTATGGGGGAATTAATTCAATCATAGAATCATTTCCACCAATATTTATAGAATACAATAAAATATTGGGAATCGTAGGTAGAAAAGAGAAGAGTAAAAGTAGATAAGACCCCAATGGTACCTCACATGCATTCATTCTTTGACCCCACATAGGAATCTTTGATGATTGCACATATGACACTAATAGTAATCAAGCCTCAAGAATATATGTAGCTAGGGGATTATTCAATCTATTCCATCAGCCTCAACCTCATCCAAGCCAAGCAACATGATAGGGTCTAACTAATGGAGGAGACCCAAAAGTTCATCACAATGGACTACCTCAAGTCAGATCATCGACTAGAAAAGAAGGAGCAAGAACTCATAAGAGTTAAGGCCACCATCAGCTTCCTCAATATAGAGGCCAAGGCCAAATATGTGGAGTTCACAAATATGAGGTCCACCCTACAAAGCCACATCACCTTTGAGATCTTCCAATCAAAATTTAATCAAAGAACCTAGCTGCAAATTATAGCAACACTAAAGGCCAAAATAGATGGCCTGAAAAGGGAAAAGTAAGCCTTAGAGAATAAGCTATAGGAAAAATAATTAGAGCTTGCACAAAACCATAAGAGTCTCTTGTAATTCATAATAATATATAAATAAATGCAGTAGTAGATACAACAAGAGTCCTCAACCAAAGATCAACAAATCTAGCAGTTGAAGAGTGACCTCACCACGTACTCCTAGACTGTAAACATCCCCCCAATGATCTAGAAATTATGTGTTTCATATTTGGAGAGGATAAATAATGTGTCCTCAAGATTGAATCCAGTGCTTGGGTTCATTGTAGAATTACAAAGACTAAGCTTACAAGTGAGTGCATCTGTGGATCAGGTCCTCACCTTCATATCCCCTAAAGGTATAAGATTTGTATCTCCTAGTCTAAATGATGTATAACATAGTAGATGGGATTCTCTAGGCAAAAGGGGTGGCTAATAAAATATAGGTATTACTCAATATTAATGAGTTCTTAAGCTATAAAAAAGCTACATCAAAATGTAAGGCATTTTTGAATGCCTTAGAGCAAGTCATCAAAGATATGAAGGGACACATTGAACAACTTGTCCATTTAGGAATCCCTTACCTATTTTTCATAGATAATATAATCCTTTCCAAGGAAAAAATAAAAATGATACTAATAAAAAATTAAAATTACTAGACTATCTTTGTATCCCTAAATCAAGTGCCAAGCATCTCAAAAGTGGAGACCATTTTTCACCCTCTTGCCCAACTTGATTTTTAGATGTGAGCAGTTGTTTAGGGATTGAAAACCATCTCTTTTAAGGAGATAATTGATTTGGATAGAGCCTTTGAGGCTCTAAAAATGAATACTCAAACCATTAAATAATATTAGACACCTTTAAAGGTATCTCTTCAAAATTTATAAGTTTTTTGGGCCTCACCCTTATTACATTTTTGCTTTGATTGGTCATAGAACTAGAGTTTTGTGTTCTTCTATCTATAGGTAGATTCCCCTACAAGTCACTAATAACCATGGATCAGATCTAAATTTTTAATATTTTAGTTGTTTATCTTTATGTCATGTATTTTATTGATAAGTTGGGTAGATTGGTATCAGCCTCCTCTTTCCCAAGTTCCCCCTTTTATTTTTATCTTAGTCTCAATTCCTTCCACTAGTGCCATGTGGCAACCCCATGATCATTCTTTGAAAAAGGGTTCTAAAATTCCCTAAGAGTAGTTATAGATCACCACATGGCATCACTGTACTCTTTGAGGGTGAAAGGTTCTTTTATCAAGACTTTAAGGTACACCATTGGCTGATGAAATAATAGGCAAGGCCCACTATGTAGGTATACGTAGAAAGAAGAAATCCTTCCATGTGGTATCATGGCACTTATCTAAGGAAAAGTTTTTCTTGTTAGAGATTTGAGTTGTGTCATTGGCTAAGGGAAGTGGATTCCATTTCTAACAATAATTCTAGAGGTGGTTCAGAGAGAGATACACGTTACCACAACACTTGTTCTAAGCATCATGGGAATCATGAGGTATCAAAGTTGTGTCATATCTAGGATTTGAAAACCATCTACACTCATGAGCTAAAGATCTCCCATTTTATTTGTAATAGCCTCATCATGAGAGTGAGTGCCAAGTTTTAGGTGTAATTTCCTTGTGAGGCCGTTGTGCCTATATATTGGGGATTTATTTAATTTGTAAAGGGCTCAGAGTTAGATAATAGAAATTGTTTTACGATTGTTATCAGAGATAAGCCATTATAATAGATTTATTTTTTAATAGGAATAGTAGTAGTATTTTTTTTTAATTAAAGACCTTATTAGGTACCCCTCATGGGAAGGATTGAATATTCTATATTGTGCCTTTAGGCCTTTTGTATTTTTTCTCCACCCAACAATGAAGAGGATGTGGTATTCTATGTCAAATTTAGTAGAATCAATTACTATTTATTGTTTCTATTTTTTCCATCTATAGTATTAGCTTTTACTTATATTGTAGACTTTCAATCATGCATAAGCTCTTTTAAATTATCTATAATATTTTAAATTTTTAAGCTATTTTATACAATTTTAGGAATGGATACATAAATAATTTTAGTGAAATACCTTAGATAGTTTTATTTTCATTTTACTTACATTTCCTCTTTACTCTTTTCCTCCCAAATTAATTTAAAGAGTTAGCATCTAAAATCCTAGAGGTCACTTCACATATCATTATTTTAGTCTCACATCTATAAAGCTTCCCATAGGAAACTATTTTCCAGGAACAAAAGTTTTAAGTATCAACACTGTGTGAATGTATATTATGTATAAAATTATGTGGTATTTTGGTTGCACCTATGGTTGATTCTAATCTACCTTTGCATTAGTGGATGTTCCCTAATTCACTATTTGTGCACCATTTTTGACTAACTCATGAATAAACCCAAGACCTCCATATTGTTAGGGTATTTGAAGAGCATAAATATCAAAAGTGTTATGGTAATTGGGTAGGATAGACATCCTCAACACCCTGATATGTTGAGAGTTACCTACATACCAATGCCTTGAGAGGGGAACAAGCCTAATGTAGTTCTCTCAATCTAAGTGTTGGTGCAAGTGTAAGTGAATGCTAGTATGGGTGTCAACTTGAGTGATTTGAGTGAGGCTTGAGACTATAAATCTATGTAATTTTAGCTTAATATGGTTTTAGATGATTATATGTAGAAGTAGAGTAGAATAGGGATCAATGACCTTGATTGTACACCACTTATTTTGAGCTTATGTGAGGGTATTTGCATTTGATTTCCATCTAATGTATAAATGGATAAAAGTCATGTATTTATATTGATATGGTGTTTATACATAGTGTGGAATAGGTCTAGACCAACCCTAGGTGTCTTAGGAATTGAAAATATACCTATTTGGGTTGAAATTAGGTAAAGGACACTAGTTTGGTCCCTTAGTCACTAGCGTAATGCACTATTGTCAAAAGAAGCATGCTAGAGTCAAGGTGGTAGAACCTGAATCATTAGGAGCCTAGATCCCTAAGGGAAGGTCTAGGATTACTTTTGGAATGTTTTGGGATGTGTAATACCAACAAAAATTCTAGATAAGGGTTAAAAGAGGCCCTAAGATAGGTCTAGGGATAAGTTAGGGATTGGTAGTCTCAAGTAACACTCATTGCACTCAAGTGACATCTTATGTGTGTAATTAATGATTAAATGATGAGTAACTTGGATTTAGTTGATGGCTTGCTCAATCCCCATGTGTGGGTGGCTCAATAACTCAATATAGTTTTGACTATGTCATTGCCCACCCATACTCAATGGATCATATACTGTGAATAACCTAGTTTGGATTGATGGCTTATCTAACCCTCTTATGTAGGTGGCTTAAGAAATCAAGTAGGATATGACTCCATAATTTCCTACCCATGCATATTAGATACATCTATGATTGAAAATTTATAATGTAATTAAAATTATGTATCATGGCTCTAAATCCACTCAAAAACTCTAAAATTTAAAATGGATAAGGGGTCTCTCAGGTTCTCAAGAATGTAGCTTAGTGACTATGAAAAAATACAAACCATTGTAGATAGAATAATGCATCAATCTAGTGTTAAAACTGGTTCAAATAGTTTCTAAATTATACAATGTATATAATGACATGGAGTTGTTATTCCATCTTAGATGATCTGGTGAAAAACTAATAATTTGTAGATAATGTGTCATGCAGATGCCCCCAATTTTGATATTTATGCATATGGATTCTAAACTGAGTTGTAGCAATCTATGTCTATGTATATCTAAAATTGAAATAGGATTGATTATGCCATGCATGATTCCCCCAATCTAATCAAACCTAGTATGATTATGTGCAAAATTGATCATAAAATAATCAAATTTGATAATCTATGATTGAAACTATGCAAATCTAGAATTTTACTACTATGTTCTATAAAATCTGTATTTTCTTATTTTTGGGGCTAATGGATAATAGTTTACTATGATAGTGTCCTATGTCACATGCTAGTGTCTTCTATGTTATTTTTTTCCAAACTAACTTTGATATCTATCTGACTCTTTTCCATTCATTTTCCTAATTTTGAGCTCTATAATTTTGTGTTTACATGTTGAAAATTGTACTTTGAGTACACTCAAATGGATTATTCTCTAAGACAAACCCCTATGAATGCCCTTTCTTTTGAGGGGATTTGTTGTAAATATGCAATAACTATCCTCAAAATAAAAACTTTGCATGATGTGTGTTAGACTAAGCATATATGATATCTACATAATAAACCAATATAATGTGTATACATGACATCAAAATGTAAGATAATTTAGGTATAGGTTGGTAATGTATGATGTATGTTATATATAACATTCACAGGGTTGTCAAGATAGATATAATAATGTAATCATTTGTATTTAATGAAAATATGAGTAATAATATGTGTAAAATACTTGGTGTATGGGGCATGATGTCCATCAAGGCACACAAGGAGGAAGGTGAGATGCATGAGAACACTCGTAGAATCGTAAATTGAGTATGCAAGCCACAAGCAAGAGAAAAATGTCATGGCCATGATGCATACATAAAATCATACATACAGACACATGAGGCATGAAAATTAGGCCAAGAGGTCATAATACAAGGGAAATGGGAACATTTCACTAAATTTGAGAAATCAATATATACAAGGACATGCTCAAATGTCCACATACATAAACAATAAGCATGTTGGCTTATAGCCACATAAAAGGTCATGTTTAAATATCTATATACAAATCAAGAAAACACATATAAGGACATGGGTGCATGTCCAAAGCATACATATAATGAAATAAAGTGGCTTAGAGCCATATAATAATGGCATATTCAAAGTCCCTTGAATAGAATTAGAAACAAGGAGACACAATCAAGTCTAAAATATGAAAGCTATAAATGAAATTATGCATGAAAATGTGTTAAAAATATGTATAAGAGAAAATATGTACATAAATTGAGTCTATAGTAATATGAGTCAGCAAAAAATATGACTAGTATAGATTGATATAACCTGGTAAAGTGGAAGTTGTGTATAGGATTCCTCCAATGGGAAAATGTATCAATGCAAAAGCTATGTATACGCCCCCAATGGGTAGATAATAACAAATCTAGGAATATGTAGATGACTTAAGTCTTGTAAGAATCTACAAATGATAAAAAATCTTAATTGAATCATGCATGTGTAATAAAACTTAATATACTAAGATAGCTAGCATATGTAGTATCTAGCAAATATAATGAATGTAAACATGAAAATGTGTACAATCTAAATATTTTTGTGTTTTTAACATATTATATTGTTTTTGTGTTTTTTGAGTATATAATTTATGTACAAGCAATCATGAAAATGAAACTATATGCAAGGAATAAGGTAAGAGAAGATGTGTACAAGTAGAGAAGAACATATTATATATACACAATTTTTTTTTAATTTTATCAATTATTGATGATTTCTCTCTTATAAGAACCCATTGAGTCTTAATATATCTTAGTGCATGCCCTAAAGGGTGTACCAAGAAAGTGGTGGGTAGACGATTAGTGATTTTCAAGATTATTGTTCCCTATACCACTTAAAACTAATATAAACCCCTCCTATATGTTTCCCTAAGATTTGACACCTCCCTTACATGTTCCTCTAAGAAATTCACCACTTCAAATATCCTCTACCTAATCCAAACCTCTTGTTACCATCCTCTAAACACAATTGAATGGGTTGACCCTATTTTATAAATTGAACACATTATGGGACTAAATCAACCCAACTAACTTAGTCCAAGACATAACTCATTTATTTCCTAACTAATTAGATCAACTAGGCTGACTACATCGGCTTAAATTATAGAAGGATTTAGGGTTAAATTTTATTATATAAACACATATTTCACCTCATTTCCAATAGAGAGAAACATTCATTTATTTATTTTTATCTACTTATTCGCCAGTCTAATTGAGGAGTCATTGCTTAGGGTTGCATACTTCTTTGAAAAATAATCTTGTCTTGTGGGAAAATTCTTTTGGATATATATGATAAGTATCATAGCCTAGATTTGACCTATATTTTTTATCCTTATGAACCACAAAAACCTCTTGGAAATAACCATTTTCCAAGGGAGATATTGAGACTCAACAGGTTCATCTTGAAATTAAGTATTCCTAACTCTTTCTCATCTATTGTTAGTAGATAGATTTGCATGTATAATGGCTTATGAATTTATTTATCTCTCCATGATTATAATTACCTCTAAATTGACTTGAGTATATTTATTCTTTTCATGCTTATTGTTTATGTTTATCCCCTATTTGTGCCACAAGCTTTGGTGAGCTTTAGATTAGATTTGCTTTATTTTCTTACAAACCGTAGGACCTAGCTAGGGTTATTGTGTGGTATTACTTGACTAGATACTTTGGAACCATCTTTAGTGATATTTTATGGTAAGAGACACCTTATTTATTTATATTGAATCCATAATGATCATGAACCCAATTTTTTAAATGTACTAATAAGTGGAATGGATAGTTTGATTTATCTTCTTCGAGTTATAATTGATTTATAGATCAGATTCACTTTCTCTTATATAGATTCTGGTGAACCCAATATGAAACTAACACTTTTAGGTTTTTATTCATGATTTCATTTATTTTAATTTCATAGTTATTCCATTTTTATATTACTGGATTGACTCTATCAACTCATCTAAAATTTTGTGCATAGGTTTTAACACAAAGTCAATATGATCAACTCTATTTGGATTTCTGTAGGTAATCTTCAGTTATATACAATTAGATTGAGTCAATTGACTCAATTTGATTTTATACATACATGTCTTTAGACTCAGTTGACTCTGATAGTAGGTTACAAATATTCATCTGGACAACATAGTATAAAAATAGCAATTCAACATTACTAAATCATCAGGTTCATTCTAACCAACTTAGTCATTTCATTTCTTCATTTTATTCTTGTTGATGCCTAAATTTGTACCATAGGTGCCTAGAGTGTTTAAGAAACACTTCTCATTTTATAACTCATAGAATATAGTGTATGATTTATGGGTTACGATAATCCCATTATCTATTGGTAGAGTAAAGTCAGAACAAGTGACTATTTCACAATATTTATATTAATTGGTGGTTGGGAGCCACCATGGCCAAATAGCATATCTATATTAAATATTTATTAACTAGGCTAATAATAGTGAATTATGATAAATAAATAATCTAAAATTAATATTTATAATGATAATTAAACTAAAGTGATCCGGTTAAAAAAGAATCAAAAGGAATGGTAGAGTAGAAAGAAATGTTGTTTATCTTCATTCCAAACACCATAACAAAGTTCAAGTCTCATCCAGGTATGTACTAAAACTAGTATGTGATAAAAAATAGCTTAAGACCAAATCTTACCACACATCAAGAAAAATCCTAAGTAATGTGAGATATGATGCAAATAAGAACCAAGCTTACTTTAAAGATTTACCCCTATAAGTAGATAGTTGCTACACTTATACAAATGCAAATCAAATAAAATAAAACAAGCTAGAGAACCTTCAATTAACCTAGCATTAGCACAAGATAATAATTTTGTATTCAAAAGTTACACACCAAGAATTCAAAAGAATAATTCAAATCTAGAAATTTGAATACGCAAGTGAAAGATAAGTTGTGATATCAAACACAGACAAATATGGGTAATCTTTACAAAATTCCTTGCTTGTATTTCTTTATCAAAGTTTAAAAAGTAATTTTGGCTCTAAGAACTCCCCCCTTTGACAATTATCAATGCTCCTTTTATAAGGTACAAGGTAGCATGTCAGTCAGTCTCATCCAATTACATTTACACAAGTGTATAGGATAGGTATCTTTTTATTCTATTCTGACACAAATGATTCTTTCAATGTACTTACTTATAAACAATGTGCTCTTACAAATTGCACATGTGCCTAAAATAATATTCATTTTTAAGGCATTATTTAATGCTAACTACAATAGGAATATTTTTATTTCACCTAACCTTAGGACCCACTAGTTACTACAAGATCTTTATGGTTCTTTGATGCTCTTGACCTAATATAGGCATGGTCCCATCTCCAAGTTGTTTGAGGATAAATAATACTCCAATGGCATAGTTAGTTCAAACATTGTGAGCTTAAATCCCAACCTTTTATAATAATAGTTTTTTAGGTGTCTGATTTGTCCTTTGCACTCATATATCCTTGATGTGGCATTTACATAGCATCTTAGGTCATCCTATTCATCACTGTCCAAAAATAATTATTTCCCTTTGAAATTTGGATCCAATTTTACTATGTTAAAATTGACATCCTCATGGCCATCATTTGACATCCGTGGGAACATATTTGATGATTGCATGACCGTCAATTTTAACCACATGATCAAGGCTCATTGCTATGTTAAAATTGATGTCCTTAAGATCATAATTTGAGGTCTATAAGAACATTTTTGATGATCTCATGATCATCAATTTTAAACACATGATCTAAGATCTTTATTATGTTAATATTTATGTCCTCACAACCATCATTTGATGTTTGTAAGAATATCTTTGACAATCATGTGACTGTTAATTTTAATATAGTTATGGGGATTGTCTACCAAACCTTCCATTTTCATCTTCTAGTTTGCTCTAAATTTTGCATGTGCCACATGTCAACTACTCAGTGCTTCTAGGCATTTATATTGAGATCCATAGTTATGCCACATGTCGATCCCATGAGCCTTTTGAGTATTCAACATGGTCTTGCTTTGTTTGATTTAGATGGTATGAATCAATGCTAGCCATTAATTTCCAAAAGGTGTTTGGTCTTTAACTAGGGTCCATTACTTTTCATCATTAATCACACTCCATTTGATTTATCTTGTACTATCAACTATAGGTCATAGATCCTATAGAGATGCATACAAGTTAAGCTTTGAGACTTAGGATAAAAGGATAAAGCTAAGTCCTAAAAAATTATATGAGACCCTAGACTTTAAAAGGGGCTTATCCTAAAGACTTTAGACCATGGTTTTATTTGTATTAATAAATACAAATATTTTAGTCTAAGGTTTTTTAGCTAAGTTTGAAACATATAAAAAGGACCCTGAGAATAATAAAAGGACCTAGGCATGAATATTTTGGACCAAGGTGATAGACAATAGACCAAGCATATGATTTTGAGCCTAAGGTTTGGTTGTGTTGAAAAACATGACCAATCTTTAGGATAGAATTTATACTAAGACAATGGTATTATTAAATTAGTCCCACTTAATTTTAAATAAAAGTCTCCCACCAAATTTAAATTTGAATTAAAAGGTCCAGGTAAAATATTAGTCTAGGGTTTTAAAACATGAATTTAATTAAACAATTACAAACCAAGGTTACTAAATGATCAATTTAACATGTAAGCACACAAATTGTAAGCATGATAAGCCCCAAAAGGGCTTCATTAAACCTACAAATTGATACATAAATATCTAACATTATCACTTTAGATAAGCTTAAAGCAAAACCATGAACAAATAATTTAGCTAGATCATGGTGTGGATGATCTTCAAATAAAAATAATGTGCAATCATGCTAATGATACTTTGACCAAGTGGATTTTAATATTTAAGGAAAAAATTTGCACAATTTGACACATGGGCCTCCATTTTTTAGAAATAGGGGTATGTTGACCTCAACAAATGGTGACTTATAGGGGAAACATAGCAATATATTAGAATTTAGAGACTTTGGTTTAGGCTAATAAATAATCTACTTATTCCATTTGATTAGGCACCATTATTAAGATTAGTTCATGGTTAAAATAAATATTGCATATGTATAATTAAGATCAAACATCAAAACTTGGTCATGTTGTGTGTGCACTTTGATTCCACTTATTGATTACTAAATGATTTAGAGAACAACTTTTAGGTTCATGAATTTAATCATTAAGATTGACTTTTAGCATGTTTGAATATTCATTAATAACAATGTTTTAGGTCAAGGAAGTCTTGAGCATGGCTTTGATACTATCTAGGTGTTCATATCCCTAATAGATATGCCTTTGTCTCTACTCAAGGCCTTGATTCACTACCAGCCAGATGTCCATAGCCTCAGTAGAGATTACCAAAATCACCTCTACTCAAAAAACATATTTTTGTGTAATAAGGTTCTTATTTTTGTATTTTTCAATTCATTTTATATTTATAGCAAAGGTTGGGAACTAGGTTAACTAGGTTTAGGGATTTGGTCAAGTGTTTGATTTTTAGACAATCATCCCTAACTGTAAACTTTGTCCTACACAATTAATGTTTCTTAAGTACAAGAATGACTATGATTTAATAATTTAAGCTTTCATCGAACATGTGAAATTCTTATTAAAACCAATCTTAGAATAGAACAAGGTTTAAAATATAAAGGAATAATTAATTTATCCACTATTCTGCTAGTTTGTCTAAATTATAACATCAAGCTCATATTTTAATAATCCATGATCATCCAATGTTGAGAAGTCATACATAAATTTCTAAACTATGAAGGTCTTGAGAATTCTAGATAAAACTTGAGCTAAGAATTGTCTGTAAGGACTTATTTAAAATTAAGGAACAAGGCACAATAAAAGTAAAAAACTATATATATATATATATATATATATATATATATGTATGTATATATATATATATATATATACATATATATATATATATATATATATATATATATATATATATATATATATAATGTCTATATATATATATATATATATATATATATATATATATATATATATAGACATTACATATAAATAAGGGATAAGAAGGAAAAAGTAAGAAGCAAAGAACAGGAAAGAAAATAATTTAATCCCTATACTAACTACATGAATTACTTACCTCCTAGCTCAAATGGAAAATTATTTAATCTACTGAAAAACATTAAAACATGATTATTTTCATTTAATGGATTCTTCTTGTAGATAAGAGTACTTGTATGCTTATGTATCCTAGGTGATGTAGGTTGGTCTCCTATCACCATTATCAGATGCATAGATCAAAGACATGAATTTAAGACCCAATCATCTTCTTCTCAAATCCTCTTACTTTGTAGTAGGAGCCCTAGTTTTGCTTCATCCATAAATAGATAGTGGCTTATATAATCGTCATCTGATAATGATAGCTCAGCTAGTATCCTTAGACTAATATCTTTATTTAGTTCTTTCTGAGGTGGACAAAGACTACTAATCTTTGCACAAAAATCTTCCAAGTCATCCCAAAAGGATTATTCATCTTGATCAAATAAATGAAGTTCATCAGGAATCTCATCATCAAAAACATGTTGATCCCATACTTATGACCCTTTGATGAAGTCATATGAGAATCATTGATCTATTTCACCTACTTCATCTTCATTTTCAATGAAGAAAATGAAGAAAGGCAGCTCTTATATCTCATCAGGCTCCAACTTATCTTGGTTTTGGACCTCCAAAATAATATCATCTTCTAGGAACACTAGATCATAAATAAAATCCTTGGATGAAGCATCCATGTGTTGTTTTATCCCATCATCTACCATTTCATGCTCTTTGACTCCATTTAAGAAGTCATGGTATGACCTCTATCAGTGATCATCTTCTTCATGGGTATTCTCCATTTCAAAAATAAATCTACATGGGTTATCACTTTGGTGACCTTCTGAAGAAAGATCTATTGTGTTTGATCCATATCCATTTCCATCTATTCATCTTCTTTTAAATATGTTCTAAGGATGATGTCTTTTTGATCTCCAATTGAAATCTCATTTACATGTTCAAGAAAATAAGTCCTTCTGGATGCAACTTGTTCAATTGGCTCATCTTCATCTCCATCTTTAAATGGAAAATCAAAGGCTTGCATGAAACCTTGAGATGTTTCTGTAAAAATAGATGTCCCTATAGCAAAGTCTTGATTAGGCACAATTTTAGAGGTTTCATAAATATTGCAATGATTAGCCAAAACAATATCATAGAAACTCATATGTATGCTTTCATATTATACATTATTGTTGATATCATGAAACTCATTTTGCATCCTATTGAACCTTTGAGAACCATAGTTTATATTAGATCCTTCCCCTATATTTACTACTTATTTTTGCAACTTAAGAAACTCAATGCCTATTTTTCAAAAAAAATATAATTCCAAGTCATTTGAACTTTTGGGTGTCTCAAGATCATGAATTAGAGAATTATTACGAGCTATGGGCATTAGAGTTCTATGATTTTGTGGATAAAATCCACTAGTATTTCTATTCAGGAACTCTAAGTTTTGGCCAAGATATGTATGACTCAAGGGAAAATGATTTTGAACTTATTTTATAATAGGTATACTAGGAATAACATTTTGGATGGTCCAATTTGACTGGACATTAGGCATGGAATATGCCATTTGAATTTGAGGCTAGATTTGGTCATTAATGATCATAGCTTTAGAATAGGCCTATATTAATGTGTTTATGACTGGGAGAGACCTTTTCATGAACATGGAGGTCATGGGATCCACAACATCCTTATAAATTTATAAGGCTAAAGCCTTATTAGGTCTATAAGGGGCTACAGTTCTACTAAACATTTTTTGGAATCGAATGTTAAAGGCTCTGATGGTTTCATTAACATCCCTTTTGATCATGGTAAATTATTGGTACAAGACATAAGGACTAATAATTTTGCCAAATTAGACAATGAAAACCTTGTTAAATTCATCCTAACTGTTAATGTAGTCTTCTGGAGAAACCATTCATATGCAACATCTTTAAAAGTAAAGCAGAGAAATATACATGCTACATCTTCATGAACTACATTTAACAATCTCAAATTAGCCTTGAATGACTTAATATGTTCTTCAGCAGTGAAAACATTATTAGGATTGAAAGAAGGTAAGTATATTTAAGGATTTTGTGGAAGATTATGTACTCTACCTGGCACGTTGATAGAAGAACCACCTAACCAAGCCATACCCTTAACACATGAGTGCATTGAATTGGTGAAGTGTTTGAGACTTTGGGAATCTTTCTCACCTAAGCCTCACCTTGGGTAGTTCTAGCTTGTGACCTTGAAACCTATTTAAAATATGATGTATCAAACTAAACTTTGTAAATTACAATGATTAAGTTTGCATGTTAGGCCAATTTTGCACAAATACATGTAAAGAATGACTATATTTAAATACAAAAGCTCAAAGATACATTTAAAATGATGACTAAAAGGGATATTTACACCTTTAATCTTGAATGAACTTAAATTTGCAAAGAACTAGTCAATTTTTGTACAAAATTGCTATTACTAACCTTAAATGTGGGAAATACACAAAACATGAACTACTTTTACATGAATGTCTATGGATCTTCAAATAATATCAATCTTTGGATAAAGGAAGCCCAAAGACTATTCTAAACCATAAATATTGATGATTTTTACATAATTATGCTCAAAGAAGCACAAATATGTAAAGAATACACCATTCTTTGGACATAACTCACCAAAATGAGCAAAGATTGTACAAATTCACAAATATCTAACTGGACCTCCTTCTAACACCAACAAAGCTCCTCATGTTGATGCCTAAATGTGTATCATAGGTGCCCAAGTATTTAAGAAAGACTTCTCATTTTAGAATGCTAGGAATTTAGTGCATGAGTTGTGGGTTGTGATAATCCTATTATCTATTGGTAGAATAGAGGTAGAATAAGTGACTATTTCACAATATTTATATTAATTAGTGGTTGGGAGCCACTGTGGCCAAATAGTAGATCTATATGAAATATGCAGTAACTATGCCAATAACATTGAATTATGATCAAGAACTAATATAAGATGTAATAGTGATGCTTAAATGTGTATCATAGGTGCCCAAGTATTTAAGAAACACTTCTCATTTTAGAACTCTAGGAATTTAGTGCATGAGTTGTGGGATGAGATAATCCTATTATCTATTGGTATAATAGAGGTAGAATAAGTGATTATTTCACAATATTTATATAATTGTTGGTTGGGAGCCACTATGGCCAAATAGTAGATCTATATGAAATATGCAGTAACTATGATAATAACATTGAATTATGATCAAGAACTAATATAAGATGGATATTTACAATGATAATTAAACTAAAGTGATCTAGTTAAAAAAGAAGCAAAAGGAAGGGTAGAGTAGAAATAAATGTTGTTGATCTTCATTCTAAATACCATGATAAAGTTCAAGTCTCATCCAGGTATGCACTAAAACCAATATGTGATACAAAATAAATTAATCCCAAATCTTACCACACATTAGGCAAACTCTTAAGGAATGTGCAACATGATACAAATAAAAACCAAGCTTATTTTAAATATTTACCCCTATAAATAGATAGCTTATACACATCTACAAATGCAAAGCAAATAAAATGAAGAAAGCTAGAGAACCTTCAATTAACCTACTATTAACACAAGTTAATAATTCTTCACTCAAAATTTACATACCAAGAATTCACAAGAACCATTCAAATTTGGAAATTAGAATAAACAAGTGAGAGAGAAGCCATGATAACAAACATAGACAAATCTGGATAATATTTACAAAATTCCTTGTTTGAATTTCATTCTCAAAGTTTACAAAGTAATTTTGGTTCTAAGAACTCCCCTCCTTTGACAATTGATAATTCTCATTTTATAAGATATAAGGTAACATGTTAGTCAATCTCATCCAATTACATTTGTACAAGTGTATAGGACATGTGTCCTTTTGTTCTATTATGGAACAAATGATTTTTTCAACAAACTAACTTATTAAAAACATGCTCATACAAATTACACATGCCTAAAAGAATATTTGTTTTCAAGGTATTATATAATGTTGGCTACAATAGGAATATTTTTATTTCACCTAACCTTGGGACCCACTAGTTGCTACAAGATCTTTATGGTTCCTTGATGCTCTTGGCCGAGTATATGCATGGTCCCATCTCCAAGATGCTCGAGGATAAACAGCGCTCCAATGGCATAGTTAGTTTAGACATTATGAGCTTAGATCCCAACCTTTTATATTAACAAGTTTTTAGGTCTCTAATTTGGCCATGTGACATTTCCATAGCATCCCAAGTCATCTTATTCATCATTGTCAAAAAATGATTATTGCCCATTACAATTTGGATCCAAGTTTACTGTGTTAAAATTGATGTCCTCACATTCATCATTTTACATCTTTAGGAGCATATTTGATAGTTGTGTGACCATCAATTTTAACCACATGATCAAGGTTCATTGTTATGTTAAAATTGACATCATTGTGACCATAATTTGAGGTCTATAGGAATGTATTTAATAGTCACATGAACACTAATTTTAAACACATGATCTAAGCTCTTTACTATGTTAAGATTGATGTCCTTGTGACCATCATTAAACATCTATAGGAATGTCTTTGACGATCACACGATCATCAATTTTAACATAGTTATGGGGACTTCCCACCAAGCCTACCACTTATCATCTTCTAGTTCACTCTGCATTTTGTATGTGCCATGTGTTGATTGCTTGGTGCTTCTAGGATCTTTATATTGGGATCCAAAATTATGCCACATGTCAATCCCATGGGATTTTTGATTATTCAACATGGTATTACTTCATTCAATTGAGATGGTATGAATCAATGTTGGTCATTGATTTCCAAAAGGTGATCAGCCTTTAACTTGGCTCCACTACTTTTCATCATTGGTCATGCTCCATTTGATTTATCTCATATGATAAACTATGGGTCGTAGATCCTATAGAGATTCAAAAATGTTAAGCTTCAAGACTTAGGATAAAAGAATAAAGCTAAGTCCTAAACAAATTATACAAGACCCTAGACTTTAAAAGGGGCTTAGCCTAAAGACTTCAGACCATGGTTTTATTTGTATTAATAAATAAAAATATTTTATTCTAAGGTTTTTTAGCTAAGTTTGTAACATATAAAAAGGACCCTGAGAAAAATAAAAGGATTTAGACATGAAGATTTTAGACCAAGGTGATAAAAAATAGACCAAGTGTATGATTTTTAGCCTAAAGTTTGGTTGTGTTCAAAAACATGACCAAGCCTTAGGATAAAAATTAAACTAAGACCATGGTATTATTAAATTGGTCCCACTTAAACTTAAATAAAGGGCTCTCACAAAATTTAAATTTGAATTAAAAGGTCCAGGTAAAACATTAGTCTAGGGTTTTAAAATAGAAATTTAATTAATCAATTATAAACCAAGGTTAATAAATGATCAATTTAGCATTGAAGCATAAAAATCATAAGCATGATAAACTCCAAATGGTCTCCATTAAATCTAAACCCTAAGACATAAATATCTTACATTAGCACTTTAGATAAGATTATAGCAAAACCATGAATAAATAAGTCAGCCATACGATGGTGTGGATGATCTTCAAATAAAAATAATGTGGAATCATGCTAATGATACTCTGACCAAGTGGATTTTAATCTTTAACGAATAAATTTTCACAATTTGACACATGGGTCCCCATTTTTTAGAAATGGGGGTATGTTAACCTCAACAAGTCTTATTTTTCATAGGTTTCAATTATATAAAATTGTAATTTTATAGTAAACTAGGTTGACTTGTAGTTGATTATTGTCCAAGAGACTCAGTTGACTTATCTAAATATGATTCTTTGGCCTATTTTTCAATAAAAAATATGATCAAATCAGTTCTATTATGTACTTTTTACATTCTCAATTGACCCAATCGACCCACTACTCTTCAAACAAAATGAATTAACTCATATTGGTAGTAATTAATTCATCATTCATTTTGTAGCTTGCTTGCTTAGAGTAGCACACAATAAAACTATAAAAGTATAATTTATCAATTTAGTCACATTTATTGTTCTTTTATTCACACACTACCAAATCATAAAATATCAAAAAGCATTAAACAATTCTACCCAAGGTCTACGTATTTGGATTTCATCACCAAGGGGAAAGCCGACTCAATTTTTTGGCCAAATATAAATATGTAGTTGATGGTATTATTATAAAATCACTTGATACCCTTATCACTATAGAATTATGAAGTGAGGGGGTAGGCCCCAATACCAAGCTAGTACCATCATCAATATAGATCCCTTTCAACCTAAAACCAAATTTAGCTTACCTCTTTTTATTTCCTTTCTAAATTGAAACACCCTATCACATTTTTTATTAAAGTTATAATTTAAAAACATTCATGAATGATCTCATAGATTAGCATTTATATCTTCTGCATTGTTGCTTATTCTTTGTCAATTATATGTTGTAATTTAAAACTTGTATTGGCTAAAATTGGTACAAGTTTTGTGTTATATGCCATAACTAGATCAACTAGGTCAACTTAGTTGCTTGTGTGTTTATTTCAATTTCACTACCAATTAACACCAGATGGTCTAGAGTCATAATTGTCAAAACATGTCTCTTTCCTCAAAATCTAGTTGATCCACTTGATTGTCTCTTATAGTTTCCTTTCTATAGAACATAGTTATCCTATTCAACCTAGTCTCTCATAGGCTAGTATTATTACCCTTATATATAACGCAATCATTCTATCTAACCCAGTCTCTTATAGGATGGTGTTTCTCCCTCTTACAGAACATAGTCCTCCTATTTGATCCAATCTCTTGTAGGTTGTCTATTATGTTTACCTTCAACACATAGTTGACTTATCTAATTATGTGTCTTACATATTTTTTTATTTTAACCATCCACATAACATAATTAAGATATTTTATTGTGTCTAATGTAGCATATCCTAATTTCTCTCTTATAAAATAGTATCAACTAATTTGACTTGGTATCATAGCAATTTATCTTCATTTATAATAGGTGTTTAGCTTCCCTCCATTATCATGGATTAATTATTTTAAGATAATACAAATTTGAATCAAACCAACAAGATGAGTTTTACTAATCCCAATAGACTTCTTAAAACACACTTTATGGTACCTAACATAGATCAAAACAATGTCGATGTTACCACTTGCACTAACAACTATGGAACTTTTCCTTCTTATTCCATGACATTTAACCCCTTGTTTATGAGAATGATATAAGATGAAATTAGCTTTAATTACATGGCTGAAATGATCCTTTTCATCAACAAAAATCCTCAACATAGAGGTAATGATCCTATATTCATTTATAACATCATGATGGGACCTTGTTTTGGATAAACACATTCACCTTCACCTAGATTTTACACAAGATTTGATGCAAATAATTTTTTTCATCTATACATTTCCCCTCTATCATGTCTCCTTATCACACTATGACATCATCCTTTATGTCCTCTTTACCTCCATGTCAAGTATTTCTATAAACATGGTAGGTTCAACCTTTAATGGGGCTCTTCAAAAACACCCATATGCATACCCATGCTACTAATGCTTCTTGTATTTTTAATGCATCTCATGCTATTAATGTTTCTTATGCTACTAATGCATCTCCAGCTACTAGTGCTTCTCATGCCACTAGTGAGGCACATTATACTACCTTATATCATAATCATAGTGTATCTTAGGCTATTAATACCTCAATAACACTAATGTATCAAATGTTACTTCTACTAGTCAAAATAGTGTTCAAACTAGTTAATTATTATTACAAACTCTTAACCAAATGCATACATTCTAAACTAATAATACAAATCAAATGATGCAAATGTAAAATCACTTAGTACATCTCCAAAACCAACCCTAACATGTTTAATGGGGAGCATAAAATATTGAAGTCCCCCCCACCCCCCTTAGGGATTCATATGGTAACCTTCTACCACAACCCCCACTTATCAACAAAACTATTAAACACTTAAAAAATGAACTTCTTATACCTAAAATTTAAAACATTTACATAGGGGATATCACTCCCACTATCACTTATAATGGATATATGGATCCTACCTTGTATTTAAAAATATTTGGAAACCTGTACAAAGATTGGATTAAACTTAATACTTTCACTGCCACTAAAATCTTAGATAAAACACTTTCAAGAATGCTTTAGATTGGTATAATAAAATTAAAACCCACTCTAATACTATCTTAGAATACTTGGTCAATTCATTTGTTCAATAATTCTAAACTAGTGATCTTCTTGAAAATAGTGTAGCTCATTTCATCAACTATAAACAATTAGAAACCAAATTCACACAAGTTTTCATCAAATGATGGAAAGATTTATCTAATAAATCTAAGCATAATAAGGGAGATGAGAACCTCTTTCACTTATTTACTAATTATCTTCATCCTAAATTATAATTTCATGTTAGTAATCTTTCCCCAAAAAAATTAGAAGAGGCTCTTGACCAAGCTAAACATCAGTATTTCCTTATATGTCAATTTAAACCTCTTTAACCTAAAATAGGAACTCACATGATTGTAAAATCTAAAAAATGTCATGCAACAAATGATGGCATTACAAATACTTATGATTCCATACACACCATCCAATCCAGTGATTCAAACAATACCATGGAGCATGTTCCTTTACCTACAAATAATAATAATTCTCATCATAATCCCACATTCTCTGAAATAAATTATACCAATGTGCACAAACCTTTTTATTTATTGGAAATTCATAAATGTCTTCCACAACCCTTACCAAAATATATTGACCCTACATGTCTTATGAAAACATAGTGTGATCCAAATAAATTTTGTTGGTTTCATGTAATTTATGGCCATTCTCATGAAACTTGTCGCCAATTAAGAAATATTACTATGGACTTTCTCCTTGGACCCAAATTTCACCACAAATCAATTATACATAAACATCAACTATCTTATGACATATCACTTAAATCTCATGAAAATCAAACTAAAAATCAAGCTTTAAACCAAGCCACTGCTCATTTAGTTATCTATAAGGATCTTGTTAATAATCATCAAGATAATATTGATAAAACTACCCCTACTACCAATAAAATTGAAATCACTATAGATCATAACACTAATGATGAGAATGTATTTAACATTACTAATATTAGGAGAATATTCTCTTGTATTTATTCAATTCTAACCCCTAACCATCACACCTATTCAACATTTTACATTATTTAAGACACTTACCCATCCCATCTCATAGAATTAGGGCATGTGGAACCAAAAAACATACAAGCATCACCTCCTATAACACAAATTGACTGTACTTATCATACAATTGATATAACTTATACTCTTTCCCCAATTTCCATACCTTAAGTAAACATCCCTCAAACCTAAAACAATATTTCTTCTACTCAACCACATGAAACACTTCAACAAATAACCACATCACCCAAAATATATCAACCCAATCCAACCAAACCTAAACTAAATATACCTTATCAACACAAATTTCATTACATAACCAACCCCAATTCAATCTATTTATTACAACATTATGTACCTTTATCTAATAATCCTCTAACTGGTTACATTGAATGGGATCCTATCTCATAACTTTTCCATCTTCCATCCCAAATTCCTTTCTTATAATTTATGAGAACTTCCCCTCATCATCATAATCTCATAATGCAATTACTATTCAAAATGAAAATCCTTCATCCTCCACCTATGGGACAATAAGCTACATTATCTAGGAAGATACCACTCTTTAATAGTGTGAAGAGATGTCTATCCATGTTCATGAAATGGTTGACACTTCTCTTTCACTTAAATTTACTATCTCTCCATGATCCTTGATGAGATATTGCTTTTTTTGGATGACCCTCCCCTCTTTATTAACATTCAAATAGGTGATATCCAAGTCAAACATGCTTTAATCGATGAAGGATCAGGCACTTGGGTTACTTCACTTGATTTTATTAAAACACATTGATATTCTGAATGAAATCTTAAATCCACATAAATTACATGCCAAGGATATGATAGAAGACAAATTCCTCATGTAGATTATGTTTATATTACCATCTCCATTTCTCTCATCACCATTCATTTTAATTTCATGATATTTAGCTTTTCACTTTCCTATAATATATTACTTGGTCAACCTTGGACACATCACATGATAGCAGTTACTTCATCCACATTTTAATGAGTTGAATTCCTTTATAATGCTGCTATATATAATATTCAAGGGAACATGAATCCTTATAATTTTGAATAATTCTAAAAATGAGGTGTTTTTAAAATTTCCACCCTTGAACCCTTACCTAGCATTCCATTTCAAGAATCCCAAATCTTTAATTATCCTATCAACTCTACAAGAGGTTATAATGGTCATTTAGAATCATTCATAAATATTCCATCTTAGACATAAATAATGATGAACTAGATGAGATAATTTTAAAGATCAAAAATTTTGATCTCTCCCCTAACATCATCACTCAAGAACCTTCCTCTCTTTAACATTGATCTCATCAACAACCTTTTGAAAAAATATTAATTACTCTAACCAAAACTAAACATTCCATTCACCATGCTTCCTTGACTAATAAATAGTCAATGTATGTACTATTGACTTACATACACCCAATTATGTTGATGTTTATTCTTTAGATGATCCATTTTTAGCTAGATTCATTCAAGATAAAAATGTTGAGGTTCTTAGATATCATTCTACTTCATAGTAGCCACTCAGTTCTTTTTTATCATTCATTTTCTTATAGTACCTGATATTAGTTTTTCATTTATTGTTTCCAGGTCAACAATGAAGCACACACTTACTACACCTCTAGTTACTACTAAACCTCTCAAGAGTATACTTATGGATCATACCATGATAGGACCTTACCATTTTTCTATATATCATAATCCTTCTAATTTAATTACTCCTCATATGTTAGCCACTTTTTGTTGACCTACTACATAGCTAGGCATAAATATAGACGATCCTAATCTATATTTTACTCAACTTCTCCCTTCCTTGGTGATGGTTTTCTACCATTACCTAAACTTTATCCTCTACCAACACAATGGGAAGATGAGCCCTATTATGATATTCATAGAGTTACTAGTCATTAGACCAAGGATTACAGTTCATATTAGTAGCAGTAGGCTTATTCCTCTACCACTTCAATTAGTAAACCTCCACCATATGATAATAGATGTATTTTTTACTTTCATAGTACACGTAACCATTCATTTACTAATTATTTTTTACTCATTGATACACTATGTCTAGTCATAACACAACCTAAAGATAAAACTATCCCACCTCCCAAACTACTTCTAGAGTACACCCCTAAATATGGGAAATTATATTGTCTTTGGCATCAATGCACTACACAACATACTAATAGGTGTTGAGTGCTTTAGTAGCATCTCTAATATTTACCAAAGTATACATTGACACCAATTATTTATCCTATTATAGTTTACCCATGAGTGAAGGCTCCTCCTTCTCCATTTACTACACCTCCACATAAATCTATAGATAAATTCATATTGAGATACCTATTCCTCACATTGAGTATACCACACAAGAGGTACCTCATGAGCATCACTCTTCTTCTACTAGACCTACTTTTTCTATAGAGATGATATGGAAATAAGTATTTTCATGACTTTTTTTGAATATTGATGAGACTTTGACTAACATCATAATTTAGCTACATAGGGATGTGTCAAATGTTATGGATGACATTTATGGTCAGGTCTATTAGTATTTGTGAACACAAAATGGCGTTTTATCACATTATTTGTCCTTATATTACATGATTTCGATTACATTTGTGATTAATTTATATATCTTATATTTTTTACTATTTGTCAAACATGATTTCATTTATCTCTTTTGCATTATTAATTATGTTATGATGTATGTATTTTACATGGTTTCATTCTCTTTAGCTTTCTCTTCTGGTTTACTCTTATTTTTCATGACTTCAAACTTATGTTTATGGTTTCAATTATTTTTCATGGATTCCTCTAGCCTCTCTTTGATGATTGTTTGCTTCTTTCAATTCAAATAAAGATAATTATTATTATGACATGGTTATAAAAGCTGAATTCCCTTAGTATTTTATCTTTACCATATGATCAATTAATAAACATTACTTCTCATTGTATTATTTATATACGCATATATATTTGATATCCCTTATATATTTTGATATGCTTAGCATACATGTGGTTGAAACTTGAGATCACATACCAATTCATAAGTAATCCTAAGTTGTTTAGCTAGTCATATCTCTAGTTACTTAGTCTCTTATAACTAAAGTCTAAATCTAATTCGTGTGTATAAATTTTATCACTCATGTTGGTTATTCAAAATTCATATGGAGAAAGAATCAATAAATCCTTAAAAAATTTAAAATCAAAATCATTTAAACAAAAGGCAATGATAAAAAGGCAAATATAAAACATAAAAGTCTAGTCACACTAAAAGATGTGATTTCCTATTTTTTAGCACATCTCCTATCCTAATCAAAGCTCAAACTCCACAGTTGGCCTCATGATAGATCTAAATTCCATTGGGATGTGGTAGGCCAATATATTTGGATAAGAGAATAAAAAAATATCTCTATAGTGATACCAACTTTCTCACACAAGTACCCAATCTTCACAATAGACCAAGAGTTTTGTAAGGGGTCTTGAGTAACAGGGAACATGTTATGGGAAGGTAGGTCCATCTTACTTAATTTTCTTATATAACCTTTATGATTTTATCTTAGTATTCTACCTATTTTATTGTATAGTTATGTTCTTATTACAAGCAAGTACCCTCTATATTTTTATGGTCACTAGACTCTTAGTGTTTTCCTTCTTACCTAGTATGCCTAATGTTTACTAAGGTTTTATTATAAACACATATATCATGATTTTTACACTCCCTATTTCATTATAACAATCCCATTATTTACCCTTAATGAATATTTTTATGTTAACTATTCATACCCCATAGGATTTCCCTTTGTGAGTTGTAATATAAGACCTTGGATAGGACTAGACATTCCTCAAAAAATATTTCCTTATTTTTCCCTTATTACTGTAGACACTTAAAATTGGTCACAACTAGGTTTATACTAGACTTCAGATTGATGTCTACCAATCATTGCAAATTAAGCATAAGAATCACTAAATGTCCCAAATTTTCTTGTGCATTATTCATCAAAGATCAAAATCTCATTGAGGCATCCCCAATTGGGGTATCCTACCATATGAAATCATAACCGCTCAGGATTCATCCCTAAGTACCTTCCAAAATCACAATAGTAAAATTTGGCCTATGGACCTATTAAGTGGGGCACATGAACAAATATCAAATCTTAAAAGAGCTAAATCATTAATCAAAATTAATTAACAAACTAAACCAAATTAGGTGCCTAGTTGAATTATCCATGTACAGTTAATAAACAACTAAAAAAGGAAATTCAAAAATGCAAATACCCTAGCCTTTCATCATGACCTTTGTGAGTTGTTAAGGTCTTTGGAAATATCCTAAAATATCTCATTTTGGAGACCCATGCCTATTCATTATAAATCATGATTAATTGACAACTATTAACTCTATTGGGGTTATATTTGACTCACGTAGGTTAGGTTTGAACCTATTCCATGTTTGTAATCCACCTTAACTCACCTTGGGTTGGGGTTAGATTTATTATCTATAAATACAATGCCTTGCCTATTGAATTTTAAGTTATTTTGGTGTAAAGTTATTAAACCTAAATGTCTTCAAAATCTCTCAGAAACCAAAGTTATAATTCAATTTTGGAGAGAGACATAGGATATTTTGTTGCAAGCAATGTTATAATGCCAAAATCTTGAGCCATGCTACATCAAGCCATAACAGAAGCCATGATTCCAAGGAGAGGAGTCAACAAGTTTCATTTTCCAAAGACTCCATGATGCACAAGCCAAGAAAGCCACTCAAAAAATCATTTAGATCTCCCAAGGAAGGTTAAAAATTTGTTGTATTTTGAATTTTAGTTGTTCTTTTATTTGTATTTTGTTACTAATCTCTCCCAAAGTTCTAGGTTTGGAGTGTTAGTGTGTTTTTATTTTAGTTTTCATTACTTGAAATAACATGTTACTAACCTCCCTTATTGGATTCCTATGATCACAAATGGCATGCCCAATTAGACCTAAATCATCTCACATATCAAAGAGACCAAAGTGAAACTGTTAGTTTTTTAAATGAATGCTTGATAATCTTAAAATTTTGATTTTCTTTTTGTATTCTATTTTTTAGTGATATACAGATTACATAGAGACTAACATTGGTTAAAATAAAATTGACATTTATTCTACCTAATTGGCATTGAGTCACCCAAAATTGACATCAACCTCTATGTGCATCACCAAAAATTAATCTTGATCTCTATGTGTATCACCTAAAACTGATGTCGGTCTTTGTGCAAAACAACAGATAGATAGGCCATCTTTCAAAACTTTATTTAGGTCATCCATCTTTTATTTTTGATGTTTTTTATAAAACCATGTGTTTTATCCTAAATTTTTAGAATGTGTTATTAGTTTACCTTCAAGTTGCATAAATGTTTCAAAAAATATTGAAAACCCTCTAACACATTTTGTAGGACCCAAAGGCCACAAGGAGATATTTAAAACACTTATAACTTACAATTTACACATTTAAAATTGGTGTTTTAAGAACATTTTTATTTAAATCATTTTCATTTTATTTCAAGATTTCAGAAAAAATATGAAGGAGCTAAATTTCATAAACATTTCACTTTAGTGCATTAAAATAAACACTCACACTTAGATTACATACTCTTAAGAGTGTTTTGTTTTATACTTGTTCTTTCAAAGTTGTTTATTTTTGAAAAATGATTAATACATGTATGTTCTCTCCCCATTCCCTTTAGGAAACTCAGGTGACCAAAATCTCTCTTTATTTGGATTTGTGCCTTATCCAAAGGCATTAAAATAATGTCGCTAAGGCTCTCCTCAAATCTGTATGGTTTGGGTGATCTAAGTGTGACCCTAAAGTCTTTTCACTTGTCATTTATTTTCATGCATCTTGGATTGTGAGCGAGATTTCATAACCTCCTCATGGGTTATCTAGGGAAGTATTGACTTGATAATTCATCTCTCAGCATTGTTTCAACCTTACTTTATGGTGGGATATACAAATTAATTTTGACGTACTGCGATGTTTGCTTGATTGATTAAGTAAACTCCATTAGTAAGAAACTGCCTCAAACCATAGGGGAAACTTAAACATCATATTACACTAAGAAATTGATGGATGTAGTGGTTATGAAAAGGACAAGACCTTTTCATAACAATTTGGTTGACATGGATCCAAATGATGTGAGCATATCTTGTGTTATCCACACTTGGGACCATCTAGATGTACAAAACATATAGTTTTAGAACAACCCCACTTGCGATGAAAATATTATTGATATAGGGAGAGAAGCCTGAAGTTTCATGTCATCATATAATATCTTGAGAGAAGTGGTATGTAAAAAACCTACTTATTTATGTGCTTTTGTTTTTCTATTAACACTTAAAATCCTCTCACAAGCAAGTATATTGATATAATTTGATAGTACTACATAACCTTATCAGTTTTAAGATCTAAGACCTTACATTTAGATGTGTATGTAATTTTATCCTTTATTTCATGGTTTTGAGTCTAAAATATCTATTTTTTTTGTTATGCCATGTCAAAATGAGTTTTGTTTATATGTCACTCCTTTGTTTAAGAAGGTGTTGCGCTAGCCATTTTTTATCACATACTTTTGCCTTAGTATTTTGACAAATGTTTATGTGTGTGTGTGTCACTTAATTAGAAAGGGTAACATTACACTTCTCAATCCATTTCAATTTTTGTGCCTTTAAGTCTTGAAACCAATCATTGATTACATTTTTAGAGCATGATAACATCATTACACTGCTTAAATTATTTCAAAATTTGTTTGGCTTGTGCCAAATTCTAATTTAAAATGAATCCATGTGTGCCTTTTTGGTTTTTATCTAGTGCATTTATGTTATTCAATTTTATCTATCTTATTATTCAAAGAAGACTAGATTCTTGAGTTGAGTTTTTAATTAACCTTGACAATTTTAAATCCAAACATTGATTCATTTATATTTATGCCTTTTGTAATTTGGGCTTAGACACCAATATTCTTCTTTTAGGTTGTGTAACTTAGGTTAATTATTTACCTAATTTTAAAACTATTTGTTTATGCCTAAATTTGGGAGAAATAACTTATATTCCTTATGCCTTTTATTTCATGCCTAATGTCAATTGACCAAGTTAATGTTTGATTCCATATACCTAGTCTATGCCAAAGTGTTTCAAATTTGTTAGATTAAAACTCACCTTTATTTAAAGTCTAGCTTTTGTGCTTGTTTTACCAAAATTCCTAGTACATGCCTATTTTGAGTCTATCTTTTGACACCGCATTTAGCCAAAAGACCTAGCAACTTTTGTTTTCTTAGATTGGACTTGTTTGGAACACTTTGGACCTAGAGTTTGGCATGCTAGTTTTTATTCAACAATTTGACATTTTGTGTATGAGAAATTTTAGATTAGACATTTGACATTAGATTATTTTAGACCAAGTTTTAGCACAGACCATTTTGGAGATACAACTCTCCTTCGACCAAGTCAGACCAAGTTCAAACTATTTGTCCTTTGGACATCATTTTTAATATTTTAAAGAAATCTAGGCATTTTGTGGATATTTCATCAATGACGTCGATATGTCTCATTACACTTATGGTTTAAATAGGTATACTCCAAGCTATGATAGAATAGCCATACAAATTGACTTTGTTCAAGACCCCTATGGTGAAGAAGTGGCTTGTGAGACAGATTTGTATCCTCCTTACATTACTCAATTTGGGGAATGAAGCCAAGATCCTCAAGAATAGTGTTTGGTGGTATATTATTTTGGCATGTTGACATAAGATTCTTACCCTCTCACCAATCATGATATCTAATTCTCCACCTATATTGTTAACCCTCCTTCAAATTATGCATGCAACCAAGCTCCTCAATATCCAAGGACTACCATTTCTATTTCAAGACCTTATCCTTTGGTTTGTGTGATAAACCAAGCTCCATGATGCCCTACCATTTATATACCATGACCTAATACTTCATATTATGTGATCAACCAAGATCTGTAACACCCTACCATTTCTATTTCAAGAACTCATCCATTGGCTTGTGAGAGAAACCAAGTTCCATGATACCCTACCATTTCTATACCAAGACCTCATCCTTTGGCTTGTGTAAGAAAATAGAATCCATGATGTCATACCATTACTATACAAGGACCTCATCCTTTATCTTGTGAGAGCCACCTAGATTCACAATGCCCTATCATTACCATACCAAGACCTCATCATTTGGCTTGTACAAGCCACCTAAATTTGTAATGCCCTACCATTTTTATATTAGGACATAATTATTTGGATTGTACAAGTAATCAAGCTCCATAATGGCCTACCATTTCTATTCTAAGACCTCATCCTTTGGTTTGTGTAAGAAACCAAGCTTCACAATGCCTTACCATTTCTATACCAGGATCCTATCCTTTGGATTATGCAAGAAACCAAGCTTCATAATGCCTTGCCATTACCATTCCAAGACCTCATACTTTGGATTGTGATATCAAACTTATTTCAAAATTATCTACCATTACCATTCTGGGTCATTCCATATATAGTATATCATTATCCCAACAAATTTTTCCAATCATAACTTAATAGGACATAGCTACTATCTTAGGCCATAAATAAACCTTTGTTAAGCCTATCATTTTCCAACCACTAACCATTATTTATCCATTGCCAATCTTCCCCCATTTGAAAAAAACCCTATCAATGTTTGAGCCATAATCAAGCTAATCAGTACCTCTTTAATTAAGCCAATCATTTGAAGACCAAGATGTGTTCAAAATCGATATTTTACAACTGATTGTAAACCAAATCCAAGAGAACCAACCAATCTGAAATATTTTTGTTAAACCACCAATTTGTGACAAGTTAAATTGTGATGAATCACCATTCATTCCTATACCTTTTATTGAGGAGTCTCAATCTAATAATCCATTCTTTGCTGAGTCACTTTTTAATAATTATAACCACCTTTGGGAAAATCATTACCTTAACCATATGCCTATTTTTCAAGATCATCCCTTTGCTAATCCAGTCTCTATGAAGCTGTTATTTGACCTTTTTCCCCTTGTAGAGGAGTCTCACTTTGAAAAACTAGTCTTTATGAAGCCCATTATGTCATCATAGGCCATTACTCATATAATACCAAACATTAAATAAGACATCATTGTAGTAGTGCCCACACCAAATAAAGAATCAACATTTGAGTTAGGTTTAATTATTGAATTGATATAAAATTTAGCATTAAAAGAACTTAGCATTAGAAGAAAAATCAATGTCAATCTCAACATCAGATTTAGAGTCCCTTGAGTCAGAATTAACTTCAAAATCAAAATATGTTCATGGCTATTACAACATTGGTTACACATGCCTTACAGATTAGTTTGCATACATTTTTAATCCTTAGATGATTTTTTAGGATGAGTACTTTAGCTTTGAGATAAGTCCTCCTAGTATATTCTATGAGGATGGTGTTTCCTCTTCCCATTCCATTACCATTACACATTCCATTAACACCAACCAACCTAGCCATTGTATTAACCTTTTACCTCCCACAAGTGTCAATTGGGACCAATAGAATCACACCTTGTTTAGCTACATCCAAGGTGACATATCAGTTGAATAATATTAGTGGAACCAAGACCACATAAATTTATAAGAAGAATAATCTCCTATTGAAATCATTTTAGAGGTGCTAGGGAACAATTAATGTCCAAACTCAATATCTTCTAATGAAACATTTTTAGAGGTGCTAGAAGACAATCAAATTCAAAAGTCAATATTCCTTAGTGAAAGATTCTTGAAGGTGATATGAGATAATCAAGATAACTTCATTGGTGAAAAACTCATCGAGGAATAAATAACTGAGCACAAAAGTTATTTGCTACTTGATGAAGACACTATCAAAGATAACATCAAAATATATTCCAATCTACAACCTAATCAGATGGTAGCTAATTTTATTCCCAAACAAAAAAAATATATAGTGGTCCTATTGAGATAACATTAAGGATTCTTCAGCCCTGCCACATCTTAAGTTATGTTGAATCTAGAATTGACAACATTATGTGTGATTGAATATCCCAATCTTCACTTATTACCTAAAAATTATACATTCCTTTATCATCCATCATTACATTACCAAATCAAACCTATCATCCACTATTTATCTATATTTACCATCTTTGGCCACACTTTCCTTTGCATAGGATATAAAGATACCTTTTCTCAATGTTTGAAGGAAACAAAATCAATGACCAATGAAGATCATAATAACATCATTTGTATCTAAATCTGTAGTAGGTTCTTGACAGAGTATTTATTCAAAAAAGGTGTGGGCTAGAAATGTAAATGATTGATTATTCTAGTTGTATCATTTATTGATTCAGATATGCATCTCCACATCAATAGAAACAATAAAAACATTTAACTAACTAGAATCATATGCCATACCTATACCTTTTGCCAAAAACATTTACCTTGCCATTTTTCTTATTTTTGTTTCATACCCTACCATTTACCTTTCCCTATCACTTGGAGGAAACCCTCTTACCATTTTACCCAATATTAATACCATCATCATCATAAACAATACCCTATGTCATCCTACCATGTCATCTCTATTAAACCAATGCCTATTTTTAGCCATCCTACCCAACCCCTTTTGATCTCAGTTCCTTTAGTTTTTTATGCACCTTTTGTAAGGGGATTCTAGTCTAGTTTTAGTAGTTTTAAAATTCTCATTTCTAAATGATAGTTTATAAAAGTAGTGTGATAGTGGATCTAGCAAGTTCTTTTTCATTTATGATTGATAGGTTCCACAAATTATAATTACTTATGGGTAAATCTATGTTCCACCTTGTGTTACTAATTATAACCACCTATGGGCAAATTAGCATCATATACCTATGTCATTATTTCCTAATTATAACTACCTATGGGAAAATTAGGAACAACACCTTTATATTGCATTGTTGCATCACCTTGCCATTACTATTTTCATTTTCCTTGACATTTACCAAAATTTTTAGAACTTGTTGTGACTTAGTCGATTATCCCTATCTTTTTTTTTAGCAAAACTACTATGACTTGGGGTCTTATTGGGACTATGTAGGCCATGCTTGAATCACATTGAGGTTAATTCAATCCCCATTTTATATATGCTCTAACCATTTGATGAGTAACCTAAGCTAATTCTCTCTCCATTTTGAGAGTGGTATCTTGTCAATCTCTAACGAGTTAAGATATCTCAAAATTTTAAAAATATTCAAAATTTTCAAAATCTAAAAACATTTATCCTGTCTAAGCCTCGTTAGTCTTCCTCGATCTACCCTACTAGGGAAATCCATCATTAGGATGTTTTATATTGTGTTTATCTTTCAATATTTTTATGTGTTTATTTACTTAGTTATTTATTTATTTTCTTGCCTATTTGTTTGATTTTAGTATTATGCCTTGAATCAATTTATATGCATTCATTGGGTGATTCCTTGTGCATTATTATTGAGTCTAACTATATTCATACATCAACATTATCATCATGGCTTTTATCATTGGTGTATTATTTTCAATTGTTTATTAGATCAGGAGTCCATCTTTATGCATATTAAATCTAAATTTATCATGGTTTTTGATATCATGATGCATACTGTCACATGCCATAACAAAAATCAAATCAGGAAGTCTTACAAGCAATAAAACCATAGAAGTTTCTCCTTGGTAACCTTGGCAAATCCTCCCACCCTCTTTGATCAAATCAACCCACTAGCCATTATGTCTATATCAATGCTAATAAGGACAAGCATATCCATATTGGTAGGTAAAATTAAATCATTTCCATTAATCAACCTTTATTCTTCTATTCATCAGTTTTTGCATCCTCATGTGCATAGTTATTTATGGATTCTTTAGTCATTAGACCATCGTATCTACATTTGCACCCACCCATCTTTAATATGTATGATAGGTTATATCTTTGAGTTATGCTTACCAATCTACCCAATTGGGGCACAACTAAAAATCATTTTTTCAATCCAGGTCATCTTAATGATTATAATTTCCTATGGTAAAATTGTTATTTTGACTCATCAACCCTAATTTGGGTGTATGGCATTGTCACTGATTATAACCTCTTATGGGCAAATCAGTGTCTCAATATTTGTTACTAACTATAACCACCTTTGGTCAAATCAATACTTTTTAAATCAATGCATACAATCATTTTCTCATTTGGATTAATCTCACATAGGGGTTAATTTCATTCTTATTCTTGCTTCTTTTAGAGGGACCATCCATCAATCATATGTGACAGCCACTCCCTCAAGGGGGAATCATTATAGGCTTCCAAAACATTATTTGGAGCTTATTCTTCAATAATTATCTTCTTTTCATCCTAGTTAATTATTTGAGAATATATTAGTGTGCTTACATCTTGAAACATATTCCTAAATAGGGTAAAATTGTAGATACTTAAAATTGGCCATAATAGGCTTTCAACCAGACTTTAGACTGATTTCTAAAAATCATCACAAATTAAGCCTAGGAAGCATTGAACATCCCAAATTTGTTTGTGCATCATTCATTAAAGCTCATAATATCATTGATATATCCCTAATTAGGGTATCTTATTATATCCAATCATAACCTCTCATGGATTCATCCCTAAGGACCTTGCGACATCACAATAGTCAATTTGGCCTATGGACCTATTAAGTGGGGCACATGAACAAATATCAAATTTTGAAAGAGATAAATGGATAATCATAATTAATTAATAATCTAAACTAAATTAAATGCCTAGTTAAATTAGCCATGTGAAATTATTGAATAAATAAAAAATCAAATTCAAAAATGCAAATACCCAGACTTTCATTATGACCTTTGTGAGTTGTCAAGGTCTTTGGAAATATCCTAAAATTTCTCATTTTGGAGACCCATGACTATTCATTAACAATCATGATTAATTGATAATTGTTAACTCTAATAGGGTTATATTTGACTCACCTAGGTTAGGTTTGAACCTATTCCATGTTTAAAATCCACATTAACTCACCTTGGGTTGGGGTTAGATCTATTTGATATAAATACAATGCCTTACCTATTAAATTTGAAGATCTTTTGGGGTAAAGTTATTATGCCTAAATGTCTTCAAAATCTATAATAAACCAAATTTATAATGAAAGTTTGGAGAGAGACATAGGCTATTTTGTTGCAAGTAATGTTATAATGTCAAAATCTTGAGCCAAGCTACATCAAGCCACAACACAAGCCATGGTGCCAAGGAGAGAAGGAGTCAACAAGCTTAATTTTTGAAATAATATTTGATGAACAAGATAAGAAAGCCACTCAAAAAAGCATTTGGATCTCCAAAGGAAGGTAAAAGATTTTTTATATTTTGAATTTTAGTTCTGCTTTCATTTGTATTTTATTACTAAGCTCTCCCAAAGATTTAGGCTTGGAGTGTAAGTGTCAGTGTGTTTTTACTTGGGTTTTCATTACTTGAACTAGCATGTTACTAACCTCCATTCTTGGATTCCTATGATCACAAATGACATTCCCATTGGGACCTAAATCATATCACATATCAAGGAGACCAAAGTGCAGTTGTTAGTTTTTTAAATTAATGCTTGATAATATGAAAATTTTGATTTTTTTCTTTTTTTTGTATTCTATTTTTTAGTGATACACAGATTACATAGAGACTGACATTGGTTATAATAGAATTGACATTGATTCTGCTTGATTAACATTTATTCACCTAGAACTAACATCAACCACTATGTGCATCACCCAAAATTGATGTCAATCTCTGTGTATCACCCAGAATAGATGACAATCTCTAAGTAGAATAATAAGTTGATAGGCCATCTTTTGAAGTTTCATTTGGGTCATCTAGACTCAGTTTTTATGCTTTTTTAAAATCATGTGTTTTCTCCTAAATTTTTAGAATGTGTTATCAGTTTACCTTCAAGTTGTATAAATGTTTTAAAAAATATTAAAAACCCTGTAACACATTTTGCAGGACCCAAAGGCCACAAGGAGACATTTAAAACAGTGTTAGCTTATGATTTGAGACATTTAAAATGCTTGTAACTTACAATTTTCACATTTCAAATTGGTGTTTTAAGAATTTTTTTATTTAAATCATTTTTATTTTATTTCAAGCTTTCAACAATAAATGTGAAAGGGCTAAATTTCATAAACATTTCACTTTGGTGAATTAAAATAAACACTCACACTTAGATTACATAATCTTAAAAGTGTTTTGTTTTATGCTTGTTCTTTCAAAGTTGTTTATTTTTTCAAAATGAGTGACATGTGTATGCTCTCTCCCCATCCCCTTTAGGTAACTTAGGTGACCAAAATCTCTCTTTCTTTGCATTTGTGCCTGGTTCAAAGGCATGAAAAGAATGTCACTAAGGTTCTCCTCAAATCTATATGGTTTGGGTGATCTAAATGTGACCCTAAAGTATTTTCACTTGTCACTTATTTTCATGCATATTAGCTTATGAGCAACATTTCATCACCTCCTAATGGATTATCTAAGGAAGCTTTGACCTAGGAATTCATCCCTCAACATAATTTCAGCTCCACTCCATGGTGGGTTACACAAATTAAGGTTGTCTTACTAGGACATTTACTTGAGTGCTTAAGAAAACTCTATTATTAGGATACTACCTCATACCATAAGGTAAACTTAGACATCACACTATATTGAGCAAATGATGGATGTAGGGGTTGTGAAAAGCATAAGACCTTTTCATAACAAGTTGGTTGACATGGATCCAAATGATGTGAGTATATATTGTATTAGCCATACTTAGGACTATCTAGATGTGTGAAACATATAGTTATAGAACAACCCCACTCACCATGAAAATATTGTTTATGCAAGGAGAGTAGCCTAAAGTTCTATGTCACTGTATAATCTCTTGAGAGAAGGGGGTGTAAAAACCCTACTTATTCATGCACTTTTATTTTTTGATTAACACTTAAAATCCTCTCAAGAATTAGTATATTTATAGAATTCAATTTTAATACGTAACCTTGTTAGTTTTAGGATCTAGGACCTTATATTCAGATGTTTATGTCATTTTATCCTTTATTGCATGGTTTTGAGTCTAAAATATTTATTTTATTTGTTATGCCTTGTCAAAATGAGTTATGTTCATATGTCTCTCCTTCATTTGAATATTTCTTATGCTATCCATTTTTCATCACATACTTTTACCTTAGTATTTTGACAAATCTGTGTGTGTGTCATTTGATTAGAAAAGGTAACATTACACTGCCCAATCCATTTCAAATTTTGTACCTTTAAATCTTTAAACCAACCATTGATTACATTTTTAGAACATGATAACATCATTACACTACTTAAATTATTTCAAGAATTGTTTGCCTTATGCCAAATTCCAATTTATAATTAATCCATATGTGCCTTTTAGGTCTTTATCTAGTTCAATTATGTTGTTTAATTATATCTAGCTTGTTGTTTAAAGAATCCTAGATTCTTGAATTGAGTTTTTAATTAACATTGATAGGTTCAAATCTAAACATTTATTGATTTCTATTTGTGCCTTGTGTAATTTGGGCTTAGACACCAATGTTTCTCTTTTGGGTTGTGTGACTTAGGTTAATTATTTACCCACTTTCAAAATTATTTGTTTATGCCTAAATTTGGGAGAAACAACCTATATTCCTCACACCTTTTGTTTCATGCCTAATGCTAATTGACCAAGTTAATATTTGATTTTTTATGCCTAGTCTATGCTAAAGCATTTCAAATTTATTAGATTAAAACTCACCTTTGTTTAAAGTCTATTTTTGTGCTTGTTTTGCCAAAAGTCCTAGCACATGCCTATTTTGAGCCTATCTTTTGACACTATGTTTGACCAAAAGACCTAGCAACTTTTATTTTCTTAGATTATACTTATTTGGAACACTTTGGACCTAGAGTTTGGCATGCTAGTTTTTATTCATCCACTTAGCCTTTTGTGTATGAGACATTTTACGTTAGACATTTGATGTTAGATTATTTTAGACTAAGTTTAAACATAGACTATTTTGGAGATGTAGCTCTCCTTTGACCAAGTTAGACTAAGTTTGAATTGTTTGTCCTTCGGACATAATTTTTAATATTTTAAATAACTTTAGGCCTTTATTAGAGCTATCATTGATGTGGATATGTCTCCTTACACTTATGGTGGAAATAGGTATAATCCAAATTATGATAGAATAGCCATACAAAATGAATTTTTTTTAGACCCCTATGGGGAAGAAGTGGTTTGTAAAATAGATTTTTATCCTCCTTACAATCGTTAATTTGGGGAATAAAGCCAAGATCCTCAAGCACAATGTTTGGTGGTACATTGTTTTGGTAGGTTGACATATTATGTTTACCCTCTCACTAATCATGACATATATTCCTCTACCTATACCGTTAACACTCATTTATATTATGCAAGCAACCAAGCTCCATAACATCTAAAGACTACCATTTCTATTCTAGGATCGTATCCTTTGGCTTGTGCAAGTAACCAAGCTACATGATGCCCTAACATTTCTATACCATGACCTCATACTTTGTCTTGTGTAAGTAACCAAGCTCCACAATGCCCTACCATTTCTATTTTAGGACTTCATCCTTTGGCTTGTGAGAGAAACCAAGTTCCATGATACCCTATCATTTTTATACCAGGACCTCATCCTTTGGCTTGTGAGAGAAACTAAGTTCCATGATACCTTACCATTTTTATATCAGGACCTCATCCTTTGGCTTGTGTAATCAACCAAGCTCCACGATGCCCTACCATTACATACTATGACCTCATCCTTTTTTTTATGAGAGCTATCGAGCTTCACAATGCCTTACCATTACCATACCAAAACCTCATCCTTTGGAGTGTATGAGCAATCCAACTTTGTAATGCCCTAACATTTATATTCTAAAACCTCATCCTTTAGCTTGTGCAAGTAATCAAGCTCCATAATGCCCTACCATTTTTATTATAGGACCTCATCCTTTGGCTTGTGAAAGAACCCAAGCTTCACAATGCCCTACTATTTCTATAACAAGACCCTATCCTTTGGCTTGTGCAAGCAACCAAGCTTCAAAATACATACCATGACCATTCTAAGACCTCATCATTTGGATTTTGATATCAACCTCACTTCATAATGCCCTACCATTATCATTCTAGGCCATTCCACGTATAATAGTTCATTATCTAAACAAAGTTATCCAATCATAACTCAATGGGTCACTGCTACTATCCTAGGCCATAGATCAACATTTTTTAAGCCTATCATTATCTAACCACTATACATTTTTCATCCATTTCTAACCTTACCCCACTTAAAAAAAACCCTATCGATGTTTGAGCCATAATTGAGCCAATCAGTACCTCTCTAACTAATCCAATCATTTAAAGACCAATATGTGTTCAAAACTAGTATTTTACAACTAAATGTAAACCAAATCCAAGAGAACTAACTAATTCAAAATGTTTGTGTTGAACCACCCATTTATGACAAGTTAACTTGTGATGAATCACCATTCAGTCCTATACCTTTTGTCAAGGAGTCTCACTATGATAATCTAATCTTTGTTGAGTCACTTCTTAATGATTATTACCACCTTTGGTCAAATCATTACCTCAACCATATGCCTATTTTTCAAGACCCTCCCTTTTATAAGCTAGTCTCTATGGAGTTATCTCTTGAACTTTTTCCCCCTGTGGAGGAGTCTCACTTTGACAAACTAGTCTTTATTGATCCCATTATGTCATCAAAGGCCATTACTTGTCCAGTACTAAACATTCAATAAGACATTATTATAGTAGTGTCCACACTATATGAAGTATCAAAATTGAAGGTAGGTTCAATTCTTGAATCTATATCATACTTAGAATTAGAAGCAGAATCAATGTCAGTCTCAACATCGAATTCAGAGTCTCTTGAGTCAAAATCGTCTTCAAAATTAGAATATGTTTGTGGTTCTTACAACATTGGTTACACATGACCTAAAAATTAGTTTACATACATTTTTGATCCTTATACACTTTTTGAGGAGGATTACTTCAACTTTGACACAAGTTTTCCTAGTATCTTATATGAGAATTGTGTTGCCTCTTCCCATTCCATTACCATTACACATGCCATTAATACCAACCAACCTAGCCATTGTATTGACCTTTTACCTCCCACAAGTGTCAACTGGGATTGACAAAATCACACCTTATTTAACTACATCCATGGTGACATATCAATTTAACAATATTAGGGGAACTAAGACCACATTCATTTAAAAGAAGAAAAATCTCTTAGTGAAACCTTTTAAGAGGTGTTAGGGAACAATCAAAGTCCAAACTTAGCATCTTCTAGTGAAACATTTTTAGAGGCACTAAAAGACAATCAAATTCAATATTCAATATTCCTTAGTGAAACCTTCTTGAAGGTACTATGAGATAATCAAGATAACTTCATTGGTGAAAAACTCATTGAGGCACAAATAGCTGAGCACAAAAGTTATTTTCTTCTTGATGAAGACATTATCAAAAATAACATCAAAATATATTCTAATCTACAGCCTAATCAGATGGTAGTTACTCTAATTCCCAAAAAAAATATAGTGGTCCTATCGAGAGAATATTAAGAAGTCTTCAACCCTACCACATCCAAAGTTATGTCAAATCTAGAATCAACAAAATTATGTGTGCTTGAATATCTTGATCTTTATTTATTACCTAACCATTATACATTCCATTACTTTTCCAAATCAAACTAATCACCCACTATTTATCTATATTTACCATCCCTAGCCACACTTTCTTTTCATAGGCTATAAAGATACCTTTTCTCAACATTTGAAGGAAATAAAATCAATGACCAATGAAGATCATAACAACATCATTTGTATCTAAATTTGTAGTAGGTTCTTGATAGAGTACTTATTTAAAAAAGGTGTGGGCTAAAAATTTAGATGATTTATTATTTTGGTTGTATCATTTTTTTATTAAGATGTGCATCTCCACATCAGTAGGAACAAGAAAAACATTTATCTAGCTAGAATCATATGTCATACCCATACCTTTTACCAAAAACATTTACCTTGCCATTGTCATTTGCCATTTCTCTTATTGTTTCATACCCTACCATTTACCTTTCCTTATCACTTGTGAGCAACCCTCTTACCATTTTACCCAATATTCATACCATCATCGTCTTAAAAATGCCCTATGCCATCCTACCATTCCATCTCTATTAGACCAATGCCTATTTTTAGCCATCCTATGCAACCCATTTTGATCTTGGTTCCTTTGGTTTTTCTTGTACCTTTTGCAAGGGCATTATACTATGATTTTAGTAGTTTTAGAATTCTCATGTTTAAATGATAGTTTATGAAAAAATGTGATAGTGGATCTGGCAAGTTTTTTTTCATTTATGATTGATAGGTTCCATGAATTATAACTGCTTATGGGAAAATCTATGTTCCACCTTGTGTTACTAATTATAACCACCTATGGGCAAATTAGTTTCATAGACCTATGTCATTGTTTCTTAATTATAATTGCCTATGGTAAAATTAGACAACACCTTTACCATGCATTGTTGCATCATCTTACCATTACTATTTTCATTTTCCTTATTGTTTACAAAAAAATTTAGAAATTGCTGTGACTTAGTCGATTCTCCCTATCTTTTGTTTCGGTATAACTACTATGACTTGGGGTCTTGTTAAGACTATGTAGGCCATTCTTGATTCATGTTGAGGTTAACTTCTTTCCCATTTTCCATATTCTCTCACCATTTTATGAGCAACCTAAGCCAATGCTCTCTCCATTTTAAGAGTGGTATCTTGTCAATCTCTAATGAGTTAAGATATCTCAAAATTACAAAAACATTCAAAATTTTCCAAATCCAAAAACATTTGTCCTATCTAAGCCTAATTAGTCATCCTTAATCTTCCCTAATATGGAAAAACCATCATTAGGATGTTTTATATTGTGTTTATCTTTCATTATTTTTATGTGTTTGTTTACTTAGTTGTTTGTCTGCTTTCTTACCTATTTGTTTACTTTCAATATTTTTCCTTGATTTAGTTTATATGCATTTATTGGTGATTCCTTGTGTATTATTAATGAGTCTATCCATATTCATACATCAACATTATCATCATGGTTTTTATCATTAGTGCATTATTTTTAATTATTTATTAGATTAGGATTTAATCCTTACGCATATTAAATCTAAAGTTCTCATGGTGTTTGATATCATGATGCATGCTATCACATGCTATAAAAAAAATTAACTTAGGAAGTCTTACAATTAATAGAGCCATATAAGTTTTTCCATGGTAACTTTGGCAAATATTCCCACCCTCTTTGATCAAATCAACTCATTGACCATTATGGTTATATCAATGCTAATAAGGACAAGCATATTTGTATTGGTAGGTATAATTGAATAATTTCTATTGATCAACATTTATTATTATATTCATCACTTTCATCACTTTATGCATCCTCATGTTCTTGGTTATTTATGTATTATTTATTCATTAGACCATCGAATCTATGTCTGTGCTTGCTCATCTTTAATTTGTATGATAGGTTATATCCTTGAGTTATGATTTCCAATTTTCCATACTGGGGAAAAACTAAAAATAAAATTTTCAATCTGGGTCATCTTAATGATTATAACTTCCTATGGGAAAACCATTACTTTGACTCATTATCCCTAATTGGGGCATATGTCATTACCACTGATTATAACCTCCTATGGGCAAATCAATGTCTTAATATTTGTTACTGACTATAACTACCTTTGGTCAAATCAATACTTTTTAAATCAATTCATACAATCATTTTCTCATTTGGATTAATCTCACATAGGGGTTAATTTCATTCTTCTCTTTTTTATTTTTGAGGCACTATCCATAAATCATATATGTCGGCCACTCCATCTAGGGGGTATAATTATAGGCTTCCCAAATATATTTTTGAGATTCTTCTTCAATCATTATCTTCTTTTTGGCATGGTTCATTATTTGAGTATATATTATTGTGCTTACATCTTGAAACATCTTCCCAAATAGGGGAAAACCATAGACACCTAAAATTGGCCACAATAGGCTTTCGACTAGACTTCATATTGATTTCTACAAATCATCGCAAATTAAGCCTAAGAATCATTGAACATCACAAATTTTCTTGTCCATCATTCATTAAATCTCATAATACCATTGATTCATCTGTAATTATGGTATCTTATCACATGCAATCATAACCTCTCATGGATTCATCCCTAAGCACCTTGTGGCATCGCAATAGTCAATTTGGCCTATGGACCTATTAAGTGGGGCACATGAATAAATATCAAATCTTGAAAGAGATAAATGGATAATCATAATTAATTAATAATCTAAACCAAATTAAATGCCTAGTTTAATTATCCATGTGCAATTAATGAATAACTAAAAAAGGAAATTCAAAAATGCCATGGTGCCAAGGAGAGAAAGAGCCAACAAAATTCATTTGCAAAAGACTCTTTGATGTACAAGCTGAAAAAGCCACTCAAAAAATCATTTGGATATCCCAAGGAAGGAAAAGGATTTGATGTCTTTTGAATTTTAGTTGTGCTTTCATTATTATTTTGTTACTAAGCTCTCCCTAAGTTTTAGGCTTGGAGTGTAAGTGTTAGTATTATTTTATTCAATTTCTCATTACTTGAAATAGCATGTTACTAACCTCCCTTCTTGGATTCCTATTATCACAATTACCATTCACCTCATTGGTGTTCTCCTTATGAGTTTCAATATAAGACCTTAGATAAGACCAGGCATTTATTAAAAATTAGTGTATTAATTCCCATTAATTTGTTCCAACATTAACATTCACCTCATTAGTTTTCTCCTTGTGAGTTACAATATAAGACTTTGGATAGCACCAGGCATTCCTCACAAATTAGTGAATTAAATCCCATTAATTTATTCCAGCATTATTAGTACCTCATTGGTGTTCCCTTTATGAGTTTCAATAGAAGACCTTGGATAGGACTAGAAATTCCTCAAAAAATATTTTAATATAGATACAAACATCAATCTCCACTCATATTACGTCTTCCAATCTGGATCTTAACCTAACTCTAAAATTTTACCCACAAATTCTATTATTTGATCATATTAATCATATAACTAACTACACCCTCAGTCTTTCATAACCTCAATTCTTCATTATAACTTTAGGAACATATCCACACACCATTTATGGTCTTTTTTTATCATAACAAACTTACATATAATCACTTGGAATATCTATTCACTCACTAGTTTCCTTTACACACCCATTGTTTAAACAAGACTAGGATTCCCTATAGATCTCAAAACACATAAAAATTTATGTTTTGAATCATCCACAAATTTTTACAATAGAATAAAAAAATTAGATACCTTTTACCACATTTCATCTTTTTCTAAAGTTATAATTCACCATTCACTATGTAGGTACCTTTTCTCTCTCATATTTCTTTCTAATTAGGTCTTTCTAGGCCTAATTACTTCCATAGAGATAGAAATAATACTAGGACATATGGTACCAGTCCAAAAACCAAAAAATTTGTATATCACATCTAATGAAGTTAGATTACAAAGTTTTGTGAAATTCCATGGGTGGAATCATTAGTTTTTCCACATTTCATTTCTAACCCTAACTGTTGTCTGTTTAGGCTTGTGTAAGGTTGAGGGATTAAAAATTTGAATTATTAGGTTTTGAAAACACTTAAATCACTTTTGAGACATATTTTATGTATATATACCCTTTCCCCATCTTCTCCAATAGGTTTTAAGTATTAGTTCATCACCAAATGTTTATCAAATATATATTTGCAAAGTTTTATTCTAGTTTAGGATGGTTTTAGACTTATTGACACCATAATTCACTTGTAAACATTATCCACTCATTATTAATCTACCACTCATCCCTTTATACTTTATCATTCATGTTTCAAAGGTTTTCATTATTTTATAGGCCTCCAAACTACCAAATCTTATTTGAAAATGTTCTTTTGAAGAGACCAGTAGGGTTTAGCAAGAAAAGTAAATCTCACAACTCATTACTATCACTACACATACATCCTCATACCTTTAAATCACCTCAAACCATTTACAAACAACCATGATTATCTTCCCTAACAATTTCATCTTTTTTAGCTGGATAAATCCAAAAACACACAAGGTTTTTTGTTCTTTAGGGTTTCAAACCAAGACATGGGCCAAGAGCACTCCTAATGGACTTATTTGAATTAGACACATTTTCCCAAACACTTTTCACATAAAAATGGTTTCACCATCCCTAATATAGCTTAAAAAACAAACTCAAGGCATGACCAATGTCAAATCTCTTCAAAATAGCAATTTTCCAAAACTGTAGAAGTCCTTTATCACTCTATTTGACCTAAACATTCCAAAGAAATTTAAGATAAATGTTACACATAAATACATTAAATCATTAATGTTATATTATCTTAAAAACTGTCTTGGTGTTTATCAAATTTATTTCATTAGCTTAAACAATCTCAATGGTGCTAAAACTAACACCTAGTCCAATTGCAACTCTATAGTACTACTTTATAACCTGTAACTACTATCAATATCTCATTAAAAGACCTAAAGGGAATTAAAATACATCCAAATATGTTAAAATACATGATAATACAATAATTAATATGTTAAACACAAAAAAATTACACATCTTTTATTGATCCATAAAGAGTATCTACATGAGTCTCTCACTGTTCTACCCTTGTTCTACATGGAAAACACATTTTATCTTTTGTTTTTCTCCATATCTCCTTCTCTCCTCGGATCCGTATTATACTCTATTAACTCCTCTATAACACTAAATCTACCTCCATCATTTTATTCTTATTTTTATATAGAAATATGTAAAACAAACTCCTTTTTGGCATTGACCTCACGTTGTAAGGTGGTTGTGATTTTACTATTCTTATCTTACCTTATTGTTTGCCATCATATGAAAGAGGAGACACCCTTAGACACATACTAGGATCATCTAGGACCCATTTTAAACATAAATATTTTTTTATAATTCATGAAATACCCCCAAAACACTCTACAGGCTTATTGATAATTTGAATTTTCAAAAATGGATTTTTGGTAGGAAACACAAAATAGACTAATAACACACGTTCCAATGACTCTCAAGGATTATAAAATAACCTAAGGACACTACAAGACCCCCCTTACACCGGTACAATATCAAAAATTATAAACTTGAATATTCTAAAATACTTACACCTATGTTTCATTATTTGACTTATAGTTACATTTTTTTTTCTTTTCATAATTCCCATGTTGATTTAGTATGATTGATTAATTTTATTGTACATTTATTTTTTATTCCATTTGTTATAACATTTTTTCCACTGTATTAATAAAATTCATACTTCCTATCTTGATTTAGTATGACTTATATTTTTTTTCATTTTGTGTAATTTACTTATACATGGTTCTAAACATTTTTTACTTTTACTTTACCATTTTGGTTTACTATGTTTATTCGTATTTTGTTTTCACACATTTCCAATTGTGATTTATTATGTATTACATTTTATGATTATTTATATACTTTTCCAAATTATATGATTTTATTTTTAACCATGTATGTGTGTCACATAATACTAGAAACTAAAATATACATCACATATTTTCCATAGGATATACAAAAAAATTAAAATGCATGTTCTAGAAATGAAATACATCTATACATCCATAAATAACATTAGTAGAACTCATAGATTAAGAAATGACCATATCAATATATAAAAAGTGTCTAATACAAGTACAAATACAATGTCTATAGCTCTAAGGTTGTGCTTTATCATGTATATTTAGTGGCCAAGCCACACTACCCATAGATGCATGTGACTAGCCCCTCTAAATAGTCTATTATAGTGAGGCAGTTTGGGATCTCAGACCATCAACTTATCCCTATATATTTTCCACTTTGGACTACACACATCCAAGCTCTATTTTAGTATCCATATGGGTAAATAACTCCTAGGCTAATGCCTTCTAGGCTTGTGAATATCCATCTCCAACTCTATGGGTTAATTATCACCCATCCCCTCATGCCTATAGATCTCAATCCATCTTTCCAACCAAGAAAAACCAACTAGAATACATTAGGGTAGTTGGTACAAGAGTATCAGCCATGGTAGTAGTATCATGATGCAATAACACCCCATCTAAAATATCATGGTGTGTAACCTAAACTATGGTACCCCATCTAACTCCTCCTTAGTAGTATCTATAAAACAAAAACTAGATGTACATTATATCTCACTTGTATATATCTCCAAAATATCTATCCATATTAGTAAAATATACAACTAAATTTCTAGTGATTTATCCAAAAACTTAAAGCATTACTTACCAACACCGGTGTCACCAACCACGATCTCCCATTAGTCCAACCACTAAGCACCTCCATTCTAGGCTACTTCTACACTAATACAAAGAATAGTGATACTACTTATGTATGTTGTGTTCCTCTCCTCATCTATTTATCTATAGACTATTTTGTCTAGATTATTCCATGGGATCTCCATGTGTGACCATTCTCTCATGTGTCCTCTCCCTCTAATGGTGCCTCCATATCTTAGTTGCTCATGGTGGTAGTTATAGTCCTAGTTATAGTCCCTTTTGTGTTTTCGCAATAGCCTCACTTGCATCCTCACCTTATACATCTAACACTATCACTTCCTCTACTTTTATCCTAGCCTCCCTCACCTCTTATTGCTAACCTATGCAAGTTCTCTCTCAATGAGGCCTAATGGCATGTATCTCTATAGGCACACCTACACCCCCTCTACCTATAAGCTCTCTAGCATGTCATTCCCAATAAGTAATCACTACTATGGGATCCATCAAATATGGTAAGCCTAATTATCTAGGTATATAAGCTACAGGGTGTGGCTTGACCCATGAGGTAAAGTACTTAGTAATACACACATACCAATCTAGTAGCCATAATATCCCAAGTCATCCAACTAGTTATAATATCCATATAGGGATACCATAAAATCTTCCCATGAGTAATTGTCTTTAAGGTTGGGGCATGGGGAACAACATGTTCTATATGATCTTGTCACCACCTCAGCGCCTAAGGTATCTTATCAACCCCAACATGGGGAAAGCCAATTGGCCAGTACATAGGAAACCTATCATATATCCATCCACTCAATAAAATCATGGGGCTCATAGTCTATTAGCCTCATATCAGCATGCCATACATGTGCATGAGTTGTACCTAAATAAATTAGCCAAAATCATATAGGGTACCCTACTCTAAGATCATTTTACATAAGGCTAACACATATAGTGGTACCTTCCCATCTAACTTGTGACATACTACATGCACTATCATAAGTCCTATCATGACCTTCTAAATATCTATAATGGTCGAGATATATACATCAAAAAACATACCCATCATCTAGGATAAATCCTATTTGAGCCAGTCACCCATCAGGTTAGGGCTTACCTCTCCTCCTCAACCTATAGTACATTACAAATAATAAGAGTCCTGATAACGGGAAGTCCAAACAAGACATGGAAATACTTGAAGGTGATTCCACCTCTATAGTGTCCCCATCCACATCCCATTAAAAAGTGTTGGTCAGTTTCTCCCATGCTCTTAAGAACATGATGATTAGATCAGCATTGAGAGGGATCCTTTGTATCTCCATGATGCCTCCAAATCCTAGGGAGGCTAGCCACAGTCAATCATCATCTATCAATCTCTCTAGTAAATTTGGCAACCAAGATGCATCTACCAGATGTCAAAATCTCCATCATCTCTAAAAAATGTCAAACACCATATAATATATTAGATCTCAATATAAAATGATTAATATATATTCTTAATTTTTTAAAATTTATAAGATTAACTACTTCATCAACCTTCTCTTATTATTGTATTTTTCCCACCCTTTCCCTATATATTCAACCCTTTTTATACTAAATTTTCCCTATCACCCCTCTTTACCAACTATGTCATCCCTCTCCTATGTAAGCAACCCATTTTTCCAAACACAATCAACCCTTTTTAATACTAAATCAACTCGTTCCTCATATTTTCCTACTAGTTCATCCTTATGCTATAAATTTGGTCATATTTAACAAACTACCTCAACCCCCTATTTCATACTAAATCATCCAGCATGCACTAAGTCAGCCCAATCCACTTTCTAGCTGATTTGGTCTTATACTTCTTAATCAATCACCCCTATCAATAATAAGTCAACCCTCTACTATGCAATCAACCACTTTGTTACCTATCACTCTTTTCAACTTAGTTGATTTGGTCAATTCTATTAAAAAATGGTGGCAACTTTTCAACTATTTACCATAAATTCCTTAAGCATTTATTTTTATGACCCTTTCCTACCCATTGACCCAGTTTGTTCCTAGTTTACCTAAAGAAATTCCTAGGGTAAATTTTTTCTACTTAAAATTTCCCTAATATTTATTTATTTGTACCTAGTTTAATTTTTAAAAAATCACCAAAAAAATTAAAATTGATGTATTACTTACCTAAGTTGTGTTAGATGTTGTTGTTAGGCATTCTCCATGTCACCTATGTCATATTCTCACCATGGTCAATGTCCATGCTTGTCTAGGTCACTTAGATCTCTATTTCTCATAATACCAAAATTGCAAATGAATTATTTTTTACCCTATTTATATTTAAATTTTAAAATTCTTTAACTATCAATTATTTTCACCTAGATTTTATTTTTCACTCATAACTTTGTTTCTAATATTTCTTTTTCTAAACCAAAAGATGTTTTCGAATCTTGACATCATAGAAAAAAATTCTACATGTTACATGTATGTTTTACAAAAAATTCAAATTTTCACTTATTTTACAGGTTCACCTAATGTTCCCTACATTAGACACCTTTGCATTTCTCTCACTTCATTTCTACTCTAAAACACTAATCTAAGTAAAGCTATGTATTTTTCAATTTTTTTCCTTTCATTTATCTTATTCAATTCTTACTACAATTTATTTAGCTCAACATTGTGTTTTGTGTTCCTTTCTTGAGACACCATCTCGTGTTGTAACTATGTGATGTGTGATGAGCTTCAAGTGGGATACACACACACACACACACACACACACACACACACACACACACACACACACACACACACACACACACACATAATATTTTTTAAACTTTATCAATTGTTAATGATTTATATCTTGTAATAACTCATTGAGTCTCAATCTCTCTAAGTGTATGCCTTAAAAGGTGCACCAAAAAATGGGTGGGCATACCATTGGTGCTTCACAAGATTTTTGTTCCCTATACCACCACTTAAAATCAATACAAATCCCTCCTATACTTTTACCTAATATTTTACACCTCCCTTACATGTTCCTCTAAGTAATTTACTACCTCAAATAACCCATAACTAATCCAAACTTATTTTTACCATCCTCCAAACACACTCAAATAGGTCCACCCTATTCTAGGAATTGAGCACATTATGGGACTCAGTCATCCCCATCAACTTAGTCCGGGACCTAACTACTCTATTTCCTAACTAACTAGGTTGATTGGGCCCACTACATTGGATTAAATTCTAAAAGGGTTTAGTATTAAATCTAATTATATAAACACATCTTTTACCTCATTTCCAATAGAGAGAATCATTCATTTGTGCTTATTTATATGCTTATCTACCATTCTACTTAAGGAGTCATTGTTTAGGGTTTCATACTTATTTAAAGAAGAATATTATCTTATAACCTAGAGTTGACCTATCTTTTCTATCCTTACAAACCAAAAAAACCTCTTGTAAATCACCATTATCCAAGGGAGAGATTCAGACTTGACAGGTTCATCTTCAAGGTAGGTATTCCCAACTCTTACTCCTCTTTTGTTAGTAGATAGATTTGCATTTATAATGGCTTATAAATGTATTTGTCTCTCCATGCTGAGGATTACCTTTAAAATTGGCTTGATTAGAGTTCTTATTTGCATGTTTATTATTTATTTTTATCCCCCATTTGTGCCATAAACTTTGGTGAACACTATATTAGAGTTACTTTACTTTATCACAAACCATAGAACCTAGGTAGGGTTATTATGTGGTATTAATTGACTAGAGGATTTTGAACCCTTTATAGTGATATTTTACAATAAGATACCCTTTAGTTAAGTCTAGAATATCCATATTGGCCATGACCTTGATTTTCTAAATGTAATAATAAGCAAAATGGTTAGTTTGATTTATCTTCTTAGAGATAAGATTAATTTATAAATCAGCTTCACTTTCTCTTGTATATACATACTACCATATGAGTCTCATAAGAGATGCATAATCAATGTGTCATGTATCAAATATATGAAGAGTGATCATGTGTGATGTGTGATGAGGTATCTAGAATCTGAGAATTAGATGTACTAAGTGATTTATAGCTAAAATTACCTATGGAGTAGGGTTATGAATATGTGAAGCTAACTTAACTGGCCTATGAACTATGGTGCATTTTGGAACCCATATAGTAAAATAAGTTGTAATTGGTGTGGTTTCTCTCTACTATAACACTAATATGTGTGGTGGTTGAGAGAGAGGCCATCTAAAATCCATAACATGTCTCTTAGGTAAGGGTCTCTCTAATAAATGTCTCTATGGGAGAGTATGCATACATGGTACTACTATAAGAGTAGACCTCACTTGTACTAGTGTCTCAACTAATACTTGAGGTGTGATAATAGAATATGTGACTAGAACTATAACTGGTGATTTTTGTATAAGTGGTTATGGAATAGGTAAAGGATACTCATATAGAAGGCCCTCAAATATAACCACCTCATTAATATGTATATATATGAGACATATGTGTATGGCAGATGGAATGAATTGAAGCTATTGTATCCAAGGCCTACCTAATAACATATAAAATATTCCTACACTAGGTACTACTATGAATATGATGGCCACATGTGCAGGCCTAGCATATAATGAAAGTATAATATCCCTGATAGAGATCTAAACATGGCCACTAAAGCCATGAATAAGTATATCTATATGATAAATATCCTAATTTGAATAACCCAAGTGATGTAGATGTGTGATAGTACACATGTTTAATCTTAACCCATTGTCAACCATGGCACTCTAAATAGGATGATAATCAATGTAGGCTCGTATAAAGAGTACATATAAATCTATGTCATTGTCAACTATATCTTGCTCTAAAAAAGTGATAAGAGGTCTAGATGGAACTATAGTATGATACACCCTAATGATATTATGTAGAGGATGTCGATCCACTATATGAGTTTAATAAGATGCTGGTGGTGGCTATGCCTGATATGTTTAATGAATACTTGAAGTGCCTATTGTCTCATTAGTTATATGTTTTGGAAACATATCTAAAAATATTTTTAATATTTTTGCTTCCATTAGTGTGGTATAGGTGCCTCTATAGGAGTGGTACATTAATGATATTATCTTCTATCAAATTTTGTATCTTATGTTGCAAGCTAATGCATTTATTTATAGTTTGGCCTAGTTCTCTTTTATAGTCATAGAATGCATTGACATCATAATTATTTGGAAGATGCCTAGTTGTATCAACCTCTTTGATGGGAGGGAGAGATATGACATTTCATTCCAAGAGTTCTTATAGAACCCATGTTGGAGACAGAGGAAGAGCTATAAAATGTATCCTTAAAAGAGCTGATAAAACCATGTGAGGAGTTAGCTCTAAATTTATATTAACTATCATTTTTGAATCATTCTCATTCTCATTGGGTTTCACCTTATATGGAGGATTATTATAAATCTTAGTAATTGAATTGAATCTAGTTGTGTACTATAGTTTGTCCATGGAGAGAAGATTGACTTCCCATTATTTCATTATATGGAAAATATATATGAATGATGGAAACTTATTTAATAGGATAGTTTTGTGTAATGTTGGTAACAAACTCTTCTTGAATATGTCATGGAGTTATATATTTTCTATGGGGCTAGTCAGCTTTTCTAATATAGTTTTATATCGTAAGACATATTCAGCTATTGTCTCATCATATTTTTGATTGAGTTGTGTCACTTGAGCATAGGAAACCTTATCACTAATGTTGATTGAAAAAAGTGCCAAAAATATATCTACCAAGGAATTAAATGTTGTGATAGACTGATTAGGAAGAACATAAAATCAATGTAATGCATAGTCTTTTAAACTACAAGGGAATAAATTAGTGAGGAGATAATCATTAGACACATAGTCCAAAAATATTTTATGGAAATTTCATAGATGGTGCTCTATGTCACCTTTAGAATCATATAAAGTAAGTCTGGGTGCCATAAATCTAGATGGTAAAGGAGTTGTCTCTATATGTTATGCCGAAGGTGTATGTAAAATAACATGAGAATCCAAGGCATGAGATGGTCTAGTGGCATCCTAATGAAGATGTAACACCTTGGCCTAAAAATCATGGATACCATGCATAAGGTATTGTACATATATAGAGAAGGAATGTGTACTAGCCATATTCATAGGAGGTGTTTTCATTATTTAAGGTTATTGAGTTAGAATAGGTTGTTGTAGAATCTAAGTTGCCCCATAGTAGGTGTAACAATATTAACATCTAGGGGTTAAAATATTAACCATAATTGAATTTATTAAGCTCTTCATAGACAATATGGATAAGCTCATATTGTGTATTTGAATGTTTAGAAATGAAATCTTGTAATTATCTCTTATCAATCTCATCAAATTAGTTATTGAATTCTATCATTGTAGGTTTGAATGTAGGAAAATAAAATGTTTAATATTTTTAACATTTTATTAAATTTAATATATTAAATATTACCAAAAAAATTAATAGATCAGATTTGAGATTATGGAATTAATTTTTTTTAACATAGAAAATAGAAGGATACAAACCCTAAGAGCATCTCAATCTAGGGTTTGGTTAGTATTCTAAGTAAGTTAAGTTCACTAAAGGATTTAACTTTAATGACTTATTATATGTAAATCCTAGGTTATTAAAGGGTTTGAGTATAGTAAATCAAGGGAGAGATATGAAATAAATATAGCTATGGATTTGTATAAGAATTGACCTAATCTAATATTTCTAAAAATATAAATTAATGACACAAATAAGTAATTAGCTAAAAACTAACTAAGATATATGATCTAGGGGTTAAAAACTAGTGTATAAGTTGATCTAAGTGTCATAAACATGATCCAAGTTTTAAGAACACTCCTAGATAGTAGTGTGGTACCTTAGATAGTAGTGCATTATGCTAGTGTCTTCCCTACTACACTACTATCCCTTATGTATAAAAATGTGTGATATTTAGGGTGCACCTCTCGCTAAGTCTGATCTACTTGTGCATATGTGGATGATCCCTAATTCATTGTTTATGCATTGTTTTTGACTGATTTGTGATCAAATCCTATACTTTCATGTTATTAGGGTATTTGAAGAGCACAAGTATAAAAAGTGTGATTTTATCAAGGTAGGTTGGAAATCCTCACTACCTAGTTATGTTGAGAATTTCATACATACCAATACTTTGAGAGGGGATCAATCCCATTGTAGTTATCCCAATCTAAAAGCTAGTGCAAGTACAAGTGAATGCTAGTATAAGTGTTGACTTGAGTGATTTGAGTGAGGCTTAAGACTATAAATATATGTAATGTGAGCTTAAGATAGTTGTAGATGACTATATGTATAAGTATGGTAGAATAAGGATAGATGACCTTGATTTTGCACCATATGTTCTGAACTAGTTTGAGGGTATTTGCATCTAATTTTTATCTAGTGGATAAAGGGATAAAATTCATGTATTTATATTTATTTAGTTCTTGTGAAAAATGTGAAATAGGTATAAGATGACCCTATGTATCTTAGGAATTGAAAATATATCCATTGGCGTTGAAATTAGGTAAGGAACACTATCACAGTCCTTTTATCACTAGTGTAGTGTGCTAGTGTCCAAAGAAGTGAATTAGTGTCAAGGTGACATAAACTAAATCACTAAGGGCTTAGATCCCTAGGTGAAGGTTTAGGACATATTTTATGGTGTTTATGTGTGTTTAATACCCACATGAAAATGGATAAGGGTTAAAGAGGCCCTAAAATAAGACTAGGGCTAAGGTAGGGATGGGTGGTCTCAAGTAACACTCATTGCATTCAAGTGACATTTTATATGACTAATATATAAAAGGACAAGTTATTGGATTTTTACCTACTATGAATTAAATTTACCTAGATATTCATAATATTGGCCTATTTTAGTTTAGGTAATGTCTACTAATGCAATTATGGGCTAGAAATAAGTTCAAATTGACTAAGCCATCTAGGAACTTCCACTATGTGAAGTAGAGAATTAAGACCCAAAATTGATACTACCCTTATAAATATTGGTGATGATCTTAGAGACCAAAAATTATGGCCACTTTAAATATTCATTTAGTTGAATAATTTTATATGTAATGTTTATGACCCCTTTGGCATCTTGTCTCATTGTTTTGGTGGTCTGTCAAAAGTGATTTTTGATGCATTCAAAGAGAATACAAACTAAAACATCCAATACATATTTGTTAGGGATCCCCCTAGATTCCCTATTTTATTTCTCATTAGTATCTAAGTGAATGTAATTGGCCTTAGATGTGTGTTTTATAAGAGATTTACCTCGAGTCGAAAGTCTAATTTATTGTGCCATGGTCATAATATTGATGAACATCATAACTTCCTTAGATATATGGATCACACTTTCATTGTAGTTACTGAGAAATCTCATCAATGATTATTATAATTGAATGAATTTAGGTAGTTTTATCTTTATATGGATCAAATCCTCACAAGGAGTGTTGGAGAGCTAAGGCTCCTATTTATGTTGTTAATATCTGATCTAGAATAAATAAATTATCTTATAATGTGTCAATGAATTCAAATAGGTCTAAATCATCATATCTTGTGTGTCTAAATGAAATAAAAATCCTCATTTCTTCCTTATATGCATCTTTGAGGTAAATTAAAAGTTGTGAGTGATCAATGGTTATGGTTCTAGTAGCATTCAAATGATAGCTTCAACTAAACTAGTGATGGTAAATAATCCATACAAAAATGAATGAATTATGCATAAATTATAGAGGGAACATTTTTTTTAAAAGTGTGTAATGTAATTGTGTTATTTATGACCTATTTTATATATATTTCTCACTTGGATCTTTTTGACATGTCATTTTGAATGTGCCAAGTTGTCCACACATTATTTTATGTGTTAAATTAGTTATAACCATCTATTGAGAATTTCACATTAGCACTTTAATGCCTTTAAGAAATGGTTTAGATTATGGGATTTATTTATTTGATGCATTGTATTTTCCCTCATTCACTTTCTTTTATTGTACATCCCTTGATGCTGACACTCAATCCACTTTGGAAAATATGTAATATTTCATGTATGTCATCATTACCAGCTTTTCGAATGACCATTAATTGTCCTTCCTACATAATTTTGTTTTCAATGCCTCATTAATAGACTTAATTAATGACTCTTGTGTTGACTTTGCATAACATTTTTTTATTTTGATTTGGATTGATTTCATTGTTTCACTCTACAACTTTGACTTTTATAATTTGGTTATGATGTCTTACGATATAGAAATAACACTACACAACTACACTAAAAATGTAAAACCAAAATAAGAAAATAATAAATTAAACAAAATCCTAATTTGCATGGTATTACTCTTCACCCCCTACTATTTTTATGTGATATCTAATATAGATTATTGATGGTAAGCCTTAAGTCTGCATCTATTTACATGTACTAGGAGAATGGTTCCCTAAAGGTCCTTTAACATAATTATTCATGAAAAATAATGAATAATATAAGGTCCTTTCCATTAGTTGTGTAGCTTCCATGAAAACGCCTAACATTTACTATCATATAGTAATACTACTTTTTCAATAAAAATCCCTTTGGATCATAGATTTTGATCATGCCTTTATTTTTTAATTTGCTTGCTAACTTCATGTGTCCATTGTGTTCTTTGCCTATTTTATTCCATCATAGTTAAATCCATAATTCATACCTAAAGAGAGTCCTAATATCTTAGTCACATGATCATTACAAAACACAAACTAGGGATAATTTATTTTATTGGCATGACTACTTATCTGTAAAAAATTTAAAATCAAGAGAAACATATTGCACACTTGTAGTTTGTTTTATATTCCCATAGGATCACATAAATTTGATCCTTTCAATTATTCATTTTAGTATTACATATTTTTGTGAGCATCTTACCAATGACTTTGTTTAATGTCTTTTCCTACCCATTGGCTTGTGGATGATATGTTGTGTTATTATGGTTTACCAGAGTCTTTATGGTGATATTTATGAAATGCATTCCTATGTCACTAACCAACTTCATAGGACATCCAAATATGGTTATAATATTCTCACACATAAATTTGGTTCAATCCTTACAATTTTGCCTTGGCACCAAAAAAAATTCTACCCATTTAATTAATTAGTTTATCATAGTAATTGTATACAAAGGGAAATGCAACTTATCTTTTAATCAATCCTAGCTCAAAAAAGATAAATACTACTTATACTTATAATTTTTGATACATTAAATATTCAAATTCATGACCAAGATGGATCCACTAGACCTAACCAAGGGATCTCTTACCATAATAACATCACTAGAGAGTGTTCCAAAGCCTCTAGTTGTCGGGAAATAAACCAAAAGCACACAATTTGATTACCAAACCAAGCAACTATAATATGTGGAAATTAACTAGATTCACCAAGTAACTAGAATTCAGAATAACACAGCATATGAGAGACAATACACAACTTGTATTAACACTTTATACAGAAAAGAATACAATAAAGAAGATGCCACTTCTTCTCCACCACCTCTTCAGAGGCTCGCCACACCTCAAGTGAATAGTAATTCTTCTCCCCAAAGCTCTCCCTCTCAGGTCCCAACACCCAACTCAAATACAGAGTTGGTGTTCACCTCCCGTGCTCCACGCACACCACAAGTGCTCCACGCACTCCACAAGTACTCCACATACTCAACAAGTACTCAAGGTACTTCAAGTAGATCTCCCATGAATCTGCAACAACTTGCAATTCAACAGACCATACTTATAGAAGGAACTCCCTTGCCTTCCTGTCTTTCTCTATCCGAGTACACACCTATACTCCAAGTAGATCCTGCCTGATACTGCTCCCTATTGTGTTGCTGTCTATATGATCTTGCACACTTGCAAATCAAACAATGGTTCTGCTCACCTATGAACCTTGACCTTGCACACACATACACCTGCAGATCAACGATCTTACTTACCATGTAGATCTCCTATATAGGCCATGCAACTGTGACCAAGATCCTACACTCCTGAAGAATCCAGCTGACTCTCCAAAACCAGCACCTACACCTGGTACTGTGGAACTAGGAGGAACACCCTTGCTCACCTCACACACAGAAGGAACAAACTTTGCTCAACTCAAACTAGAACACTTTTCCAATACAACCATGAGTCTATTATATAGATCTCATCAAACAATAATTAGACATCTAATTACAATAATTAGATCCGCAACTATGAGTCTAAAATTAGCACTCATCATGCAAACACTTGGTTCGTTAGCTAACTGCCCATAATTAGCTCGCAGTCAAACCACACAGGCGACCGACGTCGGTCCCTGTCTGCCTGGAGGTGACCGACGTCGGCCGATATATGACCGACATCGATTGCTTCTCTCTGCTATCCTGTCGATGTCAGCTGATCAGACCGACCCCAACTTCTCTGCAACTCAGCAACCTTCAGCAACCTCCTCTCTTATTTACATCAGTGAAGCTTTTAGCTCCACAACCTAACAATCTCCCACTTAGAGATAAACAGCTGCACTGTACCTGTACCTGTACTCTATCTAATCTATTTCTTGGTTTGTATCCCTCTTCAAGCTCCCACCTGAAGACAACCCACCACACATCTCGTGGTGTACCACCTGTCATCTGAGTACCCTGCCACATCCGAACCTATAACACTTGTAGTGAAGTCTTGACCCTGCATAGCAATACCTGCTGTCGGTCCCTCTCAAAAACCTGAGAACCCACTTCCCTGAATTGGCTCCTAACTCTGACAGCTCCCACTGCATGGGAATACTCAGGTCTATACCAGACCTCATTTGATTTTGGACACTGTACCTGTCTAGCCCTTAGTGTGCTTCGGTTCTGCATCCCGAACCTCGCCAACACCTGATTCACATCAGCTCCCACTGGAGACAAAATCTACCTGTGATCTCCATGTCTCCAATGTCAAAGAATTTTGCTGCTCCAAACTCCTCATGACATGACACTGAACTAATCTTACCCTTAGCTTAGCAAAACCCTGTATGTACACCCCTGCTAGCTAGCATACTATCCACATACAGCAACAGAATGATGTTGCAATCATCATCCCCCTGGTAAGTCAAACCACAGTAGTTACCCTAACACTAACTAGAGTCATGCTCTGTCCTCCACCTATCAAAACCTGTACCACTGTCCTGTAGCTCCTCAAGACCATATGACCTGGTCTTCCGTCTCACATATCCATTCTCTCTATTCTTCTACTAAGGCATCCATTCATCTCTGTGCTTTCATCTAGCTGGCAAACCTACCAAAACTCCCATTTGGTTCTGCATCATATCCCTGCCTAGCTCCCCCTGTTTCCTGGATCCTTCCTACTCTATAATCAGCAACAAGTATGAAGAAGAGGAACACGAATTTGAGGGCCTAATTACACCTTCAGTCCTCTGTATGGGTGTTTGAGACTCATTGACAGCATGCTATCCACCCAAAATCCGTTACAATGACCGACCTCGGTCACTCCATAGTCTGCATCCGATCGACGTCAGTTCCATGCGTCTGTCCCTGACTACTGACCCTGCAGTGTCCCTGCTGCCGACGTCGGTCCTCCTGACCGACATCAGTCTTACATACTGCCGACGTCGGTCCCATGACCGACGTTGGTCTTACCCTGCCCGACATCACCGGCTTTGGTCTGCACATGACCGACATCGGCACCTATCTGTTTGATGCCGGTTCCTCCTGACCGACATCGGTATCTGTGTTCGCCTGTGAGTGATGACTTTTTATCCGCGAGCTCCTTTGAATCAAAACACATGTCCAAACTGCTCTGCTCAAAAGTATCCAGCACCATCCACTGATTTCTGTCCACCATCTCCTCTAAGAACACCAAGGCTTTCCAGTTCTTAAGCCTATCAAATATATCCGTCTTCCGCTTAAGAACATGCATCTCCTTCCTGCTCATGTGACCAAGCCTACGAAGCCACGTCTCTGCAATAGAAGAAGAATCAGTAATATAAACAAGTAGATAAAGAGTACCTGTCTTCTTACCACCAGCTAATTCAAGTGCTACCACTGTGAGAGTTCTTATGCATCTCTCATCACCCAATCTTTCTGAAGAAATTAGCCATATCTCCAAACTTGGGACCTGCATGACCTTCATCAACACCTGTGTGTTGGCCGCCTGCAATTTCAGCTTCACTTCCCCTTTGCCAATTCTTTGGCAAGGCTCACCAACTCCTCTCCCTGGGGCTGCATGGAAAGAGGCAACCAAATTTTTTATCCAAGATTCAACTTTGTCCAAGAAACCTACAAACACATCATGTGCAACAATACCTGCTACATCTGTATCTTCAGTTTCTTCATGCTGATCTGCTACCAACCAACAATATCCTTTTACCTGCTCTTTCTTTCCATCGGACCGTGAGTGACCATTTGTGCTTTTCAACTCCTCCATCCTTAGTTTACTTTGATCTACCATTGCTCTACTCCCACTCGATCAGAAACCCCTGAGAGTGCCTTGTAACCAAACACAAAACCTGCTTCCTGCAACCTTAGCTCTGATACCACTTGTCGGGAAATAAACCAGAAGCACACAATTTGATTACCAAACCAAGCAACTATAATATGCAGAAATTAACCAGATTCACCAAGTAACTAGAATTCAGAATAACACAACATATGAGAGACAATACACAACTTGTATTAACACTTTATACATAAAATAATACAATAAAGAAGATGCCACTTCTTCTCCACCACCTCTTCAGAGGCTCGCCACACCTCAAGTGAACAGTAATTCTTCTCCCCAAAGCTCTCCCTCTTAGGTCCCAACACCCAACTCAAATACAGAGTTGGTGTTCACCTCCCATGCTCCACGCACACCACAAGTGCTCCACGCACTCCACAAGTACTCCACGTACTCAACAAGTACTCAAGGTACTTCAAGTAGATATCCCATGAATCTGCAACAACCTGCAATTCAACAGACCATACTTATGGAAGGAACTCCCTTGCCTTCCTATCTTGCTCTATCCAAGTACACACCTGTACTCCAAGTAGATCCTGCCTGATACTGCTCCCTGTTGTGTTGTTGTCTATATGATCTTGCACACCTGCAAATCAAACAACAGTTCTGCTCACCTGTGAACCTTGACCTTGCACACACATACACCTGCAGATCAACGATCTTACTTACCATGTAGATCTCCTATATAGGCCATGCAACTGTGACCAAGATCCTACACTCCTGAAGAATCCAGCTGACTCTCCAAAACCAACACCTACACCTGGTACTGTGGAACTAGGAGGAACACCCTTGCTCACCTCACACATAGAAGGAACAAACTTTGCTCAACTCAAACTAGAACACTTTTCCAATACAACCATGAGTCTATTATATAGATCTCATCAAACAATAATTAGACATCTAATTACAATAATTAGATCCACAGCTATGAGTCTAAAATTAGCACTCATCATGCAAACACTTGGTTCATTAGCTAACTGCCTGTAATTAGCTCGCACTCGAACCACACAGGCAACCGACGTCGGTCCCCGTCTGCCTGGAGGTGACCGACGTTAGCCGATATATGATCGACGTCGGTTGCTTCTCTCTGCTATCCTGCCGATGTTGACTGATTAGATCGACCCCAACTTCTCTGCAACTCAGCAACCTTCAGCAACCTCCTCTCCTGTTTGCATCAGTGAAGCTTTTAGCTCCACAACCTAACACTAGTTAAAGAACACTACATAATAACCCTAGATATGTCCTATGCTTTCATATTCACAAAGTAAATTATGAGTAAATTAAAATCTAACCTAGTGATCACCAAAGCTTGTGGCATAAAGTGGGGGTAATAAACATAAAAATTAAACATGTATATAAGAATATTTATTAATCTAAGTATAGGTAAAACCCTATGTATGGAGAGAGTAATATATTTAAAATTCATTACTTATGCTAATTTTATATACTAAATTAGAGGAGTAAAGTTAGAGATACTTAGCTTGAAGATGAATTCGTTGAGACTCAATCTCTCCCTTGGATAAAGGTGCTTCAAAAGAGATTGTTGTGGCTTATAAGGATCACTAATAAAGGCTTAAACATCCAAGACTTTTCCACAATACAAGACTCATCTCCAAGTATAAACCCTAAGTAATAACTCCTCAAGTATAATGATGGAAGATCATACTATAAATATATGCAAATGAATAATTAAATCTTGTCTCTATCCAAGAAATGGAAAAATGAATGTGTATATATTACTGAATCTAACCCTAAAATTTTTCAAAATTTTCATCGACAAGGTCATCCCAATTTAATTTATATCATTAAATAATAAAAATAAGTTAGGTCTTAGTCTAAATCAGCTAATGTAGACCTAGACCCATAACATCCTTTTAATAATTTGAATTTAAGGTTGACCCAAACTAATAGTGTAATGTAAACCATCAAAAAGGGTTTTAGGCTTAGGAAGGAGCTAAGTAAGGCAATCAATTATTTAGAGGAGTGTGCAAGTGAAGAGTCAAGGCTTAGGTAAGTACATAGGATAAGGTTGTATAAATAGAAAGTGGTGGTATAAAGGAAAATAATTTTGTAAAGCACCAATGGTCTGCCCACCTCTTTCCCAATGCACCCTTTAAAGTGTGCACTTAGAGAGATTTGGACTCGATGGGTTACTGTAAGAGAGAAAACATTCATAATTTATTAAGTTTGAAATTATTGTGTGTATACGTATTCCCCACTTGAAGTTCATCACGTGTCACTTAGTTGCAATAAGGGATGATGCTTCGAGAAGAGAACATAGTAACACACAACACTAAAGCTAAATAAATTTTAGTATTTTAAAGCATAATATAATTGAAAGTAAATGGATGACAGGAAATAACTTAAAATAAAAGTAATGTATGCCTACTTTGACTTACCTTTATCATTGGATGGATGTCTATTGTGTTTTTAGTTTTAATCATGGAGGGCATGAAGACTAATTTGGATAAACCCAAGGATGCAAAACTAAATATTAAAAACAAACAAATACAAGAAAGCCAAGATAATTGAAATAGTGTAGGCATGATGTACTTGTAAATTTGGTAAGATGGGGTGATAAATGATAAGTTAGGACCAAATGACCAAGTCAAAAATTTAGAGTAAATTAGGGAATTGAAAATCCAAGGCTACTAAATGATCAAAAAATTCAAACAATAAAACCTTAAGTAAGAAAAGCAAATAAACCAAGTCAAACTAAAGATACAAATAAGAATGGTAATCAAACATCAATGTAAAATAAGTAACAATCCTTAATTAAACAAATATAGGAAATAAAAGGTAAAACAACATTGATGAGTGAGTAATAACAATCCTTACTCAATCATCAATTAAAAGAAGTGCATAAATGAGAAATAACATTGGTGAGTGAGAAGTAACAAGCCAACCTCACTAAAAATGGAAAAAGTACATGAAAAATAGAAATGGACATATTTTCCAAAAAAAAGAGGTAAAACAAATGGAAAATTAAAAAAAAAACCAAGGCAATTTGAGAAATGTAAATTAATGGTGTAAATAAATTAATCCATAGTCACTCGAGCATACTATTTTATTCTTAGGATAGATAAAATCAAAATAAAGTAGTGATAACATGTTTTAAGATGTGAAGAAGAGGAAATATAGAAGTGGGAAAATAGATCTGGAATAAATTTTGCCTATCAAGTGGGGAAATGAAATGGGTGGATGGGAAAATGAAGGAAAAATCAAGGTAGAGAAACTCTTTATCGAAATCAAGACACTTAAATTAGGTTTGTCAAAATAATAATAATTTCAACATTAAGGAATTTGATGAACTTTTCCTAACCAAATAAATATTGGGTTATCAAATGAAGTATGAATATCATCCCATGAAGACTATATTCATGAAAATTAAAATGGGCCTACCTTCCCACAATGTGTTTCCCATTCCTCAGGACCCCTTATAAAGTCATCCATTTACTATGAAGATTGGGTATTTACATGAGAAAGTAGGTAGCACCATAAACTATTTTGAATTATCCTATCCCAATCTAATAGCCTAACATACCTCGATGGACCTCGTCTCTACCATGAGGCCAACTGTGGAGTTTGAGCTTCGATTAGAGATGGGAGATGTGCTATGAATCACATCTTTTGGTGTGATTTTGACTTTTTACTTTGTATGTTTCCTTTTGTTTTAAATTAATTGTATTTTTATATTCCTCCTCCATATGGATTTGTAGAGCCAAACACGGGTGTTAAAGATGAATATCATTTGAAAAGCTTTGGACTTGGTTTATAAGAAAGAGAAACTAGAAAGCATGGTGTTTAAGAGTCTTATTTTTTCATGTGAAATAAAAGTGTTATCTTGAATTCAACCTTGTTTTAACCAAAGTGGAATGAAATGAGAAGAAATCAATGGGAAAGAAACATGAATTAATTTGAATTACTTAAAATTACAAAAAAATGTGACAAAGGTGAAAAGGGATGCAATAACAAGTATGATTTCGTATCATAATAATACATGAAAATGTATGGCAATATAATAGCAAAGTTTTTTGTGCAAGTTTTATCTACAAAAGAGACAAAAACCAAAGATTAGAATATAAGATCAAAAACTTGTAACCATTTCTTTACATTATATAAAAGGAACACTGAATTAATTAGAGGTGGTGATTTTATGAGGAAGACTTGGTCTTGTCCATGGTCTTACACTACAACTCATAAAAGATAAACTCAAGAGAGTAAAAAAACTATGTGAAAATGAATATTGAAATTAATTTGAAAGGAACTCATCAGGAATAATGGGTCCTATCCATGATATTACAATTCAACTCATGAAAAAAATAAACCAAAGGACCAAGAAAAGAAACCAAGATTTGTGAGAGAAGAAATTACTGTAAAAGGTGAGACCCATGTATAAATCCTAAAAAAAGTGTTATTAAAATAAAATATAAGTGTGATCTAGGAATTTGAATCAAGAGAGGATGGTTAGTATGGTGTTAGTTTCAAAATGAAAACAAAATGAAAGAAATACACTAACTAGCAGAACATCTCTAGGCCTAGACACTAGGGAAAACCTAGTTAAAAAAAATGACAAACACAACTAAAAAGTAAGGAATAAAACACAAGAATTTATTCACCTTCCTTGGATGCTCTAAATGCCTTTTTAGTGGTGGTTTGCTTAGTTTTTGCTCATGAAGTCTTCATCAAAGGAGGCTTGGCTATCTCATCTTCTTGACACCTTGTGGCTTTCGCTTAGCTTGGCTTGGAATCAATTTGGCATGGTAACACTAATTTAAATGGATTTTAAAGATATTTGATTATAATAACTTTTCACTAAAATATCTTATAAATTATGTTCATGGCCTCTCTATTCATATATTTTTGTAAATATCTAGAATTAATCTGAACCATCCATCTTGAGATTAAGATGTGTGGTTGAGGATTAACTAAATTATTGGAATTAAGTTTATAATTATCCTCATCATGGAATAGTAATAAGTGGAAATTAAGAGGCTTGGAGGGCATCATGTAAGGCATTGATGAGGCATGAAAGACATGAATTGTGATATTTATAGTATTTATGGCCTAAGGATGTCTTCCTAAGAAATGAGGTCACCTGATGATGTAGATATTCAATATTCATTTCCAAAACAAATTATTCAACAATTTTCCATGAAATTATTAATTAGGCCTTGATTTGGGTTAATTATCTCATAATCATGTTTAAGAACTTTGTGCACCCATTACTCAAATTGATCAGAATGCCTTGTTATTGGTCCAAAATTTGACTGGATTGGAATTAGAAGGTGATGTCAGATGCATTGGATCCATTATCCCATTTAGGATGTTAATAAAATAAAATAATAAAGGCATACTTCTTATACAAGATATTTGATAGGAAAGATCAATCTAGAGTACCTAGGTGCAAAATTGGCTTTTTGACTCAAAATGATATGACCAAAGTTAGCTGGCCCATAAATTGCATCACCTTATTTAATGATACTCTAGCCAAAATTGGCACTTGAATATGTTAGTTTCATATCATTTATCATGCTTTAGTTTTTTTAGGCAAAGTTATGTATTTTAGGTGGAAATTGGTCAAAAGCCTTGTTGGAGGTAATCAGTGGCCAGATTTAGGTGTCTATAGTTTGCCCTTGTTTGGGAAGGCATTGTAAGCTATAAGCACAGTAACATCTTCTAAAAGAATGAAAAATGTCCTATATGCCTACAATTTCAATGATGATAAACTAATTGTATGATTCCCCCTCAAGGTGATGGTTGGCATAAGTAGGTTGGCAAATGGTCCCTCAAAAAGAAAGAAGTGAAATGAGAGGACCAAAGAAAAGAAAGATGATGGGGTAAAAACACAATGATATTGAAAAAGTAGTCAAAATCATTAAGAATAAAATTGAGATGGTGTATAATGGTTTACCCAAAGTTGGTTATAAACATTGTAACTTGATAGTGGTAACATGGTATGATAACACAATGATTTTATCCAAAGGTGGTTATAATCATTAACAAGATGAAGCTGCCCTAGTCAGGATAGACAAACAAGATAATAACATGCCCTTATATGGGAAAAAAAAGTAAAGTGATGACAACACAATTATTTTCCCAAAGGTGGTTATAATCATTGAGAAATGCAGGTGGGATAGTGTGCAATGATTTACCCATAGGCAGTTATAATCATTGGACCCTAATTATGGCAAACATGATAAACTTGGATAAGGATGATGATAACTTAACATAGAGGGTAATGATGAATTGGAATAACCTACTAGTAGGGAGATGCTTGTTTGAAATAATAAATATTGAAATTATTTCATGTTTAATTACTCTATTTGGGATATTATTAGGATGGAATCAGGATGTTGGTGCTGAAGATATGCTGCCATTATTGAATAGACTTCATGAAGTTGAGGTTTGTTGTACCACATGTCAATATGAATCATGGTATAACATTATGAGGACTTTGCCAAAATATGCATAAGGATTGACTCCCATAATCCAATACTCAATAGAAAATAATGCACCAATGATAGAAACCATGATGAAAATATAAACATATGAATATGGATGGATTCAAGTATAAGTGTGGGGAAGGCATCACCTAATGAACACACATAAACTGAATCAAGGCAACAATTTTGAAAGAAAATAAACAAGTAGATACAAAATAAAATAATCAAAAATAAATAAACAAACAAAAAATATATACAATAGAAACCATATGAATATTACCCCTAGAAAATAGGCAACAACTTAACAAATAAACAAAATAGGGGAATAGAATAAAATAAAGGGGGTGTCCAAGCTATCTCCATATGCACTAGGCAAGTGGACACTACCTACATAGTTCTATGGATGTAATATACAATAAAAAAATTTAGTCCAAATGTAGTTCTCCTAGGGAATAGGAAGAATGTGATAACTAAAGAAAACAAATAGAATGAATGTGAAAGAAGAAGAGGAATGGTCTTAAAAAATGGCAAGTACATGAGAGAAAAAGGCCAAAAAGGATGGGGAAAATAAATGACAAGATATTTGCTTGTAGCTTAGTAAGGGTTCCCAAAATCCTTAAGGCAAAGAAGTGGTCAATATTTTTGTTCTTTTCTAATGTTTTTGGAATTGTTTTGGAGTATCTCAACTTAATCAATAATGATGAGACACTAAATGGTTCAAGATCATAAAATGATGAGGGCATTAAAACTTAAGATGCTTACAAAATAATGAGAGCATGGCTTAGGTTACTCAAAAAATAGTGAAAGCATGGCTTAGGTTGTTCACAAAATGGCAAGAGTGTGGCTTAAGTTGCTTGTAAAATGGTGAGAGAATTCAAACTTAATATGCTCAAAAAATGGTGAGAGAATGGTTTAGGGGTGATTGAGATAACCTTAACAATTATTGAGAACTACCTATATAGTCCTAGAGTAATACCTCAAGTCACTATAGTTCTACCCTTACAACAAAGGAATTTGACTAGTGTAGTAGGCAATTCAAACAAAAGAGGCACAGTTGGTAAAAAAAGGCATAATACGACATAAGAAGTGGCAAGTTGTTACATCAAGGATTAATATCTCCCCTAGTTTTCCCATAGGTAGTATTAACTAGGACACAATGACATAGATTATTATTTACTAATTTGCCCAAAGGTGGTTATAATTAGTAGCAAGACTGGTGGTAAGAAAGGAATAACAAAGGATGAAACTACCAAAACTTATATCACACTGCTCCAAAATATGATCTCTATCTAAATTACTTAAACCAAATGATGAAATTGATCAAATACCTTGATGTGTAATGAATGGAAAAAACCAAGGTCAAATGGACTAGTCTTTAGAACACATTGGGCTAATAGATCGAAAGTAGAAAGTGGATATAGATAAGGATGGTAGTTGTACAAAGAAGAATAGTGATAAAATGGCATAACTAAAATGGTCCTTATAGATAATATAGCTTAGCGATCAAGCATATTACCACTTGAGATGAATAATATTCATCAGCTCAAGAAGTTCATCTTCATCTAGTGTGGTAAGCATGTATGCTCTTGATCCATAATCTACAATAATGATGAAAGGCTCTATCTAGTTTGGTTTAAATTTCCCTTTATGTTTCTCCTCAACCATGGTATTCTTTTGGTTTTATTTAAGAATAATATCACCAAGTTCAAATGCTCTATACTTAACATGTTGACTATAGTGTCCTTTGAGTCAGTTCTAATATGCTTGAAGATTATTGAGCCCAGCTATGTGTTTCTCATCAAGTAGGTCTAGCTCTTGTAGGTGAGTTGCTCAATAGTCATGATCATCTAGGACATACTTGAAAGAGATGCACAATGAAGGTAATTTGACCTCAACGGGAAAGATGGCCTCAGTACCATAAACAAGTGAGTATGGAGTGGATCTTATGGGGGTATGATGATTGGTATAGTATGCCCAAATGGTAAGGAATATCTGCAAGTGTTAATCATGACTGACATCATTGACAATATTTTTGACAATATTGACAATGGTTTTGTTGGATGCCTCAACTTAGCCATTACCTTGAGGGTAATATGTTATAAAAAAATGTTGTGTGATGTTATATTTAGTACATAACTAGTCTACATCCATGTTCTTGAATGATCCTCCATTATCAGATATAATGTTAGAGGAGATACCATAGCAATAAATGAGATGGTTGAAAATGAATTTGGAAATTTGCTTTCCAATCACGTGAGGGGTATAGCTTCAACCCACTTAGTGAAATATTTGGTGGTAGTAAGGATATGTGTATGGCTATCAGATGAAGTGGGGTTGATCTTCCCAATTAATTCAAGTCCCCCTGTAGAAAATGGTCATGGTATCAACATTAGTTTTAGAGTTTTTGTTGGCATGAATTAGATTAGCATGCCATTGACATTTGTCACACTTTTTTACATGTGTAATGACATTGACATCCATTATGGGCTAATAATAACTAGTATGTAAGAGCTTTTTGGATAGGATTGACCTGCTATAATGACCTTGACATACTCCATGATATTTTATTAACACTAGAGTAGACTCTGCCAAAGTTAAACAATGAAGCAGAGTTCCATAAAAATTGTGATGATAAAGGGTGGATCCTAGTAAAGTATAATGAGTAGAATGATAAATAAATTATTTGGTTTATTTTTGAGATAGGTTAGGTAGAACTTGGTCATGAAGGTAGTTGTAAAGGTTTGAGTACTAGATAGAATTAGGACTAACAATATCATAAATCATTTTAATGGTAAAGGTTCATGAGCTGGTGATGACAAATTCTCAATGAAGAACTGATACTCTCTAGTTTTATCTATTTGTTGAAATAGAGAGCCAATAGTAGTCATGGTATCTATAGTATTGTTACTATCCCTTGGTATTTTTCCAAACTGAATGTTAGTAATTTTTTGTGTAAGAGTGTCAACCATAGACTTATATGAAACTAGCTTGTCATCTTTGCTCTAAAAATGATCTATGACCTAATTGATGATTAACTAAGAATCATCAGAAACTTGGAGATGAGATATATTCCAATACATTGCTCATCAAAGTCCTACAATAAGTGCTTCATAATTGACCATGTTGTTTGTACAAGGAAAGCTGATTCTAAATGATTTAGGGATTAGATCCCCCTATAGTGTAATAAATAATAGGCCCACCCCTGATCCATGTGTAGTAAATGAACCATAAAAATATAGCTTCTATGGCTGCTCCTCAAGGGGTGTGTCAATGATGGTCATGATGGATTCATCAGGAAATTGAAACATGAGTGGTTGTGTATCTATGAGAGATGCTTTAACAAGTTGATCTATAAGGACTTGTCCCTTGATTGCCTTCTGATTGACATACTCTATGTCAAACTCACTGAGAAGCATGATCTATTTAGCCATTCTACCTTGAAAATCTATTTTACATAGTAGATACTTGAGTGGATCTACTTTTGAAATGACCGTGGTCTTATTATTCAACATGTAATGACATAGTTTTTGAGCTGTGAAGACCATGGCTAGACAAGCTTTTCAATAGGTACATAGTTATGTTCATATGTAACCAAGGTACAACTTAGGTAGTATACCATATTCTCTTTTCCATTTTCATCATGTTGAGCCAAGAGTGCCCCCAGATCATGGTCAGTAGTTGATAGGTATAATAAAAATGGATTTCTTGGCATAAGAGGTAATAAAATAGGCAAATTAACAAGATAGTCTTTGAGTTATTAAAAATTGATTTGGCAGTGATCATCTTAGTGAAATTCAACTCCCTTCTTCAAAAGGTGTGTAAATGGATGACACTTGTATGCTAACTGAGAAATGAAGCATTGAATTGATTGGATCTTACCTTGCAAACTATGGAGTTGCTTTAAATTGGTTGGTGGTAGAATCTCGATTATAGCATGGACTTTAGTCAGATAGACTTTAATACCTCTATGATACATGATGAAGCCAAGTAATTTTATTGAAGTTACATCAAACACACATTTCTTTGGATTGAGTCTAACTTTGTAGTCCCATAATCTTTCAAATTTCTTATGTAGCATTGTTGGATGGTTGGCCCTAGTTTTGGATTTACTTAATATGTTATCGACATAGTCTTCAACAATATCATGCATCATATCATATAATATGATAGTCATGGCCCTTTGATATGTAGTTATCACATTTTTAAGTCCAAATGAATTACCTTATAATTAAAGGTTCCCCATGGAGTGGCGAATGTTATTTTATGTTGGTCTTTTGGTGTTATTCTAATCTAGTTGTATCTTGAAAACCCATCCATGAGTGAAAGCATTTCATAACCTACCATGGATTCGATGATCATGTTGATATTAGGTAAGAGAAAATCATCTTTAGGATAAGCTTTATTGATGTCTCAAAAATTAGTACAAATCCCTTCAAGATTTTTACCAATAGGTACCACATTAGAGATCCATTCTAAGTAGTCAATGGATCAGATACATCTTATTTTTAAGAGTTTTTCCAACTCTTTCTTTAATAATGCAAGAATGAATCTTACGTAGATTTCATTTTACCAATTTGGAATTAGGATTAACCATAAGGTGGTACAGAACTAAGGTAAGGTCTAAAATTGGCATGTCAAAATAGGCCCATGAAAATATATTTACAAATTCTCTCAATAAAGCTTTAAACATGTCATGTTCCTCCTCAGTGAGAGATGCACCTAACTTTATCCATTTTAGGTCTAATAGAGTCTTGATATTTACCTCTATTGTATCTTTGACTAGAAGGGTCAAGCTATCTTCTAGGATAATAGGCAATTGACTTGAACTGTTGGATTACGTTAGGGTCCTCCATTAGGACTTGATCTTCAACTTCTCTTAGGCATGATGAATCTGAGTCCCCTAATTGGAGATCTAGCCAAGTGACTAAAATAGTCATAAATTCTTGAATAATTTGATCAAATACTTATTTTTTCTCAAATCTAAACTTAGATCCACATCATCATTGGTGGTCTCCTAGTCTAATTTTGAAGAAGAATGAACACCTCCATCTAATGACACCTAAAATAGGTTTTCACCACTAGACTGGCCTTTATCTTTACTTTTTTCCTAGTTAGAAAGCACCTCAAAGAGGTTTTCACTTTAGGACCTCAATGTTTTAGTGATTTATTTTTGGTTAAGGGTGTTCACTCACTCTCCAAAATAGGCTATAGGATCTAATGTGATTGAGAATCTTGATTTCTGATCTCCCAATAGAACATTGTCTCTAAGGCCTAAGAAATCATAAAATGCCTCATCAATTTGGAACTCATCAATCGGCAGACTAGATTTTTGTTCATCCTAATCTATCATTTGGGGATGATATAATGGAAATAGGTTGTGATGAATGGCTATGGTAAGGTTACAAATGGCATTGTTATCAAATAGGTTGGTTTCAACTAGGTTATCAAAGGTGAGGCTATGATCAAACTCTACTTTGTTGTCAACATCATCATTACTAGTCATTGGTGATGGAGTTTGAATAAGATATGTGGGGTCACCCTTGGGAAGTTTAAATCCAAGTCCATAAAGTCTTTCATACTTAGTCATAGAAATTGGCTCAATGTTTCCTTGTTGATTCAGTCTGAGGCATCTTCCTTCATAATTGTGATGCTCAATGATCCTATTAGGAATAGGATACTTTGCATTTTTATAAAAATCAGCTTGGTTGTCATTTTATAACCATGATTCATCCCCTTCAAGAGGGTTAGGTTCTAGGCCAGATGATAGTACAAATGTGACAGGTCCCTTATCTTTGTTCTTTTGTTGCCAATGCATATGTGGTGTGACTTTAGGTCATCCAAAGGTTTTTTGATTCTGAGGAAGAGTAGCAATATGAAATGTATCATGGATCACAATCTCTCCCAATCCATTATATAAAATGGTGAAATGATTAGAAACTTTAGGAGGTGACATGTGGGAAAGGGAATCTAAGGCATTAGGATCTATGCAATTATTTGATGAAGGATCAATAAATATAGCCTTTCCTTTATCCTACTTGGAACTTGGATTCATGTTGTACTGATAATTGTAGCTTTGAAATTCAGCCTCAAGATGCTTACAATGTTCTTATGGGTGTAAATATCCTAGAATATTCACTTCCATCCCTGAGTGGTAAAACTTGATACATTAGTTTAGCATTGACGGGACTATATGAATCTCATGTAACCAAGGCTTACCTAGAAGCATATTGTATGATAACTCAAGATCAAGCACATGGAAAAGTGTATCATGGGTCAAAGGCCCAATGATAACTGTCAAACTAATGGTGCTTTGTGATTCTCTTTCCTAATTATCATAGGCTTTAATGGTTATTATTTCTAGCTAAAGATCTGCCATTGTGTACCCAAGAAGCTTGATGAGCTTTAGAGACACTATGTTAAGGCTGGATCCATTGTCTATAAGGATATGTTTCACTTTATGCCATCTTATATAAACTTCTATGTATAATGGATTATTATCAAGTGGGCCAAGGGAAGACATATCACTTTGGTTGAATGTGACTTGTTATGTTAAAGCTAGGTGTCCAACCAAAGCTTAAAATTTATTAGGGGATATGTCACTATCAATAGTGCATTGGGTCAAAAACTCATTCAAGATATTCTTATGGATTATTGGCATTCACAATAAATCTAAAATAGAAATTTGTGCTAGTGTCTTCTATAATTATTTCATAATATCAAACTTCTTATCTTGGTTAGTAGTGAATGGTTTATTCCAAGGTTGAACGGTTGATTGAATGACATGCAAAGTGATAGATGGGTATGGGTTTGGAATAGTAATCTTTAACCTTAGAGTTGTGATTATATAATCAAGATTAAATATTGGACCATTATTACTAACCAATGTTTAGAATGGTGTGAGACCATATAGGATAAGTCTTGGTTACTAGTGTACTCGCATGTGGTCACATGGCAAGGATGAGTTATTAATATAAGGTCCAAAAGGAGAAGTCCTATTTTTTTGGTTTATTTGTATGCATTCCTATGTCAATGAAGGATTATCCATGTAATTTGGATAAATGTTGTTGTTTAGTAATGGTCTAGGCTGATTAGTGCTTGGTTTAGGATTAATGGAGATGGTATTAACACTACCCCTTGCAATATGACCTACAACCCTATTGTAGTCATGTGCAACTACCTGGTAGGTTTGTGGGTTGTTACCATTATAACCTTGATTTTTTCCATTGCTTTATCATTGTGGGTTCTACTGCTGATTTTGTTGATTCTACTAGTTTGGTCTTTGATTTTGATACTTTTGATTTTGTTATTGCACTGGACATTATTGTTGTTGATGATGATTATTTTTATAATGTTGATTGTTATGTCAGGGAAAGGGGTTTTGATAAATCCCAAGAATTTGATTAGAAGTGGAAGCACCATTATCCACTATTATCTCCCCATTATCCAACATATTCTCAATTAAATGCTTGATTTGGACACATCTCGTAGATTATGCCCATTGACCTGATGATAGTCATAAAATTCATTTTCATAGTACCAATCAAGATATGGAATACCTTGCAAATAATGCTTTGTTATAAGCCAACTAATCAGATTAGCGATAGAAAGCTTGTGAAATATAGATTAAATATGTTCTCCTAGGTCACTAAAGACATGATGTGTAGGTACGATTCTCTTAGGAGGAGGGGTTTGTAATGGTAATGAATGTTGTATTTATAATACAGGTCTTGGTTTTTATGCTTGTGGTATTGGTTAGAGAGGTTTTTGGGTGGGAATAACTTGAAAATGTGGTATAGATGATGTTTGCACCATTTGGATATGACAAGATTTAGTTATTCCATTTCCTACAACATTCTTATTGTAGTTGAATTACTTTGATCTTTCATGGTTATTGGCTTGTGTCAGTTGTGATGCTGGCACTTGAATGGGATGTTGGTCATTTCCCTAATTGGTACCTTGATTTTAATTATTTAAATTAATCTTGATAACTCCTTTATTTATGAGTGCTCACTTAATAAACAAGCCTTTATCAATGATTTCTTTGAAAGTATGTGCACATTAGTTCCAGATTATAAGCTATCTCACTATCCAATTTTTTGGTAAACACAGTGGCTAATTGTTTAGCTTGTAAACTATGGGAAAAATAACTTACAAGGGCTTTCCATCACTATAGATAACTTACAAAACTCTCACCAACCTTTTACTTTACTTGTGTTAAGTCCACTAATGAAATCTCATGCTCTAGATTATAAGAAAAGTGTTACATAAACTTATCATAAAGATTATCAAAATCTGCTACTAAATTTTTAGGTAACTTTAAAAACCACTCCAAGGCTTGTCCAACTAAGTTCCTTTGGAACAATATCAAAAGCTATATATTGTTATATGCCACTGGTTGACATGTGACAAAGAATTTGGTTAAATGAGCCTTAGGGTCACCTTTCCCTTTGTATTTGTCAAATTTTGGTGGTTCATATCCTAGAGGAAATGGTATCTATAAATACTCCATGTTGAATGGGTAGGAACACATGTCATCTAATTTGACCTTTTTAATCCATTTACCAGCTTGAATGGTAGCAATTACATCCTTCATCTATTGCAATTCTTAGGATAAGAAACTATAAGGAACATTGGTTTGAGGGAGAATATTGGTTTAGGTAGATGGTTGGGAGGTCACAAGTGGGACACTTTGATCAATGTATGATGGAGATACTTTTTGGGGTATATTGGTTTAGCTAGGGAATGGACCAAGAATATGTGTACGTGGATTAGGATGTACTTGAAATTTCATGCTTGGTTGTGTGATATTCTAGTTTGGTTTGGTGATAAAGGTTTGACTTGGAATATTTTGTGGTTGAGATGGAGGGATATAACTATAATTTGCCTACTATGGTTGAAAAAGGATATGTTTTTGACTAATCGAACCTTGATATTGAGTGGGAACTTGTGGTCCAAGACCCTATCTCTAAATTTGTGGCACATTTTGAACCAATGGTTGACTAGTAGGTACTTGAAAAATATGGGGACCTCCTTGTTGCATGAATCCCTATGGGGAAGTGAAAGTAGGTTGCATATTTGGTATCTATCATTGACCAATATTTTCACATCATTGACTAGTCATTACTTGGTTTTGAATTGGTATATTAGTCTATGATTGAAGAGGTATGTTTATCTTTACCTAGCAAGGTGGAACATTAGTTTCCCCTGATTGAGGTGGAAATGTATTTGTCCTTTGTTATGTTTATACACTAGATTATGTCTATTATTGTGGAATACCACTTGCTACTTGTTGAGGAGGAGTAGGATTCATCACATTCTATCATTGAGGTGTGACATTAGCCATTATTTGATTAGCTAATCCTATAGATTTTACACTTAAAGAAGTAACTAGTTTAGGTTGGGGTGGAAAGACCTCTATTCCCTAGTATGATGATCTACTCATGGGATTAACTACAGGCACATGTTTTTGGCTAGTTGTTTGTGTGTTAGTACCACTTTGATCAGGTTTAGATGTTGTTTACACATTTTCCACTACATTTGGCTCACTATTCTATGTAGAGGCCAAAAACACTTTTTAAATAACATGCATATGCATCAAGTTATCTATCAAAGTGATTTGTATGAATGGGTTAGAACCTAGATTCTCTTGTCTAGTTAACTCTATCAACACCCTTGTTGAAGGAACTAGGTCACTAAGAGGCTTACTCACCATGTTCATCTGATTAGAATTACGTGTTAGGTTCACATAAGTTTGATATGTTGTTTGTATTTGGTTAAAGTGATATTCCATGATGTTTTTGCCTTGATTATATATATATATATATATATATATATATATATATATATATATATATATATATATTAGGGTCTTAATACGTTGTTTGGACTAGAGCCATAGGATTGATAGAAGATCCTATTGATCATAGATGATATTGTGGGGTACTCTTACTAGACTTGGTAAATTTTTATGGGGGAAATCTATTGGAAACTTGGCCCCTACCTCTATGGATCTAACCAAAATCTCATATTTGTTCTCTAACAAATGTTTCTCAAACAAAAATGGATCATATGTGGAAGCCATATTAGTATAATGTGACTATTGAAGAATTGGCTCATTCATTGTGGGTATTATAGCTAGTTATTGCATGGTTTGTTCCTGGTCCTGGTCTGAATAAGGTGGTGTGTTAACCAAATAGTTAGCTAATAGATCTTGGCTTTATGTCTTTGATTGAGTTTTATAAGAGGGATAAGAATCTATCTCATAAGCAATATTATCTACATAGGGTTCTTACACCATTTCTTCCTATGCCATAACATTACTAATTCCTAGATTGTACATGAGTCCACTACAAGTGCAGGAATACATGTTGGGATCCATAGTCAATGCTTTATGATAAAAGGTCAAAGAGTTATACAAACTCTAAAAAGGAAAAAATATAAAACAAATAATGTTCCAACTTGGTCTAGATTCATCAAAAGGATTAAAAGTTTTATGCAAGGATTTGTGAGGAAACACGCTAGCATGAAGTATCTAACATTTCACTGTTCACACAAAGATAAGCAAGTAAATGGGCTAAAAATCAAAATTCCAAACTCTAAGGTCAAAGTGTTTCAAAATAGTGTAATCTAGGAGTTTAAAAGTTGTTAGGTCTTTTGGCCAAACACAGCATTAAAAGCTAGGCTCAAACAAGACATGTGTTAGGACTCTTGGCCAAATTGCATCAAAAGCTAGATTTTAAAATAAATGAAAATTTTAATCTAACAAATTTTAAACACTTCTAACAAACACTAGGAATTTGATTCTTGGACATGAACTTGATCAAATAGGTATAAGGTATGAAACAAAAGGCACTTTTAGAGATAGTTTATTTTCTCATAAATAATGATATAAAACTTGGTTCTTTTGACAAATAAGCTAGACAAAAGTGAATGATATAACTGTGCTTTAGACAAAGGATCAAAAAAGTACACTCAAATTGGTCTAAAAATGTAGGAACAAATTTGGAACTCTATACAAGAGGGTCTATGTAATAATATTTGAAATGTTTTGGGCAGTGTAACGATGCTATACTACCCAAAAGGTGTGACAAAAAAGTTTGTTTCAAAAAATATCTAAGGCAAAGGTAACTTCCCATAATTTTGATGGCATAACACTACTTTTCTTGACTCAAAATGTTGTGCTGTATAGACTCAAAGTGAAATTGTTTAGCACAAAATGGCTTAAGTCTATCAAGTCATGACAATGATTATGAATCTTAAATGACCTTCAACCCAAATTGGAAATTAAACCTAAGTTACCTCAAGTTTAGTATAAATGGCGAACCCACTTAACACATCAACCCTATAAACTTATTAAGGTGCAATTCTAAATTTAGATTATAAGTGAAGGACTTTAAACAACTTTGGTAAAGGTCTAGACTTAATTGGGTATCATAACTATGCCAAAATAGATTATATGACTCTCAATCTTTTGATAAATTTTTGAACAAGGAAAATTGATGATCTCATGTGGGCAACATAACAAATCTTTATTCAAAGGAAAATTAGGACTATGTGTTTGGTTTAGATTGTTTTTTTACACCAAGTTTTGACTTTAAACAAGAATTTAATCTAGGACAAGACCAACTAATTAATCACTCTTAGATCCTAAACTAACAAGGTTGCTTGGTATTGTTGGACTCTATCAATATACATTATTTGAAAGGATTTTAAGTGTTCATATAAAAGTAAATGTGCATTATATATTAGGGTTTTTACAACCCCTTCTCTCAAATGATATTACTGCAACATAGACCTTGAGGTGCACCTTACACCAACAATACTTCTATGGCAAGTGGGATTTGTCTAAGATCTAACAAGTTTTTGAATGATCTAGGGGGCTCAATTGCACAATGTCTTTAATGCCAAACAATGCAAAAGAAAAACACAAATTTTGGGTCCATATCACTTATCTTGTTGAAAAAAGGTCTAGTCCTTTTTTTAACCACTACATCCTGTTATTCACTCAGTGTAGTGCAATGTTCAAAATATTAATACATCCCATGTGTAACTCAAATTAGGAGCCAAATGAAGTCAATGGTGGGAGGTGAAACCCCAAGTCAAAGCTTCCCTAAAGAACTCACAGGAGGTGATTAAGTCCCGCTCATCAACCAAGTTTGCATAAAAATAAATAAAGCATGAAATTAGAAAGACTTTAGGGTCATTTTCAAGGTCACCCAAACTTTGATGGGTTTTTAGGGAGTGCTTTATATGACTTTATTTTTAAGCCTTGGACTATGTTACTGGTAATAGGAATGACACTTTTGATTATAAGGGTTCCCTAAAGGGGACAAATGAAAGAGCATACACGCAACATCCCTCTTTTTACCAAACAAAATCTAATCTAAACAACTAAGTAAATAAAAAAAGGTTTGAAAAAGTGAGTTCATTTTTAAGCTGAAATGGAAAATGAGGTGGTGTTCATTTGACCCCTTGGTCTTAGTTGCAAACTTTGAAAACATTCACCATAAACATCTAAATTTTTTTGTTAAACACCAAAATAAGGTTCTTAATTGATTTTTAAGCATGAAAAAGGTGATCTAAAACATGTTTTTAGCAAAATGTCAAGCTTGGTCTATAGCAAAAATGTTAGCATGGCCTTTATCTTTGAAGTCCTTTTTGGTTTAAAATAGTGAACTTTAGAAAAAGAGTTCTCAGGTCTGTGTTTTAAGAAAAAATACAGTGATCAGCTTCGGTGATATACAATCGATGATGGTTACCTTTGCTAACCGATGTCAGTTATCTAACATTAGTTATACTAATGTACTTGATGGTAGGTATACAATCGATGTCAGTTTTCATAACTAATGTTGGTTAAGCTATGCAATTAATGTCAGTTTTACTTGCTGATGTTAGTTACTGTGTAAACCTGTAGCAAACAAAAATGGCAAAATAAAGTTAGAAAATCAATTTACAAGAGTTTTAATGGTACAAATAAATATTTTAAAGTTGTAAAATGGTCTTATTTAGGTGTGAGATGCATCTTTTCCCACCAGGCATGCCATTATGTGATCTAGGAATTTGACTCAATAAAGGATGGTTAGTATGGTGTTAGTTTTAAAATGAAAACAAAATGAAATAAACACACTAACTAGCATAATATCTCTAGGCCTAGACACTAGGGAGAGCTTAGTTAAAAAAATAAATGACAAACACAACTAAAAAGTAAGGAATAAAACACAATAATTCCTTCACCTTCTTTAGATGATCCAAATGCCTTTGTAGTGGTGGTTTTCTTGGTTTGTGCTCATGAAGTCTTCATCAAAGGAGGCTTGGCTATCTCCGCTTCTCCTTAGCACCTTGTGGCTTTGGCTTAGCTTCGCTTGGAATCAATTTGGCATGGTAACACTAATTGTAATAGCTTTTGGATATATTTGAGCATAATAAATTTTCACCAAAATAGATTAGAAATGATGTTCATGGCCTCTCTATTTATAGATTTTTGCAAATGTCTATAATCAACTTGAACCGTCCATCCTGAGATTGAGATGTGTGGTTAAGGATTAATTCAATTTTTGAAATTAATTTTATAATTATCCTCATCATGGCATTGGAAGAAGGGGTAATTAAGAGTCATGAAAGGCATTTATGAGGTATGGAGGGCATGAATCTTGATATTTTTGGAATTTATGGCCTAGGGATGTCTTCCCAAGAAATGAGGTCACCTGATGATGCAAATATTTAATATTCATTTCCAAAACAAATTACTCAACAAGATTCCATAGAATTATTAATTAGGCCTTGATTTGGGTTAATTAGCTCATAATCATGTTCAAGCACTTTGTGCACACATTACTCAAATTGATCAAAATGCCTTGTTATTGGTCAAAAATTTGACTGGATTGGAATTGGGAAGGTGATGTCAAATGTGTTGGATTTGTTATCCCATTTAGGATGTTACTGACAATAAATAATAAAGGCATACATCTTGTGTAAGAGATTTGATAGGAAAGATCAATCCAGAGTACCTTACAAAATTGGCATTTTGACTTATAATGATCTGACCAAAGTTAGTTGGCCCATAAATTACATTACCCCATTTAATGATACTCTAGCCAAAATTGGCACTTGAATATGTTAGTTTCATATAATTTAGCATGCTTTAGTGTTTTTAGGAAAAATTATACATTTTAGGTGGAAATTGGTCAAAACCCTGGTTGGAGGTTATCGGTGACCAGATTTAGGTGTCTACAATAAGAAGTTAAATATCTAAGCAAATGCTTCTTTAAAAATTGTGTATTTGTGAGCTCTTTGAACACATGGTCTTCATTAATTTAGAGGCAATAGGTGCTAGTACCAATATTATTTTTTACTAAATAAGGAACCCAACATTTTTGGGTGTATTTACCTTATTTATCATGGGTATAGTCTAATTTAAAGACTAGATCACCAATAGTGAAAGTGCAGACTTTCACCTTTTTATTATGTTGCTTGGCGATACATGCCTTGTATTGGTGATTATGTTGCAAAGTGGTTAAATGGTGTTCATCAATAAGATCAATGAAATTAAGGCAATCTTTACATAATTCCTCATCAAGTATGATACCATGCATATATATACATAAGGAGGTAAGCTCAAATTATAAGGGTATGATAGACTCATAACCATAGATTGGGGATAATGGTGTTACCCTAGTGTTAGTTTGGATGATAGTGAAATAGGCCCAAAGTGTATAATATAAATGAAGATGTCAATTTGTGTGAATTTCATGGAAAGTCTTTTAACATATTTTATTGGGAATTTTTTTGGTGGCCTTAGCTTGGCCATTACATTGTGGATGATAAGGTGTGGGAAATTTGAGGGATATTTTGAATTTAGCACATATTTACTTCACGTCCTTATTTTTAAATGTTTTGCCATTATCAAAGATGATAGTATGGGGAACTCCAAAATAAGAAATGATTTTATTGAGGATAAACTTGGAAATATTAGTTCCCATGACATTGATGAGAGGTATAGCTTGTACCCATTTGGTAAATTATTCAGTAGTCATGATGATAAAAACATGCCTATACTTAGACATAAGTAGTTTACCTATAGATCTAATCCCCACATGGAGAATGGCCAAAGAGATTCCATAGTTTGGAGTTTGGATGGTGGTGAATGAATTAGATCATCATGAAGTTGGCAAAGACTATAATTTCTAGTAAACTTGATAAAATCATTTTCAAGAATAGGCCAAAAGTATCCCATATGTAGGCATTTATGTTTTGTATCATGTTTTCTATAGTTACTACCATAAAATACCCCCATATGCTTATTTAAAGAGAGTAGGGGCCTCTTTTTTCATTACACAACAGAGCAAGGTAACTTTAGCACTATGCTAATAAAGGATGTTATATCAAAAGACATATTTGAAGGCTTGTTTGAAAATTTGAGTATTTTCACTAGAATCTTATTTGGGGGATAATTTTGATGCTCAAATAATTGGATAATGTCTTTATACCATGGTATTTATCAAATGGTGATAACCTCAATATGATAGATAAGTGAATCTTGTGGTTGGATGGAAGATGGGGACTTTTTTATTTGAATAATAAATTTAGAATCAGTGAGAACGTGATGCAGATCAAATAAGGATGTTGAAGAGGTAAGAAAATTAATGATAGAGTTTTGATCTCTTGGAATGGGCTCGATGGTAAAATAAGTAAATTATTTGGTGAGGGTAGTGGCCATTTGATGATAAATGAGAAGGTTTTCATTTTTACACTGATAATCACCATGAACTTGATGGTAAATGAGTTGGGAGACATTAAAATCATGCATATAGGTAATGTCTAAGTCAATTTACACTCTCATACCTAAGATTAATGCTTCATATACCACCATGTTATTAGTGACATCATATTTAAGCTAAAATTCCAAATGGATAATTTTACCATTAGGACTAGTGAGTATACAATCTACCCTAGTTCCTTAGAGAGATTTGGTGCCATCAAAACTAAGGTTTCATGTATCTTTGTGTAAATTGATGTTGAATTTGGGAATTTATTTGATGGTTATAATAGATTTAGTAGTATCAGGAATGATATAAGAATTTTCTTGATTACTATATTATAAATTTATGATGAAGTTGTGAAAGTAATCTTTAAGAGAGATATCCTGAGTAAGACCTTCAATATAGAGAATGGTATCATCAGGGAGACTATAATTAAGATGATTGGTGATGGGTATCGATGTTATTATAAGTTGGTTGACAATGAATTATCTTTTGACAAAATGTTTCATGATGATGTAGAGGTCAAATTCCATTAAAAGAACCATCCACTTAATTATTCAATATTTAGGGAGAAAGGCTTTAGATAAAAAGTGATGAAGTGGGTCTGAGTGAACTATGACAAATTATTTGATAGAACATGTAATGATAGATTTTTAGCTAATAAATAGACAGCGAGGCAATCACATTCTACTTTGGTATATCATTTTTCATAATCAAAGAGGCTTTGACTAAAATAGTAGATAGCATACTCTCTTTTAGTATCATCTTGTTGGGAAAGCATTCCCCCAACTAATATGGGTGTAAATAAGTGTACACAATTAAAGAATAATAATTAAAAGGTGGGAAAAGGCTGGGTGGATGTAACAATGATTCTTTCATATTGTTAAATGCCTTCTAACAAGGATCATTCCATTCTAAATAATTACCTTTCTTAAAAAGGGAATTAATAGAATAGATGCAATAAGTCATTTTGGGGACAAATCAATGAATTACCCCAAGCTTGCCAAGGTAAGTAAGAATGTCTAAAATAGAATGAGGAATAGGCACATTGACTATAGTATTGATATTAGTGAGATTGACACTAATACCATGAAGAGAGACTAATAAACCTAATAATTTACCAAATGTAATGCCAAAAACACATTTATAGGGGTTTAGTCTAACTTAATATTTGATGAGTCAATTGAAGATGATGGTAGGATAAAAAAGATGAGTTTTGCATATTTTGGATTTGGCAATGAGATCATCCACATAAGTTTCAACAATAATATGGATAAACTCAATGTGGGTCATATCCTGTTGATAGGTAAATATGGTGTTTTTAAGGCTGAAGGGCATTTTAACATACTAATAGGTGTCCCATTCTATGGTGAATGTTGTCTTATATTGGTCTTCAATAGTGATATGGATTTTATTGTATCTTGATAAACCATCCATGAGAGATAACATCTCATATCTAGTAGTGGAATTTACTATGGCATCTATCAAAGGTAATGGAAATTTATTCTTGGGACAAGCAAGATTAAGATTCTAGAAATTGAGGCAAATGCAAATGACCATAGTGACTTTTTTTGTAAATGGGAATAATGTTGGAGACCCATTTATAATAGTCCATAGGTTTTATAAATTTGGCATCTAATAGCTTAATAATTTATTTATGGAATAATGTGAAACTTTGGGGGGAAATTTCTTCTTTTTTTGTTGAATAGGTTTGGCATTGGGATATATGATGATGTTGTGTACCATAATACTAGGGTCAATACCAGGCATGTCTTCATATGACCAAGTGAAAGTTTCACGATATTTATCAAAGAACAATTTAAATTTATCATGTTTAGTTGGCATGATTTCTCTATAAATAGTTATAGGTCAAGGACATGAGGGTGTACCATATTCAATTCTTGTAGTTTCCTTGATAAGCATAGCATTTCCATCTTGAAAATTATATGGCACATTAGGAAGAGATGAAATGGGATTAGTTTTAGGATCAATACCATCATGATTTTTTTTAAATGAGGAGCTTTGTGATTGAAATTCCTAAGTTTGTGATGTTGTCAAAGGAATCAAGGTTCTAGATCATGGATCAATTCAAGGATGGCTTCATTGCTAGATAACATGGGAAGAGGTCCATAATATTCTACATATACTTTAATATCAATGATTTTGTTATCATAGTGGTCATTTTCATAATGTATATGCTATACATATGTAGCCTTGGCATGGAAAGTGATCTTGGGAGTATGTAGAACTATAGAGGAAGTTTGATCATATTTGATTGATTTATTATTAGAATAATTAATGAAAGAGGACCAGGTAGGATAACTAGTGTGAGAGGAGGTATAGAAGGTCCCAGAAGTTCTAATTATGTGAGGGGTAAAATTTGTTCAACCACCCAAGGAGTGTCAAGAAGTGGAGAATTTGATGGAGGTACATGACCTTCAGGTTTTAACTTGAAATCCATAGAAATGGTATAAACATCATAATTAAAAGCATATATTTAGACTAACTTTTTATGATAATGTTGGACATCCAAATCTCTCGATTGAGCTTGGGCCATAATATACTTATCATCAATAGTTGGAGAAATAATACATGATTGTGACTTGGAAGGAACTTCAAAAGGTGAGATTCCTAAATTTCTTAATTTACATGGTGAAATAATTAAAGGATCTTGAAATAATTTAGCCACTCCATATTCATTACACGTGAAATCATCTTCTATATAATATGATTCATGTGCATTATCTATAGGAGAGAAATTAGTGATCTCATCAACAAGAGGGATGTTACGATCATGAGGTAATAAGGAAGGAGGAATCCACTCTGAGATGTAAGGAGGTAGCTTTGTAGTATTGCATGTGTTTTACAAATCATTGGGCTCATCATCATCAAAATTGATAAGAGTGACATGTAAATCTGGATTCATATTGACAAATTCAAGTGAAGGAGCATTATTTATCTTTGGAATAGTGGGAATCCAATACTAAGATTTAGGATTAGGAAGCTATATACTCTATGGGTTAGGATCAACCTCATGTTTATATTATTTGCCATTATGAATGAAATTGATACATTGGCTTCTAGAAGAATCAATATCCCTCATGCAATGAGTCCATGGGTGTCCAAGGAGTATATTATAAGATAATGGTAAATTGAGGACCATAAGCTTAGTACATATAGTTTTGGTTCCAATAGTAAGAGGAATCTAAATATAAACAAATAGATTTTTGTTGGTCTTGTTAAATCCATGGCATGTCAAACAAGTTTGCTTGAGATGATCTATGTTATATTCAAGTTATTGAGTGAGCCAAAGAGATATCACATTAATGTTTAACCCTTCATCTATTAATACTTTATGAATGAGAGTGGTATTAATGGCTATTTTGATAAAAGGTATGGATCATTAGCTCAAAAGAGGATTTCATCATTGATCATGTCTTCTTCAATGAACTCTATAAAAGGTATAAATAAGGACAAATGGATTTAATGGTATGAACTTATGTTGGTTGAGGTTCTTGAGAAGATGGTTCCTCTTCTAAGGGAGATGGTTCTTTGATTTATTGGAGTTGTTGCATTAATAATTTATAATGATAAGGAGAAGTGATAACTAACTCAATGAGAGGAATCTTGAAAGTCACATAATTGAGTTCTTCTAAGAAGTTACAACTAGTTTTGGAAGAAAAAGAACCAACATGAGGCTTAGAAGGTAAGATATGTTTAGGAGGAAGTGAAATGGCTAGAGGCTTGAAGGGAAGATATAGTTCTTCATTGGTTTCTAAAGATAAGTGAGTAGTAGTATCTTTGAGAAGTTGTTATTTTAAATATGGTTTGTTTGGTTTAATTATAGTATATTTGTGGGATATTTTGTGTCACTAATTAAAATTAGCCATATTAACATATTGATAATTGGTATAGTAATGATCATAATCTACATTAATCATTCAAATATAATTGTTTGCTTGTTGAGGGTTAGATGTATATAATTTTTTTGGATTGTTTCTTTTTATAAGCATTAACATAATCTTGATGATAGATTTTAATCATGGCATCATTATTGAATGAATTTCCAAGCATAAAATAAATGGTAAATTTTTTAATACCTCAACATGTTTCATGGGAAACCTATATCAGCATGAAACCAACATAATTGACTAGTATCATACCATTTAGGGGGATTATTAGGTACGTGAATGGTTTAGATGGAACTAAAAATTGTTTCATTTGTTACATAGTTAATGGCATATGAGAAGGTTGGGTATTTTTTTAATTTTGATACTTATGATTTGGGTTGAGGAGGATTTGTAGTTATTTCATTGGTTGAATGTTGGAAAGATTCCTAATTTTAGTATTAGGTTCAAATTGTTTAATTAAGTAGTATTGATGCTTAGCTTGGTCAAGAGCATCATTTAAAGTTTGGGGAGTAAAATTTCAAACATTGTCTTGGAGTGAAAGTGTTAATGCTATTATAAAGAGTTTAAATAAGTTGTCATCAATCATTTTATGATCATCCTTGTGACCCAAAAATCTCCATCATTTGATAAAGTCATGATTTGATTCGGTAAGGGATTGGTTGGCATTGATGAAATGACTAGGAAATTTTTGGAAAGATTATTATGTTGGAATTATTTAACTAGAGGATTGACTAAATCTTCTAGTTACCATATAAAATGTTGGGGAAGTTAGATATACCATTCTAATACATCACCCATAAAATTTTTAACTAAAATTTTAGTTTTGGCAAAAGTATTATTTTGGATCCACTCTTTATAAAGATTACCAAATGCCTTAAGAAAAAATGTAGGGTATTTAGTCCCATCATATTTAATGGTTTGGGATATATTACCAATGTCAATGGATACAATAAAAGGGGCTAAAATATCATTTAAGATATGTTGTAACATATTATTATGCATGATAGGTTGGGGAATGACATTTCCTATGGCATCTCTAATAGGTGGATGGATAAAATTTTGAGTATTTTGAGGGAGAAGAATGCGAGGCTGATTAACCATGTTTATCAAATGATGTTGTATTTGCATCATTTAGGAGGTGTTAGATGTTTGCATTATGTTCATTTGTTTCACTATTTGTGTAAGAAACTAAGTTGTATCAATTAGTGGGTTAATGTTTATAGGAGGATTCCCCAAATTAGTATTAGAGGGAGGGTTACTAGGTGGTATATTCCTTGTGTGGTTATTAGATAGGCTTGCATCAATTGTCTCCACATTATAATGAGATGTTTGAAGATGGAAATTTTCTTGATAAGTATGAGAATGATTTGAACCACCAATCTTATCTATTGGATTGATTTTCACCATGTTACAATCAAAATATAAGGGAGGGGAAGATGTACACCAAGAGTGAAGATCCTCTTGGGTAGTGAATGTAGTAATAAAATAAGATCTCATATAATTTTTAAATGGATTTAGGTTGTCCAAAAAGACTCTGATAGGAGATTTCATGATGTTTGAATAAATAATCAAAAATAAGGAACTATGAAGGAGAAATAGAGATAGAGTCATCAAAATAGGGAATAGTGTTGGCCAATAGGTATAGAGTCAACTAGATCGACATATTTTGTGAATAAATCTCACATAACAAAAAGTAACAATACACAATCTAACTAGTCAAATGTATGCTACAAAAGTTGAAATTAAAATAGGTTAGAGGGACAAACAGTCATATAGATCAACTGTGTTGTGTAAAATATGAAACTATATAGATGAGAAAGATACATAGTCATATAGGTCAACTATGTACTTGAAAAGGGGAAGTGATCAGGCTAATAAGATACACAGTCATGTAGAGTGACTATGTACTGAAAGTGAACAATATTGATAGTTGGCATCAATAGAGATGATAGTGCTCTAAAAATAGAAAAAACTTTTTCAATATAATATCTAAGAAAATGAAATTAAGCACACAAGTAATTGGATCAATAAGATTGATCCAATTAGAACACACATCACAAACTTTGCACCAATGCTAGCTAATGCAAGTTTTACATTACAAAATACAATGATCAAAGAGAAAGTAGTAACTTGAAAGTAAATGCTAGCTGATTAGTCATTTATAAGTGTTATTAGGTTATAATAAAGTTTGAATTTAATGTGATTAGTATTTGGATGTAAGAAGGAACTAGAAATCAATATAAAGATGGTTTTAGGAAGTTTAGGCCAAAAAGGATCTATATTAGTGATGCTACTGGCTTGGTATTAGGGCCTACCCCCATTAACACATTAACATCACTAGACCTAACCAAAAATGGATCTACTAGACCTAACCACAGGATATCTTACGACATTAACATCACTAGAGAGGGTTCCAAATCCTCTAGTCAAGCAACATTATCCAATAACCCTATCTCGGTTCTATGTTTTCATATTCACAAAGTAAATGACAAGTAAATTAAAATATAGCCTAGTGCCCACCAAATCTCATGGCACAAAGTGGGGGTAATAAACATAAAAATTAAACATGCATAGGATAATCCTAATTAATTTATGTATAGGTAAAACCCTAATGCATGGAGAGATCAATATATTCAAAATCCATTACTTATGCTATGTATATGTACTAATATAGAGGAGTAAGGCTATAAATACTTACCTTGAAGACAAACCCATCAAGATTAAATCCCTCCCTTGGTAAAAGGTGCTTCACAAGAGGTTTTTTTGGATTATAAGGATCACTAAGAAATACCTAAGCATCCAAGACTTTTCCATACGACAAGACTCCTCTCTAATTATAAACCGTAAGTAATAACTCCTCAAGTAGAATGGTGGAAGAGCAAATTGTAAAGAAGTGAAAATGGATAATTAAATTTTGTCTCTCTATAATAAATGGTGAAATGAATGTGTATATAGTTGAATCTAACCCTAAACCTTTTTGAAAGTTTATCCAAAAGGGTCATCCCAATCAACTCTATATTGTTAATTGATAAAAATAAGTTAGGTCTCGATCTAGTTTGGCCAAGGCTAACCTATACCCATAACATGCTTTTAAAAAATTTAAAAAAGGGTTGACCTAGGTTGACAGTGTAATGTAAACTATCGAAAAGGGTTCTAGGCTTAAGAAGGAACTAAGTAAGGCATTGAATTGCTTGGATGAGTGTACAAGGGAGGAGGTAAGGCTTAGGGAAGTACATAGGATAAGGTTGTGTAGATAGTAAGTGGTGGTATAGAGGACAACAATCTTATGAAGTATCAATGGTATACCCACCCCTTTCTTGGTGCACCATTTAATGCATACACTCAAAGATATTGAGACTCGATGGGTTGCTGCAAGAGAGAAAGCATCATTAATTCATAAAGTTAGAAAATATTATGTGTATATAGTAATTATGTACCTTTCATGACTTATTTTATTGGGAATATTAATTGGTACTATAAAATTCAAAACCATACTATTTAAATGGTTATTTGGTTAACATAGGGTTTAATGGAATTTCATCTATATGATTAGGCCTTCCCTTCCTTTGAAATATTTTGTAGTGTTTTTATATTCGTTGTGCATATTAAAACATAGTAGGCCACCATATACCACTTTTAATATCTTCCTTGTACTGGATTCTACTTCAAAATGTATACCTATGACTCTATGATATGCCTCTTGAAGAATTTGTGGTCACTCATGTTCCAAAGGTACTCTATGCACTACATCATCTTTACCCATCTTGTATAAAAAGATATTAATGATGTTGAATGTAATGGCTCTTGTGATCAAATAATTTGTATCCCTTTCCACATAATGCTTAGGAAAAAATCATTGTTATAATAAATTAGCTATTTCTTACATGTTTTTTAGAATAATAGAAAGTCAAGAAAGATGGGCATCTAGTGATTCATCTTAGAGTTCTTTATGTTCCTCTTGATTGCATATTTGGATCAAATAGTTTAGTCCCACACTTTATCTCCCAGGCTTCATATTGATTATAAATTTAAATTCTTGAAATAACATCAGCCATTGAGATATCCTCCCTCCTAACATAGGTTTATTTACCATATATCTTAGAGCGTAATGATCAATAAAAAAAATCAAATGGAATTTCTAGAAGGTATTATTTGAACTTATGGAATGTGAACACCATAGATAGAGCTTCTCATTCTATAGTTGTATAATTTTTCATTGTGGTTAAGAACTATTGGCTTGTAAAATGAATGGGATGGTCCAATTATTAATCTCTTAGTTATGATATAATAACTCCCACCATAGTTCCTAAGGAATCCACATGAACATGAAATGGTTTTCTCTAGTTAATAACGACCAAAATAAGATTTGTTACTAATATCTAATTTAGATTTACAAATGCTATTTGGAAATCATCAGTCCATTCAAACCTAATATCTTTGTGAGGTAGCTTTTTCATGGGGGAAAATATAGTTGCGTAGCCTTTTATGAATTTCAAGTATTATATTGTATGCCACAAGAATGATCACACTTTGATAGAGCTTGTAGGAGGTGGTATACCCAAAATAACTAAAATTTTGTCTTAGTCAACAAAAATCCCATCACTACATACTATATGACCCAACATGACACCAAATTCTATGAATAAAAAACATTTATCTAGGTTTAACACAATACTCAGAGCTTGATAGTGTTCCAACATCAAACATAGCTTGGATAGGTGCTTCTTGAATAAATAAAAAATAATCCATTAATTTAAATATACTTCTAGTAAATCATGGATGAAGTCTTTAAATGTGATAACCACAACCCTTGAGAACACAAAAGGAGAATTATTTAACCCAAAAGGATTTACTTTGTATGAAAAATATCCCCATTCTATTTCAAACATGGTTTTATCTTGATCTTATGATATGACTAGTATATGATGGTAGCCACTGAATCCATCTATAAAAGAATATACTTCATGTCATGAAAATGACTCCAAAATTTAATCTATAAAAGGGATTGTGAATGGATAATTGATACAATAATATTTAACACATGATAATATCTACATGATCTAATTTCTCTGGACTTATTAGGTTGCACCACCATTTGGCTAACCTAGTCTAATTTTTCCACTGGATAGATAATGCATGATTCTTTCATCTAATTCAGTTAAACCTATAATTTTGTATGCACCCTAAATTGGCTAATAAACCACAAATATCATGTATTTTCATATTCATTTCATAGGAGACTTTGACTAGAGAATATAATTCTTATTCACATCTAGCCATGTCTTTTTGTCTAATTTGCCTTGGTCTTATTTTATACCCTAAACACCTTTTTGACCATTCCCAATCATTTGTAGCCTTCTAGACTTAACCCTTACTAAACCGAGTTACTCTATTTATGCTTATTCCATCTCCCTAGGTCACAAACCATCTAAATAATAGTGCCCAAATAGGACTATAGTGTTGAAACCCAAAGTGTCCAATTTTTGATGCTATTGTCCAAGTGCAAATTTGATTTCAATGGCTAGTTTGTCTTGCAAGATGAGTCTTATCCCTTTTATTTACTTCATTCCTAAGTTTTCCAATTTAAAAAAAATGCAAATAAAACTCCCAAATTCAAAATAATGAGTCTCCTATGTAAAGGACTTCACAAGGCATTTCATATCTAACACTTACTACTTTGGCACATTAGACATAATAAAAATTATTCAATAGTATAGCTCAGCTTCTCTACATCACATATAGACTTACATGCTTGATTAAGGAAGGGCCTAGGCAAAATTTATTCTTACATCTATTGTGCATGTTGATTATGCACATTCCCTAAGGGAGAAATACATCAAATCTAAAACCCTAGTTTGAGGGTTAATATAGGCAATAATCAGAATAATAGGGGTTCTTGATTATGTGATCATTCTTCCCCTAACATAGTTTTCCCCATTTCACTTTGGATGTATTTGTTGGTTGCATGTTTTTAGATGAATATAAGTATTGAATATTGAAACAAACCTATAATGAGCTCTATTGACTTCTAGCCCCTAAAATATGGTACACAAGCTCATATTGACCAATCAAACAAAAACTAGAAAGTTTAAATCCTTAAGACAATATATATAGGAAAGAATATAGTTGAAAACACTAGGGTATCATATTTATGATACTTCTATCCAATCAAAAAACAAAACCTAGATTCAGATTCTTGATAGTGTCTTAGTCCTGCTCTTCAAATTCTAGCCTCAGAGTCCATTTTAGTTTGAAACTAAATAAGTTTATTTCTATTTCTCTTGCATAATTACCTATTAAAAAATATATATTTCCCTATTAAATCTAGATTTTTCCGATTATTGTATATCCTTATTATTTAGGATCTAAACACTAGATTCCAAAAAATAATAAAATAACTTCATGTTGGGGTTTAGCCTGTATGGAAATTTTTTTACAATCCATGCACACTCCTTTATCTCTATGTGCATCTCCCCTAGGGAAGGTTATACCCCTTTTAATTATATTGACTTTGTTGGAAATACATTTTGGTACTTTTTGGGCCCTCAATTTTGAAGAAATTTTGGCTAAATAATTTTAAAAGACAAGTAGTATGGGAGAGACATGGAAAGGAAGACCATGGCATGGAAGAGGATGGAAAAAAAGAGGAAAGTAAAATGGAACAAATAAGCATGATACATGGATAACCTGAGAATTTAGGACTTAGATATTAGCAAAAGACTTGGGGAAAGTGTGAAAAGTGAAAATTGTTATGGAGTGATTCATATGAACATTGTAAAAGAGTAAGTCAAGTGTGAATCCATCACTAGTCCATAGAAATATAGGCATTCAGTGATAAGTATATAGCATAGAGAGATAATATAGGATTATTTAGGTTCAAGTACTTAGGAATTCATTGCAAATGGTTTTCCATAACTCTATTCTATTAATGATCGTTGGTGAGTCATCTTGTTTGTATTTACTTTTGTAACTAAATGGTCAGGGTAGACCATGTTTAAATACCCACTTATTCTACTTAGTGTTTTTATTGATGATTTATTTATCATTGTAATTATAAAATCATTTTAATCTTAACATAACTTATGGATGTAATGAAAGGAATAATGTGTTGATAAAATACTTGTGTACATATGTCTATGGTTATAATGGAGTTAATATTGTTTGTTATCAGATTATGTCAACCTCTTGTTCTTTTGTTAGTTAAGCGGTGAATGAATAATTCAAATTTAGATATGGAACTAAGGATGAGTTTAGGATTAAGTGCTTGTTTGAGTGCCATTTTTTAGTAAAATATATGAATACACCTTCATATTGAAAAACCAACGGGAACTTTTCTTAAGCTATGTGATTTGAGTGAGCACATGAGAACCTTTTCTTTCATGATATGCTGACATGCTAGCACACTAGAACTCTTATTTTCTTAGCCAAGCAACTAGGGAGAATATATGCCAAACTAAAGGAAAAGATCCCAACATTTTGGTTTCATTTTTGGGACCCAAAGCACTTATTTTCATGATGGTGTAAATTTTCTCAAATATCTATCTCTAAATAATGTCAAAGGATGCGTTACTAGAGTAAAAGAAAATTTTGCATTGTCATATATTGAAACAAGGGTTTCCATGTGTGCATGGATATAAAAAAACCTATATGAATAAATATATGAATATTTCTTTTTAGAAGTGCCCATTTACCTTCATGTTTGTCTTTTTATGTATGTGTAAGACCATTCAATATACTATGGATAGAAGATCACCTAGTCAATAGAGTGTATGCCAATTATAGAAATATAGAGATCACCTTAGATGCATGAAATTGATGCTTAGGGTGATGAAACTTTAATAACTATATTTTGTAATATATGGTCTCAATGTACTCTTCTCTAGAGGAAACCTTATTTCACTTCCTCTAGGAGATGTGTTGAAGGTATCTCAAGTACTTTTCATTCAAGATTAAGAATCTTATAGTTGATTCTAGACTTGAAATATTCTTAATGGATGGATAAAATCTCTCTTTCATGGCTACCATGTTGAACCAATAATCTTATAATAAATTAGGATGATTCTACACTTTATTATAAGATTATTGGTTCAACATGGTAGCCAGTCAGTAGGAGTTGTAAAAGTGAAATTATGATGAGGCTAGGTGAAGGGATATGATTAGAAGTGATCTAAGGAGGGGTCAGGAGGACTTAAGAAATGTTATTAGTATTTTTAAGGAGGTGGAAAGGCATAAAGAGGACTCCCCATACATAAAATTACACCCAATGCAAGCATAAATATGCATAGGATAAACAAGTCAAGTATTGGTACTAAATAACCCAATCTAGATAGGACCAGTTATCCACCCATGGTGCATGCTCATTTTCTTGAGTTAGATGGAATTCTTGTAAAATATTGAGATACATATAGTGTATATTCAGAGACTAAACCTGTTGGAGATAATTTTAAATAATAAGACCAAGATAGTAGTTTGTTATTAATTTATTTTCCATTATAACACAATCTTATGGCTTAGTTTGGAATGTCCAATGGACCAAGCATAACTAGTGGGTATAATAATGGCCCATCTATAGTTAATCATCCTACTTATATGCCTAATGTATCAGGTGATTATATTTTTATAGGAGGATGGGAGGTGGTACCAGTAGTGGTTTGATCAGAGGATACATAGGTAGCATAAGAGACATTGGTGGATGTCCACCATAAGGTATAGGAGGGACTATAAGTAAAATCATAGTAAACTTAATTGCCATCACCTAATCTACCTATTTTTTTAATGAGATAACACTCCATTTACCTAAGTATTATGGTGTATAAAATGTAGTATAACATGTTCAAAAGTGTGAACTTATCTAGAGAGTGATTGGCATTATTTATACTAAATTAAAGGCAACCCAATTTGCACCTACTACTCTATAATATGTGCACATGTGGTACCATAAGTTTGACTCACAAAAAAATATGGTGAATTACAAACTATTGAAGACAACTTTTCTCTAAGAATTTGATATTTTAGAGTTTGAACAATAAACAATTTCTACTTTGAAGTACATTAATAAATAACTAACTAAAAGTGTATGTAAGTATGATATACATTTTAAGACACTCCTTTCTAATATTTATTTTGAGATAAATTTAACTCACCATGCCCAGTGGTTTGTAGGAGGCTTGTTTCTTCCCTTTCAAATCAGATTATCCTAGAAGACCTTCACTCACCCACACAAGGCCTTGGAATTTCCCCTTCTTCCCAAAGCCATTGGAAGCATAAACATAGTGATTAGTCCCTTTATGGAAGCTCAAATTAATACTATGGCATCTCAATTGGAGAAGCTCATTGTGAATAATACTCATGATAATCACAGTGGTTTGTGATGTGTTGAGTATGAATATGAAGGCCATAATAGGAATAATTACCCAAGAAAGAGTATTCACACCACGATGAATTAATCCTATGATATTTTATAATAAGACCATGATGTGAGGGATTTCCCCTTACTTCAACATAATATAAATCAAAGGTATCCTCATATTGTAAAATATTGATGCAATACTCATGATATCAATTATTTTCACCTTATTAGTAAGATTCATGAGGAAAATGTGTTGTACTCATCAAAATTATGTTTATAATAAATAGGATAATAGTAGAGGCCAATCTTATAAAGGTCATAGTCATGGACGTGGAGGTGGTTTTTTTCCACCTAGAACCTACTACAAGTGTAAATCCTTAGATCATTACCAACATGATTGCCTAATTTATCCCATGTGGACTTTCTTAAAAATGAGCATCATCTAAGGAATGCCTAGACTTGTATACCACCATCACAAAGGATAAAAATTAAAAGGGTGTTGAAATGATTAGGATTGAAAAGACTCCAACTATTCAATGGAGACTATTCCCTACTAATCTGACTGGTCCCATGGTCAAAACTACTACATAGAGTGGTGTTCCTTCCCAATCTATGTCAAACCAACTTGTTGATAAGATCCAATGGGAGGAGCCTTATGCAAATCATTATCTAGATGTTCAATAACATAATGAAGTGTTACACAACATAATGATTTTCATACAAGAGCATCAATGTGATTTAAAGATAGATATGTTGCTACATATGCTAAAATTCTTAAAACTTTAGATCTTCAAGACTCGATGCATGAGGAGTTCCATGAGTTATGAAATATATTGTGCCCCTTTTGTAAAAGTGGCTAAGTAATCAAGTACCAAATCCTATAGAGGATCATCAGTTGAACCATGCAAGATGAAAAGAGGCTCATATCTAGCCCATTACAAAGGGTGGTAAAGAGATCATGGAAAACATATTATTGATGGATGGATCATTCAATATATCCTAGTCAATACTAGCATCAAGGTAAATGTACTCACTAAATATGCTTGGATAAATATGGTAAGCCCTTTTTTAAATCCTTCTCCTCATGTGTTGTTCATGGCTAATAAGATGCATGAACTACCTTTTGGATTTATTAACAATGCCACTATGGATATTTTGGATGTCACTTTCAACGATGACTTTGAAGTAATTTAGATGGTTGAAGTTGATGATTTTACTACTCTTTTGGTTTACCCTTAGTGTTATGAAAATAATGTTGAAGCACTAACAATGTTGACTTGAGCTTCAAAAAGTGTTACATCAATTTGAAAATGATGATCAATGTGTTGTAATCCACTTATACCATGCTCAAGGACCTCATTTTATTGAACAAGTTAACATTTATGATAACATTAATCATATCTATAATGTCATAGCTCAAGGAACTGAATGCCTTGATCTTATTTAGGATGGCATATTGCATAGGGAAAATGCATAGTCTATCTCTAACACTACTAGTAATGATTGTGACTATTAGTCTCATGGTGAGTATGATCTTACTATAAAAAAAATTGTGGTGTTATTGGTAGTCTAGAGGATACTCCAAAAAAATAACATAGATGTCATAAATTTGTTCACCTTCTTCATGGATGTATTATGGTTTTACCACCTATGTGGCTAGATTAAGCTTGTATACTTCATAGTCAGATAGAAGTTTGAGAGTATATACAGTGGTTAGAGTATTTATATGTGTTTTATGGTGAACTGATGCATGTAATTCTCCATTAGTTTTTTGGAATAACTTACTCGATGGATGAAACTCTTTGTCATAATTTTCTAACTTGGGATCAAATTTGTGTTGTTATGCACCTTCATTTTCATCACAATAACTAAATTTATGACACCTTAATTTATGATGGCATTAGTGCTCCATAATCTCATCTCAAGGCCTATGAAAACATGTTGAATATGGATGAGACATTTTTACCTTAGTATTTGTCAATTCATGAATTATATGGTACTATATACACTTGGGATAGAGTATGGTATGTACATGAATAATGACACTTGGATATAGATTTATGGCATGTCCTTCAAGGTAATATGATTTTATAGCTATCTTACATGTCTCCTTAGATAGATTTATGATTAATCTTGAAATCCATGTGTTAAGGCAATTATAGGTTATCTAGTGCCAATTGAGTACTGCATCATACATATGTGTGGTGTATGAGAGGAAAGATTGAACATTTTCCAAGAATATGATATGAAAGCATCATTTGATTCACTAATTGAATCTCAACCAGAGCATGCATTAAGGGAATAAATTTAGAAAATAAAATATAAGGTTATGTACCAGGTTGATAAAGGTACTAATTTTGACTTGTAAGATTTGTCTGTTGATCACTTGGCTTTGCATACTGCGTGTGGAGTACGTAATGTTTGAGACACCATACATAATGACTAGAATCCATATATATATATATATATATATATATATATATATATATATATATATATATATATATATATATATATATATATATATATATATATATCCACTTTATATGATCCAACATAATTTTACCATAAAGGATGTGCCTAAGATGACCATTATGGGGAATTATTGGTCTAAAATTGAAATCTCTAAGGTTTTTGAACTATTAAAGTAGTATCAAGATGTTTTTCCACAAAATTACATTGAGATGAAATGAGTGCATTATTTATTAGGTAAGATGCACATAAAGTTGATAGAGGGTGATTTTCCTATCAAAAAGAGACCTTATCATATAAATCCTAACTTGCACACTCAGGTCAAGGAGGAGATTGATAGTATTTTACATGTTAGAGTTATCACTCCTATTGATGAGTATGACTGGGTGAGCCCCATGGTAATCAATATCAATAAGGATTGCCACATTTATGTTTGTTTATACTATTGAGTAATCAATGTTGCTTGTTTAACCAACCCCTTTATGATGCCTTTCACTAAGGAGATATTAGGAGTTACTAGGTGCAGGATTTATACCTTCACTAATGGTTTTTTGGATGTAATCAAGTCTAGATCATAAATAAGATAAACTAATGACCACCATTATAAATAACTTGGGTTTTATCACTTACAATGTGATGTGCTTCAAGTTGAATAATTTTCTTGATGTGTTCTCATAGATTTTGGTCAAGGATTTCAAATATTTTATTCATAAATTATTTCAAGTATACTTGGATGTTTAGACTGTCTATGGTTTAGTGCATGACCATTGTGATAATATTCACCTATGCTTGAGTGCTACTAACACCTTAATATTTCTGTAAATATGAAGAAGTGTGTTTTACTAACCCATTTGGAATTTTTTATTTCATGTTATTTGTCATGATGGACTCTTGGTGAATCTGATCAAGATTACAGTCATTGTTTGCCTTCCATCACTGACCACCTAGGGTGAGGTTCACACCTTCCTAGGACACACAAGATACTATCAAAAGTTTATTTAGTGTTATGTTAATATCATATTGCCATTAGATGAACTACTTAAATAGAATTGTCAATTTATATGGACCGATGCTCACTAGTAGGAATTTGTCAGACTCAAGGATAAGCTAATTACTACGCTCATTCTCTAGTTTTTGAACTATACAAAGCCCTTTCATGTGCATTTTGATGCTCTAAGCATGGTAGTAGGTATTATCCTTGCTCAACCTGGTGAGGGAAATATTGATCATCCTATCTACTTTTCCAATTGTAAATTGACTCTCACTAAACAAAATTATTCAACTATGAAATGTGAAGCCTTGTCTATGGTATACGCACTTCAAAAAAAATGTTAATATTTTTTGGCCATCCCGCTCATTTTATTTACATACCATAAAACATTGAAATACCTTGTGAATAAGTCAGTGTTTCATAGATTCATTTGCTAGTGGATTGTATTTTTTTAATAATTTCAATTCTCTATGATGGTGAAATTGAGTAAGGCTAATTATGGACCTAATCACTTATCACACATAAAATTTAGTGAAATAGTGCATGCCATTGAGGATGACATACCTAATATGTATCTTTTTCAAGTCATGTGCATGCCTAAAAAACTTTAAGATATTACTACTTTCATTAATACAAGTTCAAGACCAACCCACCTCAGCAAGAGAAGAAGCAGTTGGTTGTTTGTGTTACTCCCTTGTAACTCATTGGGGTGACATTTATAATTTTGAATGAGATGAAATATTATGTCATTGTGTCCTACAGCATGAGTTTGATAAAGTTATTTAGGTGGTTCATGAAGGTGTCATTGAAGGACATTATGTTGGTGATGACATAATGTGAAAGGTTATATTAGCTAGGTTGTGGTGACCTACTCTATTAAGGATGATAAACCTTATGTGCACCCATGTGATATCTATCAGTGCATGGGTAAGCCAAACTAAAGGGATGTTATTCCCCTTCATCTGATCTTAGCTCATGAACCCATTAATAAATGTTTTGTTGATTTTTTTGGCCCCATTAATCTAGTGGGAAAGCATACTAGAGCACATCATGTCATTATTACCACTAATTACCTCATTCACTGGGTTGAAGTAGTGCCAAATAAGGATAGTACCATTACCACTTATATTATATTTATTTGGGAGAATATTATTATAATGTGTGGATGTCTATTAAATTTTGACTAGTGATCGAAGAGCTCATTTCATTAATGATACCATTCATAACCTTTTAGTTGAGTTCATGATTGTACACCATAATACTACATGTTAACACCCTTAGGATAATGGTATAATTGAAGTGTTAAATAAGATCTTGGGTCATATATTGACAATAAATTGTAATATTGGTCGCACTAACTTGGATGATCATGTTTCTATAGTATTATGGGCATATTAGACCATATATAAATTATGGAACAAGAGTACCCCCTTTAACCTTGTATTTGGTGTTGAAACCATTCTCCTAGTTGAGTTCCTTATACTTTATCAATGTATTTCATGTGTTGGTTGGTTGGATGATGAGGAATCTTTGAAAATACACCTAGATGCTTTGCTTTAGTTGGATGAAACACATTTTATAGAACATTGAATTCAAAGAGTGGAGAAGCATAAATAAAAGGCATGGCATGATCGACATCTTAAGAATAAGACTTTTTATCTAGGTATACTGGTATTGGTTTATGAATACAAGTTTGTACATAATTTAAGAAAACTTTGCATCTATTAGGATGGTCTATTTATTATTCATAGTATTCTCTCCACATGTGCATGTAAGTTGAAGTTTTGGATGGCCAATTTCTTCTAGGCCATTTTAATTATAGTTGACTTCACCCCTACTATTCTGAGTGATGTTTTCCTCTTTTCTAATAAGGCATATGCCACTTGTTTAGTTTAATATTTTGGTTTATTTTTTAATAACTTATGGCATTGGTTGCACACCCTTGCTTAGGTTTAGATCAACACTTGGTTCTTTACTATTTTTGTTGCCATGTCATGGAGGACCACAAACATATTTTAATGTGGGGTAAGTATGAAATAATTAAAACTACATATCACTAAGGAAATAGTGAAAGGGAGTGCATATATAAAAATGGTCATGTAAATAGAAGTGTATGAGGACAAGTGGATATGTAGGATGCAGTGTGTAACTACTAGAAAAAGTCAATATAAAGAAATAATGTTATTACCTTAAAAATCAAAAAAATTAAAATTCTTTACGCTTTTCATGCACTTCGAGAAAACCATGGAATGGGACATATGTTTTAAATGTGAGAAAAGTAATTAATATGGCAAATGTGCAAAATGTAAATCGTAGAAATATCATTAGAGGCATTAAATACATGAAATGATGGATGAGGTAATGGGGAAGTAAACGTGGATTATTCCTTGAAGCTATAAAAGGTTAACAACTCATCATTTTTACACTTTACTATTGTTAATTCATGAATTTATAGAGCTAAAAGAGAAATTTCAAGATACCAAAGGAGCATTTATCAAATTTTAGTGACCAATTTGAATGTTGTGGAGTAAGGTGATCATGGTGAATAAGAAAAGTGGTCAAATAATGATTAGGGAAATGTAAGTTTAAGAAAATATAGGTTGCAAGTGTTGATGTCCTACATTAGAGGATGTTGAAGTAGGAGAGTCGAGGAAGTTAAAGTAGTAATCACGTATTCATTTAGGAGGGTCAGACATCCATGCCTCAACCTTTGGTCTCTTTGAAATATGATGTGGCCAAATAAAAAGGACCAATGTAGTGAGCCCTTACTTGTAATTCATGAGGAAGAAGAATTTGAGAGTTCAAGAGTACAACTAGTTTTAATAAGATAATAAGTACCTAGTGAATTTGGCATGCATGAGGAAAGCTTGTCATAATAGGCCAAGAGAATTAATAAGATAGAATCTATGATGGCACTCCAAGAAAATAATAAATCCACAACACTACCCAAACCACTAGTATTTACTGAAGAGATATAGTACCCTAAATTAGTGTTGTGCATGGAAAAGTGGGAGTCAAATGTGCTAACCTATAAAAATTTTGACTAAAATTAACATTAACTAGGGAATCATAGTGGAGTTACAACATGACTATAGGGTTGAGTGGTAGAATACCCAGAATGAACCTGTTTATGACCTTATTATTTTCAATAGACTCAATGATGCTATACTTTTTTAGTTATTTAATCTACCATACTTTAGAAAACCTATGAAGGTCGTAAATTTTATTATCTCACATGTACATGAGGATTACTTCTATTTTACAGGGTGTAGGATGAAGATCATGTCCCAAAGAGTTAGTAAAGTTACAAGTCTACAATTCCTAGGTGTTAACATTAGTGGAGACTTGGAAGATTTGAAGCAAATTTAGAATATTGTGGTGGCACTTGAATAAAATAAGCAAGGTCACACAATGCATATAACAAGTCTTCAATATCTCACCCTTAGAGTGGTTTCATGCTTGGTTATGACCAAGGTTAGAGGTGTGGATAGGTGGAAGGAAGTGGGCATGGCACAATTGTATTTTCCCATTAAATTAACCTTGGAGTCAAGTATAATTGGTAAATATTTTGTTGAGAAAATTATTGTAGACATAAATAAGGCCTATATACACATAATATTTTAAAACTTTATCAATTATTGATACTTTCTCTCTTACAAGAACCCATCGAGTCTCAACCTCTCTAAGTGCATGCCTTATAGGGTACATTAGTAAAGGGGTGGGCAAACCATTGGTGATTTGTAGGATTGTTATCCCTTATACCACCACTTACTCTTTACACAACCATATCCTAAAACACTTCCCTAATACTTGTCTCCTCTCTTGCACACTCCTCCAAGATTTTACCACCTTCATTAGCCGCTTCCTAATCCTAAATCCCTTTTTTATGGTTTACATTACATTTGCATCCCCACCGACCCTATAATCAAATTGATAAAACACATTAAGGGTTTAGGTCAGCTCCTGGCTAACCTAGACTAAGACCTAATCTATTTTTATCAATAATGATACAAATTTTATTAGGTTGACCCTGTTAGCTAAACTTTTTGGAAAGGTTTAGGGTTAGATTCAACTATATATGCACATTCATTTTGCCATTTATTAGAGAGAATAGAGTTAATTATTCATTTTCACTTATTTACAATCTACTCTTCCACCATTCTACTTGAGGAGTTATATATTAGGGTTTATACTTAGATAAGAATCTTGTCTTGTGTAAAAGTCTTAGATGTTTTGGACTTTCTAAGTGATCCTTATAAACTAAAAAAACCTCTTTCAAAACACCTTTTTCCAAGGGATATATTGAGTCTTGAAGGGTTCATCTTTAAGATAAGTATCTCTAACTTTACTCCTCTATTTTAGTAGATAAAAGTAGCATAATTGATGGTTTTTGAATATATTGCTCTCTCCATGCATTAGGGTCTTACTTATACATAGCTTAATTATGATTCTCTTACGCATGTTTACTTTTTTATGTTCATTACCCCCACTTTGTAACACAAGCTTTGATGAGTACTAGATTAGATTTTACTTTACTTGTCATTTAATATGTGAATATGAAAACATTGGACCTAGCTAGGGTTATTGCATGGTGTTACTAGACTAAAGGCTTTGAAACCCTCTCTAGTGATGTTATTATGGTAAGAGATACCTTGGTTAGGTCTATAAGATCCATATTGGTTATGACCCCAAATATTTAATGTATTAACAATTAAAGGTGTAAGTATGATTTATTTTCTCTAAGCTAGTATTGATTAATATATCAGTTGCATTTTCCTTTGTATACATTATGGTGAACCTGACATGAGTCAAACCTTTATAAGTTTTCTTTCACACTTTCATTATATCATCATATTATATATTTATATTTTTTTAGTATTATGTCAAACTAGTTAGTATGGTTTTAATATTCTATGAACATGCTTAACACATAGTCACTCCAAGATGAATATGTTATATTTGTGTAGGTCTTCTCTGATAGTATTCTTTTTTAGTTACATATATACATACATAGTCGATCCAGTCAACTCTATTTGTAATTCTCTTATTTTACCATATATATCTGTAAACATAGTTGAGCCATTTAAATCTATTCACAACTTATTTTTTAACACACAAATTTTACAAACTATGTTAATCCATTTGACTCTATTATCAAAAATTTTGAATCAACATTTAAACATCAAAACATAAAAATTTTCAATCTAAACATCTTCAAGCCCATCAAGGTTCATTATTTCTCTCTCTATCATTTTAGTTCTTTTTTAGTACTATTTTTCACAAGTTTGCAGTGTGTAAAATCATATCCCTATATCCAATTTGATTGACCTACTTGACATAGTTTAGTATCTTGTCTTCTATCTAGAAGACATAGTTGACCTGTTTGACTATGTTCTTCTAGATCTTGCTTCTACAAAATAGTAGCGACCCAGTCGATTATAATCTACACTATTTACATACAATATCACCTTAACTAACTCTATACTTTTCAAAATCAATAAATTAACCTTTTTTTTATAGTAATTAATTCACCTTTTTTTCATTTTCTTGCATGCTTAGAGTAACAAACACAAATTAATTAGGTGTTTTTTCAAATTATTAATTTAGTTACACTATTTTTATCTTTTTCACACACTTATAAGTCACTTTACATTTAAAAAACATTAAACATTTATCTTGCAAAGGTCTACCTACTTGTATCTCATCACCAAGGGGGAAACTGACCTAGTTTTATGGCCAAGTATAAACATGTGGTCAATGGTATATATTGGCAAAGCACCTAACACACTTATCATTATGAGATTATGAAGTGAGGGGGTAAACCCTAATACAAAGCTAGTAACATCACCAATATAGATCTATTTTAGATTAAACATCTTGAAACTAGCCTTATATTGTTCTCTAGTTCCTCATTACAGCCAACTTTCCATCACATTAAAATTAAACTTCATTATAATTTAATAAAACTTAGGATGGCCACTTATTTATCACTTACTTTCAAGTTGATTCTTTTTATTTGATCATTATATGTCGTATTACAAAACTTGTATTAGCCAGTTTTGGTGCAAGGTTTGTGTTGTGTTTTCCAATTAGATCAATCACATTGATCCAATTATTTGTGTGTTTAATTTCATTTCCTTGGATTTTATCTTGTAAATTATTTTTCTATTTCAGAACACTATCATTTATGTCAACATAGTGTCTTATAGACTATTTATCATCTACCTATAGTACACAATCAACCTATCTGACTATGTCTCTTCATATTTTCATTCAGAGCCTTGTCTAAGCAATACGTAATTGACCTATCTGATTGTGTCATCTTATTTCTTATATTTTTACCTATTCATCAATACACTATCAACCCATATGATTATGTATTCTCTTTAACATTTTTTAATTTCATCCCTTAAAGTGTATAGTCAACCCACTTGATTATGTCCTCTTATTTTCCTATTTTATGAATTTTCTTCACATACTCTATTGACCTAGTCAAATCTATACTTGTTGGTTGACATTGTTCCCTATTTGGCTAAATTTGTACCTAATTGTTATTCTCATTTTATAATCTTAGATTCTTTATTCAAACATCATGAAATCCCCTATCAGAATCTTTTTGGACAACTTGAATCTATTTAGACACTGTATGGGATGCACTTTTTTTCTTATATTTACTTCCCAAGAGGATCTTCACTCTTGGAGTACCTCTTCTCTTCCCTCATCTTCCAATTGTAAAATGGTTCAAATCACTCAAACAGATGAGATTAGTGAATTGGATCCTTTTCATACCTATCAAGACAATTCACACCTTCAAAATGTGGAGGCAATTGACACAAGTCTATCTAATAATCCCATACAGAATCTACCACCTATCAACCCTCCCCCTAATACCAATTCGGGGAATACTCCTAAAAAACTAACCCAAAAATTGATACCACTCATATTTTTGTACAAATAGTGTAATAAATGAACTTAATGAAAATATATAACATCTCCCAAATGATGTAACTATAACATCATTTAATCCACATGGATAATCAAACTCTTATTTGTCTCCCTCAAAATAATCAAAATTGTATTCCTCCATCTCTTAAAGATGTTATGAGGAATGCCATTCCTCAACATATTATGCACAATAATATGATTCAACACATATAAAATGAGCCTTTATCCCCTTTAATTATTTCTATTGATATTGGTAATAGATCTCAAACTATTAAATATGATGGGACTAAAGACCTTGCGTCTTTTCTTAAGGCATTCAGTAATCTTTACAAGGAGTGGATCAAAATAATATTTTCACCACAAGCAAAATTTTAGTTAAAACCATCACTTATGATGTATTATAATGTTATAACCACTTCTCCAACATTATATATGGTAATTAGAGGATTTAGTCAATCCTCTAGTTAAAGAGTTTCAATGCAATAATCTTCCCAAAATTTGCCTTGTCCATTTCATCAATGCTAAGCAATCTCCCACTGAAATATCTCATGATTTTAACAAACAATAGAAAAATTTGGATCACAAAGATGATCAAAACATGACTAATGACAATTTTTTAAAACTCTTTATATCAACATTAACACCTTCACTCTAATACAAGGTTTAAACTTTCACTTCCTAAATGTTACATGAAGCTCTAGACCAAGATAAATGTCATGAAATATTAATGAAATAGTTTGAACCTAATACTAAAATCATTAAAGGGTATTTTAAACATTCAAATAATGTGATAACTATAAATCCTCCTCAACCCAAGCTAGGATTAGCCAAAGTTGGCAATCCCTAACCTTCTCATATGCCATTAACTATGTAGCAAATGAAAAAAAAATTATCACCCTCTAAACCATTCACCTACACAAATAATACCCCCAAATGGTATGACCCTAATAATTTTTTTAAGTTACACACCAATATAGGTCATTATCATGAAACATGTCTTGATGCCTCTATGTGTATCACAAGTGTTCTTAGTGTTTAAGAACACTTCTCATTTTAGAATTCTAGGAGTTCATGGCATGGGTAGCAGGTTTTTTTTAATCTAGTTACCTATAGTGAAATAGAGGCAAAGCAAGTTAAACTATTCCACAAATTTATATTAATTGGTGGTTGGGAGTCACCGTGGTCCTTGTGAATTTTGAAGTATTTATGTTGATCTTAGTGAATTATAACCAAGTTCTATACTAAAGACTAATCTATATGAATATTTGTAATGAAATTTAAACTAAGATGATTTGGTTAAAAAAGGAGAAAAAGAGAAGGGTAGGGCAGAAAGAGAATATGTGATTGTTGATCTTTGAATTAAACATTATGGCAAAGTTTCAATTACAACTGAAAATGTATTTAACCAGTACATAATCTCACTATACACCAAGCAAACTTATAAGGATGATATGAAGAAATATAAGTAAGAACTAAATTTACTTTAAATATTTGTTATTGCATTTAAATAGCATTTGTACATCCTAATGCAGAACAAATGAAATGAAGCAAATTCAAGATCATTCAACTAATATATCATATGCACAAATTAACAACCCTGTATCAAATATGCAAGTTTAGAATTCAAGGAAACCATTCAAATACAAGACTTGGAAAAATAAATTAAGAGAGAAGTCATGAAATAATTGACACAAACAAACTTGAACAAACTTTTTAGTATTCCTTATCTATATTAATTTCTCCAAATAATACAAGTTTGGCTTAAAACTCTTCCTCTTTACAAAATGGTAATACTACCTTTTATTTAAGAACAAGGTAGTATATTAGTTAGTTACAAGATATAAATGTACAAAGATAAGGACATTTGTCCTTCTTTACAGGGTTCTAGAACACATTTGCTTTTCTAAAGTGAACTAAGGTAGAGGCAAATATGTTAAAAATATAGCATATACCTTTACAAAAGAATATTCCACTTTCAAAATGTGACAAAGCTTTACAAAATGGAATATTATTCAACTGGTTGGTGGGCCCTACACCTAAGAACTAACTTGTTACTTTTGAAGGATATTCATGGATTTTTTGTGTTGTTCATTGATTAGCTCTAAGTCAATAGTTGTCTTTAGGAGACACTCTTCTTCCTTGTTAGCTAGATCATTCAATTCTTTATCATTTTTTGCCATGGATTCCTTAATGCTCTTAGCCTTAGTTATCCTTTTTCCTACATTAAACATTATGTCAAATATCCTACTATTGTCTGCCCTAGATTGGACCTAACTCATACTTCTTATTTCTTGCATCACCAAAGTATCCCTATGCTTGAGATCATCTTCTTTCATGATGCCTATGATAATGGGTTGTGCAGGGTTAGAGAAAATGGTCCCAAGGATCTTTTCAATCCTTTTTATTAGCTTATCATCATCCTTTAGGAGTCTTTCTAGATCTTTTGACCAAGCATACAAACTTTAGACTTTGTCAATAACTATTCCCAAAATTACATTCAAAATGTTCCAAACTAATTATTTTGGACCCATGAATCTATCTTCCAAGATGTATGTTGAATAGTCTTGTTATTTTATCCTCTAAAGCTTTCCATTGGGATATTAGACCCTTAGCCACTATATTCTACTATGCCAATACACTTTACCTTAGCTTCGGTTATTTCAAGGAGTCAAATATGTCATAAAAGGATTCATCAAACATTTTGACCATTGCCTCTAGGACTGATAGCACCATTGGGGTCTCTAGATTTTCCTTTTCCTTTTCCAAGTTATATATATTTTTCTTCATGCCCTTGATTCTTGATTTGATTTAAGACGAATGAGCCTTAGCTAGGCTTTCTATGTCCTCATTGTAGATGGGGTGTTCACCAAGATATTGTCCTCCAACTAGAGTTAAGCCCATAAATGGCTCTAACTTTTTAAAGGTAAATTATTCACCTACAACCATGGTTTACTTGGTGTTTACCCTTTCCAAGCCTATTCTCTCAGGATTGAATTGCACCATGGTGGATGACTTTATAACTTTAGGGGGTTTTGAGACCTCTATCTTTATGTTGCTTGAGGCATCCATTTGTGTTCCATTTGATCCTCTATCAAAACTATCCTTTCTCTTCTTCCTCCTTCATCAAAGCCAATATCCATGGCTTGATTTCTTCATTAACATCAATGTTAATTATTTGGGTCAAATCCCAAGAGTAATACAAAGTGGTAATCTTATTCATTTTCCCATAGACAAACCATTTAGGGATAATGGATCCATGAATAGGGTATTCCTCACTAAATATGTTGACCTCAATCATGTAGTGGGTGAAGGTCAACTTGGGCTTCTTCCTCCCAACTGGGATAAATGATAATTCTACTTTTTTTTGTCATGGTGCTATGAGAACCAAGTCCAAAGCAACTTCATTCCCCTTGTCTTGTTTAACTTCATCTACTTAGGCTTAGGGTTCTTCTATTTGTTCTTACTCATCCTCTAACCCATATTCCTCAACCATCATCTTAAGTGCATCCTCTACTATTTAATTTAGTTCCAAGTCAATCATATCCAAGAACCTTATGGGAAACTCTAGTCTATTAGGAGGAGTAGAACATGATCTTTCCCCAGGTCTCTCTTCCAACTCTTCTTTTCTAGGTGCCTATGTTATTTATGCTTGGGGTTGTTTCATGCTGACTTGTGGCTAAGGCCTTGAAGAGGGTTTAGGAAAAAAATGATACTGCATGGGCCTTGCCAAATTTCACTAGGTGGATTGTCATCTCCCCTAACCAACCTAGGCTCCAAATTAATGTTGTGCCTCTTCAACCTAGCTAATACCTCTAGGAAACTTGAAGCCCTAATATATAATGGCTCATGGATACTAGGCTAATGATCATATTTCTTGTTTATGCTCTTGGAATTTAGATGTTGCGTGATCACCCCATTATAGTCCCATTATCTCAAATCATCTTTTTGCAAGGTAAAAGAGTCCTTGTGTTTGGCAATGATGTTCACATGCTCCCAATTTTAAAAAATAGTCCTACTGATTATCAATGGAAAGGGATGGGAAAGGCCTTTCATCTTCTCTTTACAAAATACATCTATACTATGAAGAAGTTGGTAGGCCACTTCTTGATATGCAAGCTTGGTTGGCACATAGATGGGTAATCTGAAAGGTTGTGTCATATTCCCTTCAATCCTTATGATGGTGCAATTAGGGTAGAACTAAATATATCCTCTCAACTCCACATAATTCTTAATCAATGGGCTGACCCTGCTCATAGGGATTCCTATGATGGCTTCCACTAGGGCTAAGTAGACACAATCATAGATGAACTACATTTTGTGCATGTACTTGAATATGTGTAGCTTTGATTAATGATGGGAGGTATTTGGTGTCCCATTAGGTGACCAATTCTTAATATTTAGGATCTAGGTGGAGGCTAAAAGGGCATCCAGTAGATAGGGCATCATGTAAAATTATTTGCTTATTTTCTTCTTGATTATTATGAATTGGGGCTTCAAGTAGATGTTAATCATCTCACCCAATGAGGGAGTGATTCCTTTCTCAACCATGAAGTAAACATATGATACCTAGATTTTATCAATGTGTGTGGTAGAGGGGGCTCTGCATAACCTATTCAATAAGGTCATTATCATCCTAATTCCTTCCCTAAATTGAATAATTGATATTTTGCCTATGGGGTCCTAGACTACATGATTCATATTAAGCTACCATGGGGCTAGGATTGTGTTCAAATTGTGTTGTCTAGACCACTTTTTGATGGTGGGTTGGTCTACTTGTGGCTTACAAAGTTTATAGTATTTTTCAAAATCTAGGGGAGAAATGTATATTATTTTCTTAAAACTACATTCATGCACAATCTAGTCATCCTCAATTTTATAATCAATAAAAAGAGGAGCATAGATGTTAATGCAATGAAGTACCTCAATCTTAATGGTAGCGTAGTGTATGCTAGCCATCTAAACAAAAACTAGGTCATTGTATCTCCTCAGGGTGGTTACATTCCTTCACTACATTTGAGTAATACCCATGAATAAGCATGGGTTGTTGATCTTGTAAAAAGGTGATAAATTTAGTCAACATTACTATTTAGGAGGGGACTTAGGTTTAAACACCTTAGGTTAAGGTTTATTTTGTGTTTATTAAATATGAATAAACTTTAGGCTAAAGTGTTTATGCCTAAGTTTTTCAAGATTTATATAAAAGGGGACCATGGATAAATATTTTAAGGTAAGGTTTATATTGTATTAAAAAACACATTTCCTTTGGGCTAAACTATTTACATTAAGTTCTTAGAACATGTCCAAAGGTGTCAAAATAACACAAGGACCAAATGCTAAGTTTTGACCTGGGGTTTCATTATATTAATAAACATGATGAAACCTTAGGTTAAAATCATTTGAGATCATTTTTATGTCATAAGGACCATTTTAAAATAAGACTTAATATAAGTCTCTAGCCTAAGTTTTATGGTATTCAAATAAATGTAATGGAGACCTTAGGATATAGACTTAGACTAAGTTCATTTTTGCATATATTTAGGCTATGAGATCATTTTATTATTTGTAGTTCAAAGATCTCAAGTCTTTGAACATCTTCTGAGGGATCCCATTGATATGCAATATAGTCCATAAGCTTTTAGCAACATTTTTGGAGTATATCTTATCGCTAATCCAAATAATTGATTATCCTAAATTTGACAATCTTATATATGTCAATGATGGCCTCATGGATGTCAAATGATGATTGTGAGAACATTAAATTTAAGTTAATAGATTACTAGGTTTGATGGACTTAAAATTGACAGTCCCACAGATGTCAATGATGACCTTGATAATGTCAAATGATGGTTGTAAAAACATCAAATTTAATCTCATCAAACCCTTTTGGCCCATAGACCTTGGATTTGATATGCTCTATTAAATCAAACTTCAAAATGCATCACAGACCGTTGATCTCAATCTAGATAGATGCATGCCATTAGTTCAATTTAATGTGTAAGACCCTTTGTTATAAAGATTTGAATGTGAGAGTGCCATGTGGCAGATCTATGGGGCTTCTTGATCTTTTGTCTTTTTATCTCTATGTTTGCTTCGTTGGATCAAACTTCATGATGTAGTGCAGATCATCCAATCAAGATTTGGATATTTACATTTAGCACAAGTTTTATCATAAAGTTTCATTATATTAATAAATACAATGATACCTTAGGGTAGAACTTAGGTTCAATTTATATTTAATATAGGCGGCCTATTCCTTTTTATTGATGACTTTGCACCATTGGATCCTCAATTTTACTGAAGCATGGACCATCAATCTTGATCCAAGTGGTTACACATAATTGGTTTGATGAATTAAAGCTTTGATTTTTTTAGGCTTCTTGTGCTCTATCAGATCCTTTTTATGTGATGAAGTCAGATCCATTGGATCTACAAAGAAGCAGGGCACTTAAGTTGGGACAAGGGTAAATAAAAGGAACTTAGGCTAAAGCCTTAACACTAAGGTCCTGTTCATTTTGATAAATATGAATGGGGCCTTAGGGTTAGGAATTTAGTATAAGTTAATTACAAATATGAACATTCTAAAATAAAATGACCCTAATAATATAAATATTATAACCTATTATAAATATAAGGAACAAAGGGGCAAAATAAAAGGGACCAAGTGAGATTTTTAGGTTAAGGTTTGGTCATGTTGAGAAATATGACCAAGCCTTAACATGAATTTTGGGCTTAAGTCTAAAGTCAATTTTAAATGTTCCCTCAAAATATGTTCTTTCTAATATTTGAATTTGAATGAGGGGTTCAAGCTAGGGTTTGCTAAAGGAGGGTTTTATCACGAGTCCAACTATGAGGTTTTCTTTAGACCAAAGGCTATCAAAGCTAGGATAGAATTAATCTTTGAAAATACCAACACGATCCATTAAAGGGATCTCCATGAAACCTATAAGTTAAGACCTTAAAGTCAGATATTAGCAACATTAGGCAAGTTTTACACAAAACCATGAACAAAATGAGTTAGTTTCATCAAATGGGATGATGTTCGAATTTCAATAAAGTGAAAAATATCAAGTTCTAGTGTTAATGTTCAAAATAATCACAAGGGTCCATATTTTTATAAATATGGGTATGTTGACCTTAATAAATGGTGGCTTCTGAGGGAAACATAATAATATGTTAGAACTTAAAAACTTTGGTTCAGACAAACAACTAGGTCATCCACTCCACCTGATCAATGCCATTATCCAGATTAGTTTATGGTTGAAACAAACCTTGCACTAGTAGAGTTAGGGTCAAATATCAAGACATATCCATGTTGTGTGTGTGTTTTTATTCCACTTACTATTTTCCATGGGATTTAGGGGATAAATTCTAGGTTTCACACCTTTAAGCATTTACACTAACTTGGAGCATGTTTAGATATTCATTAAGACCCATGCTTCCAGTTCAAGGAAGGCTTGGGCATTGATCTGCTACCATCCAATTGTCCATATCCCTCATAGAGATGCTTTTGGATCCACTCATGGGCTTACTCCATTTCTAGCTAGGTGTCCATAGCCCCAGTGGAGGTTACCAAAATCACTTTTGCATGAAAAGCTTTTGATTCTACAATAAATTCTTATTTTTTTGTATTTTTGGGTCTTTTAGGTTTTTAATAAAGGTTGGGAACCAAGGTAGCTAGGTTTGAGGATTTGGTCAAGTATTTGAGGCTTAGATAATCACCTATGGTTACAACCTTTATCCTGGGTAAGGATGATTGTTAAGTGCAAGCATGATTGTTCCTTAATAGATTGAGCTTTCATTCTACATGTGTAATTCTTCTTAAAACCAAGTTCAGGTCAAGACAATGTCTAAGGTCTTATGGGATGGTTAACATATTCATGGGTCCTTACCATTTTTTGCAAATCATAACATCAAGATCCTATCTCAAATCCATGGTCAACACATGTATGAGGTTCATACCAACATTTTTGAGTCCTAGAGTTTCAAACAAACTAAGAAACTTTGAGATGAGGGTTGTCTAAGAGGACTGATTAGGAGCAAGGAATAGGACAATAAAATCAAAATCATAATAGAAAGTGGTAAAACAAGAAAATAAAAAGGAATCAAACAAATATATACATGCTTATGTACAAAAAAAGTACATGAAGGATAGAACTAAAGGAAACTAACTAGCCTACCTCCACTAACTTTAATTATCTTACATATTTACTCCATGAAGACCCTAGAAGGAGCAGTAAAAAAATAGTGCTTGAGATACTTCCCATTGGTGGGTAGTGTGAACTCTGCTCCTTGTAGATATTTGAGTTTGTAAGTGTGATTTTTTAGTGTGTCTGTAATCTGATAGGGCCAATCCACATAGTTTTGAACTTGTCATGTTTACCTTTAGGCTCAGATGTTTTATCCCAAAGAAGAACCAAGTCTCTTTGTTTAAACACCTTGATCTTTGATCTTCTATCAAACCACCTTTTGACTATAGTTTAGTGCATGCTAAGTTAGTAAAAGTCTTCTCACATGCACCCTCCATTTGAATAATGTTTAGTAGCCTTGAGTTTGTAAATTCTTGATCCTCCTCTATATACTCTTACATGAACTTGTAGGTTGGAAACTTAAGTGTGATGGGTAATATAGGATATTGGCCTATACCATCAAGAAAGGAGATGCTTTAAGAGCCTACTGGACTCTTATTCTATCTACCCAAAGGGCATACTTGAGAAGCTTGTCCCATTTTCTAGGCTTATCTGTAGTAGATTTATTAATGGCTTTCATAAAGTTTTTATTTGTTGACTTAGATACTCCATTTCCTTGAAGATAATGGATAGATGAAAACTTGAGAATAATATTGTTATCATATGCCCATTCTATCATTTCTATGGATGTGAATGCTGACCCATTATCACATACCAAAGAGACTAGAGTTCCAAATCTGGTACATATGTTTTTTTCTAAAAACTTTATCACTTTTATTATACATTATTTGGTGGCCATAGCCTCATCCCACCTTGTGTAATAATTAGTAGCTATTAGAACATACTTGTGACCTTTTAAAGAGTTGGGGATGATTACCCTTATAAAGTCTAGTCCCCACTAGGTAAAGGGTTTATTAATTATGATTGACTGTAAAGGCATTGATGCCTTTAGATCCTTGGTGTTGAAGACGTGGGATAAATGGAATTCCCTTACATGATTATGGGAATATTTAAATATGGTGGGCCAATAGTAGCCAGACTTGAGAATTTTGTGAGCTATTGTTCTTAATGGATGCTTACTTCCCAAATTCTCATAGAAAGTGCTTATTATCTCAGTAGATTCTTCTTTGGAGACACATCTTAGGTCTACTCCTTCAAATTTATTTCTATACAAGACTCCATTTTTGATGATATAGTGGGTTGCCTTAAGCCTTAAATATCTCATTTGCTCCCTGGTTAGTCCTATAAGACAAGTGTGACTAATTAGAAAATGAAAAATAGAGTCATACCATTCATTATCTTGGAAGCTTTGTTGATCAACTTGCATAATACTTAGCTCAAGGCTGGTATTAGAAATCATTTGAACCAAGTCTTGACACCTTACCAATTTTGAAATCTTTATTTCTATGTCATATTCTTAGAGAACAAACATCCACTTACCTCTTCACTCCCCAAGTTCACATTGGCTAAGCATTAGCTTAGTTGCTAGATCTGGTATAATGACATGCACTTTGTTCCTAAGAATGTAGTGCCTAAATTTCTTAACATTTTTAACCAATGCAAAGGCTTTTTTATCAATCAAAGGGTAATTTAAATTAGAATTATTTATATTAGCACTCATAAAAGCAATTGGGTGGTCAGACCCTTCTATTTTCTAAGTTAAGACTGCAATAATAGTATGGTCAGAAGAGGAGTAGAGATAAAAATCCTTTGAAAAATAAGGACTTATCAATATTGGAGCTTGACTGATTACACTTTTGATGTCTTTAAAGGCCTTCTTTGATTCTTCATTCCATGAAACTTTGGCATCCTTCTTCAGCATATCATTTAGTGGCTTGATAATATCTATAAGTCCAAAAATGAATTTTCTTACAAAGTTTATTTTACCAAAGAAAGATTTGAATTCCTGTATACTATTGGGAGGCTTTATCTTGGATATAGCTTCCACTCTTTCAGGATCAATGGAAATCCTATCCTTAGTGATAACATGGCCTAATAGTTTACCCTCAATAACACAAAAATGTTCTTCTTAGGTTTAAGGGAGATCCCATACCTTCTACACCTTTCAAATACTTACTATAGGTGCATGAATGATCTTCCTTATTCTTAGAAAAAATAATTAGATCGTCCATATAAATAATGATAAACTTACCAATTAGGCCTTAGAAGGCATGGTCCATGGCTGTTTAAAAAGTGGCTCTTATATTTATCAATCTAAAAGGCATTCTTTTGTATGCAAAGGTGCGCTACTTAGTTGTGAAAGTTATCTTCATTATATCTTCCTTGTCAACCAACACCTGATTATACCCTAAAAAACCATCAAGAAAGGACATCATGGTTGAATCCAAAACAACTTGTATTACCTAGTCAAGAGAGGGAAGAGGATAATTATCCTTTTCAAATGATCTATTCAGATTTCTAAAGTTAAAACACAATCTAATTTATCCATTATTATTTATAACTGGTACTAGATTGGCAACCCTGGTAGAGTGCCCAATGGGGAACATAATTATAGCATCTAACAATCTCTTGACTTCTTTGAAGATCATGGGTTCCAAGGCAGGATTCAGAGGCCTTTGCTTCTACCTAAAGAGTTTGTAATTTTTCTTGTAGGGTATAGTATGGGTGATGACTCTTGGATCAAATATCTTTAAGTCATCATATGACCAAGCTATGACATCTTTATATTTTGTTGGCATCTCTTTGGCATTCTTGTTCTCAATATTAGTATAGGATTTCCAAATGTTAACCAATTGGGGTTGATCTTGAGGCCCAAGATCAATAACATTATAGTCTTTCCTACTTACTTTAGGAACCTTAGAAGCTTCAGCCATCTTGTCTTGATCAAATAGTCTTTCCAAGGCAATCATCCCTTTAAGGATTTTGATATCATTCAATTAAATGACTTTTCCATCAAACTTGCCTTCACTAAACACATTTCCATCAACCTCATTAATGATTCAAGCTTCAAATTCTCCTAAACTAGTCATGTTTAGGATGTGTTGGTCATCACTAAAGACCTATAGATGATTCACATTATCTAGGATATAAGGGCAAGGTACAAGCTCAATACTAAAGTTAGGTGAATCTTGATTTGGCATGAGATTAGCTATAGTAGATTCCAACTCATCAGTAGATTTATTTTCTTCCCTAGGGATAGAAAAAATACTGAAGGCATTAAAATATTTCATAAGATCCCAGACTCTAAATTTATACCTCTTGAAGTATGATAGTTTGCACTGATACTTACTCCTTACCTGATTCACTACTAGATCTGAATCACTATAAACTAGTAGTTCATTTACCTTGTTTTTTATGGAAAATTACAAACCTAAGATGAGGGATTCATATTCTACAAGGTTATTAGTGAAAGGAAATTAGATTCTATAAGAAGCATGATATTTATTACCAATAGGGTCAATTAGAAAAATGCCTACTCTAAATCTAGCCTTACGTGGAGCCCCATAAAAATACAACTTCCATAACCCAAGTATAACCTCAGAAGGTTTAGGGTCACAAACCTTAAAAATTTCTAAGGTGAAAACCCCTAAATCAAAATCAATTATGTTAAACCTTTCATTGAAAACATTATACTTAGTGATCATATGTTTCATCCTTGGCTCTCTTTCCACCCTAATTTGGTTGGGATCTCTCTTCAAAGGTAGCCACAGGTGTGAACAATCTATGGACATATATCCATTTATAGCATTTATCCATTCTCTACTTTAAAGTAGTCCATATGCATCAAGGATATCTACCACTTGGATATCAATAAATATCTGGACCCTTGGCTCAAAATCTAATTGCATGTGGATATTTAACAATTATCTAACCACCTTGACCCTACATTTATCTAATTTGGTGACAGCCCTATTAGACTTAATGGGGTTCAAACCAAGCTGCTTATAAACACCTATAAGCATGATATTTATAGGGGCACCAAAATCCAACAAATAGTTATGCAAATTTTTACCAAACATTCTAACTGTAAGTAAGAAGGGTGGGGACTCTATTTTATCTTTATACATGGCTAAATTTTCATTATCAATCTAGGATATCTTGCTATATTTATTAGACAAGGACTCTAATAATAGATCTCTTTTCTCTATGATTTATGTCAATTCATGTAAGGTAATATTAGCTTTTATTTTCTTCATGTCCTCTACAATGTTATAACCATTCCTATTGGAATAATTGGAAGCATAAACACTAGCTTTAGAGGTACTTCCCTTTTGAGGCTCTAGATTATTATTTGAAGTGGTATCTAGAGGATTACCAAAGCTTTTTGGAGGAGTATAAGTAGTCAAAGTCTGCCTCTATTCTTTATTCTTTAGAGGGTATGTCTTCTTTAAGAACTTATGAAAAGAATGAACTTCTTCAAGCACATCATTAAGCTCATTGTCTTCTTAGAAGGGGAAATCAAACATTTCCACCATGAAGGTCTGGTCAGCAGGATTGGATCTTGAGGTACCTACACCATTATCCTTGTTAGGCACTACCTCAAATGTGTCTAATTCTTCTTGAAATACCTTAAAAGATTTACAATACTCAATGCAATCAATCTCACCATGCTTAGTATTATAATGGAATCTACAATAATTAGGCAAAGCGATATCAATAAGATTAACATTCATGGTATTCCTTTTATAAGAGGGTTCATTATTCTTATTGTTGTGGAAACTATCATTATTGAACCTATTGTTGGGTCTATTAAACTTTTAGAAAGAGAAGTTCCTACCAGAAGGCTCTCCAGTACTTCCAACATATTTTTTCAGTTACAGGAAGTTAATGCTTAGTTTTTGGACCATTTTTAGAATGGACTCATTTCCACTTTTGGGGGCATCTAAATTATGGACCTAGTTTCTATTGGCACCAGTGGATAGTACCAAGGTCCTTTGATCATTTACATTAAACCCATTGTTATTAGGGTGATTCAAGAACCCCAAATTCTAGTTAGGAGCAACATGTCTAAGAGGCAATTGATTTAGATTTGAGGTTTGATTAAGAGTAGGTAAATTTTGGTTATTATTGGGAAAGACATTCAAAGTAGGCATATGTAGGTTGGGGATAGAGTAGTCCATCCAACCCTACGGTTTTATTTAGTCATTAATGATCATAGCCTCAACATAAGCTAAATTTAGTGTGTTCATTGGACCTACAACCTTCTTTATGAACACTAAGGTCATGGGATCAAAAACATCTTTATAAATTTCTAAGACTAAGGCCTAATCAATTTTATATGGATCAATGGTTCTATTGTACATATTTTGGAACCTAGCATTGAAGGCTATTATAGGTTCATTAGCATCCCTTTTTAGGGTGGTAAATTGCTGGTATAGGACACAGGGGCTAATGATTTTTCCAAATTAGTCAATGAAGATGTTGTTAAACTCATCCCAAGTGATGATGCAATCATTAGATAATTTTGAAAACCACTCATATGTAGCATGGTTAAATGTGAAAGGGAATAACATACATGTTACATCCTCATGATTTACATTCAACATTATTAATTCATACTTAAATTATTTAACATGTTGTTATGTTGTTACAATACCACTAAGACTAAAAACTAGCAAATACTTTCTAGGATTGTGAGGGTGATCATGAATTTCACCTTGTACACTAATAGGATAACTTCCCAACCAAGTCATACTTGGATGAGGATTGAATGTAGGATTACCTTGGAGTGGTAAAGTTGGCAAAGACTTTTAATGCCTTCATATACCTTTGTCTCATTTGTTTCTCCTATGGACTTCTAACTCAAGTAAAGGCTCTCTTATCTCTAAATGTGATCTTGTTCAAATTCTTGGTAGTTCTAGCTTGAGGAATTTGGATCCTATTTGAAATATAATGTGTCAAACCAACCTTTACAAATAATATGACTTATATTTGCACATTAAGCTATTTTTTCAAAGATATATGTAAAGAACAACAAAGTGCATAACTTTAACTAAGCTAATTAAAATATGTGTCCAATTATGTAAATATGGTTAAGATTAACAATTCTAAGCTCAAATAAACTTAGATCTATGAAAGATATACCTATCTTTGATCAAAACAAGCTATTCTAACCTCAAATACTATGGATTCTTAGATCTTAAGCTATCTTTACTAGAATTGAACATCCAACCTCAAAGAAGTTTGATCTTTGTCTAAAGGAAGCACAAAGATGGGTCAAAACCCACAAATATCAATGATATTTATGCTTATGAGTAAAGAATTGTCCAAAAGTGAAAAGATAACACCAATCTTTGATCAAAAAAGACTAAGACTATCAAATATTCAACAAATTCACCAAGGCCCTCCTTCTATCACCAAAATATGTTGTTCTTGTTGATTCTTCTAGGTGTATCACAGGTGCTCTTAATGTTTAAAAACACTTCTCATTTTAGATTTCTATGAATTCATGGCATGAGTAGTAGGTTTTTCGTAATCTAGTTACCTATGGTGAAATATAGGTAGAGCAAGTTAAACTATTCCACAAATTTATATTAATTGGTGGTTTGGATCCACTATGGTCCTTTTAAAATTTGTAGTATCTATGCTAATCTTAGTGAATTATGACCAAATTTATATACTAAAGACTAATCTAGATGAATATTGACAATCACATCTAAAGTAAGGTGATTTGGGTAAAAAAAGGAGCAAAAGAGAAGGGTAGGGAAAAAAGAGAATATGTGATTGTTGATCCTTGAATTAAACATTATGACAAAGTTTTAATAACAATTGAACATGCATTTAACCAGTATATAATGTAAAATAGCATAAGTTCAAATCTTAATATATACTATGCAAACTTCTAAGGATGATATGAAGAAATACAAGTAAGAACTGAATTTGCTTTAAAGATTTGTTACTACATTTAAACATCTTAATTAAGAATAAATGAAATGAATGAAATTCAAGATCATTCAACTAATCTAGCATATGCACAAATTAGCAACCCTATATCAAAGATGCAAGTTTAGAATTCATAGAAACCATTCAAATTAAAGACTTGGAACAAGAAATTGAGAGAGAAGTCATGAAATAATTGACATAAAAAAACTCGAACAAACTTTTTAGTATTCCTTGTCTATATTAATTACTCTAAAGTATACAAGTTTTACTCAAAAATCTACCTGTTTACAAAATGGTAATATTGTTGTTGACCAAATTTGACTTTTAGGTAAAATTGGGGAACCCCTAGGTATAAAATTTACTTACAGTTTTTTTATGGGGGTCTAATTTATTCTCATTGGGCATATTGCATGTTATTTTATGTTATCTAATGCACTTCTATCCTTAGTCATAGTTTTATTAGCTTATTTGTCAATTGGGGTCATTTTATGTGCTTTTAAGGGTCATTAATGCAAGTGGCATGGTTCCAAAGGTGATTAGGTGTCCTATTTTCATTTAAAATGTATAATAGGTTAGTATAACTATCAATTATGTTAGTTACATAAGCATATTGTAGGTTGTCTAACTAAAATTATAGAAACCAACTAAAAAGGGAGGAAATGGCACTTGTATGGCCCATGGGGAAGTATTCCATATGGGATAAGATAATGGAGGTCCCCTTAACATTTCTAAAACTCATATCAACATTTGGTTCACTCTATAAATTCCATTTTAAATCCAAAATCAATTTGCACCTTTCTTGGTTTCCTAAACACACATAAGTGACTTTCAATTTTTTGCTCAGTACAAATAGCTGAAGATGTTTCAAGTCAAAATAATTTAGGATATTATATTAAACTTATATACCTTAATTTAAATATAAATAGTTTGAATAATGGTGGGTTTTTATTCACTAACCATTCTCATGAAGTTGACTTTACTTTTCTGGTAGCTATTTCATGCACCCTATAGGTTTTACTCTATTTTGGTCAAATTCGTATGAGCCAATTTGTGATGTTGGCTCCAAAGGATTTTTTATTCCTTATCATATTTTATCCATTCTTAGTTTCACATTTCATAATTTTTGGATGAGAAAATTAGTCCATGTTATAAGAAGGTGTCACCATGTGCAGTTTCATCTAAATTTCTTCTTGTTTGTAGAGTGTTTTTCTCCTATAGGGTTATTTTGTAATTGGGAAATGGTGTTTCATAGGTCTCATGGTCATATTAACACATCCTTATATGTTTTGGATATGTATTTGAGTTGTTTTTAAGCCATTCACCACCATGTTTTTCTATATTTCATACCCTCACCATCTACACATAGCCAAAACATCCACCTACAGGGTCTTGATGATGTCATGATGATGTGTGGAGAGGTGGATATGTGTTATAACTTATTATAAATATTAAAGGTATATAATGGTGTTGTATAAAAGCTTTTAAGGTTCATATGCATGGGGAGTTTCCTTTTGTTTATATCTAGCTCACTATGGTGTATCAAAACATCCACCTACAGGTGGTTGAACATGGTACCAAAATATTATATGAATAAATGGAGGTAACTTGACACTTCTTGAAAACCTTTTTATGATGAATAAGCTTTGAAAATTGATATAAAGTGTCAATATGGCAAGTTTAGGTGTGAAACCAACTTGAAGAGACAAAGGACTATATTTTGGGAAATTATCCCCAAAAGACTAAAATAGATGTCTAAGGGCTTTTCATAACCTTTTTTAAACATGTTTCAAATATGTTCCAAATAATCTGAATGATTGGGTATGATTTCCTCTAGTATAGGGTTCAAGTGAGAAAATAGGCACCTACAGGGTAAAAGGATATGGGATTTAGAGTAAAGTAGTACCCAGTTTTGACTAAAAATGCATAAGAAGGGATAATTCAAGCATGGGATGATGGATTAAGCCTATTAATCCTTTATAAATATAAATAAAAAGCCTTTAAATATCCTCCAATTTGAAACATTCTATACAAACCTACAAAGGGTCTCTTAAACCCCTGTGTTCACCTACAGCCACTATGTTGTTGTCTTGAAACATGAAGGTGAGATAAAGGAGTAGAATTGTATAGGGAATAGAGGAAGGTTAAAATAAATTTATAATGGATCGTGATAGGTATTATATTTTTTTTAAAATCCCAAAATTATACCAAGGTGGTCATCTTCTTTCCCTACTTGGCCAAAGGGCAACAGTCTATACAATGAGCTAGGAAACATCTTTGCTCAATAAGCAAGTATGAGGAATCTAAGGAAAAGAAATTTTTTGGGGTGAGTTAAAATCTTCATGAGAATTAATAAGATATGAAAATAAGTTATAATAATACTAAATTCATGGGTTTATCATGTAAGGGTTACTCTTAGGTGGGTTTGAGGAAAATGCAAGAAAATAGGCTTTTAGAGGCCTTTGTTGGGCATTTGGAGTTAGACACCTAAACCATGCAATAAAGAAAAAAAACATAGCTAAAATAATCATTATTACTTTTAATAAATCCAAAAATATTCAATTTTCCATGGGGATGAGGGATATACCTCACTATTTTGTCTTAGAGGTCAGCCAATCCAAAAAAAATAGGCTTTGGCAAAGTGAGCTAGTGAATGAAAAATGGCTAAAGGGCTTGATATAAAGCTTTGGGAATTTTAGGAAACATGTTTTAAGGTGTATTTAAGGGAGATAGATATTTTTTAATTACTATATCAAGCTCATACCCCTCAAGGTCATTAAATTCCCCTTGCATACATTCCCACTAGGCAAGCTTCCACTATGCCTAGTTGGTGGATGAAAGAAAAGGAAGAAGTGGAGTGTTTGTGGGGTAATGTTATGGTTTAAATAGTTTTAATTAATCATTAATGATCATTAATTTACATACCAATAATTAAATATCAGTTTAAGTAGCTCAAACTTGCAAGGTACATGCTAAACCCTTTAGGCCTTTAAGGGACCTAAAACCAATTGGGGGTCCATCTTCATTTCTATCTCTTGGTGGACTATATAGATGTGTTTCTATGCAAAATTGCTTTCTACATTCAAAGAAGAAATAAGAAACTGAAATAAATGGTCAAGGCTAGAAGTACCTAATAAAGTCGAGCGCACTAAAATCAGACGTTGGAAGATTCTCCTCTTTGGCTGTGGAGGAATGACACCTGCGAAAAAGAGACTAAAACACGGAAAGATGTTAGTCAAAGATATGGTGGGTTGTCAGGCGAATGCCTGATCCCGGAAGTACGAAGACTCCCTAGAAGGATATCAACCCATTGATAAAAAAGTAGAATATTGGATGAAAGTAAATAATAAAAGATAAAATGACAGAAATAAATGACAAAAAATTAAAATGTGTACCTGATAAGCGGCACTGTTCTGCACAGTCGCCGAGGTCGGTCTCTGTGGTGCCAGCGTCGGTCTGGGAAGGTGCCGACGTCGGTTGAAGTACCGTCATCGGTCGGGGAAGTGACCGGTGTCGGTCGGGGCAGGTTCTGGACAGAGTCTGGGCGAGTTGTAGAAGGTCTTGACAGGGTCTGGACAAGGTTTTAGACAGAGTCAGGACGGGGTCTGAGGAAAGTAAGGTTGGGTTTTTGGTCGAGTCTGGGGGTATGAACAAGGATGTAAAGAAGGGAGAAGATTCAGGATGACAGAAATAATGAACGAAGAATAATCAAGAAGAAATAAAATAAAACAAAGAAAATACTTACCTATCGGAAGCCGTGATGAAAGTCATAGTGGAAGTTGCCTGTGCAGTGCCAGAAAAATGAACGCTGGAGTTGGTGGATGCTGGAGTTGATGGATGCTGGAGTTCGGATGCTGGAGTTCGGATGCTGGAGTTCAGACGCTGGAGTTCAAAGAGTCTGTAGATGTCAGAAATCGAAGGGGAGATTGAATGATCAGGTTGATTCTGATGAAGGCCCGGGGACGGTTTCAAGAGACGGTTCGATAACCGTTTCGGGAAACCGATCGGGAACCGAATGGAAACTGATAACGGATAACGGGATGGTGACCGACGTCGGCAGGATTGCCGACGTCGGCCGATAAGTGACCGACGTCGGCGACATCGGCCGGGTAAAGACTGTCGTCGGCAGATGCACAATGAGGACAGAGTCTAGCTTTTAGTTCTCTGCTCATTGTTACATGTTGCCAGGGTCAAGGTTGGTGGAACAAGTGATCGACAAGGGTTAAATAAGCGAAGAAGAATAAGACGGGGAATGACCAGGGGAGTCGACATGATTTCGGTGTCTACAAGATGATTTAGGAATGTTAGATAGATTTATATATAAATATTTTAGCTATTAGTATGCATAAGAACCTACAAGAAGCCAATTCTAGCTCAAAGAGAGTACAAGAATGCAAGAAAGGCAAGAACAAGCTCGATGAATTATTTTCAAATGCTCATATATTTTCTAATGATTTGACTAGGAAAAAAATTAATTGGGAGGGGTTAAAAAGGTCCCTTGTAATCAATTTTGTGGAATTTAGTGGTAGTTTCAATGTCAACTCTTTATGAACAAAGCTTAAGACCAAAAACTTCCTAAAATCCTACTAAACCCTCAGTTAGGACCTGATGGAGAAAATAAGCTTGGAGAGATATCCAAATGACATATTTTTAATATTTAAGATATTATAACTTGCATATTAATACTTAAATCATCCTCCCATATTGATGAGTTTCATGTAATTGTAAGGACAACTTGCAAAACAAGATATTTTTGACCATTTTTTGGGTTTTTTAGGTTCTAGGAGGTTTAATAAGATGAAATCAATCTTGGAGGAAATATTTGGACTTATTATAACTCCCTATTGTCATTTTTTTCTAATCTAAAATTTATAAGTTTTTAAACAATAGCTCTCTTTTTAGCAAGTCAAAAGTGGCATAGTGGACACAAGGGTGAGAATGGTGAAAACTCAAAATGTGAGCCTTTTTAAAGCATGCCTAATTCCAAGTAGGGCGGATCAACCGGTTTGCGATCCTATTCTTGTGAGGGTCCAAAAAGGTCTGCGCACAATTCTGCTAACCAGTCATGAGGTAGCATACATGCAAAAACAACCAAGGCAACAGTGTCTTGGAAGTAGTCGAGGTCAGAGGAGATAGGCATGATCTCCAATGGTTGGTGGTCGAGGGGAGGAATGGACGAAAGGATGTGGCCGAGCTAACCCCAGAAGACCCCATGTCAACTGAGTGCTTCCTACATAGCCTTGGTGATAGGGCCTCAGGCCAATGTAGTTCTCCCTAGAAGGGATGGAGGGTCAAAGGGATAAAATGGGTCGTGGTCAAGGACAAGGTTATGGTTAAAAGAAGGAAAGAAGGTTTGTCCATCAGAGAGACGAACAAACGAGAATGGTCGAGCTAACCTCAGAAGACCCCTATGTCAACTGAGTGCTGCCTACATAGCCCTGGTGATAGGGCCTCAGACCAATGTAGTTCAGACAAAGGGTTCGAGTGGTGGACAGGTGGTTAAAATGGTTGATAGATTGGTCGTGGTTATGATGAAATGATGAGAAAGAAAAAAAAAAAGATGTTGCAGCCTTTTCCAAATGGTGTATTCTGCAACATTGGTTGAGGGGTTTTTCATCCCTAGCAATATTCCATATTCATGATGGATGTATGCTAAAAATGAATTGAGGTTTATTTATGCTTCAGCAAGTATTGGTTTATGCTGAACATAAATTGTGGCAGGTCGATAGTTTCCATGTGTATTGGTGTTCATAGAAACTAGGGTGAATAGGCTAAGTCAGTGGTCTAAAAAGAGAGTTGAGTTGAGTCGATTGCCAAGTGATGAAGGTGAATGTGACCAAAGTGTAGAAGAAGTGAAAAGCATATTGCTCTTTCATTGAAAAGGACCAAAAAGATAGCATAGATAGGGGTTATGAGAACCAAGAGCCCCATTCATGCGTGACGTCATTGACCGTGGTTATGTTAGAGTGGTAATCGAATCACTTCGACATTAAAGTGAGCTCGAAGTCCCTTGAGCAGGTGATAGGAGGAGGAAGAAGGGTAACCCATTTTAAGAGCAGAGATAACTTTGCCCCTTTTTATAGGAGACCTTGAGACAACTATAAGTCAAGTCCATGACCTTTTTTTTTTTTTTTTGTTGCAGACTGATCAATGCGGGAAGCCTGCATAGAGATGTCATTTGCTTGGTGGTCAGGTTGTGAAGCTGATCAATGCGGAAAGCTTCTAAAATAGTGTTGTTTATTGCCAGATTGAGTCATAGCCATCCTTCAAGGGAGTGGTCTAGATTTTTGTTTAATAAAAGGGCTTTTGAATAGCTGTCCTTCGAGGGAGCAGTCTATTAATTACAGCAATGATAGTACAGCTATCCTTCGAGGGAGCAATCTGCTTTTTTTGATTTTGATATTGATATAGTGACCATGGATATTGTGACATCTTGATTTGTTTTGACAGAAATGTGAGTCTTGGACAAGATTATAGAAGGTCAAGGGCTCCCTTTTATGGGGACAAAGCATCCATACAGCATAAAAGGGGTTATAAGAATTGTTAAGAGGAATAGGGTTGAAAGGAAGTAGGATTAAAAGGACGAGGATTGCTCAAGGGACGAGCTCAAGTTAAGTGTCAAGTGGACGAGTACTCGACTAGCAGTAGAACGGTCGCAGATGCAACGCATTAAGAGGCTCAGGTTCTGGGCGTCCATCAAGAGACGACAGATGATAAGTCCCTAATCCATACTTGTGCGTGATAATAAAAGGTCCGAGCCAATTAGGAGCAAACTTGCCTCGTTTACTTCACTCCATATTGGTCACGAGTTGATTCTCTTTGAGGATGAGGTCTCCGATGTTGAAATCTCGTTCTCGCAAATTTTTGTCATAGGTGCATTTGATGGGACGTTGATAGACATGGAGATGATTAAGGGCAGCAAGACGGTGTTCGTCAAGTAACTCAAGTTGAGCTAAGCGATCTTGACGAAAGTCATCATTGGAAAGGATATCATGTAGAGAAATGCGGAGAGATGGGATCTGTACTTCGAGAGGTAAGACAGCCTCTATTCTGTACACGAGAGAAAAAGGAGTAGCACCCGTAGAGGTTCGGATGCTAGTGCGGTAGGCCCACAAAGCGAAGGGAATGTGAATGTGCCAATCCCTGCCTGTGTCACTGACCACTTTCATGAGAATTTTGGTGAGAATTTTGTTGGAAGCCTCGGCCTGCCCATTTGCTTGTGGGTAGTAAGGCGAAGAGAAACTGAGTTTGATGCCGAAGGAGTCGCATAGCTTTTGGACAGTTTTGTTTTTAAAGGACTTGCTGTTATCGATGATGATTTTATGAGGGACACCGAAACGACAGATGATGTGGGTGTTGATGAAGTCGACGATCTTGTCGGCTTTTGTGGAGACGAGAGGAATGGCTTCCACCCACTTGGTGAAATATTCAGTGGCTGTGATGATGGATTGATGACGAAGAGACGAATGAGGATTAATCTCACCGATGAGATCTAAACCCCATTGAGAAAAAGGCCAAAAATCCTGAGCAATTTGTAAGGTGTGACTGGGAAGATGAAGCAAGTTAGAGTGCTGCTGACACTTGATGCAACACCGAACATAGTCGCTACAGTCTTGATGAAGGGTAGGCCAATAATAGCCCAGACGAAGGATGCGCTTGGCAACCGAATTCCCACTGAAATGTCTGCCACAAATCCCGTCGTGGACTTGTTGAATGGCTTGAGATGCTTCAGTGGAGGTGAGACAGCGAAGAAGGAGGCCGTCGAAGCCTCGCTTATAGAGAAGACCCCCTATCATGGTATAGCGAGTAGTACGCTTGATAAAAGCTCATCGTGCATTACTAGAGAGGTTGGGAGGAATGACAGAGAAAGATAAGAAGTCTACAAGTTTCTTATACCAAGCATCTTGTGGGCTAGGGTCTATAGTGTTGACATGATGAATGTGAGGAGAGATATATGAAGGCAACGGCATACGACGCACCGTGACAAAAAGTCTGGATGCAGATGAGGAAGATGGGATATGTGAAGCAAGAGAAGCCATGGTGTCAGCAAACTTATTCGTGGATCGAGGAACAGTCTGCAGGAGGAAATGGTTGAAAGATGCAAGGAGAAAGTCAGCACGGTTTTTGTACCTTTGCAAAATTTCATTTTTACAGAGGTATGAACCGTTGACCTGATTGACGACGAGCTGCGAGTCGCTGAAGATGTTGATGGACTTGATGCTGAGAGAGAGGGCGGTCTGGAGTCCCAAAATTAAGGCCTTGTATTCGGCCATATTATTGGTACAATCAAAGTCGAGTTTAAAAGATAGAGGCATGGGCTCTCCTTCGAATGGGATTAGAATAACCCCAGCACCCCCACCTAGTTGACATTTGGAACCGTCAAAGAACATAGTCATCTGATAGGTGGTGTCATCGGAGGAAAGCGCAGCGATAGATTCGTCAGGGAATTCACACTGTGAAGGTTGATTGTCAAGAAGAGGGGCATCTGCTAGTTGATCAGCGATGGTTTGCCCCTTGATAGATTTCTGCTGGATGAATTCGAGATCGAACTCAGCAAGCAGCATGAGCCACCGAGCCATACATTGATTCTAATATGGCTTGGAGTGCATATACTTGAGAGGGTCGGTGTGGGTGATGACAAAGGTTTTATGACTAAGAAGATAGTGGCGAAGCTTAGTAGCAGCAAAGACTAATGCCAAACAGAGTTTCTCGATATGGGTATACCGAGTTTCATAGTCGACCAGTGTTCGACTGATGTAATAAACAGCTTGCTCATGGTGATGTTCATCTCGGTGCGCGATCATGGCACCTAACGAATGGTGAGTGGCTGAGATATAAAGGTAGAAGGGTTGGTCATCTTTAGGTGGAATGAGGACCGGTGGAGAGACCAGATAGCATTTTAAGGCTTCAAAAGCCTCTTAACAGTTCTTATCCCATGTAAAAATGACATCCTTTTTAAGGAGATGATGAAAAGGTTGACAGCGATTTGAAAGCTGCGAGATGAAGCGACGAATGGACTGGAGCTTGCCTTGCAAACTGTGAAGCTGCTTGAGATTAGTCGGGTGAGGCATTTCGAGGATAGCGCAAATCTTGGCGGGATCTATCTCGATGCCACAGAAGGAAATGATGAAGCCGAGAAGCTTGCCAGAGAGGACCCCAAAGACACATTTCTTGGGGTTAAGACGAACATGGTACTGAAGAAGACGAGAAAAGATGATTCTGAGAATGGTCAGATGGTCACGACGAAGCTTGGATTTGCCGAGCAGGTCATCCACATAGTCCTCCATGATTTTGTGGAGGAGATCATGGAAAATGTAGGTCATGGCGCGCTAATAAGTGGTGCCTGCGTTTTTCAAGCTGAAAGGCATGACTCGATAGCAGAAAGTCCCCCATGGGGTGATGAAAGTAGTCTTGTGCTGATCTTCCAGAGCGATCAGGATTTGATTGTATCTTGAAAACCCATCCATAAGAGATAGCATCTCATGGCCAGTCGTAAGATCAACAAGCTGGTCGATGTTAGGAAGAGGAAAGTCATCTTTAGGACAGGCTAGGTTGAGGTCGCAATAGTCTGTGCAGATCCGAATCCCCCCAGTTGCCTTGGTGACTGGGACGATGTTAGAGACCCACTGTGGATAGTCGATGGGCTGGATGAAGGAGACAAAAAGGAGGCGCTAAAGTTCCTCTTTGACAAGGAGGGCAACGTGGGGATGCATCTTTCGAAGCTTTTGCCTGACATGCTTAGCCTCTGGTTTGGTGACAATGTTATGGGTAACGATGGTGGGGTCGATGCCAGGCATATCACTGTAAGTCCAGGCAAAGGCCTTGCTATGGTCAGAGAGGAAATGGGTATAGTCAAGCTGCTCCTGAGCGTCTAAAGATTGGCCAATCTTTAAGACATGAGGAACATCAGAAGAAGGAAGGTTGATGTCAATGGTTGATTCATTTAACATAACCTGGGTCTCAGAAGGGAGGGAGCGCTGGATGAAAGAATCGTCAGCGCCCATGTAAAAAAGAATGGCGTCATCGTCAACGCAGTGAACAGTATGGATGGTTGCCGACTCATCTTCGATCATGCTGGGAAGAATGAGAGGGAGAGATTTGGACACCCCATTGAGCTGATAAGTCAAGGGGTTCAGGTGAATGGTGTTTATGGAAAAAAAAAACTAGGAGGAATGGAAACCACTGACTCCATAGGTGAAGGTGGCAAAACAGGCGAGTGTGGAGGAAATTGGTCAAGGATTGGTTCAGGACAAAGGTCTAAAGGGTCTTGAGTGGGGTCGTGATATCCCAGACCATACCATTTCTTGGCGTCGTCATCATTGAGCGGTTAGATAGGCTGATGGGAGCCCTGCTCATAGTGTCCAAAACCAAAACCCTTCCATGCACACCTGTAAAGGTAAGTGTGTGCAAAGGCGGGGTTGCCAAGAAATGAGAAATCTGATGTGAAAGGTTGAGGTGAAGAAAGAGGATTACCATCAAGAGGAGCTTGATTAAGCCCCCCATAGACGAGGTTGGTGCGAAGGTGAGGGGGACCATAAGGTATGATCATCCCTATCTGATGGTCGTAGCTGGGGCTGTGATGAAGGCGTCCATACTCTTGTGGAGTTTGGAACATGTCTAAAGCTAGCAAGCGATATTCTCCCAATGAAAGTCTTTGGAAGACATCTTCCATGGGGTTTGTGGTTGTCGCTTGAAGGGGAGGTGTAAGGGCAACTGCCTGTTGCGAACTAGTCGAAGCTTCCGCAGATGGAGGCAGTGCCGGGGTTGACAGCTTGATAGGGATGAGGACATCGTTTGGATGGTAGGTGGTGTTGCATGTTTTAAAGGGCGAAGGGTCAGCAGTAATGGTGTGGACTTGTCCATCATGCTCAAACTTCACACAATGGTGCAGGGTGGAGGGGACACAGGACATGGCGCGGATCCAGGGTCGGCCCAACAAGATGTTGTATTGGAACTCTCCTTCGATGATGTAAAAGAGCTTCGGGACTATGCATGGACCAACGCGAATATGAAGGATGATTGTGCCAATGGTCGTGGTAGTAGTGTCATTAAAAGAGCGCAAGATCGTGTCAGTTTTGGAGACGCAATTCTTGGGAAGAGCCAACGAATCAAAGGCATGGGTGGAGATGATGTTGATGCTAGCGCCCCCGTCGATCATAATGCGTTTAATGCGTGTTCGATCGATATAGGTAGTGATGAAGAGGGCGGCATCCTGATCTTCCGTGTTGGATGTGGGAATCTCAGAATCGCTGAATGTAATGGAGGCGATAGGGGCTAAGGAGTGGACAAGGGCAGCAAGTGGCTGGGGATCCTCGGGTTGGACCTCCATTGCCTGTAGGGCTTGGATGAGGGCTTGACGATGTTGGAGCGAGGTTTGGATGAGATCATAGAGGGACATCTTCACAGGCGTCTGGTGAAGCTATTTCAACATGGAGTCATGGATTGGTCCAGAAGAAGAAGAAGAAGAGGAGGGTTGAGGCGCACCAAGGATAGAAATCTTAGGCTTAGGCGGTTGAGGTGGATTGACAAAAGGGTAGGTCCAAGGAATGGCGGCTTTTTCTTTCGCCTTGTCCTTTTGTGACCTAGTGGTGATGTGAATGGCATTGATTTCAAAGATGGGAGGTGAAGATGATGAAGGGGTTGTAGCCGGTTGATGAGATGTGGATGGATTTGAAGAGGTAGAAGGTTTATGAGAAGGAGTCAGGGGGCGGTCGAAAGTGTCCTCAAAGAGAAGAGTGTCTTTCTTCAAATAACGGCGAATGACAGCCTTGAGGGCACAGCAAGTCTCAGTGTCATGTCCTGGTGTACGATGATATAAACAAATCTTCGTGTCATCAAACCAGGAGGGTTTAGACCCGAGAGGTTGGAAAGGCTTGATGGGTGGAAGAGTTATGCTAGAAGTTTGCAAAAGTCATTGTAAGATTAAAGAGTATGAACCCACTAAAGGATCCGTGCTCATTGATATATGCGATGTCGGTGACTTTTGCTTGGGTGAAGTTGGAGGGGGTTTTTGTACCACCTTCTGGGTTGATGGTGCGATGACAGGCTGAGACGATACACTCTTCATGAGAGGTATCACCCTTTTGGGAGAGGGTAGGCTAGTGGTCGGTAAAGGAAGCAAAGGAGGCAATCAGTTTTGATTAGAGGTTGGAGTGGAAAGGATTCTGGTTAGGGTTGAAGGATGCGGGCCCAAAATGGAGGGCAATGGTGACGGAAGAGGAGGCATTTGCCTCTGTGGTTTGGCAGTCTTTTGTGATTTAGGTTGAAGACTACTATTAGTTGAAGTTTGGTTTAAGTCCACCTTCACTTGTGGATGAGTGAGGTTGGAGACGGGGCGAACGCCAAGCGGTTTGATAGGTTTAGGCGGAGTAGATGAGGGTTTTGGTTTTGATGAGGTTGATGGAGATGTAGATGGTCTAGAGGCAGAAATTTGATTTTTGTTGATAGTCTTAGGAGGTTCTGCCATGGGAGGATTAGCAGCATGAGATGAGAGGGCCCAGGCTTGTTGAAGGGCTGTGAGATGGTCCCACAATCCCTGATGTTCCACTTTCCTAGAAGGGAGAAGTTTGAGTCTCTCCACTAGTCGGGAAAATGGCTGAGAAGATGCGGGATGAAGTTTGGGCTCTTGAGAAGACATCGACGGTTGTGAGACTAAAGGTGAGACGGGTGTAGTAGTCTCGGGCCCAAAGCATGGTGAAGTCGTAACAGGTTCATGTTTGGTTGGAGACGAAGGAGAGATAGGTTCTTCCCTGGGTGGAGAAGAAACTGGAGAATGAAGCTCCTCAAGTGGGTAAAGGGCAGGGATGATAGTACCCTCCACTTGTGGTCGAGGAGTAGGAAAGGTTGGGTCCTCCATGGGCAGCAAGAAGGAAGATGGTGAAACTGGCGGTGCTGGTAAGGTCGAGGCATCCTCTAAAATGAGAGAAGTTGAGGGAGAACTAACCGGTGAAAGAGGTTCATCCACATGTGATGGACTGATGGATGAACTCACCTCTTAGGGTTGGTTAGAAATGAGGGGCGAGACCGTATTGACTGTTTGAATATTATGTTCATGGGTATTGTCAGTCAAGGTCTGGATGTTGTTTTGGGTTGGTGGATGATTAGAAAACGGTTGTTTAAAAATATCGATACCCTGATTAGGAGGGGCATTAGGATTGTCGAGGATGAGGTCACCCTTTTCCAACATGTCTTGGATTTTGTTTTTAAGGGTTTTATAGTTGTCCGTGTCATGACCTTTAACACGGTGGTAGTTACAGAAGTCATTTTCCCTATACCACGCAGGGATGGCGCGCGAGGGATCAAATTGTGGTGGAGGTCGAATCTGAGGGAGATTGATGGCCCCTTGTTTGATGAGTTTTTCTAGCACAGACGCGTATGATTCTCCAAGTGGAGTAAACTATCACTGTATGTATCTCTACTGAAATTGATGAGTGGCACTCATAGATGTGGATGGTTTAGATTGATTAGTTGAAGGTGAAGAGGAAGAAGATCTAACAACCACAGCGTTTGCTGAAGCTTTAGATTTAGAATTGGATGAGGAAGGCTTAGAAGAGGGGTCATTGGTTTTGGATTTGGGATTCTTACTCCGCAACTTGACTTTATTCTCCTCAACAGCACGTAATTCAAGTTTACGAGCCATCGTGAAGGCTTCGTCAAAAGTGCGGAAGGTTTGAACCCTCAAGGTAGAAGAAATATGTTTAGCGCAGGCTTGAGAGAAAAGTTCAATAAGCTCAGGCTGGGGTAAGGAAAATGAAAGTTGATTGATAAGGCCCCTCCACCGAGCGACGAAATCAGCAATGGATTCATCCTCGAACTGGCGGATAGAATAGAGGTCTGTGATGGAGACCTTCTTGGTGATATTGATGGAGAAATGATCAAGGAAGAGCTGGGCCAGCTGAGTGAACATGAAGATGGAATGGCTGGGAAGAGAGCTGTACCAGTCAAGTGCAGCACCCGAGAGAGACATGGGAAATGTGCGTAAGAGTAACGCATCATCGTGGGCGATAAGGTAACAGGCGTGTCTGAATGCTTGTAAATGTTGTTGTGGGTCTTCCTTGCTCTGGAAACGAGAAAACTTAGGAAGTTCCCACTGGCTGGGATATGGTCTGATGGGGACAGAAGGATGGATGGGCTCATTGCAGATTTGTTCGTACGAGAGAGTATTGCGCGAGTCGGTAACGGAGGTCTCTAGGTTGGACATTTTATCCATCAGCATCTTGATAATAGCTACTGACGGATTGGCAGGTGGAGTGCCTCCTAGATTGTAAGGCACTTGAAAGAGGCTGGAAGAGGTATACGACATAGTCGGTTGTACCAATAAGGGTGCAACGTACGGATGACTAGTCGTAGGGACAGAAGAAGTGAATAAGGATGGTTGGATGGAAGACATGGCTAGGTTTGATGTGGTCATGGGAGGTTGACTAGAGGTAACATGGGCCAATGGATGGGTAGTCACCCTAGTGTTGATAGGAGTAAGGGTAGGCGGAATAGAGACGACCAAGTTTTGAAAGGGGGTAGAAAGTGGTTGAGTGGGTTGAGATTGATTGGGGGCCAAAACCCCGGTGAAAGTGGGCCCAACGATGGAAGGAGAAGCCACACTTGGATGGTTGGTAAAAGGTTGGTCATTGTTTGAGGTAACAGCCTGGGTATCTAAGGGTTGGACTACGGACGCCGTTGATACGGCCACAGTTTCGAGGAGAGAAGTCAGCATTCCATAGATTGGATTGCCCGAGGAGTCTCACGTTCGGCTATTCGCGAGATAGTATTGCAAGGCTGCGGTATTGAGGTCCAAGAATCATGCGAAATCTTGGTCCCCTTCTGGGATAATAGGCGTTTGGGTCGGAGATGGTCTGGTAGGAGTTCTTTCAGTTTCTGAGTTGAACTCCATTATAGGGTTGGTTGTAGGCGGGGTAGACGGAAGAGGATGATGCCTCGCGTGATCGACTAGAGCCTTGGCTTGGCTACGAGTCAGAACCATTCAAGGCAAGGAATAACGTCCTCACAAGCTCAAACAAGCAGATAAGAACCAAAAAGATGAAGACACAAGCAGATCCTAAAACCCTAGAAGTAAATTATTAGGATTATAGTGGCTTATGCCTTAGAATGTGTGTAGAGGAAGATTGGCTTTGTGAGTCGGGTCCTAGAAGAAGCAGTCTATGGAAGGTTTCGGGTTTTGTTATGGTGCTTAAGAAGTCTGTGTTAGGGTCTGGTACGTGGCCTGGTGCTAAGGAGCAAGCTCCCCTCACTTCACGATTTCAGTGGTTAGCTGGTTTCGCTTAGCCAAAATATACCTCGCCTAGAGTTTATCCTCCACCAGAGAACGGAGTGGACTTCCCCCTTGGTGATGAAATCCAAGTAGGGTCACCGGGACGGGTAAGGTATCCGCTGGGGGATGAAATCCCAGTCGGGCCTTGTCTCAGGTAAGTTAAAATGTTTGTTTTGTGCAGGTGGTTTGGTCGTGTAACATCAAGTGATCTAGATTAATTCAATATGCGGTTTAATTACTATGTGTGGTCTAAAAGATGTAGGCAAACAGAAATGAATGCAAAGTGTTTTAATGTCCAAGTCAAAATGTTTGTTCGTATGAAGACGAATGGAGAAAGAGTCAAAGAATATGAGTTTTAGCTAGTCTAGAAGTGCAAGAAAGAAATGTTCGTTTTAGTTCTGCTTATGATGTCGTTTAAGAAGAGATGAAAGGAGGCGAAAAGGAAGAAACCTAATGCGCCTAAATGAACGAAAGAAAGAGAGAAAGAACCCAAGGAGGACCTAGGGTCCCACCGGGCGTGCCAGAATGTTTCTATGCAAAATTGCTTTCTACATTCAAAGAAGAAATAAGAAACTGAAATAAATGGTCAAGGCTAGAAGTACCTGATAAAGTTGAGCGCACCGAAATCAGACGTTGGAAGATTCTCCTCTTTGGCTGTGGAGGAATGACACCTGCAAAAAAGAGACTAAAACACAGAAAGATGTTAGTCAAAGATATGGTGGGTTGTCAGGCGAACGCCTGATCCCGGAAGTACGAAGACTCCCTAGAAGGATATCAACCCACTGATAAAAAAGTAGAATATTAGACGAAAGTAAATAATAAAAGATAAAATGACAGAAATAAATGATAGAAAATTAAAATGTGTACCTGATAAGCGGCACTGTTCTGCATAGTCGCCGGCGTCGGTCTCTGTGGTGCCGGCGTCGGTTTGGGAAGGTGCCGACGTCGGTTGAAGTACCATCGTCAGTCGGGGAAGTGACCGGCGTCGGTCGGGGCAGGTTCTGGACAGAGTCTGGGCGAGTTGCAGAAGGTCTTGACAAGGTCGGGACAAGGTTTTAGACAGAGTCAGGACGGGGTCTGAGGAAAGTAAGGTCGGGTTTTTGGTCGAGTCTGGGGGTATGAACAAGGATGTAAAGAAGGGAGAAGATTCGGGATGACAAAAATAATGAACGAAGAATAATCAAGAAGAAATAAAATAAAATAAAGAAAATACTTACCTGTCGGAAGCCATGATGAAAGTCATAGTGGAAGTTGCCTGTGCAGTGTCAGAAAAATGAACGCTGGAGTTGGTGGATGCTGGAGTTCGGACGCTGGAGTTCAGACGCTGGAGTTCAGACGCTGAAGTTCGGAGAGTCTGTAGATGTCAGAAATCAGAGGGGAGATTGAATGATCGGGTTGATTCTGATGAAGGCCCGGGGACGGTTTCGAGAGACGGTTCGATAACCATTTTGAGAAACTGATCGGGAATCGAATGGAAACTGATAACGGATAACGGGATGGTGACCGACGTCGGCAGGATTGCCGACATCGGCCGATAAGTGACCGATGTCGGCGACATCGACCGGGTAAAGACCGTCGTCGGCAGATGCACAATGAGGACAGAGTCTAGCTTTTAGTTCTTTGCTCATTGTTACATGCTGCCAGGGTCAAGGTTGGTGGAACAAGTGATCGACAAGGGTTAAATAAGCGAAGAAGAATAAGACGGGGAATGACCAGGGGAGTCGACACGATTTCAGTGTCTACAAGATGATTTAGGAATGTTAGATAGATTTATATATAAATATTTTAGCTATTAGTATGCATAAGAACCTACAAGAAGCCAATTCTAGCTCAAAGAGAGTACAAGAATGCAAGAAAGGCAAGAACAAGCTCGATGAATTATTTTCAAATGCTCATATATTTTCTAATGATTTGACTAGGAAAAAAATTAATTGGGAGGGGTTAAAAAGGTCCCTTGTAATCAATTTTGTGGAATTTAGTGGTAGTTTCAATGTCAACTCTTTATGAACAAAGCTTAAGACCAAAAACTTCCTAAAATCCTACTAAACCCTCAGTTAGGACCTGATGGAGAAAATAAGCTTGGAGAGATATCCAAATGACATATTTTTAATATTTAAGATATTATAACTTGCATATTAATACTTAAATCATCCTCCCATATTGATGAGTTTCATGTAATTGTAAGGACAACTTGCAAAACAAGATATTTTTGACCATTTTTTGGGTTTTTTAGGTTCTAGGAGGTTTAATAAGATGAAATCAATCTTGGAGGAAATATTTGGACTTATTATAACTCCCTATTGTCATTTTTTTCTAATCTAAAATTTATAAGTTTTTAAACAATAGCTCTCTTTTTAGCCAGTCAAAAGTGGCATAGTGGACACAAGGGTGAGAATGGTGAAAACTCAAAATGTGAGCCTTTTTAAAGCATGCCTGATTCCTCTAATGCCATGGAGGGTATTTAAAGGTGTGATTAAATACATCCCATAGATTTTCATGGAAAATTGAAGGCATTTTTTAGGCCAAGTGTGAGGGGCGACTAAAAAGGGAATTTTTTAGATTGTAGACAATGATGGCTTCCTTTCAAGAGTTTCCAAATGAGTAGGAATGAAACCAATGCATAGAGATTAATGATTTAATGTATTACCTATTATTACAATAATTATACCTATCCATAGTTAGTTTTGTGATGTTCAAATAGGTTCAAATTATGGAAGCAATTTTTTGAGCTAAGACTAAGAGTTTTATGCCACTTTTCATCAGTTTCATGACTTGTATGGACACTTGGTCATCCTAAAATTGCATGGTTCATTCCATACCTATTTATCATGTAATTTTAACCCCTTTTATTATATTTAAGAGTTTCCAAGTGACATTTGGACTTCCCTTGTCTTGCTTTTCTCTCAAAGGCTATAAATATTGACTCTTTTGGCTCTTTTTGGAAGCCTTCATTGGTTGATGGTGAAACCCTATCCAATTTTGTAATTTAATGAAACTTGAAGAAATAAAAAATTGATTTTTCATTTTTACATGTTTTACAATTGAGTGTTATTTAATCTTGTTGGTCTTATCTAGTAAAAGATGATCTTTTCTAGCATGTTGTCCTTGATTGTTCATCAAGTGTGTAGAAGATAAATTATTATAGGGATTTTTTAGTGTTATTTTATAAGTGTATAAGTGTCTTAGAAGTGTTTCATGATTTTATTCTATAAATTAATCATTTATTACCCTCTTAAGTATCAAATACCTACTTGAACCTAGCTTATGAAATAGTAATGTGACAATGAAACTTAAATTGTGAGTTTTGTGTGAAAGAAGCCTTGTTTGACTCTAAGTAGTATAAGTTAATTCAATAAGAGGAAATTTAATATTGGTTCATAACATTTTTTATTTCTCTTAGTTGTTTTATTAACCCTTTTCATCAAAATTTGATAGGCAAGAAAGTACTTCAAAGAGTGCGTCAAGGGAACTAGCCCTTCTAGAGATTCACCTCATCAAATTATTACCCACAACAAAAGAGATGTTTCAATTGTGCCACTAGATGAGGAGATATAGTAATATCCTCAAGGGGTATAAATCTAAGTGACAATAGTTTTTGGTATGCTTGATGGGACTCTAAGTCCTATAATATTATCCAAGATTGGTACTAGTCTTGGCATAGTTATAGCTAGAAGAACATATACATTTAGTACTTGGAAAATCCACTAAAGTTTTCAACTCTTTAGTTATTGATCAGTCCCTAATTTACATTCCAAAGGTGACCGCTAGGTCTGATGATAAAGGTATACCCTTTGAGTTTGTGCAATTGCCTTTGTATTTTATTAAAAGGTTTAGGTTTGTGAATACTCATCCTTATTCAAGAGATTTAGTGTTTAAGAATTATAATTTCCTAATAATTTTAACCTATAGTACTTATATTCTAAATTCAAACATGGCTATAAACCAACCTTTTATACCTTTCACCAGGTCATCTCTTTTGAATCTTGCTCAATATGACCAAATTCTAGGAGTAGCCCTTAAGAGTGTTCCAAATTTTAGTGGAGAAGGTCCTATTTTAGCCATTGAACACATTATAAACATAGTATTTCAAAGGGAAAGGTTTGGATTAGTATGGGACTCTACCTAAAAATTCTATGGGTTCATGGGATGAACTAGGAGATCTATTGACTAAGAGGTTTGGAGAGAAGATTGATCATCTATCACTAGCTAATCAATTGACCAATATCGATAGGGAACCACAATATTTTATGAAATATTTTAAAACTATATTTCAAAAAACATGTGATAGGATCCTAACCCTTGTGAGACCTACTCCAAACTATGCCTTCTTGTACTATCTAAAAGCATTGAATAGTGATGTGTCCATGATGATTGAATCCATGAGTGGGTATACACTTCCTGATACCTATAATATATCCATAAATGCTGAGAATTATATTTTTCAAGTAGGGGAGATTACTTCTAGGCCACCAATGCCATTGTTCCCTAATTTACAATCTCCTAGTCAAGTTGCATTACCTACTTTGACTCCTTTGCCTAGTCAAGAAATGTTTATCATTACCCCCACAAATGAGATTCATGAAGTCAAGATTTTGTTCTAAAGTGCCAATAATGAATTGGTTTTACTCAAAAGGCAAAAATCTCAAATTTATAGACCTTATCATCCTTATGATTAGTTTGGACAAGCAAATAGGCCTCTTTTTCAAGGTAATAATCAAGGACAAGGTCAAATCACTCAAGATATACCTTACCAAAGTTACAATCCTAATGTTGTCTCAAATTACAAAGATCTTATTCCCACTCAAAAAAAAATTATTCAAGAACAACCATGTTATCCCTTTTATGACCAAAATCAAGGCCAAGTTGCATATGCCAATGAAATGCCTAGTCAAGACATGATAATGCAAGGTAATCAAGAATCTCAAGTTTATAATTTTGAGATGCCAATACAAAATGGAATACAAATTAGAATAGAAATTGGACAAATACAATCTGATTCTACTCTCATAAATCATTCTAATGGAGAGTTTTGTGCCACCAATCATTTGGGGAATTCAATCAATATGAATGTTAGTGTGGCCTCTAACACTAGGTCTAAGAAGAAGGTTGTTGAAGAGACACAAGGGGATAATCAAGAAAATGTTTTGACTCCTAAATAATCTCCAATGGTTGGTGGATCTAACTTAGATCTTAAGGTGTAGGAAAATTAGAAGTTTTAAAATGTAAGGCCTATTCCTACACATCCGCCTTCACAAGATACACCACAAGGCACTAGTGCTTTCAAAGAGCCTCTTAAGGTGAGAAATCCTTATATCAATGTTGTGGATCAAATGAAGAAGTTTCACGTGAATATTTCATTATGGGATTCATTAATAATACTTGGGCAAAAGGACATGCTTCAAAAGGAATTGTAAGGACTTGGTAAGCAAGTTACATCAACTACGATTGAAAATGTTATCTTAGTAAATGGAACTCAACCCATTGTTGAACAAGTGAATAAGGTTGATAAGATTCCTCTTTTTTAGTATCCTTGATTATTGGTGATTTCCTAGCTCATAATTGCATCATAGATAGTGGGGCTAGTACTTTAGTTATGTCTAAGCATATAACACATAAACTAGGCCTCAAGTATGAGCTAATGGCTAAAGGTGTTTTACAACTAAATGGATCACCAGAAAAGACCTTGGGAGTAGTCAAATATTTGAGCTTGATTTTACATGCTTGTCCTACTTTTTTCATTCCTCATGATGTGGCTATAGTAGATTTACCTCCATACTTTACTCTTTATTTGTCAAGAGAGTCTACAAAATAAAAGGTGGATACTTGGCAACCAATTGGTCCTATATGGTTTTTAGGAAAAATTATGGTATTAAAGTGAGGATTGAATCAAATCCTATCAACCAGAATCACTTAGAGCCTTACATGCCTAAAGTGGCAAATGTCAATTATGTCATTATTGATGAGGAAGAAATTCATATAGATCAATTTATAACATCTTCTCTTGAAGGAATATGTGATTTGTATTTAGATGAATGGGGAAATGAACATTATGAGAATGCTCCTTAAAAATTCATAGAGTAAGTTGGTCTTGGAGTGTATTGCATTCATGAAGAGGAATCTTTCATGCCAACTTTGATGAAGCCAAGTGAAGACATGGATGGTTTATGGCAGCTTTTCTTTGATGGATCAAGAAGTAAGATTGGGACAGGTTGTGGAGAAATGTTGGTTTCTCCTTCCAAGGAAAGGTACTATTCCAATTTCATAATTCAATTCTCTTATACTTGTAATTTTTCATAATATAAGGCCCTCATTCATGGCCTTGAGTGGGCTAAGAAAAGAGGTGTGAAATAATTACAAGTGTATGGTGATAGTGAGTTGATTGTTATTGAAGTAAGAGGCCAAAATGTGACTAATAACTCTTTACTTAATTCCTATAATCATAGAGTGTAGAATCTTGTGGAGGATTTCAAAGATTTCAACATCACATCTATCCCAAGAGAAGACAATAAACATGCTAATAGGTTGGTGTTGTGCAAACTAATTACCCATTCATTTTTATATTCTTGAGTTTGATTAACATTAATTATAAACCTAGCATGTGTATGATTTTCAATAATGTTAGCACTATATATGCATCATTGATTTAGAAACCAACTTTCTTTTCTAGTTGTAGTATAATGAACTTATTTTGAATTCTATAGACAATTATATTATGAAATTATTATGATAGAATTATAAAACTACTTCACACTTATGAATCACACATGCATAACACCTATATAATCAAACTAATATTAAAATCAAATTACAAAATACACTAAAACTAAATAAGGTTAGGATCTTCACTACAACTCCTTTTAAGGGGGCCCTTCCTCATTTAGAACTATGCTCCAATCTTTCCCTGAGAGAACTCACAAACTTCTTAAAAAATTAACTTTTTTATTACTTAATTATATAGAAATTAAATATTACTATAGAATATTACAATATTCTAAATTCAATTGTTATAGTTCCAATACTTCTACTATTATATGTCCAACTAACTAACTCCTAATCTGATTTAGGCTCTGCCATTAAATATAGAAGGCAATTTATTAACTTTTAACCAAAGACACAAAATTAGGAAAAATACAAATAATTTAGAAACTACCCTAATCAACCTTCAAGTGGTTGGTAACTGAAGTTACTTGTTTTAGGCTTGACTGGGTTAAGGACAAGGTATACTATTTTATTATTTTATTTCTTTTTGTCTCTTTCCCATTGTCCTTGCCTTTTTCATCTTTGGCAACACATCCAAATTTCCTTGTATGTAGGAAGTTTGTACAACAACTATGATCCTTTTCAATCATCCATTTGATTCCCAAGATAATTAGATGTGTCCTTAAAATCAGATCACAATAATAGCTCTCTTTGCATAGTAGTTGTGGGCAACCTATAGGGGAAGCTTGTAGTTGTTGTGGGCACTCTATAGTAGTTTTGAGAAAACTATAGGTGAAGCCTATAGTAGTTTTAGGCACTCTACAATGGCTATGGGCAACTTATAGGTGAAGCCTACAGTTGTTTTGGGCACTCTACAGTGGCTACAGGTAACCTATAGGTGAAGCCTACAGTTGTTATATGCACTCTATAGTGGCCACAAGTAACCTATAAGTGAAGCCTACAGTTATTGTGGGTACTCTACAGTGGTTAAGAGAAACCTATAGGTGAAGGCTATAGTTGTTTTGGGTAGCCTCTAAGTGTTGTGCCCTAATAAGATCTTGTAGCCTTGCATTATCCTTCAAATGCTTGTTAAATAAAGTTACACTAGTATAATTTAATCAAAGAAGAAGCATAAATAATCCATAACATATATATATATATATATATATATATATATATATATCAATGCATACACAAAATCAAAAAAGCATTCATTCATTTGCATAAGTCATAGATAGTTATGGGGTTTACATGGAAAAATATATATACTAGGTATGGATGAGGCTATAAAAGGAATTAATTGATGGCCTCATCAGTTGGTAGTAATTGGAGCTTAGTTTGATGTTTTAAAAGGGATAAAAGAGGAAATGAACTAACCACATCTCAAGGTGATTGTAAAGCCCTCTATACCAAATAATGTCACTAATTTGCAAGTATTTGATAGAAACCAATAAATAGCACTTTTTCTATAAGAGGAGATTGAGTTTTCTTCCAAGAATCAATCCAAACTATAGCAGCAATATGGAGGGAAGATTGTAAAATTGAAGTCAAACAAACTCCTTAAAGGAATAGTCACACTTGAGATTATCTTCAATGATGATGACCAATTAAATAAAGAAAAGGTAAGCATGTATACTAATCAATAAAACTATGAGAAAGTAAAAATATTCAAGGATAAGTTTCTTACACTTGGGAAGGTATGTACTAGTGAAGAGAAGCATGCTTTCACTGAGTTATGCAAAGAGATTTTTGATGTCTTTACATGGGAATATAGTGATTTGAAAGGATTTGACCCAAACTTAACTCAACATACCATATAGATAGATGATAATGATAAGCCTATCAAGCAAATATAAAGTTTAATTAATACTAAGATTGAGTCTCTCATGAAGAAGGAACTCACTAAGTTTATTGAGTCCAAAATCATTTTCCCTATTAAGCATTCATTTTGGTTGGCAAACTTAGTCCCTGTTAGGAATAATAAAGGGGAAATCAAGTTATGTGTTGATTTTAAGGACTTATATATAAATTAGTTGAATGACCAGTATCCTCTCCCTTCCATGGAGCAAATAGGTAGTGAAATTTTTTCTCTCCTTGATGGGTATTCTAGGTACAATCAGATTTTGGTAAAGGAAAGTGATCAATGTAAGACAAACTTTACTAATAAATAGGGTACATATGCTTATATGAAAATTCCTTTTGGATTATCTAATTATGGATCTACATTTCAATGTCTAATGTATATGGCTTTTTAAGGACTAATAAATGACATTGTGTTGGTGTATCTTGATGATGTCACAATTTTTTCTAAGGATGCAAAGGATTACTTGAATCACCTTAGGTAGATTTTTGAGAGATATAGAGAGTTTGGAATCTCTATTAACCAAAATAAGTGTGTTTTTTATGTCCATGAAGGCAAACTTTTAGGACACATTGTCTCCAAGAAGGGCCTATCTATATATCTTGAAAGGGTGAGTGAAATCTTGGCATTGGATTTGCCCAAACAAAAGAAAGGTTTGAAAATTTTATTTGGGAAAATTAATTTCATAAGGAGGTTCATCCCTGATTTTAATAATTTATTCAAGCCTCTAACATTTTCACTAAGTAAGGATGAAGTGTTCACTTGGACAAGAATAATGAAGGAAATTTTTGAAGAGATTAAACAAGCTATTGCCCAAGCTCCAACTCTTGCAAGTCCTAATTTCTCAAAGGATTTCAACTTGTATACCTTTTTAAATGAGGAGGTAATATTTTACATGCTTACTCAATCAAATGAATAAAACTTGGAGCAACCTATTGCCTTCTTTAGTCAAGGTTTGAAAGGCTATGTTGTAAGATACACCTATGTTGAGAAACAAGTACTTGTAGTTGTTATAATTCTAAATAAGTTTAAGAATATGTTATCTAAAAATAATATTAACATATTGGTACCTCATCCTAGTGTCAAATACTTCCTATTTATTATATATTTGAATGAAAAAATTGATGTTTGGATCACAAAAGTGATGGAGTATGATGTACAAATCAATACAACCAAGATAGTGAAAGGAAAGGGTTATGTGATCATCTTACTTTAGATTTGAAAGAATAAAAAGAGGTTTTCTTAGGACTCCATGATGACCCTATGACATTTTTACCTTTTCCAATGATAATTTGGACATAAGATATGATATATTTTCTTCAAATTGATGTGTGTCCACAAGGTCTATATAGAGCTAAAAGAAGGTACTTTAGATTGTAATCGATTCCTTATGTGATTGTTGATGGAGTGTTGTTTAGGAAGGAATTCTCAAGTTTTTTGTTGAGGTGTTTTGAATCAAATAAAATTGAGAAAATATTTCTTGAGTTTCATGATGGACCAATTGGTGGTCACTTTGATCCAAGAACCACAACTGCTAAGATTATGAGAGCTAGATACTTTTAGCCTAGTTTGTTCAAAGACACCCATGATTAGGTAAGGAAGTGTCAAAAATGTGCTCTCTATGATGGTAAATAAAATATTATTACCTTATCTCTTCATCCAATTTAAGTTGATCAACCCTTTATGCAATAGGGTTTAGATTTCATAGTCTTAATCAACCCACCTTATAGTGTTGGAAATAAATAGGTGTTGACTACTACAGATTAATTTACAAAGTGGGTGGATGTTATTTATCTCAAGGAATAAAATGAAGGCTTAGTTCTATACTTATATGAATTCATAATGACAATGTTTGGAGATCCTTCAACAATAATTTCAAATAATGCATTGGCTTTCTTTGGGATGAAGACAAGTGAATGGGATTTGAAACATGGCATCTATCTTAGTAATTTCTCTAATTATTTTTCACAAGGGAATGGACTAGCTAACTCCACCAACAAGAATCCAATTAGGATCATAAAGAGGAGAATGGAGGAGAACCAAAGGAATTGGCATTCTAAGTTGAAGATATCTCTTTGGGTTGATAAGATCAACCCAAAAAGAGCCATTAGTAACTCACCATATACACTTGTTTATGGGAGAGAAGATAGATTACCTATTTCACTTGAGTTAATATTATCACTTGAACTTAAATCCCTTGAGGGGATGATAAGTCTCTCCTTGTTCAAGTGGCACAATGGAACCACCTCAGGGCTATAGGTGACCCAAATTTGAGGTGAATCTCTAGATTAGGGCTAGTTCCCTTGATGTACCACATAGAATTGAACCTACTAATAACTTTAGGAGGTGAAAAGGGAGAGAGATAAATGAAAAAAATATAATCTAGGGGAGGTGATGTACCAAATAAATGGTCTACTTACACCACTTACAGTGCACTTAGAACTAAAGAGAATCCCATACATACACTTCATCCAATTAAACACTCCTCTTCTACCTCAATGTTTCTAGCATGGGGTCTTGAAGAGAGCTTCAGCTAGGAGGACTTATACAATAGGCCTTCTATAAACACTAATGAATAAGCTACTCACTACACCTATAATCCACATTAGACACTTTTTTCTGACCTACAAAAGAGAGCTTTCAAACTACACAGGGCATTAGGAAGGATAACATGTCAAGGTAATCAAAATACACTTGTACAAGACCAGCAACCATAGAATACACTTCATGGAGTCATGAAATAGGTAAAACATCATTATTTATTAGTTAAAGGAAAAAATTTAGTAGGGATTCACCATACTTATGTGGAGAGATGTATAAAATAGCCAAAAATGCTAGAATATATAGGAATTTTGAGAGAAAAGAGAGAAGGTGAAGCTCAAGAGTCACTAAGACACTTTTCAATCAAGGAGAATGATTTATAACAACATGTAATCAATGATGATATATATATTATAAGGAAAATAAGGAAAAATGTCTCTCAAACTTGTCTAACTCCTCTATATGTGGTGTAGATGCTCTTTTGCTTGCACAAGAAACTATTTTCATGATTTACCCTCATTATACTACCTCATCTCTGAATAGGGTCAATTCTATTGTTTGATTTAAGGGGGAGGGATTAATGAAAAGCTTCCACATGTATTAGAGTGGTATATAATCATTCACATTCCCCTAACCATGAAAAATCTTCTCAAATAGCTACAAATAACTCTTCATGCACCTCTCATACTTGGCATACAAAATGCTTCCAATTTCTCAATTTAATCTATGTAAAAGGAGGAATGACACCTGTCAAGAGTGTCCAAGTCATCAGATTCATGGATCAAGCCTTAAAAGGCATCCCAATTTGAGTTTATCATTTTCACTAAGTGTTCACTATGATCAGTTGAGATGAAGGAGATGATAGGCACACTTAGGAGATTAGATAGATCAATCTTTGGACATGAGGACTTAAAACAAGTCCCAATCTCTCTCCTAAAAGTGGTTGAATCCTTTGAAGATTCTTTATACCTATAAAACACAAATTTATCAAAATAATCCCTATTTTATGTCTTCCATACAAGTAGGGTATAGCTCAGTCACATAAGGTAGGTCTGTAGATAGTCTTCTACAACTTCAATTCATTTCCCTAGACTTTACACTCAATTTGGATGATCCATTTGCCTTATCTTCCCAATTGGGTCCTAATTAGGGGTTGTAAGGGTTTTAGGGAGGTATCTAGTCTTATCTTTTATTCATAAAGACTAGATGTTAGATTCCATCATAATGCCATTGAAATATTCCTAGGGACCCTCTTCAATCTCCTTCAATAGCTTGAGTCTCCATCCAAAAACATTATAGAAGTTATGATCATTCTAAGAGGGCTACTCATGTCCTTTTTGAGCATTCTACAGGGTTTGAAAGCCTTTAGGCTAAGAAATGGATCCTTGATGAACTCTTATACAAAAAAAAGGCTCAAACACCACTTATAACATCCATAAAGAATTATAAAATAAGTTGGAGTGCCTCACCAAGGCTGTAGATGAAAATGACCTCCCTTTTGATAGTAGGACTAGACATCATTCAATAGGTCTACATGCATTTTTTAGAAAAATGACCCTTGTTGATACTTTCAATGAATTTTAATAGTTTTAACACATCTAATTTCACCTCAAAAACATGGCCTAAGAAATTAAAATGTCTAATCAAGGCTATAAATAAAGTTGTCTTCTCATTTGGGCTTTAGGCCTTCATTCTACCTACTTTGCATGACTGCAAACCTTATAGTTTAGATCATTTTGTCGAGTTTCAAAATTTCCTACTTAGTTTACCATGTTTTTTAAAATTTATTTCAACTTATCTAATCATATTTCAAGGTTTTTACACCTTTTGACCTATCCTCCATCTTCAATTCCAAAACTTGCAAGATTTATGCAAGGGAAAAGTGCCCCCTATCTGAGATAAAACAAGGGGAAATTTTCCTATTTGCCTCATAAAAATAAATATTTTAGGGAATTATCCAACACCCAAGGATGTAATTTACAAATTTTTATCTCCTGGTTTCATGATTTGACCCCCAAATCTTCTCAAATTCCAAGGCAGACTTTTCAAGGAAACTGCCTACAAAGTTTGCACTATGGGAGTTGTGTATGCTTGCTTTCTCTCTCCTTTCCTTGGTGAATATGAACTAGTGAGATTACCTTAAAGGCAAAAAAATAATGGTTTATATTTTTTTAAATAATTCACCATTTTTCATTACTATTAACCATTCTCTTATGTTCCCTAAGCTTGCAAAATGAGTCTTCTCTGCCTTACTGACTATGACACTTCCTTTTCCTCCCCTGCCTGTAAGTATATATTGCATGATTTGAGGCTTAGACATAGTGTTAAAATAATGTATTTTAAATATTATATGGTGATACATGAATCATATAATTTTACCATCATTCTTATGCCCTTTGATGTACTTTTAGCTTCAAATATGAATATACCCTTGTTGATTGAGATAACCCTGTAGACATGCTTGTAAATGGGGGTGGCTTTGAGAAAACTTGTCTATGGTGTGTATGAATTATCTTTAACTCTCTTGAGGTCATAATTTTTTCATTTTAATTATTTTATGACTTTAAATTCCCTTTGAAACACCATCAAGACATCAAAATCTCATTGTCTATCTACTTGGTTGTACATGGACTGAGACACTTTGTTTTATTGACCTAACATGGATTACATGCTTTTTGACTTTGTATTAGGTGTGTTAAGGTTTTTTATGAAATCATATTGGTATAAATGTGCTTTATTAGATTACTTTCTATAATAATAACCCTAAACACCAACTATAGATCTAATTTATAGGTCACTATCAACTTACCCAGCTATAGGTAAGCATTTTGCCCTATGTACAGATAGGGTATGAGCTTGGGGAGTCAAAACAGTGATCTATCCTCATCATAGGTTCATTGGAAGATTAAAACTCATTGAAAAAATCATGAATCATCTATATTCATTGGAAAGGTCTCATTTCTACCCTGAGTGGAGAAGAAACCACTTTTAGGCTCATACCTGTAGGCAATATTGAAATAATTCAGTGTGTTTATGGGCATATTTGAGGCCCTTAAACATCATCTTCCACTATTCCTTCATCTTTAAAATATGTAATAATTGTTTACATATGATAGGTATATCATATTAATTCATGTATATTATCTTTCAACCCTAAAAACCATGTTATATGTCACCTCCAAAAAGCTTATAGACTTGTGATTAGTGTTTTTAAGGACAGAGAGACCCAAACATAGCCTTCATCCCCTTAGAGTGACCTTCATTCTTAATTAGCCATATTATACCTTAGATGGGTCTATCATGGATAATTTCATAATTCAAGGGTTCCAAGTGAGGCCCTACCTCACTTTCACACTCAAATAACTATTTTAAACCCCTATTTAGGCCACCTGTAAGTGGGGGTCTGGTACACCATAGTGAGCTATAATATGAGAAAGCTAAAAAATTTCATAAATGTGAGTTTTTATGCTTTCATATGACCTATTGATGAATTTATAGAAAAACCAAGAGGTTTAAATTCACATTCACCTTTCCATACACCATTATGATGTCATCAAGGGTCTTGTAAGGGCAAATTATGAGTCATAAGGCAGTGAGAGTAATCAACAAACAAAAACAATCCTAGAAGAGGATTTATTAAGCATTTGATAACAATAATGATAATATTATGATGAATAAACATATGTAGAGGCCTTGAGAAACACATGAAATAATCAAATCTATCAAACTAAAATAGAATATTCTGAAACAAGCTCAAATAGGGACCTCTCATGGATGCAAGAGCATAAAAAGATACCTAGCTTATTATAAATGGTTAATTAAGGAGGATTCATGAAAACATAACTTTTTTCTTGAAAATGAAGCTGACTAAGACTCCTCTCAATCCCCAAGAGCTCTCCTCCTAACTTCATCTATACAGACTGTACCAAGCATTTGAAATTGACTCTTCTTAGCTTGTAAAGGCAAGAAAGAAGGAGAAAAAGAAAATTTTGATATATCTAACGAAATATGTGTAAAAAAATCATGTAATAGACCTTAGGGAGTTTAAGAGACACTAGGCCCATGTTTTTAGCTAAAGATGGACTTCTCAAGTCTGTACAGGTGCCATTAATGGCCTATTTTCAAGGAGATCTCCCTATTTTCATGCATGAAACTAATTCTTGACTACATATAACTAATTCCTAACATTTTATAACCTTATCCATTTTATAATATTACTTTGTGATAAATATGTTTCCTTAAATCTATTGGGGATCAACCAACAATAGATTACACTTATGAAAGCAATAAATGCAGAATTAAATCAGATAGACAAGTAACTAGAATGAGATAATAGCAAGAACAAGAGATACAAGAAACCACCCTGAAAACTTGTATTAACAAACTCTTTACAAAAGGAATACAATTGAAGAAACTTCTTTCTTCCACACCTCTCCTAGATGTATAGATCTCTCACTAGATCTCTATCCCTCAAGAGCTCTCTCTCTCAAGAACAATCAACTCCAAAAAGCCTAGATTGATTCAATTTTATACTGTTCTTCAACATTCACATAAAATGAACTACTACAATAATTCACACTAAGCTAAGAAGATCTAATTCTACATATAGAATTAGGAGACTTGAGCATGCACTTACAACAACTAGTTGAGCCTCTTGAATAAGGACTCTAAAAATAATATTACTAATAATAGAGATGCGAGCTTAAGACTACAACTTAAACTCATCATGCAAACACTCGCTTCTGACCTTGGAAATAGCATTCTAGATGCATAGGTAACCGACGTCGGTTCCTGCTGCTTGCCTGTGACCACTATCGGCTGACCCACTACCGACGCCGGTGTCTCTGCAACTGCACCTGACCGACATCGATCACTCCTGCCTGACCGATGCTGGTGACTGTGTAGACCCGAACCTGTTAAAGTGTGCTCCTTGGTGAAGCTTTTAGCTCCACACCCTAACAATCGCCCACTTGGAGATAAACAGCTACACCAGTACCTGTACATCAATATCTTCTAGCTCCTCCATCTTCAACTCAATCATGAAGACCAATAGAAGTTGAATGAAGATTTAACTTCTCCTTTGTAACCAGCTTGGTTAACATATCAGCAGGATTCCTATCTATATGGATCTTCTCCAGCTTCAACTCACCATCTTCCAATACCTGTCGTATGAAATGGTACCTTAGCCGTATGTGCTTTGTTCTTGAATGAAAGGTTGAATTCTTAGCCAAATAGATTGCACTCTAACTATCACTATACAATCTAAAACTCTCATGCTCGCTACCAAGCTCATCCATGAACCGTGTCATCCATATCATCTCTTTGCTAGCCTATGTGGCTGCAATATACTCTACTTCTGTAGTTGACAAGGCAACAACCTTCTGCAACTTAGATATCCAGCTAACCGCTGTTCCACCTACAGTGAAAACATAACCTGTAGTGTTCCTCCTACCATCCAAATCCCCTGCCATATCTGAATCTACATAACCATGTAGAGAAGTATCTGAACCTCCATAGCACAAGTGCCTACTGTTGGTTCCTCTCAGATATCTAAGGATCCACTGAACTACTTTCCAATGTTCCTTACCTGGATTGGCCATATACTTACTTACAACTCCCACTGCTTGGGCAATATCTGGTCTAGTACACACCATTGCATACATCAAACTCCCTACTGCAGAAGAATATGGAACCTTACTCATGTACTCTACCTCATCATGTGAATTAGGACATTGTTCTTTACTCAACTTAAAATGTCTAGCCAAAGGTGTGCTTACCGGTTTAGCATCTTGCATATTGAACCATTTCAACACCTTGTCCACATAATCTTCTTGAGACAATATCAACTTGTGATTTTTCCTGTCTCTCTTAATGCTCATGCCAAGGATTTTCTTTGTTGCTCCCAAATCCTTCATAGCAAACATTTGAGCTAATTTCACCTTAAGCTCAGAGATATCCTGCATGTGTGATCTTGCAACCAGCATATCATCTACATACAACAATAGAATAATATATCTACCATTATCAAATCTCTTGAAATACACGCAATGGTCAGATTGACACCTACTGTAGCCATGTTCAGTCATAAACCTGTCAAATTTTAAATATCATTGCCTAGGAGCTTGCTTGAGGCCATACAAGCTTTTCTTCAATCTGCACACAAACTTATCCTTACCCTTGACCTCAAATCCTTTCAGTTGTTCCATATAAATTTCCTCATCCAAATCTCCATGAAGAAATGTTGTCTTAACATCTAGTTGCTCAAGATGCAAATCCTCAAAAGCAACCATAGACAATACAACCCTTATAGAAGTCATTTTAACAACAGGAGAAAAAATCTCACCAAAGTCAATACCTAGCTTTTGTGTAAATCCTTTTACCACCAATCTGGCCTTATATCTCATCTGTCCATTCTCACCTTCTTTCAACCTGTAGGTCCATCTGTTCTTCAGTGTCCTTTTACCTATTGGTAACTCAACCAAATCCCATGTTTGGTTCTCTCTTAAGGACTCCATCTCCTCAACCATGCCACGCTCCCACTGACTCTTGGACTCCACCTATATTACTTCTTCAAAACTCTCTAGTTCTCCACCATCAGTTAGCAATAAATAAAATAATGAAGGAGAATATCTAATTGGAGGCTTACTCACCCTTTCTGACCTCCTGATGGGTGTCTGAGACTCATTCACAACACGTTGTCCACCTAAATTCTCTGATAGTGACCGACCTCGATCACTTCTAGACCTGTTACTGGCTGACATTGGTTCTACCTGATCGATGTCGGTGCCTGTTCTACCAACATCGGTCTCTGTATGGCTGATGTTGGTTTCTATCCTGCCGATGTCGATCTCTATGTTTTCCTGCAAGTGATTATTTCTTTTTCCCGCGAGCTCACATTGGACCTTCACCTCATCCAATTCACCATTGCTCTACTCAGATTGATTCAGCTTCCTTAGTTAACCACAATACATCACTCTTTCATTGAAAACAACATCACGGCTCCTAATTACCTTATTAGTTTCTAGATTCCACAATCTGTATCCAAAATCATCTGAGCCATAGCCAATAAACGTGCACCTCATAGACTTAGCATCAAGCTTCTTTCTATTTTCTTTATCTATGTGCACAAAGGCTTCACAACCAAAAACTTTGAGATATGAGAGATCTACCTTTTTACCTGTCCATGCCTCTTCTGGAATACCACCATCCAGAGCTGTAGAGGGTCCTCTGTTAATCAGGTATACTGTAGTGTCAATAGCTTGTGCCCAAAACTGTAAGGGCAAACTGGAATGCAATCTCATACATCTTGCATGCTCCATTATTGTCCTGTTCATCCTTTCAGCAATTCCATTCTACTGAGGTGTCCTTGGAACTATCCTTTGCCTGTGGATTCCATGCATATAACAATAATCTCTGAACTTATAACTGCAGTACTCACTACCATTGTCAGATCTCAGGCACTTCAATCTTTTACCTATTTCATTCTCAACCATGGCTTTCCAAATCTTAAAAGTCTCAAATACATCAGATTTTCTCCTAATACAATAGATCCATACCTTCCTTGTAGCATCATCTATGAAAGATACATAGTACTGTGATCCTCCAATGGAAGCAACCTGAGCCGGTCCCCACACGTCTATGTGAACAAGCTGCAACTTATGCCTTTTCTTAGTAGACCCAGTCTTGAGAAAACTAACCCTTTTCTATTTTCCAAATACACAGTGCTCACAAAACTCTAGATCTATGCCTTTTGAATCTGAAAGCATACCTTTGGACTTAAGAATTGACATCCCCTTCTCACTCATGTGGCCAAGCCTTGAGTGCCACAATTTAGCATCCACATCTGAAGTAGATAATACAGAAGGAGATTTGTTAGTAACACAATTACACAAATAGAGAGTACCTTCTCTCTTACCTCTGGCCATAACAAGTGCACCCTTGGTCACCTTCCAAGATTCAGCTGTGAGAGTTACTGTACAACCCTCATCCCCTAACTTTCTTGCAGAAATCAAATTTCTCTTCAAGCTAGGAACATGCATCACATCTCTCAACACCCATGTGTTGCTATTCTGCATCTTCAGCTACACTTTACCTTTGCCAATTATTTTACAGGGCTCATCATCCCCTAGATACACTATTCCAAAATCTCCATGGATATAGTCACTAAAATATTCCCTATTAGGGGTAGCATGAAAAGATGCACTAGAATTTAACACCCAAGATTCTATATTATTATGTAGAGAGAATATTAAAGCATCTTGTGTAATACCTGCAACCTTGGCCTCTTCCTTTCCTTTGTGCTGATTGTCCTCCTTAGGCTTTGACCAGCAATCTCTGCTTATGTGCCCAATCTTTCCACAATTCTAGCATTGTGGCTTCCTGCCATTCCTAGATTTGGATCTTCCTCTCACCTTAGACTTTGATCTTGATCTCCTCTTGCTCTTATCTTTCTGCCTCCCCCTGCTCTCAAAACTTAAAGCATTCCCAGATGTCTCTTCTGTGCTTTTCCTATGTATTTCCTCATTCAAGATAACACTAACAACATCCTCTACTTTCAAAATATTTGATGCAGATGCAGTATTACTTACTGCCATTACTAAGCCATTCCAGCTTTCAAGCAAAGAACATAATATTAAAAGAGCTTTTATTTCATCATCAAACACTATGTTGACTAAACTTAGTTGATTCACAATTCCATTGAAATCATTCAGATGAGTAGAAATAGATCCACCTTCATTCATATGCAAATTAAATAACTGCTTCATAAGATATACCTTATCAAAAGATGAGGGTTTTTCATACAAATTTGCTAACATAGTCATCAACTCTACCATAGACTTTACCTGTGATAAATTAGATATCACAGTGGATGCTAGACTCAGTCTTATAGACCCCAGAGCCTTTCTGTCAAGAACTTTCCATTCTTCATCCTCCATGTCTTTGGGCTTCTTTGCAACCCCACCTAACGGTAAGTAGAGATTTTTCTGATACAGATAATCCTCTATCTGCATTCTCCAATGTTGGTAATTTTTGCCATTGAACTTTTCCATCCTCAGTTTACTTTCATTTGCCATTGCTTCTCCCACTCAAATAGAGATCCCTGCAGAAACCCCTGTGAGAACCTGTAATCAATACACACTACACAGATCTGAACCACCTGTTAGTGAACCTGAGCTCTGATACCACTTGTTGGGGATAAACCAACAATAGATTACACTTATGAAAGCAATAAATGTGGAATTAAATCAGATAGACAAGTAACTAGAATGAGATAATAGCAAGAACAAGAGATACAAGAAACCACCCTAAAAACTTGTATTAACAAACTCTTTACAAAAGGAATACAATTGAAGAAACTTCTTTCTTCCACACCTCTCCTAGATGTATAGATCTCTCACTAGATCTCTATCCCTCAAGAGCTCTCTCTCTCAAGAACAATCAACTCTAACAAGCCTGGATTGATTTAATTATGTACTGTTCTTCAACATTCACATACAATGAACTACTACAATAATTCACACTAAGCTAAGAAGATCTAATTCTACATATAGAATTAAGAGACTTGAGCATGAACTTACAACAACTAGTTGAGCCTCTTGAACAAGGGCTCTAAAAATAATATTACTAATAATAGAGACGCTAGCTTAAGACTACAACTTAAACTCATCATGCAAACACTCGCTTCTGTCCTCAGAAATAGCATTCTGGATGCACAGGTAACCAACGTCGGTTCCTGCTGCTTGCCTATGACTGTCGTCGGCCGACCCACTACCGACGCCGACGTCTCTGCAACTGCACCTGACCAACGTCGATCACTCCTGACCGATGCCGGTGATTGTGTAGACCCGAACCTATTAAAGTGTGCTCCTTGGTGAAGCTTTTAGCTCCACACCCTAACAAAATCATCTATACAAGTCATTTAATAGGCTAAAAATATGACTAAAAGTCATTTTTTGCATATGAAACATGGTAAAGGGAAATTTTATGACTTAGGAACAACTTAAAACATCTAAATGACCACATGAAGAAATTTATAGAATAATATGATATTTTGACCATGTTTTACTAGAGTTGATTAGAGTTGACTTAGGTTGACTAGGTAAGTACAAGGAAGCTAGGCTTAAACCAAGGCTAGAGCAAGGATAGGTGAGATATATATAACATGAGACCCCATAAGACATATGAGAACCTTTTTAAAAAAATTAAAAATGTTTAGGTTGACCCAATTTGACTAAAATTTAAATTTGGTCAATAGTTACTAGCCTTAGATCTCACTTATCAGTTGGAATTGATGGTGAATGAAAGCATAGAAGTCAAGGTATGTGAGTTAATGGAGCTTGAAGAGACAAGATATCAAGCCATGAAAACTATGAGAGATCATCAAGATAAAACAAAGAGATACTTTGATAAGAAGGCCATTAAGAAGATTTTAAGAAGGATACATTGTTCTAAAGTGGGATGAAGATAGGGCTAAACCTAGAAGATACACAAAGTTTGATGCTTTGTGGAGTGGCCTTTATGTTATCACCCAATGTAAACAACACAATGATTTCCAACTCTCAAAGTTGGATGGAGAGGAGCTTCATATCCTAGTCAATGGGATATATATCAAACATTTTTACTAAGGTTCTCCTCTCTCCTTGTACATATTTTTTTGTTTTCCTTGTGTTCCCTAAGTGCCTATGCACATGTGTGTGCTTTGTCTTGTGTCTTGTGTCTTGATTTGTCTTGTGTTTGTTTGGTGTAGTGTGTTTGTTTTGTGTGTATTTTAGGCAATTAATTTCTAGTTGTCTTCAATAAATCATTTACTCCATTGTCTCATGATAGGATAAGGCTACTGGTCCTTAGTATAGCATGCATACTACCCCTATGAGCAACCAATTTATTGACCAAATTTGACTTTTAGGTCAAATTCGGGCAACCATAGGTAAAAAATTAACTTATATATGTTTTATGTGGGCAAAATTTATTTTCATGGTGTGTATTACATGTTATTTGATGTTATCTAATGTGCTTCTAACCTTAGTCATAATTTCATTAGCTTATTTGTCAATTTGGGTCATTTTATGTGCTTTTAAGGGTCATTAATGCAAGTGTCATGATTAAAAAGGTGATTATGTGTCTTATTTTCATTTAAAACATAAAATATGTTAGTATAACTATCAATGATGTCAATTACATCAAAATATTTTAGGTTGTCTAGCTAAAATTGTAGAAGCTAACTAAAAAAGGGAGAAAATGGCACTTATACGACCCACAGGGAAGTGTGACACATGGAAGAAGATCATTGGCGGCCCCTTCACCTTCATAAAACTCATAACAATGTTATTTTAACTTTGGAAATGCCATTTTAATGCCAAAATTATTCTACACCTTTCATGGTTTCCTAGACATAGAAGTGACTTTTAGGTTTTTGCTTAGTATGGAAAAATTAATATGTTTCAAATTAAATGATTTTTGGAGGACATAGTACACTTATAGACCTTAATTTACATATATATATCTTAATAATGGTGTTCTGTGCTTTATGAACCATCCTCATGAAGTTGACTATATGTTTATCATAGTTGTTTCATGCACCCTATTGGTTTTGCTCTATTTTGGTCAAATTCATATGAACCAATTAGTGATGTTGGATCCAAAGTATGTTATATTCCTTATAAGATGATTTCCATTCATAGTTTCATGTTTCATAATGTTTTTATGAGAAAATTAGTCCATGTTGTAGGAAGGTGTCACCATGTGCAGTCTCAGCTGAAGTTCTTCTTGTTTACTGATTGTTTTTCTCCTATAGTGGTGTTTTGTAGTTTGGAAATGGTTTTTCATAGGTATCAAGGTCATATTAACACCTCCTTCCATGTTTTGGTTTTAGAATGTCATCCTTGGAGTAGTTTTCAAGCTTGTCTTCCTTCATTGTCAACTCCATGCCTAACTTTAGTTACAATCACATGTATGGGCTTGTCCATGTTGTCCTTGGATTTATATTCATAGTGTATCAATTTTCCAATCCATAAATAGCTTAAGATATATCATTTAAATTTTTTTATAAAGTTCAAGTGTGGTCCAAATCCTATTCACCATGCTAAAATAGTCACGAGATGCCTATGCCTACTTTATCCTAGATGTGTGTAAGTGGTTTCACATTGGAAAAGAGGTGGTAGAACCTATTTCAATGTGTTATTGATGTAAAGTCTTGTAATTTAAAACTTATATATGTATTTGAGTTATTTTGAAGCCATTCACCATTCACTACCATGTTTTTCTACATTTCATACCCTCACCATCTACACACAACCAAAACATCCACAAATAGAGTATTGTTGATGTCATGCTAATGTGTGGAGAGGTGGATATGGATTCCAACTTCTTATAATTAATAGATGTGTATTATGGTGTTGGATAAAATATTTTAAGGTTCATATGTATGGGGAGTTTCATATTTTCCACATCTAGCTCACTGTGGTGTATCAAAACATCCACCTATAGGTGGTTGAATAGGGTACCAAAAGATTATATGAAGAAATAGAGGTAACTTGACACTTGTTGAAATCATTAGTATGAATAAGAAGATTTTAAAATCCATATAAAGTTTCAATATGGAAGGTTTAGGTTTGAAACCAACTTGAAGAGACAAAGGATTGTGTTTTGGGAAATTGTTCCCAAAAGGCCAAAACAAAGGTCTAAGGGGTTTTCATAACCTTTTCTCAACATGTTTCAAATATGTTACAAAGCATTTGGATGATTGAGTTTGATTAAATCTAATATATACTAGGTCCATTCCAATAATTAAGGTTAGACAGTGAGGGAAGGTAAGTTGTTTGAGACCTTAAACATGCCCTAAAACACATTGAAATGTTTCAATAATATCTATAGGCTTGTAGGAGTAAATGGCCTTTTATAACTTTAAGGGAGAAACATTGAGAGAATGGTTTATGAATAATGGTTTTAAACTAATTAAATTAGGTTAAATTATTTTAATTCTAATAATAATGGGTTAAGATAAGGTTTTATAGACCCTTATAACTACCTACAGGTACCCTTCAAGCATGGAAATATCCACCTATAGGAGCTAGTAAAGGTAAGGTGAATAAATAGTGACATAGGTATGTATTTGATTATGTTTATCCATATAATGTGATTTAAATGTAATAAATCATATTTTTTTACCTCAAGTTTAACTCAAAAAGTTTTTTCCCATCACAGTCACCTCAGCCAACCCTTGTGTGCACCTACAGTAGGGTCATAATGCGTAGGGTTGTCCCAATCTAATGAGGACATAGTTTGGGCCTCCATGGAAAATATAGGTGAACCTAAGATAATTATTAGTGCTATGAAATATTATTTGGAGTTAAAATAAGTATATAATCACTATTATCATCTCAGTTGAAGCCTAATAAAGCCTATAGGCAATGGTGTATCAGTCTAACAGTGTATGAGATAATGACGCTAGATTAGATACCCCAATGGTGTTTTGAAGGTTTCCAAGGAATAATATTGGTTAAAACACATGGTTTGAATTAAAATTATATTAAATTAACATTTCATATCAGAACCTAAGCTCTAGGTGATGCACATTACACCTATAATAGTTAAACTAAGAGTGTCTCAGTCAACAGTTCACCAAGTTGAAAGTAAGGTCTAGTTGAAGTGTTTGGAAAATTTAAGGTGTTTGGTGGAATTAGAATTTATTTAATTATGGTTTTAATGATGTCATTCATTCCATAAAACATCATGAGTAGGGTTCAAGTGAGAAAATAGGCACCTACAGGGGTAAAATATTAGGGATCTAAGTCAGAGTATAATAGTACCTAGTTTTGACTAAAAATGAATAAGAAGGGATAATTTAAGCATGGGATGATGGATTAATAATATGGATAATTTATCCATATCCTTAAAAATCCTAACAGTCTCATCCAATTTTAAATATTCTATACAAACCTATAAAGGGTCTCTTAAGCGCCTGTGTTCACCTACAACCACTATGTTGCAGTCTTGAAACATGAAGGTGAGATAAAGGAGTAAAATTGCATAGGGAATATATGAAGGTTAAAATAAATGTATAATGGCTCATTATATTCATTATAGTGTTTAAACAATTCCAAAATTATACTAAGGTGATCATCTTCTTTCCCTACTTGGCCAAAGGGAAACAATCCATACAATCAACTAGGAAACCTCTTTGCTCAATAGGCAAGTATGAGGAATACAAGGAAAATAAATATTTTGGGGCCAGTTAAAAACTTTATTATAATTAATTATATATGATAATAAATTTTAATAATCTTGGAATCATGGATTTAGCATAGAAGGGTTACTCTTAGGTGGGTTTGAGGAAAATGCAAGAAAACATAGTTTTTAGAGGCCTTTTTTGGGCATTTAGAGTTGGTTAGACACCTAAACCATTGAATAAATAAAAACATTTTGGTAAAAATAATAATAAGTAATTTTAAAAAATCCAAAAATGTTCAATTTTCCATGGGGATGAGGGATATACCTCACTATTTGTTATTAGAGGTCAGCCAATCCAAAAAAATTAGGGTTTGGCAAAGTGAGCTAGTGAATGAAAAAAGGCTAAAGCGCTTGATATAAAGATTTAAGAAATTCAATAAACATGTTTTAAGGTGTATGTAATGGATATGGATGGTTTTTAATCAATATATCAATATAATACCCCTCAAGGTGACTCAATTCCCCTTGCATACAATCTAATTAGGCAAGCTTCTACTAGGCCTAGTTGGTGGATGAGAGAAAAGGAAGAAGTAGAGTATTTGGGGGGTTATGTGATGACTTCACTAGTTTTAATGAATCATTAATGAGAATAAAATACCAGCCCAAGTATGAAATATCAGTTTAAGTAACTCAAAATTATAAGGTACATTTTAAACCCTTTAGGCCTTGCAGGGACCTAAAACTAATTAAGGGTCCATCTTCATTTCTAGTTCTTCATAGACTATCTAGATGATTGAGTAATGTTATATAGATGGATATAGACATTTTTTAACTCATATTATGTAGAGGAAATTAAAATAAATCCAATTTTATCTCAAAGAGAGTACAAGCATGCAAGAAAGGCGAGAACGAGCTCAATGAAGTGTTTTCAAATGATCATATCTTTTCTATGGCTTTGCATGGGAACCAAAGGAATTTTGAGGGGTTAAAAAGGTCCCTTGGAATAAATTTTGTGTAATTTAGTGGTAGTTTAAATTTCAAAGCTTTATGAACAAATTTTAAGACCAAAACCTACCTAAAACCCTAATAAACCCTCAGTCAAGACCTGATGGAGAAAACAATCTTGGAGAGATATACAAAGAACATATTTTAACCATGTAATCTATTATAAATTATATATTACTCCTTCAATATTCCTCCCATATTGATGAGTTATACAAAATTGTAAAGACATCATGAAAAATAGGATAGTTTTTACCATTTTTTGGGTCTTGTAGGTTCTAGGAGGTTTCAAAAGATAAAAAAAAATTCCGAAGGAAATATTTATACTTATTATAACTCCCTATGGTCATTTTTTGCTAAGGAAAAACTTATAAGTGTTCAAATAATAGCTCTCCTTTTAGCCAGTCAAAAATGGCATAGTGGACACAGGGGTGAGAAGGGTGAAAACTCAAAGTGTGAGCCTTTTTAAATAATACCTAATGCCTCTAAGGCCATGGAGGTTCTTGACATGTGTCATTCACTCCATCCCATATATTTTCATGTAAAACTATTTTTGAGGCCAAGTGTGAGGGGTGACTGAAAAGGGAGTTTTTTAGAATTTAGATAGTAATGGCTTTCTTTCAAGAGTTTCTAGATGAGTAGGAATGCAACCAATGAATGGAGATTCATGATTTAAGGCCTTACCTCTTATCCCAATCATCATACCTATCCCTAGTTAGTGGTTGGATGTTCAAATAATTTCAAATTAAGAAGGTAGTATTCTAAGCCAAGACTGAGAGTTTTATGCCACTTTTCATCAGTTTCATGATTGTATGGACACTTGGTCATATTAAAATTGCATGGTTCATTCCATACCTCTTTATCATGCAATTTTGATTCCTTTTCTTAAATTTACAAGTGTCCAAGTGACCTTTGGACTTCCCTTGTCTTGATTTTCTCTCAAAGGCTATAAATATTGACTCTTTTGGCTCTTTTTGGTAGCCTCCATTGGTTGATGGTGAAACCCTAGCCAATTTTGTACTTTAATGACTCTTAAAGAAATAAAAAAGTGATTTTTCCTACTTAAATTCTATATAATTGAGTGTTATTGAATTTTGTTGGTCTTGTCTAGTAAAAGATGATATTTTCAAGCATGTTATCCTTGATTGTTCACCAAGTGTGCAAAATATTAATTATTATAGGTCTTTGTTAGTGTTATTTTCTAAGTGCATAAGTGTCTTATAAGAGGTTCATGACTATAGTCCATAAAATAATCATTCATTACCCTCTTAAGTATCAAATACCTTCTCGAACCTAGCTTATGAGACATCAATGTGACAATGCAACTTGAATTATGAGTTTTATGTGAAAGAAGCCTTACTTAGATATAAGTAGTATAAGTTCAATTAATAAGAGAAAATATAATATTGGTGCATCACCATCTTTATCTTTATTAGTTGTTTTCTTAACCCTTTTTATCTAAATTTGATAGGCAAGAAAGTACGTCAAAGAGTGCATCAAGGGAACTAGCCCTTCTAGAGATTCATCTCATCAAATTATTACCCATATCAAGAGACATGTTTCAATTGTGCCACTTGGATGAGAAGAGTTAGGTATCTTCTCAAGGGGTGAAAATCCAACTAAAAATAGCTACCTTTTTATAGAATAACAAGGTAGTATACTGGTCAATTAAAAGATACAAATGTACAAAGATAAGGATAGTTATCCTTATTTATAGGGTTATAGAGTACATTTTCTTTTCTAAAGTGGACTAACATAGAGGGAAATATGATAACAAACTGGCACATGATTTTACCAAATAATATTCCACTTTAAAAATGTTATAAAGATTTATAAAATGGAATATTATTTAGCTAGTTGGTGGGCCCTGTGCCTAAGAACTCACTTGTTATTACTGAAGGATGTTCATGGCCTTTTGGTGTTTCTCAATGATTATCTCCAAGTCAACACCTAGATTTAGGAGATACTCTTCTTCCTTGTCAACTAGATCATTCAATTCTCTGTCATTTCTATCCATGGCTTCCTTGATGCTCTTTGCCTTAGTTATCTTTTCTCCTATATTAAATATCATGTTAAAATCTTACTATTGTCTACCCTATATTGGCCCTAACTTTTACTTCTTATTTCTTGAATCACCAAAGTAGCCATATGCTTGAACTCATCATCTTTCATGATGCCTAAGACAGTGAGATATATAGGTTCAGTGAGCATGGTCCTAAGGAGCTATTCAATCCTTTCTATTATCTCCTCATCATCCTTTAAGAGTCTTTCTAAATATTTTGACCAAGCACACAAACTCTAAATTTTATCAGTAATTATTCCCATAATTGCATTCAAATGTCCCAAACTAATTGTTTTAAACATTTATCTTCCAACATGCATGTTGATTAGCACTATTATATTATCTTCTAAATCTTACCATTAAGATATTAGACCCTAAGCCACTATAATCTATTATGATAATGCACTTTGCCTCAGCTTCATTGATTTCAAGGCATCAAATATGTCATAGCAAGATTCATCAATAATTTTGACCATTGCCTCTAGGACTAATAACACTACCTGGGTCTCTAGATTTTCCTTTTCCTTCTCCAAGTTATATATCCTTTGCTTCATACCCTTGATTCCTAAATTAAATTGAGATAAATGAGCCTTAATTAGGATTTCTATGTCCTCCTCATAGATGGGGTATTCACTAAGTTGTTGTCCTCCAACTGGAGTTAAGCCTAAAAATGGCTCAACCTTCTAAAAGGTGAATTCTTCACCTCCAACCATGGTTTTATTAGTGCCTACTCTTTCCAATCCTATTATTTTAGGGTTTAATTACACCATGGTGGATGAATATATAACTTTAGGAGGTTTTGGGACCTCCATCCTTATGCTACTTGAGGTACTTAGAGTATCCATTTATGTGCCACTTGATCCTACTATGGTAACTATCCTTCTCTTTTATTCCTCCTTCATCAAGTCTAGTATTCATGGTTTGATTTCTTCATGAAAATCAATGTTAATTGTTTGGATTAAGGCCCAAGAGTGAGAAAAAGTGGGAATCTTCTACATTTTCCCATAGACAAACCATTTAGGGATAATGGGTCTATGAATGGGGTATTCCTCATTGAAAAAGTTGACCTCACTCATGGTGTGGGTGAAGGTCAACTTGGGCTTCTTCCTCCCAATTAGGACCAATGATAATTTTATTTTTATTTTTATGGGGGTGCTATGGGAACCAAGTCTAAAGAAACTTCATTCCCCTTATCATGTTCAACTTCCTCTATCTAGGCTTGGGGTTCTTTTATTTATTCATCCTCATCCTCTGACCCATACACCTCAACTATCACCTTAAGTGCATCCTCTATTATTTCATTTGGTTCCAAGGAAATCATATCTAGGAACTCTATGGGAGACTTTAGTTTGTCAAGAGGAGTAAAAGATGATCTTTCCTTAGGTCTCTCTTCCAGCTTTTCTTTTCTAGGTCCATGTGTTATTTATGCTTGGGGCTGTTGCATGTTAACTTGTGGTTGAGGCCTTAAAGAGGGTCTAGGTAATAAATGATATTACATGGGCCCCATTTTCTAAATCTCATAAAGTGGTTTGTCATCTCCCCTAGTCAACCTAGGATCTAACTTAATGTTGTGCCTCTTTAACCTAGCTAATACCTCTAGGAAACTAGAGTCCCTAATGTAGAATGGGTCATGGACACTAGGTTGATGATCATATGTCTTTTTTGTGCTCTTGGACTTTAAATTTTGGGTGATCACCCCATTAGTTTTCCATTGTCTCAAATAATCTTTTTTTAGGGGTAAAGGAGTCCCTATGTCTAGCAATTATGTTCAAATGCTCTTAATTTTGTAGAACAATCCTACTGATTGTCAATGGAAAGGGATGAGGAAGGCCTTTCCTCTTCTCTTTTAAAAATACATATATACTATGAATAATTTGGTAGGACACTTCTTTCTCTACAAGCTTGATTGGCACATAAATGGGTAATCTAAAGGGTCGTGTCAAAGTCCCTTCAATCCTTACGATAGTGCAATCAAGATAGAATCAAATATATCCTATCAATTCCACATACTTCTTAATCAATGGGCTAGCCCTACTCATGGGGATTCCTATGATGGCTTCTACTAGGGATAGGTAGACACAATCATAGATGAGCTACATGTTGTGCTTGTATTTGAATATGTGTAGCTTAGACTAATGATGGGAGATAGTGGGTCTCCCATCAAGTTACCAATTCTTAATATTTAGGATCTAGGTGGAGGCTAAAAGGGCATTCAGCAAATAAGACATCATGTAAAATTATTTTTTTCTTCTTGATTACTATGAATCAGGAATTCAAGTGGATGTTAATAATCTCACCCAATTGGGGAGTGAGTCCTTTCTCAGCCATGAATTAAACATATGATACCTAGATTTTGTTAATGTGTGTGGTAGAAGGGGCTCTGCATAACCCATTCAATAAGGTCATTATCATCCTAATTCCCTCCCTAAACTAAATAATTGGTAGTTTTCCTATGGGATCCTAGACTACCTAATTCCCAGTAAGAAGCCATGGGTCCAGGATTGTGTTTAAATTGTGTTCTCTAGTCCACTTTTTGATGGTTGGTAGGTCTAATTGTGGCTTACATAGTATATAGTATTTTTCAAAATCCTAGGGAGAAATGTATGATATTTTATTAAAGTTATGCACAATATAGTCATCCTCAATATTACAATCAATAAAAAGAGGAGCAAGGATGTCAATGTAATGAAGTACCTTAGGCTTAGTAGCAACATAGTGTAGGTTAGCCATTTAAATGGAAACTTGGTCATTATTTATCCTTGAGGTGGTTTCATTCCTTTATTCCTCTTAAGTCAAATCATGCATCTCCTCAATGGTTTAAAAGAGTTCAGAACATTTCCTATTTGCATTGTTCAAGGTTGTAGTGTTTAGGTCTATGTATTTGAAAACCCTCCCCTCATTATCTAAGGTTAAGTACAACTTAGTTTCATCCCTTTGTTGTTATTTTTGAGATACCATCGCTATGGAAGTTTCACTTCTTATCAAATGGATTAAAAGTAATCTCTGACTCAACTTGTCCTCACTTAGACCTCTATTGAGCTCTTCTTGATTTTATTGTGATCAATCCAAGTTTGAATTAGGGATTTCATGGATTCTAGGGATTTTTTTAGGCTTTAATGGTGATGGAAATATAGACATAAGCTCATTCATGTCTCGAGTTTGATTAAAACCCAAGCCTTTTTACCTTTGCCTTTTTTAGCACATTAAATCTCCAATTTTGTCATTTTGTGTTTGTATGGTACCCATGTGGCATCTATTTGACAACTTTCATGATAGTTTTCATAATTGCCCTGAAATAATAGTTGTATTTTTAAAATCCAACTTTCCTTTCATGCTATTAGATCTTCATTCATGAATCAATGTGATTCATTGATCATGATCATGGGTCTCAAGAATCATTGGTTGTTTTATGTCAGGCCTTATTACTATGCCACTTGGTGCTTTTATGGGTCTTATAGGCTATGAATTATATTTATTGGACATGTGCTTACCATGTGTCACTCTTGTGGGCCTTTAAGGGCTCATTTAAAATTCTCTAGTAGCTACATTCCATATAATCATCCCCTCATGAGCAAGCATGGGCCATCAATCTTGATCCAATTAGATGCACACTATTTGTCTGATAGATCGATTGCCTAAGACTCATCAAGTCCTTCACTCTATAAAATTAATCCCCACAATGAAATGTAGGCTATCAATCCTTCAAAAGGGTGATAAATTTAGTCAACATCACTATTTAAGAGGGGACTTAGGTTTAAATACCTTAGGCTAAGGTTTATTTTGTGTTTATTAAACATGAAATAAACTTTAAGCTAAAGTTTTTATGCCTAAATTTTATAAGATTTATATAAAGGGGGACCATGGATAAATATTTTAGGCTAAGGTTTACATTGTTTTAAAAAACACAACATATACTTTGGGCTAAAATATTTATGTTAAGTTCTTAGAACATATCCAAAGGGGTCAAAATAATACAAAGACAAATTACTACGTTTTGACCTAGGGTTTTATTATATTAATAAACACGATGAAACCTTAGGTTAAAAGCATTTGAACTAAGTTTTATGTCACAAGGACCCTTTTAAAATAAGACTTAATACAGGTCTCTATCCTAACAATTATGGCATTTAAAAAAATTTAATGAAGACCTTAGGATATGGACTTAGACTAAGCTCATTTCTACATATATTTAGGCTATGAGATCATTTTATTATTTGCAAGTCAAAGATCTCAAGTGTTTGAACATATTTCAAGGGGTCCCATTGATTTTAAATGTAATCCATAAGATTTTAGCAACATTTTTGGTGTATATATTATGTCTAATCCAAATAATTGATTATCTTAAATTTGACAGTCTCATGGACATCAATGATGGCCTTGTTATCCCTGAAAAAATGATTCCTCATTTTTCAAACAACATATGACTATTTTGGTCCTATATGGCCAAAATTGTCCCACCCCTTTCCAAAAATTTGTTCTAAAACATTCAATTTCATCATTTTCTCAACTTTTGGGTAAAGGGATTAGCAGGTTCAATGCTTTGGTTCAACCAAAAAAGGGTCATCAACAATCTTCTAATCAAATAAACCAATGAACCATTGAACCTTGAACCACTTTGGTTCAAAGTTCAATGGGTTCAAGGTTCAATATCGGTGGCAAGCTTCAAATGGGTCAAGCACTCCATCTAAATTTTAAAGGCTCAAAGGTTCAAGCAATTCAAAGGCAGCCTCAATCAAAGAAAGAAGCAGCGAATAGTTGGTTCAATCTATAGGTTCAAGAAAAAGCCTGCAAAAGCTGCCATGTGTCCCATTAAAACTCCATGGAGTGCGACAAGTGTCTGTGTCTGTGTCTCTAGCCTTTTCATAAGTTGCAAGGTTTCTTTCGATAAGTTTATTATAGTACCACAGATGGTGATAAGTGGCAACTATGGAAGGCCCTAATGTATTCATCTAAGAGTAGTAGAATCTGCCACGTGTCCCCTCTAAATCTCAATAGAAACTAACAAGTGTAAATATCCACAGTCCCTTCCCTTAGCTTCACTATTTCGAGCAAAGACCATGGTGGGCCTAGGGATGAGTGACTAAATGAAATAAAACATGCCAAGTGTCTACATCCACATGACTAACAAGTGTATTTAGACTGCACCATGTGTCCCTTGTAGAGATTGGTGGAGGCTAACAAGTGTCATCATTAGTGAAAGCTTGACTAAGCCCTAAACATTTCTATAATGTCGCAAAGACCTGAGGAGGCAGATGCTGCCAAGTGTCAATAGCAAAAGATGTCATGTGTCCTCACTTGTTCCAGTAGAAGATGACACATGACACTTGTTCAAAGAGAAAAAACTACCACGTGTCAAAGGAAAGGGGCACTCATAATAAAAAGGCACATATAGACCCAAGGAAAGGTTTCCTTTGGATGATTTGTCTAAAGGAATTCCTTTAGACATTTTGTCTAAAGGAAATGAAAGGGATGATAGCCCGCTGGAGAGAAAAAGCTCAAAGGCCACTTAGAAGACCTCAAAGGGAAAGTTCCCTTCAGGAAAGGTCTGAGCCTCAAAGAGAGTGATGGATGATGCCAATTGTCACATGTCAAGGTGCAATTTCAAATGAAGCTTCATGGAGCAGAACCCACCATGTATCCTAACCCAGTGCATCAGAAGCTGCCATGTGTCTGCATACACGCTCCCCTCAACCTCTAACAATTTCAAATATTATTCCAATAAGATTATTTCAAAATAGTGGATGCCACCATGTGTCCTCACCCACATCACAGCATGATGATAGGCCTATGGATGTCAAATTTAAGGTGATTGGCTAGTCGTTAACCTTCAATAGAGAAAAGACCTGCGAATGACAAACTAGCTGCATTCAAGTGTCTGTTGTTTTTTACAGACTCAAAAGATGAAACCAGATGCATTCAAAAAAGCCTAAGGCTAGGATCAATAAAAGGAAGAGATAGAGAGGGAAACTCAGTAGGAGTTACTTCCCATAGGTGAAGTAGTTTGCCAAGTAGATATTTGAGGTCTGCTAATAATAAAAGAGCCATCTACTTGTCCCCTTAAAGGTAAAGGCAGAATAGATAGTTGTGCGACTAAGTAGGTGAATGAATGAGTGATTTAGGCTAAGGAGGAGGCACTAGAGATGAATCAACATGCCATAGTTAAGGCAGCCACCCTACTCCAACATGGCCCTTCCTGACAAAAACCAAGAATGCATCCAAGGCATTGAATGCACCAAATAGGTCACTTTATTGGGAGAAAGTGCCAAGTTTCCCTCAGGCCTCTATATATTGTAATCTCTTGTGTCATTTGCAGAGAGATCTTCCCCTTACCAGAAGTGAAACTTTACCTAAATTGAAAGGCATTACTAAGACTTTGAGCTCAGATTGTAACTCATATTTCTTTGATTGAATGAGAAAGCAAGTTACTTGCAGACTTTGTGTTGTTATAGCTTGTGCTACTTTAGGAGATTGTTCTTATGTCTGTCTTTTGAAAGCATTCTTATTTATTTGATTTAACAAGTAGGACTAGTGGAGGTGATAAGGAAGGTACCCTGAAGCCAACTACTTTCAGACTTTGTGCTGTCATAGTTGTCTTTAGTGTGTGTTTATTTTTTATTTCTATGTAAAGGACCTTGGGACAACTTTGTGCCCCCATTATTCTTTGTATTTCACTCTTGGGCAGTTGAGGTGGAGACTTTGTGCTAGGTTTTAGGCTGTTGGTTACTCTACACCTTTGGTTACCAGTTACTTACCAGAAAGATTCTTGTTGTTTGTAAGAATAAGCACTTCTAAAAGAAGAGAAGTGTCTTTTGTCATTTCATAAGGATTTCTACTATCCAGGAAGGGATCTGGCTCTTGGTTGAATGTTACTTTTGAAAGAAGAGTAGTATCTTCACCAATAACCCAAGATTTCTCATTTGTTTATTAGCATCATCTATGAAAAAAGAGAGATCGATGGTTTATCCCCCCTGTGTCTTACTTTTTGCTTATATATATAGTATATAGCCTCCGTATATTTAATAGGGAACCTCCCCTTGATGAGAGGAGAGATTTGTCCCCTTTAGATGTGGTGAACCTGTAACATTGGATGACCAATCTCCCTATGCTATGGTGATAGGAAACTATTTTGGTCACCAGTTAGCTGGTCGACAAAATATTCACCCAACAGGCCTCACAAATGTCAAATGATGGTCATGAGAAAATCAAATTTAAGTTAATAGATCACTAAGTTTTATGGGGTTAAAATTAACAGTCCCATAAAATTCAATGATGGCCTTGTAGATGTCAAATGATGATCATGAGAACATTAAATTTAAGCTCATCAAACCCTTTTGGCCCATACACCTTAGATTTGATACGCTCTATTGGATCAAACTTCATGATGCAATATAGACTATTGATCACAATTTGATCAAATGCATTCCATTGGTTTAATTTAATGTGTGGGACCATTTGTTATAAAGTTTCAAATGTAGAAGTTCCACGTGGTGGCTTCGCAAGAATTCCTGATCTTTTAGCTTTTTGTTGTTGCATTCACTCCATTGGATCAAACTTCATGATGCAACATAGACCATTTGATCAAGATTTAGATATTTACACTTAGCATAAGGTTTATCATAAGGTTTCCTTGTATTAATAAATACAACGAGACCTTAGGGTAAAACTTAGGTTAAATTTATATTTTAGAGAGGAGGCCCATGTTTTTTTAACAATGACTTCACATCATTAGATCCTTGATTCCACTAATGTACAGACCATAGATATTGATCCAAGTTCTTACACTTGATTGGTCTGATGGATCAAAGATTTAATTTGGTTTGGCTTTTTATGCTTCATCGGATCCCTTTTGAGTGATGAAGTGAGATCTATTGGATCTAAAAAATCAAGGTATTTATGTTAGGACACATGTAAATAAAAGAAACTTAGGCTAAGGCCTTAAGACTAAAGTCCTATTCATGTTGATAAATACAAATAGGGCCTTAGGGTTAGGACTTTAGGATAAGTTTATTTCAAAGGGGACCAAGATAAAATAAAATGGCCTTGATAATATAAATATCATACCCCATTAGAAATATAAGGAATAAATGGGAAAATAAAAGGGACCAACTAGGATTTTCATGTTAAGGTTTGATCATATTGAGAAATATGACCAAGCCTTAACATAAAAATTAGGCTTAAGTCCAAAGTAAATTTTAAATTCTCCTACCAAATGCATTCCTACCAATATTTGAATTAGAATGAGGGGTTCAATATATTGTTCCCAAAATCCATCACTTGTTTTTGTGGATAACATGTCGACCATTTTGGTCCTACAGGCCAAAATGCTCTCTTTCTTTCTCTAAAATGTTCTGAGCAGTCAAGTTTTTTAATTACACAAGACTTTTCAGCTAAAGAAATCATAGGTTCAAAAGGCAGGCTTTTGCAAGGAAAAATTCCAAAACACTTAAGGCATTTCCTAAAAATTATAAGGATGGTTCAAAGCCAAGGTTTAATAGTGGGGTTCAAAGATAAGGAATGGACCATTAAACTATTGAGCCATTGAACTCCTTCAAAGAGTTAAAAGGGTTTAAAGTTTCAAAGGGTTCAAAGCTTCAATGTGTTCAAAGGTTCAAAGTTTGAGTGGAAGGTTCAAACAAAAGGTTCGAGCGAATGGTTCAAGTGGAAGATTCTAGAAGAAGGTTCAACCAAATGGTTCAAATAATTAGTTTAATGACACATTGAACTCTTAAAGAAGACTAAGTGAACATAGCTCTTTACAAAGCTTTGAATTGCCAAACAACCAAACCAATGAACTTTAAACCATTGAACCGGTGAACTTCGAAAGGTTCAAAGGTTCAAGGTTCAAAGCAGTTCAAGCGACTGATGACGTCCTTGTGGATGTCAAATTCAAGGTAATGAAATAACCATTGATTTTCAAATGGCACAAACCCAGGAAGAAACCCAACAATCCACTGAGGAAGGAGCTGAAGGAGCCAACAAAAAATGAGAAGATAGCCCCAAGAGCTTAGATCACTAGGAAGGGACAAAGTGTAGCAAGGAAAGAGGGAATGATACATAGAATATAGAAATATCTGTAGAATAGTTATTCTAGTAGGTAGAGTAGTCCACCAGGTGGATATCAAAGAGTGCAAGTATTTAATGGCGTAGCCTATTTTTCTTCATTGAGTAAAGGTGAGTAAACAGTCATGTAAGTATCATAAAAGAGGACCAGGCAGCCCATACTTTGGAGAAGACATTTGATATAATTAGAATGCCAAAGTCTAGGATGGTAATCTACTCCAGCATGGCCCCTACACAGAACTCCCCCTGTCTAATGCATTGAATGCAGCATGGGCCATTTCATGAAAACAAATGCAAAAGTCTTTCTTTGGTTGCTATATATTGTAATCTCTTAGTTTGTAGAAGGGAGATCTGTCAATTATCAGAAGCAAAACTCTGCCCAAATTAAAAGGCATTCTTGAGACTTTGAGCTCAGATTGTTGATCATATTTTATAAGTTGAATGAGAAATCAAGTGACCTTTCAGACTTTGTGTTGGAATAGCTTGTGTAATCTATGAAATTGTTCTTATGTCTTTTTCCTAAATATAGTCTTGTCTATTTGATCAAATAAGCAGAACTAGTGGAAATAATCTGGAAGATGTCTTGAATTTGATTGTGGGAGACTTTGTGCTACCATAATTTTTTTAGTCTATGTGTTTTGTGTTTTAGTGTAAAGGATATTGGAGAGACATTGAGCTCCCCTTATCTTTCATAATCTTTTACTTTGTTGTAGTTTTAGGTGGATACTTTGGGCTGCACCTCATTCTACTGTGTCCTTTGTCTTAAATTATTAGAAGAAGCAATGAAAGACTTTGTGCTTTCATGGGTTTCTTGTGGATCTCATTACTACCTAGGAAGTTTCCTGCTATTTTTTGAACATCATTTCTAAAAAAAGAGAAATGCCTTCAGTAATTACAAAAAAAAATTCCTTTACTTTGTGAACATCATCTCTAAGAAAAGAGAGATGGATGGTATGATTTCACCCTTGAGTCTATTTCCATTTTATATTAGTATATTATAGTTTATAGGGAGCCTCCCCTTGCTGAGAGGAGAGATTTATCTCATTGTGTTGTGGTTGATATACCCATTTTACCATCAATTAGTTGATAACAAAATATTCACCCAATAGTTTTTGGCAACTCCACTAGGGAAGAACACATAATTTGAAGCCTCAAGCTTCAAATTGAAGCATTTACAATTTTTTTCCATTTCCATTCTATACTCTAGCAGATCCACCATAGACACGAAGCCATAGAGATCAAGGTATTGTTAACCCTGTATTTGAGTTGGTGCAACAAAGTAATTTTGATTTGTTTCCTCCACCATCTCGCCTTCAGTGAACTAGGAGATTTCCTCATACAAACATTAGGTCTTCATTACCAAGCAAAGCTTCTCTTCCCTCTACTAGAAAAGCTATCCATACATATCCCACAAAGATTTGTTATTCCTCCTTTCCATTGGCATATCATGGTAGCCCAAGGCCCGTGGGGTAACACCTTTGGTCCTCTCATTCTAACCCCACCTTTACATGAACTACCTCGTATTTCAAGAGAGAAATTTTCCAAGTTCTATGGTGATGGGAGAATTCATCTTGATGAGCATATTATAGCCTTCTACATAGCCTGTGGTGTGATAGGCATTGAATATGAAGACATAGCAGTCAGACTATTTATAGAAACATTACAAGGTGCTGCCACAAACTAGTTGTATCATCTACATGCTCAGACTATAATTGACTGAAACACTCTCAAGGCCAAGTTCAAAGCTAGATTCAAACCCATAAAAGATGCACATGCCTTGTTATCCTAGCTTACACAAATGAAGAAGGAGCTTCACGAACCCATGTGAGACTTCATTGCTAAATTTGACAAGCTAAGGAATAGGATTCCCATAATTGTTCAGCCAACACCTGAGAATCTTAAGTGCTTCTTCATCAACTCTCAACTTCCCAAAGTGAGTTTTCTATTGAGGCAGGCTAGCCACATAGACTTTGTTATAGCTCAGGATTTGGCTACTGAGGTTGAATATGATCTTATCTGAGTAGGTAAGATAAGAAGATATCTTAATAGAAATAAATCTTCATCTTATAAAAATTCTTCTATAGACACCATTGATCCTATGGTGCAAAAGCTAGCAAATGAATTGCTAGCTCTGAAAAATAAAATGGCACAAGGGATGTTTACTCTTCCTTCTTATCAAGATATACTAAGGAAGATGTTTCCCAACCAGTCATATCAAGACAATACTACCAAAAATCAAGGGCAACCCAATCATCTTCCTCCCACATAGGAGAAGCTTGCCATTGAAATAGCACCAGCTAACTCAATAGTTGGTTATCTTGAAGCTAAACATGATTCCTCTTTGTAACTTGAGTTTGATCAAGAAGATGACACTAATCTCTTTGTAGAAGGGGAAGAAGAATTAGCTAGTGACTCTGACATTAGTTTCCTAAATTACTAGGATGAAGCTAGAAGTAAGAGAGAAGTGTGTGATGGATCGTACACTATATTTACTAGGTCCTAGAACCAGTCAACTCAACAAGCTGATAAGAGAAAAATGGGGAAAGAATCTCAACCAGCAATTTCAATTGCTAAATGGGGGACTTCTCTGCCCTTCCAATCAAAGGACCCAGTGATCAATAAAAAATAAGTACCTCAAGCAATCTTGTACCTTTTATTTCTATTTTTTAGACTAGTACCACACCTAATAAAAATAAAAATGATAGATTTCCTTCCTCTATTCTTAGTTCTTTTTATTCATTTGACATAATTGACCATACTAGGAAGACCAAAATCCAAATGTCTAAGTTTGAATACTTACAAGCCAACCCTGAGCAGTTGGATAAGTTAGTTGAATGCATTAAGAAACAAACCACCCTTGTAGGACAAGATGCTTCAAAGGTAACTCATGATCTGCCAAAGAACACATCCACCTAAAACAATCTTGTCATTACTCCTCCTATTTCCCTTGGAAAAATAAAACCTTTCTATATTTCCCTGTTGATAAATGGTCATAAGCTGTGCAACTGCATAATAGACTCTAGAGCCTCTAATAATGTTATGTATGCCAAGGTAGTAGACTCTTTTAGTCTCACTTTGACTAAAAATTTTGGGAGATGTTTCTTCATGGAAAACAAGCAAGTGCCACTTTTGGGTCAGATCAAAGATGCCTAATTTACATTCGTGGCCTTCCCAAAAAAAGGATTAAAATGACAGTCTTGGTGGCTGACGTTTCAGCATCCTATGGCATTATGCTTGGATGAAATTTTTGAAAGGATATTGGTGGAGAATTGAGCATGTACCTATTAAAGGTGAGGATACCTATCAAGGGCATCATGTAAAGGTTGCTTCCTGAGAAGGAGTCGAGATACATTGTTACTCAAACATCAGACCCTAAAGCTCAAATTTTATTTGAATCCTTAGGAATGGGTAACTAATTTCTATCCACTGAAGATGTTTCTATTTCATTAGATGAAAGTTAATTGAATGACAATCTAAAAAATTCAGATAGGACATCAGAAGAATCGATAGAGCATAATTCAGATGAAAAAAGATCTTCCCTCCCAAATGAAAAAAAATCTAAAAGGAAATTAGATTCTAATGATGTCTAGATTTTGGAATTTGATGGCAGCAACTCATCTACCAGTTCTATAGCTGAGATTGTTTTGATATCTCCTCAAGGAGATATTTTCCCTTATTCATACAAGTTGTAGTTTAGCAATACCAACAACACCGCTGAGTATGAATCTTTGTTGCTCAGATTGAAAGCTGCTCAAGCTAAAGGTGTCAAGATTCTTCACACTCGAGGAGATGATGAACTAGTGGTTTGTCAAGTGAGGAACCTATATCAAACCAAGAATGAGATATTGTGACATTATCATAATTATCTATGGGACTACATTAAAAGTCTTGATGCTTTTAGTATTTCTATAGTGCCCAGAGAGTTTAATGATTGAGCAAATTCATTAGCTGTCTCTGTAACCCTCATGATTCCTCACAAAGATTTCAAAGGGAACAAGTACACTATTGAGCTGGTCTTTTGACCAAGTGTACCTAATAATGCCAACCATTAGTAGGTATTTAATGGTGATAACTAAATCATTACTTTTTTTAGAATAGATGGATAGCTTTGAGGAGATCTATTTTGAAGGCAGTGAATCTCCACCACGGGAATTGGCTCTCGAAACAAATTCAAATACTGGTGAAGATTTCCTTCAACTCAAAGGGAATAAAATTCCAAAAGGATTGGTTTTGTTGCAGATCTTACAACACACTTGATTACTTTTGTGCAAGCAACTAAACACGGAATTAAACCAAAAAAATAATCAACTAGAAATCATAATCAACAAAGAATAAGAGATACAAGAAACAATGAAAACTTGTATTAAACTCTTCCAGAAGGAAATAAAATTGAAGAAATCTCTCTTTCTTCCACATCTCTCAGATGTACAGATCTCTTTCCCTCAAGATTTCTCTCTCACAATTACAAACACAATTCAGCTACTTGAATTGATTCACCCTTTTTCTCATACACAAGCTATGGAGATCTATCCCTATTATATAGAATTAGGGATCATGAGTTATGCATTCTCCACCATTAGATACACCTCCTAATCAAAGTTTAAAAATAGTCCTATCAAAAATAGAAATGTGGACTCAATACTAATAGTTAAACTTATCATGCAAACAATCTGTTCATCCTATGAAAATAGACTTCTGAAATGCACAAGTGATCAACGTCAGTCCCTGTCTGCCTGCATATGATCGACATCAGCCAATCCATAACTGACATTGATAGCCTCCAGTCGATCCCTAATCGACGTCGGTGACTGTGTAACTCTAGCAACCTTGCATTTGCTCATCTGGTATAGCTTTTAGCTCCACACCTCAATAATCTCCCACTTGGAGATAAACAGGTACACCTGAACCTGTACAGCAACATCTTCTTGCTTATCCATCTTCAAACTCAATCTTGAAGACCAATAAAAGTTGAATGAAGATTCAACTTCTCCTTTGTTATCGGCTTTGTCAACATATCCACAAGGTTCTCATCCGTATGGATCTTTTCCAGCTTCAACTCACCATCCTCCAATACCTGTCTAATGAAGTGGTACCTAAGCTATATATGTTTGGTTCTTGAATGAAAGACTAAATTCTTTGCCAAATGAATTGCACTTTGACTATCACTGTACAATCTGCAACTCTCTTACTCCTTTCCCAACTCTTCCATGAACTGTGTCATCCATATCATCTCCTTGCTAGCCTCTGTGACTACAATGTATTCTGCCTCTGTAGTAGACAAGGCAACAACCTTCTACAACTTTGAAATCTAGCTAAATGTCATTCCACCAATAGTGAACACATATCCTATGGTGCTTCTCCTGCCATCCAAGTCACCTGCCATATCCATGTAGAGAAGTGTTTGATCTTCCATAGCATAAATGCCTACTGTTGGTCCCTCTCAGATAACTGAGAATCCACTGAACTACTTTCCAGTGTTCCTTTCCTGGATTGGCCATAAACTTACTGACAACTCCCACTGCTTGGGAAATATCAGGTCTAGTACATACCATTGCATACATCAAGCTCCTAATTGTGAAAGTATATGGAACTTTACTCATGTACTCTACCTCATCATGTGATTTAGAACACTGTTCTTTGCTCAACTTGAAGTGTCCAGCCATAGGTCTGCTTATCGGTTTTGCTTCCTGCATATTGAACCTCTCCAACACCTTGTTCATATAATCCTCTTAAGACAAAATCAAACTATGATTTTTCCTATCTCTCTTAATACTCATGCCAAGGATTTTCTTTGCTACTCCCAAATCCATCATGGCAAATGTGTGAGCTAATTTTACCTTAAGCTTAGAAATATCTTGCATGTGTGAACCTGCAACAAGCATATCATCTACATATAGCAATAGGATAATATAATTACCATTATCCAATCTCTTAAAATAAACACAATGGTCAGATTGACATCTGCTAAATCCATGCTCTATCATAAACCTGTTAAATCTCAGATACCATTGTCTTGGAGCTTGCTTAAGACCATATAAGCTTTTTTTCAACCTGCACACAAGTTTCTCCTTACCTTTGACCTTAAAACCTTCTGGCTAATCCATATATATTTCTTCATCCAAATCTCCATGAAGAAATGTTGTCTTAACATTAAGTTGCTCAAGATGCAAATCCTCAATAGCAACTAAAGACAATGCAGTCTGAATAGAAGTCATTTTTACTACAGGAGAAAAAATTTCACCAAAATCAATTCCTAGTTTCTATGCAAATCCCTTTACTACCAACCTAGCCTTATGTCTCATTTGTCCATTCTCATCTTCTTTTCACCTGTAAACCCATTTGTTTTTTAGTGCTCTCTTTTCAGCTGGCAACTCAACCAAATTCCATGTTTGGTTCTCTTTCAAGGAATCAATCTCCTCATTCATGCCAAGCTCCTAATATTTTTGAGATTCTACCTGCATTACCTCATCAAAACTCTCTAGTTCTCCACTAGTAGTGAGCAATAAGTAGAATAATGAAGGGAAATATTGAATTGGAGGTTTACTTACCCTTTTTGACCTCCTTATGGGCATTTAAGACTCATTCACTGCTTGTTGTCCGCCCAAATTCTCTGTCAGTGATTGATCTCGATCATCTCTAGGTCTGTACTTGACCGACGTCAGTTCCACCTGATCGATGTCAGTTCCACTTGACCGATGTTAGTTCTTGTTTGACTGATGTCAATTGTTATTTAACCGACATCAATTCTTGTATGACCGATGTTGGTTCCTTCTTGATCGATGTCAGTGTCTGTGTTTTCTTGTTTGTGATTATTTTTCCTTGTGAGCTCATTTTAGATCATCACATCATCCAAATCAACATTGCTCTGCTTAGTATTATTCAGCTTCTTGAGCTGATCACTGTACATCACCTTTTAATTGAAAACAACATCATGGCTTCTAATAATTTTGTTAGTTCTTAAATTCTACAACCAAAATCTGAAATCACTAGAGCCATAACCAATAAATGTGCACCTCATAGATTTAGCATCCAACTTCTTTCTATTTTCTTTATCAACGTGCATAAAAGCTTCAGAACCAAAAACTTTGAGAAATGAAAGATCTACCTTTTTACCTATCCAAGCCTCTTCTAGAATTCCACCATCTAGAGTAGTAGAGGGTCCTCTGTTAATCTAGGTAAACCACAGTATCTACAGCTTCTACCCAAAACTTTAAGGGCAAACCAACATGTAACCTCATACTCTACGCATGCTCCAATATTATCCTATTTATCCTTTTAGCAACTCCATTTTGCTGAGGTGTCCTTGGAAATGTCCTTTCACTATGTATTCCACTCATAGAATAGTACCTATTGAATTTATAGCTACAGTACTCACCACCATTGTCAGATCTAAGGCACTTCAATCTCAAACCTATTTCATTCTCAACCAAAGCTTTCTATTTCTTAAATGTGTTAAAAACATCAGATTTCTTCCTTATGCAATAAACCCATACCTTTCTTGTAGCATCATCAATGAAAGTAACATAATACTGTGATCCTCCAATAGAAGCTACCTGAGTTGGTCCCCACACATCTGTGTGAACAAGCTCCAACTTGTGTTTCCTCTTTGTTGACCTAGTTTTGAGAAATCTCACTCTCTTCTATTTTTCAAAAATACAATGCTCATAGAAATCTAGATCTATGCTTTTCAAATTTGAAAGCTTACCATTTGACTTAAGAATTTCCATTCCCTTCTCACTCATGTGGCCAAGCCTACAATGCCACAACTTTGCATCTACATCTGAAGTAGATAAAATAGAAGGAGAATAATCAGCAATACAATTACATAAATAGAGAGTACCTACTCTCTTACCTCTAGCTAATACAAGTGCTCCCTTGGTAAGTTTCCAAGATTAAACTGTGAGATTTATTATGCAACCCTCATCCCCCAACTTTCCTATAGAAATTAGATTCCTCTTCAGGATGGGTACATGCATGACATCCTTCAACACCCATGTGTTTCTATTCTGCAATTTCAGTTGCACTTTTTCTTTGCCAACAATTTTACAAGGCTCATCATCCCCTAAATAAACTTTTAAAAAATGTCCCTGGACATAATCATTGAAAAATTCTCTATTTGGGGTTGCATGGAAAGAGGCACCAAAATCTACAACCCAAGATTCTATTCCATTATCCAAAGAAAGTGTAAAAGCATCTTGTCCAACAATACTTGTAACTTTTGTTTCTTCATTACCTTCATGCTGATTTTCCTCTTTAACTTTCAACCAGCAATCTTTCTTTGCATGCCCTCTCTTTTTACAATTCTAGCAGATTATATTTTTGCCATTTCTAGATTTGGATCTACTTCTCATCTTTGACTTAGACCTTGATCTCCCTTGCTTGCCCTTCTCTCTTTGCCTTCCCTTGCTTTCAATACTTAAAACATTACCTGATGTTTCTCCTGTGCTTTTCCTGTGAGTTTCTTCATTCAAGATTACACTAACAACATCATCTACTTTCAAGATATTTATAACAGATGTAGTATTACTAACTGCCATTACCAAACTATGCCAACTTTTTGGTAAAGAGCATAAGATTAATAGAGCCTTAAATTCATCATCAAAAACTATTTTGACTGAATTTAACTAATTTACTATTGCATGGAAATCATTAAGATGACTAGATACAGATCCACCTTCCTGCATTTGCAAATTAAATAATTTCTTCATAAGATATACCTTATTTGAAGTTGAGGGCTTTTCATATAAATTTGCCAAAGTATCCTTTAACTCTACCGTTGTCTTTGCCTGTGATAAGTTGGATATCACAGAAGATGCCAGGCTCAACCTTATGGATCCCAGAGCCTTTCTATCAAGAACATTCCATTCTTCATCTTGCATATCTGTGGGCTTGCTTAAAGCCCCACCCAATGGTAAGTACATATCTTTCTAATATAGATAATCTTCTATCTACATCCTCCATTATTGATAATTCTTGCCGTTAAACTTCTCCATTCTTAGTTTACTTTCTTCTACCATTGTTATACTCCCACTCAATCAAAAATCCCTGTGAGTGAACCTATAATCAACACACACTAAACAGATCTAAAACCACCTGTTAGTGAACCTGGCTCTGATACCACTTGTTGTGGATCTTACAACACACTTGATTACTTTTGTGCAAGCAACTAAACATGAAATTAAACCAGAATAATAAGCAACTAGAAATTAGAATTAACAAAGAATAAGAGATACAAGAAACAATAAAAACTTGTATTAAACTCTTCCAAAAGAAAATACAATTGAAAAAATCTCTCTTTCTTCCACACCTCTCAAATGTACAGATCTCTTTCCCTCAAGAGTTCTCTCTCACAATTACAAACACAATTCAACTACTTGAATTGATTCACCCTTTTTCTCATACACAAGCTATGAAGATCTATCCCTATTATATAGAATTAGGGATCATGAGCTATGCATTCTCCACCATTAGATACACCTCCTAATCAAAGGTTTAAAATAGTCTTGCCAAAAATAGAAATGCAGACTCAATACTAACAGTTAAACTTATCATGTAAACAATTTGTTCATCCCATGAAAATAGACTTATGGAATGCACAGGTGACTGACATTGGCCCTTGTCTACCTACATATGACCGATGTCGGCCGATCCATAATCAATGTCGATAGCCTCCAATCGATCCCTGACCGACGTCGGTGACTGTGTAACTCTAGCAACCTTGCATTTGCTCATTTGGTGTAGCTTTTAGCTCCACACCTCAACAGGTTGCTCTTGAGAAATTATTTGATAAGCATGATAGGTTTGTCAAGAAATAACAAATGGATTCAAGTTCCTCCCAGGAATTTGATCAAATAAATTTGAGTACAGAACAAAATCTCAAAATAGTCAACATTTGGAATTGTTGCACTCTTGATGAAAAGCTAAAATTCATTACTCTATTTCATCATTACATTAATGTTTTGGCGTACTCCTATGATGATCTAAAATCTCTTAGGGTTAAAGAAATTTGGCATAAAATTCCCCTAAAAGTTGGGTTATTGCCTCATAAGAAAAATCATAGGCAATACAACCCCAAAATATCAGGTACTATTTTATCTGAGATCCAAAAAATATTGAATGCAAGGATAATCTTTCCAATCCATCATTCTACCTAGATTACAAAATAGTCCTTGTGAGAAAAAAGAATGGAGAAATTTGCCTCTTTGTTGATTTCAAAAATATAAATCAATCCTCTCTTAAGGATAACCATCCTCTGCCCATCATGGATCAAGTGCTATAGACAATGACTGGCTTAGAGATGTTATCAATGTTAGATGGTTTTTTAGGGTACAATCAAGTGGAAGTCAGTGAAGTAGACTAATATAAAATCACTTTCACTACACCTTGGGGCACCTTTGCATATCACAGAATGCCTTTTGATTTGATCAATGCTGGTGCCACCTTCCAAAGAGCAATAGATCTTGCCTTTAGAGACAAAATGGGTAAGTTAATTGTGGTATATCTTGATGATTTTACCATCTTTTTCAAACATCATCCTAATCATGTGCATCATTCACAACAAATGCTGGAACGATGTTGATAAAATAACATTTCTCTCAATCCTAAGAAATTAGTTTTTGGGGTAACAAAGGGGAAACTTCTTGATCACATTGTATCCTGAAAAGGCATAAAAATTAAATCATAAAGAGTCAAATCCATCCAAGAGCTTACTCTTCTTAATAGTAAGACTGTAGTTCATTCTTTCTTTAAAAAATTGAATTTTCCATGAAGATTCATTCTTGAATTTGCAGAGAAGAATCGTCACATTGTCGACATGATGAAAGAAAAAGCTACTTTTCATTAGACTAAAGAAGGCAAGTTAGCATTAAAAGATATCAAGGAAGCTATCACCCATGCCCCAGTCCTAGTTTGTTTGGATTATATCAAAGACTTCATAATATATAGTTATGCTTATGAACACACTTTCAGCCATTTTGGTTTAACAAAACAAAGAAGGTGTGAAATCTCCTATATCATTCATGAGTTATCCTCTCAAAGCTCATGAACTAAAATATTCAAACATGGAGAAGCATGCTTATGCTATGGTCAAGGCAGTGCAACACTTTCAATTCTACATCTTAAACTCACATATTGTTGCTCTGGTGCCTGATACAACAGTAAAGTCCATTTTGACTCAATAGGAGTTTGGTACCAAAAGGGGCAATTGGATTGCCAAAATTTAGGAGTTTGATCTTGTTATCAAACTTATAAAACTTGTGCGAGGAAGAGGTCTCTGCCAATTAATTATTGATAACATACCAGAGAAAATAAGACATGAAGAAATAGAAGATGAAAACATGCCTATAGTTCTCTTTGTCATTACAATTGATGAGTGGTATTCCAATATCACTCATTTCCTTGCCTATGGTGAGGGTCCTACCCACCTATCTCATAAAGAAAAGAGAACTATCAAATTGAAAGCTGATAACTATGTCTTGTGGGACAATGGCTTGTACAAGAGTATCCTTGATGGGGTATTCCTCTGTTGCATGGATAAAGTGCAACAGAGTAAACTTTTGAAGTCTTTTCACAATTTGACTTGTAGATAATTTTTTTTGCACTTGTGATTGCTCATAAGATTCTATGGGTCACGTACTATTAGCTTGCTCTATTTCAAGATGCATCCACTTAGGTACGTAGGTGTGAGCTATGTCAATAGTTTTTTGAAAAGCCTAAATTAGCTGCATTCCTCTCAAGCTGGGGTAATTGAAGAACCTTTCAAAAATAGGGTATTGATTTCATTGGCACCATAAACTTGTCCTCCAGTGCTAGACATGACTATGTTCTCACAGCCACAGACTATTTTACCAAGTGGGTGGAAGCCATTCAAGTCAAGCTTGCTACTTCAGAAGTGGTATGTAATTTTCTCAAGGAAAATATTATCTCTTGGTTTGGAGTCTCAAACAAGATTGTAATAGACAATGCTACTTTTTTTTATTCTCATGAGGTTACCCAGTTTTGCTACTATTATGGGATTATTCTCTCCCACTCCTCTGACTATTATCTTCAAGGAAATGGTTAAGTAGAATCAAACAACAAACATCTGGTTACCATTATCAAGAAGTTGGTAGATGATAATCAGAGAACCTAACATAAAGCATTGTTTGATGCTTTATGGGTAGACAGGATTACACCCAAGAGGGTAATAGGTATGTCACCATTTCAAATTTTGTATGATTTGAATATAGAGATACCAATCACCCTATAACTACCAACACTAAAGTTGGCAAAGGCAGTCGAGGATCAAACATTTGAAGATTCCATTAACAAGAGGGTTATGTGTTTAGCTGAACTAGAAGAGCAGAAAACTAGGGTGGTGAACCATATTGTTGTACATCAAATTTTGTTAAAGAAGCTCTTCGACCAGAAAGCAAGGATTCATGATTTTTAGATTAGAGATCAAGTCTTGTTGTGGGACAAGAGGAGATAACCAAAGGGAATACATGGAAATTTTTATTCCTTGTGGAGAGGTTCATTTTCCATTCATCGATTCAATGGAAAAAATAGTTTCTTAATGAAATATCAAAATGGCACACCAATTTCACTACCTCACAATGGGTAGCATCTGAAGCACTTCAATCCTTGAAGTATCAGATAAGTCCAGTTATACATATGTATAGTCTTTGTTTATTTTTTGTTGTTCATTTCACTTTTTGGCATCTTTCTCTTTTTGGATGGCATGACTTCATAGCCCAATGGCATAGATGAAGGTACTTAGAATCTAGATTTTACTCCCTTTGATCCTTTTTACAATTGATGAAAGTTTCCCAACTTGAGCCAGCTGTTGTTCCCAAAATTTATCACTTGTTTTTGTGGATAACATGTCAACCATTTTGGTCTTACAGGCCAAAATGTTCTCTTTCTTTCTCAAAAATGTTTTGAGCAGTCAAGTTTTTCAATTACACAAGCCTTTTTAGCTAAGGAAATTGTAGGTTCAAAAGGCAGGCTTTCACAAGGAAAAATTCCAAAACACTTAAGGCATTTCCTAAAAATTATAAGGATGGTTCAACACCAAGGTTCAATCAAGAAGGTTTAACAACGAGGTTCAAAGATAAAGAATGAACCATTAAACCATTGAACCATTGAACTAAGCTTCAAAGAGTTCAAAGGGTTCAAAGGTTCAAAGGGTTCAAAGCATCAATGCATTCAAAGGTTCAAATTTTGAGTGAAAGGTTCAAGCAAATGGTTCAAGCAAAATATTCTAGAAGGTTAAACCAAATGGTTCAAATAATTGGTTCAATGACACATTGAACTCCTAAATAAGACTAAGTGAATGTGGCTCTTTGTAAAGCTTTGAACCACCGAACCATCGAACCAATGAACTTTGAACCATTGAACTGGTGAACTTTGAAAGGTTCAAAGGTTCAAGGTTCAAATTGGTTCAAGTGACTGGTGATGTCCTGGTAGACAAAAAATTTAGGGTAATGAAATAACCATTGATTTTTAAATGGTAGAGACCTGGGAACAAACCCAATAATCTACTAAAGAAGGAGTTGAAGGAGCCAGTAGAAAGTGAAAAGATAGCCTCGAGAACTTAGATCACCAAGAAGCGACAAAGTGTATCAAGGAAAGAGGGAATGATACATAGAATCCAAAAATATATGTAGAAGAGTTATTCTAGTAGGTGAGTAGTCCACTAGGTGGATATCAGAGAGTGCAAGCATTCAATGGCATGGCCTATTTTTATTTATTGAATAAAGGTGAGTGGATAGCTATGTAAGTATCATAAAAGAGGACCAGGTGGCCCATACTTTGGAGAAGATATTTGATATAATTAGAATGCCAAAGTCTAGGTTGGTAATCTGCTCTAGCATGGCCCTTGCATAAAACTCCCCGTCTAATGCATTGAATGCAGTATGGGCTATTTCATGAAAATAAGTGCCAAAGTCTTTCTTTAGTTGCTATATATTGTAATATCTTAGTTTGTAGAAGGGATATCTCTTAGTTATCAAAAGCAAAACTCTGGCCACATTGAAAGTCATTCCTGAGACTTTGAGCTCAGATTATTAATCATATTTTATTAGTTGAATGAAAAAACAAGTGACCTTTTAGACTTTGTCTTGAAATAGCTTGTGTCATTTAAGAAATTGGTCTTATGTCTTTTTCCTAAATACAGTCTTGTCTATTTGATCAAATAAGCAAAACTAGTGGAAATACTCTGGAAGATGTTCTGAACTCGACTGTGGGAAACTTTATGCTACCATAATTGTCTTTAGTCTATGTGTTTTATGTTTCAATGTAAAATATATTGGAGAGACTTTGAGCTCCCCTTATCCTTCATAATTTTTTAATCTGTTGTAGTTTTAGGTGGAGACTTTGGGCTGCACTTCATTTTACTATGGCCTTTGTCCTAAATCAGTAGAAGAAGCAATGAAAGACTTTGTGCTTTCATGGGTTTCTTGTGGATCTAGTTACTACCTAGGAACTTTTTCTACATCATTTCTGAAAAAAGAGAAATGCCTTCAGTAATTACACAATAATTCTCCTTTACTTTGTGAACATCATCTCTAAAAAAAGAGAGATGGATGGTATGATTTCACCCTTGACTCTATTTTTAATTTATATTAGTATATTATAGTTTATAAGGAGCCTCCACTTGATGAGAGGAGAGATTTATCTCATTGTGTTTTGGTTGATATACCCATTTTACTGTTAGTTAGTTGATGACAAAATATTCACCCAACATAACCTAGGGTTTGTTGAAGGAGAGTTTTATCACATGAGTCTAACTGTGAGGTTTTCTTCAAACCAAAGGTTATCAAAGCCTAGATAGAACTAATATGTGAAAATCCCATCATGATCCATCAAAAGGAGCTCCATGAAACTTATAATTTAAGACCTAAAAGTTAACTATTAGCAACATTAGGTAAGTTTAACACAAAACCATTAACAAAATAAGCTAGTTTCATCAAATGGGTTGATCTTTAAATTCTAATAGAGTATAGAATATCAAGTTTCAGTGCCATTGTTCAAAATAATCACAAGGGTCTCTATTTTTCAAAAATTGGGGTATGTTGACATCAACAACATATAGAGGGCTTACCATTTCTTTTATGTTTAGCTATTCATTCAATCACGAGGCCATAATTCAAATCCATCATCAATATTGTCTTAATTCTTATCAAAAGAAATAAGCTTCCAAAGCTTCTTCTTATAACAACCCCAAATCTTTCTCTACATCTAATGCTCAACAAGATGCCAAGGATATTTGTGAGATTAACACTAATTATGATCAATATTACACCAAATCTCAATACGTAAATGTAACTAAGGTAAATTATCGATGTAAACCAACCCAAAAAGATCTTGTCACTAAACCTAAAAAACCATATTTGGAATAGCAACTTCTCAAATCTACTAATACTACCCACTTCACTTAGGAAACCAATGAAGAACCATTTCCTCCCTCCAAACTTCCAATCACTTCACTTCCTCCTAAACCTTTTCTACCTTCTAAGCCTTGTGTTGGCCCTTCTTATTCCAAAACCCATTGGAACTTCTTAGAAGAACTCAATTCTATGCCTTAAAAAATTCCTATCATAGAGTTAGTTCATACCTTCCTTATCATCATAATCTCCTCATGAAAAAACTTCAATAAATTGAAGATCCATCTCCTTTAAAAGAGGAACCATCTTCTCATGAGCCTCAACCAACCAAAGTGAATAACATTGAATTCATTTATCCTTTTTTGAAACCCTCCATAGAGTTCTTTGAAGAAGACATGATCAATGATGAAATCCTTATTTGAGTTGATGATCCACCCCTCTCTATTAAAATAACCACTAATACCACCCTCATTCATAAAGTATTAGTCTATTAAGGGTTAGGTATTATTGTGACATCTCTCTAGCTCATCTAGGGTAATAACAAAGATCATCTCAAACAAACTCATTTGACATGTCTTGGATTTGATAAAACTAATCAAAAACCATTTGGTTGTATTTGGTTCCCTCTTACTATTGGACCTAAGACTATATGAACTAAAATTATTGTCCTCAATTTACCCTTATCTTAAAATATACTCCTAGGACACCCATACACTCATTAAATGAGGGCTATCACCTCTTTTGACAACCAATGTATCAAATTCCTTCACAATGGCAAAAGGTATAAACATGAGGCTGATCCTAACCCATGGAATATTAAACTTCCAACTTACAAATATTAATATCATATTACCATTATTTTTAAGATTAATAGTTCCCCCTTACCTAAATTTTTTAATATGAATCTAGATTTAAATGTCACTCTTATTGATTTTGATGATGATGAGATTAATGACTTACAAAATACATGCAATAATACTAAGCTACCTCCTTACATATTGGAGTGGCTACCTCCCTCATTATTACCTCATGATCAAACCATCCTCTCATTGATGAGATCATAAATTTCCTCCCTCCATGTAATGCTCTTGAAGCATCTTACATAGAAGATGACTTCATGTGTAATGATTATGGAGTGTATAGATTATTTCAAGATCCTTTAATCATGTCTCCATGTAAATTTAGCAATTTAGGCATCTCACATTCTAAAGTTCCTTCCAACTCATATACATGTACAATTTATCCAAATTATGATGATACCTACATCATGACCCAAGCTCAATCATGATACTTGGATGTTTAACATTATCAGAAAACTTTAGCTCAAATACATGCTTTCAAATACAATTTTTAGACCATTTCCATAGATTTCAAGATAGAATCTAAAGTTCATGTACCTCCAATTAATTCTCCTCTTTTTGATACTCCTTGTGTGTTTAAACAAATCTTACCCCTCACATCTTCAAAACTTACAGAGCTTCTTATATCTCCTACCACATCAACTATTCTACCCAACCCTCCTATTTCAATTATTCAAATGATAAACCAATTGAATCTAATCAACCTTCCTCTACAATTCCACCTACTCTTGAGATCACCCTTGATTCCAAGGCCACATATGTACACTAGATACATTTTGATTATGATTACCATGGTAAAAAAATTATTGACCTCAAATTAGATGTGGAATATTATGGCCCTGCTCCTATGTTGCCTAGTGATGAATCCATCCTTGAATTATTTAATGCCCAACAAGCTCAACTTCCTCAACAACATCATATACTTGTGAATTTTGATAAAAATCCCCTCATTTTAAATATTTTATCACTATAATTGATCCTAAAATGAATCCCTTTTCCTCTCTATCTAATACACCATATCATTCCAAGATGTAAATGTTATGCTTATCAAGGAAACTACACAAATTGAATATGTCACCCCATCACAACCTTGACCTATAAAGGTCTCTAGAGAACTTACACCAAATAAACATGATAACTTTAGTTTATTATTTGATAAATATCATGAGAATTTCACTTGGTCATATGAGGACACGTCTAGTATTGATCTTAGTATAGTGGTGCACAATATTATCACCTATCTTGATGCCAAACATGTGCATAAAAAATAGCAAAAATTTACCCTCAAAGTTTCCAATTTCTGCCATAAATAAATCATTAAAATTTTATAGGCCAAATTTATCAAGTCTATGGACTATTCCCAATGGGTATAAAACATTGTCCCTGTTCATAAAAATGTCACCATGTGTAGACACCAAAATTGTGTCAAATCCCCTGGTCATTCCCCGTCTTATTCTTCTTCGCTTATTTAACCCTTATCGATCACTTTTTCCACCAACCTTGACCCTGGCAGCATGTAAAAATGAGCAGAGAACTAAAAGCTAGACTCTGTCCTCATTGTGCATCTACCGACGATGGTCTTTATCCGGCCGATGTCGCCGACGTCGGTCACTTATCGGCCGACTTCGGCAATCCTGCCGATGTCGGTCACCATCCCGTTATCCATTATCAGTTACCATTCGGTTCCCGATCAGTTTCTCGAAATGGTTATCGAACCGTCTCTCAAAACTGTCCCTAGGCCTTCATCAGAATGAACCCGATCATTCAATCCTCTCTCCGATTTCCAAACTCCAGCGTCCGAACTCCAGCATCCATCAACTCCAGCATCCACCAACTCCAGCGTTCATTTTTTCGGCACTGCACAAGCAACTTCCACTATGACTTTCATCACGGCTTCTGACAGGTAAGTATTTTCTGTGTTTATTTTCATTTTCTTCTTGATTATTCTTTGTGCACTATTTCTGTCATCCCGAAGCTTCAAACCCCCAGACTCGACCAAAAACCCGACCTTACTCTGTCTAAAACCTTGTCCCGACCCTGTCAAGACCTTCTGCAACTCGCCCAGACTCTGTCTAGAACCTGCCCCGACCGACGCCGGTCACTGCCCCGACCGACGACGGTACTTCAACCGACGTCGGCACCTTCCCAGACCGACACCGGCACCACAGAGACCGACGCCGGCGACTGTGCAGAACAGTGCCGCTTATCAGGTACACATTTTAATTTTTCTATCATTTATTTCTATCATTTCATCTTTTATTATCTACTTTCATCCAATATTACGCTTTTTATCAGTGGGTTGATATCCTTCTAGGGATTCTTCGTACTTCCGGGATCGGGCGTTCGCCTGACAACCCACCATATCTTTGACTAACATCTTTCCGTGTTTTAGTCTCTTTTCTTCGCAGGTGTCATTCCTCCACAGCCAAAGAGGAGAATCTTCCAACGTCTGATTTCGGTGCGCTCGACTTTATCAGGTACTTCTAGCCTTGACCATTTTCTTTCAGTTTCTTATTTCTTCTTTGAATGTAGAAAGCAATTTTGCATAGAAACATTCTGGCACGCCCGATGGGACCCTAGGTCCTCCTTGGGTTATCTCTTTCTTTCATTCATTTAGGTGCATTAGGTTTCTTCCTTTTCGCCTCCTTTCGTCTCTTCTTAAACGACATCATAAGCAGAACTAAAACGAACATTTCTTTCTTGCACTTCTAGACTAGCTAAAACTCATATTCTTCGACTCTTTCTCCATTCGTCTTCATACAAACAAACATTTCGACTTGGACATTAAAACACTTTGCATTCATTTCTGTTTGCCTGCATCTTTTAGACCACACATTGTAATTAAACCGCATATTGAATTAATCTAGATCACTTGATGTTACATGACCAAACCACCTACACAAAACAAACATTTTAACTTACCTGAGACAAGGCCCGACTGGGATTTCATCCCCCAGTGGATACCTTACCCGTCCCGGTGACCCTACTTGGATTTCATCACCAAGGGGGAAGCCCACTCCGTTCTCTGGCGGAGGATAAACTCTAGGCGAGGTATATTTTGGCTAAGCGAAACCAGCTAACCACTGGAATCGTGAAGTGAGGGGAGCTTGCTCCTTAGCACCAGGCCACGTACCAGACCCTAACACAGACTTCTTAAGCACCATAATAAAACCTAAAACCTTCCATAGACTGCTTCTTCTAGGACCCGACTCACAAAGCCAATCTTCCTCTACACACATTCTAAGGCATAAGCCACTATAATCCTAATAATTTACTTCTAGGGTTTTAGGATCTGCTTGTGTCTTCATCTTTTTGGTTCTTATCTGCTTGTTTGAGCTTGTGAGGACGTTCTTCCTTGCCTTGAATGGTTCTGACTCATAGCCAAGCCAAGGCTCTAGTCGATCATGCGAGGCATCATCCTCTTCCATCTACCCCGCCTGCAACCAACCCTATAATGGAGTTCAACTCAGAAACTGAAAGAACTCCTACCAGACCATCTCCGACCCAAACGCCTATTATCCCAGAAGGGGACCAAGATTTTGCACGATTCTTGGACCTCAATACCACAGCCTTGCAATACTATCTCGTGAATAGCCGAACGCGAGACTCCTTAGGCAATCCAATCTATGGAATGCCGACTTCTCTCCTCGAAACTGCGGCCGTATCAACGGCATCCGTAGTCCAACCCTTAGATACCCAGGCTGTTACCTCAAACAATGACCAACCTTTTACCAACCATCCAAGTGTGGCTTCTCCTTCCATCGTTGGGCCCACTTTCACTGGGGTTTCGGCCCCCAATCAATCTCAACCCACTCAACCACTTTCTACCCCCTTTCAAAACTTGGTCGTCTCTATTCCGCCTACCCTTACTCCTATCAACACTAGGGTGGCTACCCATCCATTGGCCCATGTTACCTCTAGTCAACCTCCCATGACCACATCAAACCTAGCCATGTCTTCCATCCAACCATCCTTAGTCACTTCTTCTGTCCCTACGACTAGTCATCCGTACGTTGCGCCCTTATTGGTACAACCGACTACGTCGTATACCTCTTCCAACCTCTTTCAAGCGCCTTACAATCTAGGAGGTGCTCCACCTGCCAATCCATCAGTAGATATTATCAAGATGCTGATGGATAAAATGTCCAACCTAGAGACCTCCGTTACGGGCTCGTGCAATACTCTCTCGTATGAACAAATCTGCAACGAGCCCATCCATCCTTCTGTCCCCATCAGACCATATCCCAGCCAGTGGGAACTTCCTAAGTTTTCTCATTTCCAGAGCAAAGAAGACCCACAACAACATTTATGGGCATTCAAACATGCCTGTTACCTTATCGCCCACAACGATGCATTACTCTTACGCACGTTTCCCATGTCTCTCTTGGGTGCTGCACTTGACTGGTACAGCTCTCTTCCCAGCCATTCCATCTTCATGTTCACTCAGCTGGCCCAGCTCTTCCTCGATCATTTCTCCATCAATATCACCAAGAAGGTCTCCATCACAGACCTCTATTCTATCCGCCAGTTCGAGGATGAATCCATTGCTGATTTCGTCACTCGGTGGAGGGGCCTTATCAATCAACTTTCATTTTCCTTACCCCAGCCTGAGCTTATTGAACTTTTCTCTCAAGCCTGCGCTAAACATATTTCTTCTACCTTGAGGGTTCAAACCTTCTGCACTTTTGACGAAGCCTTCACGATGGCTTGTAAACTTGAGTTACGTGCCGTTGAGGAGAATAAAGTCAAGTTACGGAGTAAGAATCCCAACTCCAAAACCAATGACCCCTCTTCTAAGCCTTCCTCGTCCAATTCTAAATCTAAAACTTCAGCAAATGCTGTGGTTGTTAGATCTTCTTCCTCTTCACCTTCAACTAATCAATCTGAACCATCCACATCTATGAGCGCCACTCGTCAATTTTAGCAGAGATACATACAGCGATAGTTTACTCCACTTGGAGAATCATACGCGTCTGTACTAGAAAAACTCGTCAAACAAGGGGCCATCAATCTCCCTCAGATCCGACCTCCACCACAATTTGATCCCTCATGCGCCATCCCTGCGTGGTATAGGGAAAATGACTTCTGTAACTACCACCGTGTTAAAGGTCATGACATGGACAACTGTAAAACCCTTAAAAACAAAATCCAAGACATGTTGGAAAAGGGTGACCTCATCCTCGACAATCCTAACGCCCCTCCTAATCAGTGTATCGATATTTTTAAACAACCGTTTCCTAATCATCCACCAACCCAAAACAACATCCAGACCTTGACTGACAATACCCATGAACATAATATTCGAACAGTCAATACGGTCTCGCCCCTCATTTCTAAACAACCCCAAGAGGTGAGTTCATCCATCAGTCCATCACATGTGGACGAACCTCTTTCACCGGCTAGTTCTCCCTCAACTTCTCTCATTTTAGAGGACGCCTCGACCTTACCAGCACCGCCAGTTTCACCATCTTCCTTCTTGCTGCCCATGGAGGACCTAACCTTTCCTACTCCTCAACCACAAGTGGAGGGCACTATCATCCCTGCCCTTTACCCGCTTGAGGAGCTTCATTCTCCAGTTTCTTCTCCACCCAGGGAAGAACCTATCTCTCCTTCATCTCCAACCAAACATGAACCTGTTACGACTTCACCATGCTTTGGGCCCGAGACTACTACACCCGTCTCACCTTCAGTCCCACAACTGTCGACGTCTTTTCAAGAGCCTAAACTTCATCCCGCATCTTCTCAGCCATTTTCCCGACTAGTAGAGAGACTCGAACTTCTCCCTTCTAAGAAAGTGGAACATCAGGGATTGTGGGACCATCTCACAGCCCTTCAACAAGCCCGGGCCCTCTCATCTCATGCTGCTAATCCTCCCATGGCAGAACCTCCTAAGACTATCAACAAAAATCAAATTTCTACCTCTAGACCATCTACATCTCCATCACCCTCATCAAAACCAAAACCCTCATCTACTCTGCCTAAACCTATCAAACCGCTTGGCGTTCGCCCCGTCTCCAACCTCACTCATCCATAAGTGAAGGTGGACTTAAACCAAACTTCAACTAATAGTAGTCTTCAACCTAAATCACAAAAGACTGCCAAACCACAGAGGTGAACGCCTCCTCTTCCGTCACCATTGCCCTCCATTTTGGGCCCGCATCCTTCAACCCTAACCAGAATCCTTTCCACTCCAACCTCTAATCAAAACCGATTGCCTCCTTTGCTTCCTTTGCCGACCACTAGCCTACCCTCTCCCAAAAGGGTGATACCTCTCATGAAGAGTGTACCGTCTCAGCCTGTCATCGCACCATCAACCCAAAAGGTGGTACGAAAACCCCCTCCAACTTCGCCCAAGCAAAAGTCACCGACATCGCATACATCAATGAGCACGGATCCTTTAGTGGGTTCATACTCTTTAATCTTGCAATGACTTTTGCAAACTTCTAGCATAACTCTTCCACCCATCAAGCCTTTCCAACCTCTCGGGTCTAAACCCTCCTGGTTCGACGACACGAAGATTTGTTTATATCATTGTACACCAGGACATGACACTGAGATTTGCTGTGCCCTCAAGGCTGTCATTCGCCGTTATCTAGAGAAAGACACTCTTCTCTTTGAGGACACTTCCAACCACCCCCTAACTCCTCATAAACCTTCTACCTCTTCAAATCCATCCACATCTCATCAACCGGTTACAACCCCTTCATCATCTTCACCTCCCATCTTTGAAATCAATGCCATTCACATCACCACTAGGTCACAGAAGGACAAGGCGAAAGAAAAAGCCGCCATTCCTTGGACCTACCCTTTTGTCAATCCACCTCAACCACCTAAGCCTAAGATTTCTATCCTTGGCGCGCCTCAACCCTCCTCTTCTTCTTCTTCTTCTGGACCAATCCACGACTCCATGTTGAAACAGCTTCACCAGATGCCTGTGAAGATGTCCCTCTACGATCTCATCCAAACCTCGCCCCAACATCGTCAGGCCCTCATCCAAGCCCTACAAGCAGCGAAGGTCCAACCCAAGGATCCCCAGCCACTTGCTGCCCTTGTCCACTCCTTAGCCCCTATCGCCTCCATTACATTTAGCGATTCTGAGATTCCCACATCCAACACGGAAGATCAGGACGCCGCCCTCTTCATCACTGCCTATATCGATCAGACACGCATTAAACGCGTTATGATTGACGGAGGTGCTAGCATCAACATCATCTCCACCCATGCCTTTGATCAGTTGGCTCTTCCTAAGAATTGCGTCTCCAAAACTGACGCGATCTTGCGCTCTTTCAATGACACTACTGCCATGACCATTGGCACAGTCATCCTTCATATTTGCGTTGGTCCACGCACAGTCCCGAAGCTCTTTTACATCATCGAAGGAGAGTTCCAATACAACATCTTGCTGGGCCGACCCTGGATCCGCGCCATGTCCTGTGTCCCCTCCACCCTGCACCATTGTGTGAAGTTTGAGCATGACAGACAAGTCCACACCATTCCTGCTGACCCTTCGCCCTTTAAAACATGCAACACCACCTACCATCCAAATGATGTCCTCATTCCTATCAAGCCGTTAACCTCGGCACTGCCTCCATCTGTGGAAGCTTTGACCAGTTCGCAATAGGCGGTCGCCCTTACACCTCCCCTTCAAGCGACAACCACAGACCCCATGGAAGACGTCTTCCAAAGACTTTCATTGGGAGAATATCGCTTGTTGGCTTTAGACATGTTCCAAACTCCACAAGAGTATGGACGCCTTCATCATAGCCTCAGCTACGACCATCGAATAGGGATGATCATACCTTATGGTCCCCCCCACCTTCGCACCAACCTCATCTATGGGGGGCTTAATCAAGCTCTTCTTGACGGTAATCCTCTTTCTTCACCTCAACCTTTCACATCAGATTTCTCATTTTTTGGCAACCCCGCCTTTGCACACACTTACCTTTATAGGTGTGCATGGAAGGGTTTTGGTTTTGGATGCTATGAGCAGGGCTCCCATCAGCCTATCCAACCGCTCAATGATGACGACGCCAAGAAACGGTATGGTCTGGGATATCACGACCCCACTCAAGACCCTTTAGACCTTTGTCCTGAACCAATCCTTGACCAATTTCCTCCACACTCGCCTGTTTCGCCACCTTCACCTATGGAGTCAGTGGTTTCCATTCCTCCTAGTTTTTTTTCCATAAACACCATCCGCCTGGACCCCTTGACTTATCAGCTCAATGGGGTGTCCAAATCTCTCCCTCTCATTCTTCCTAGCATGATCGAAGATGAGTCAGCAACCATTCACACTGTTCATTGCGTTGACGATGACGCCATTCTTTCTTACATGGGCACTGACGATTCTTTCATCCAGCGCTCCCTCCCTTCTGAGACCTAGGTTATGTTAAATGAATCAACCATTGACATCAACCTTCCTTCTTCTGATGTTCCTCATGTCTTAAAGATTGGCCAATCTTTAGACGCTCAGGAGCAGCTTGACTATACCCATTTCCTCTCTGACCATAGCAAGGCCTTTGCCTGGACTTACAGTGATATGCCTGGCATCGACCCCACCATCGTTACCCATAACATTGTCACCAAACTAGAGGCTAAGCCTGTCAGGCAAAAGCTTCGAAAGATGCATCCCCGTGTTGCCCTCCTTGTTAAAGAGGAACTTTAGCGCCTCCTTTCTGTCTCCTTCATCCAGCCCATCGACTATCCACAATGGGTCTCTAACATCGTCCCAGTCACCAAGGCAACTGGGGGAATTCAGATCTGCATAGACTATCATGACCTCAACCTAGCCTGTCTCAAAGATGACTTTCCTCTTCCTAACATCGACCAGCTTGTTGATCTTACGGCCGGCCATGAGATGCTATCTCTTATGGACGGGTTTTCAGGATACAATCAAATCCTGATCGCTCCGGAAGATCAGCACAAGACTACTTTCATCACCCCATGGGGGACTTTCTGCTATCGAGTCATGCCTTTCGGCTTAAAAAATGCAGGCGCCACTTATCAGCGTGCCATGACCTACATTTTCCACGATCTCCTCCACAAAATCATGGAGGACTATGTGGATGACCTGCTTGGCAAGTCCAAGCTTCGCCACGACCATCTGACCATTCTCAGAATCATCTTTTCTCGTCTTCTTCAGTACCATGTTCGTCTTAACCCCAAGAAATGTGTTTTTGGGGTCCTCTCTGGCAAGCTTCTCGGCTTCATCATTTCCTTCCGTGGCATCGAGATAGATCCTGCCAAGATCCATGCTATCCTCGAAATGCCTCCCCCGACTAATCTCAAGCAGCTTCGCAATTTGCAAGGCAAGCTCTAGTCCATTCGCCGTTTCATCTCGCAGCTTTCAGACCGCTGTCAACCTTTTCATCATCTCCTTAAAAAAGACATCATTTTTACATGGGATAAGAACTGTCAAGAGGCTTTTGAAGCCTTAAAATGCTATCTGGTCTCTCCACCAGTCCTCATTCCACCTAAAGATGACCAACCCTTCTACCTTTATATCTCAGCCACTCACCATTCATTAGGTGCCATGATCACGCACCGAGACGAACATCACCGTGAGCAAGCCATTTATTACATCAGCCGAACACTGGTCGACTATGAAACTCGGTATACCCATATCGAGAAACTCTGTTTGGCATTAGTCTTTGCTGCTACTAAGCTTCGCCACTATCTTCTTAGTCACAAAACCTTTGTCATCACCCACACCGACCCTCTCAAGTATATGCACTCTAAGCCATATCAGAATCAACGTATGGCTCGGTGGCTCATGATGCTTGCTGAGTTCGATCTCGAATTCATCCAGCAGAAATCTATCAAGGGGCAAACCATCGCTGATCAACTAGCAGATGCCCCTCTTCCTGACAATCAACCTTCGCAGTGTGAGTTCCCTGATGAATCTATCACTGCGCTTTCCTCCGATGACACCACCTATCAAATGACTATGTTCTTTGACGGTTCCAAATGTCAACTAGGTGGGGGTGCTGGGGTTATTCTCATTCCACTCGAAGGGGAGCCCATGCCTCTGTCTTTTAAACTCGACTTTGATTGTACCAATAATATGGCCGAATACGAGGCCTTAATTTTGGGACTCCAGACCGCCCTCTCTCTCAGCATCAAGTCCATCAACATCTTTGGCGACTCGCAGCTCGTCGTTAATCAGGTCAATGGTTCATACCTCTGTAAAAATAAAATTTTGCAAAGGTACAAAAACCGTGCTGACTTTCTCCTTGCATCTTTCGACCATTTCCTCCTGCAGACTGTTCCTCGATCCACGAATAAGTTTGCTGACACCATGGCTTCTCTTGCTTCACATATCCCATCTTCCTCATCTGCATCCAGACTTTTTGTCACGGTGCATCGTATGCCGTTGCCTTCATATATCTCTCCTCACATTCATCATGTCAACACTATAGACCCTAGCCCACAAGATGCTTGGTATAAGCAACTTGTAGACTTCTTATCTTTCTCTGTCATTCCTCCCAACCTCTCTAGTAATGCACGATGAGCTTTTATCAAGCGTACAGCTCGCTATACCATGCTAGGGGGTCTTCTCTATAAGCGAGGCTTCGACGGCCTCCTTCTTCGCTGTCTCACCTCCACTGAAGCATCTCAAGCCATTCAACAAGTCCACGACGGGATTTGTGGCGGACATTTCAGTGGGAATTCGGTTGCCAAGCGCATCCTTCGGCTGGACTATTATTGGCCTACCCTTCATCAAGACTGTAGTGACTATGTTCAGCATTGCATCAAGTGTCAGCAGCACTCTAACTTGCTTCATCTTCCCAGTCACGCCTTACAAATTGCTCAGGATTTCTGGCCTTTTTCTCAATGGGGTTTAGATCTCATCGGTGAGATTAATCCTCATTCGTCTCTTCGTCATCAATCCATCATCACAGCCATTGAATATTTCACCAAGTGGGTGGAAGCCATTCCTCTCGTCTCCACAAAAGCCGACAAGATCGTCGACTTCATTAACACCCACATCATCTATCGTTTCGGTGTCCCTCATAAAATCATCACCGATAATGGCAAGTCCTTTAAAAACAAAACTGTCTAAAAGCTATGCGACTCCTTCGACATCAAACTCAGTTTCTCTTCGCCTTACTACCCACAAGCAAATGGGCAGGCTGAGGCTTCCAACAAAATTCTCACCAAAATTCTCATGAAAGTGGTCAGTGACACAGGCAGGGATTGGCACATTCACATTCCCTTCGCTTTGTGGGCCTACCGCACTAGCATCCGAACCTCTACGGGTGCTACCCCCTTTTTCTCTCGTGTACGAAACAAAGGCTGTCTTACCTCTCGAAGTACAGATCCCGTCTCTCTGCATTTCTCTACATGATATCCTTTCCAATGATGACTTTTGTCAAGATCACTTAGCTCAACTTGAGTTACTTGACGAACGCCGTCTTGCTGCCCTTAATCATCTCCATGTCTATCAACGTCGCATCAAACGCACCTATGACAAAAATCTGTAAGAACGAGATTTCAACATCGGAGACCTCGTCCTCAAAGAGAATCAACACGTGACCAATATGGAGCGAAGTAAACGAGGCAAGTTTGCTCCTAATTGGCTCGAACCTTTTATTATCACGCACAAGTATGGATCAGGGACTTATCGTCTGTCTTCTCTTGATGGATGCCCAGAACCTGAGCCTCTTAATGCATTGCATCTACGACTGTTCTACTGCTAGTCGAGTACTCGTCCACTTGACACTTAACTTGAGCTCGTCCCTTGAGCAATCCTCGTCCTTTTAATCCTACTTCCTTTCAACCCTATTCCTCTTAACAATTCCTATAACCCCTTTTATGCTGTATGGATGCTTTGTCCCCATAAAAGGGAGCCCTTGACCTTCTATAATCTTGTCCATGACTCACATTTCTATCAAAACAAATCAAGATGTCACAATATCCATGGTCACTATATCAATATCAAAATCAAAAAAAGCAGACTGCTCCCTCGAAGGATAGCTGTACTATCATTGCTATAATTAATAGACTGCTCCCTCGAAGGACAGCTATTCAAAAGCCCTTTTATTAAACAAAAATCTAGACCACTCCCTTGATAGATGGCTATGACTCAATCTGGCAATAAACAGCACTATTTTAGAAGCTTCCCGCATTGATCAGCTTCACAACCTGACCACCAAGCAAATGACATCTCTATGCAGGCTTCCCGCATTGATCAGTCTGCGCTAAAAAAAAAAAATGGGTCATGGACTTGACTTATAGTTGTCTCAGGGTCTCCTATAAAAAGGGGCAAAGTTATCTCTGCTCTTAAAATGGGTTACCCTTCTTCCTCCTCCTATCACCTGCTCAAGGGACTTCGAGCTCACTTTAATGTCGAAGTGATTCGATTACCGCTCTAACATAACCACGGTCAATGACGTCACGCATGAATGGGGCTCTTGGTTCTCATAACCCCTATCTATGCTATCTTTTTGGTCCTTGTCAATGAAAGAGCAATATGCTTTTCACTTCTTCTACACTTTGGTCACATTCACCTTCATCACTTGTCAATCGACTCAACTCAACTCTCTTTTTAGACCACTGACTTAGCCTATTCACCCTAGTTTCTATGAACACCAATACACATGGAAACTATCGACCCACCACAATTTATGTTCAGCATAAACCAATACTTGTTGAAGCATAAATAAACCTCAATTCATTTTTAGCATACATCCATCACGAATATGGAATATTGCTAGGGATGAAAAACCCCTCAACCAATGTTGCAGAATACACCATTTGGAAAAGGCTGCAACATCTTTTTTTTTTTCTTTCTCATCATTTCATCATAACCACGACCAATCTATCAACCATTTTAACCACCTGTCCACCACTCGGACCCTTTGTCTGAACTACATTGGTCTGAGGCCCTATCACCAGGGCTATGTAGGTAGCACTCAGTTGACATGGGGTCTTCTGAGGTTAGCTAGACCATTCTCGTTTGTTCGTCTCTCTGATGGACAAACCTTCTTTCCTTCTTTTAACCATAACCTTGTCCTTGACCACGACCCATTTTATCCCTTTGACCCTCCCTCCCTTCTAGGGAGAACTACATTGGCCTGAGGCCCTATCACCAGGGCTATGTAGGCAGCACTCAGTTGACATGGGGTCTTCTGGGGTTAGCTCGGCCACATCCTTTCGTCCATTCCTCCCCTCGACCACCAACCATTGGAGATCATGCCTATCTCCTCTGACCTCGACTACTTCCAAGACACTGTTGCCTTGGTTGTTTTTGCATGTATGCTACCTCATGACTGGTTAGCAGAATTGTGCGCAGACCTTTTTGGACCCTCACAAGTATAGGATCACAAACTGGTTGATCCGCCCTACTTGTGACTTTTTCGTGTTTTTGGGAGCACTTCCTGAGCCCGGGATACCTGGAACACGATGACCATTTGGAGCTTCAGCTTAGATTGAGTGACCCGATCAGCAGACGACTAAATGCTGGGGCCCGGTTATTTCAATTTTGGCACTCCTCGACCCTTGACCTGTGACACTTTTGACCTGACCATCTCGTGCAATGGTATGCGCGCAATCACAACTTTTACAGCGTTCACCCTCACCCCTTTTTCATCCACTCTTTGTCAAATCAGCACCCGATTCTCGGTTCCCTTCCCTCGACTCCTGCTTTGAGGGGGAATACCTCATCCATAATCGGGGCAACCTATCCACTTCCTATTTTTGTCTTGCAGTTCATTCGAACAACCAACAAGACGAAATCAACCTTATCCCTCACCTGGGGCAATCACTCCTGTTTTTGTCTTGCAGTTCGTCAGAACAACCAACAAGACAAAAAGGGGCAAATGTAGACATCGAAATCGTGTTGACTCCCCTGGTCATTCCCCGTCTTATTCTTCTTCGCTTATTTAACCCTTGTTGATCACTTGTTCCACCAACCTTGACCCTGGCAGCATGTAACAATGAGCAGAGAACTAAAAGCTAGACTCTGTCCTCATTGTGCATCTACCGATGACGGTCTTTACCCAGCCGATGTCGCCGACGTCAGTCACTTATCGGTCGACGTCGGCAATCCTGCCGACGTCGGTCACCATCCCGTTATCCATTATCAGTTACCATTCGGTTCTCGATCGGTTTCCCGAAACGGTTATCGAACTGTCTCTCAAAACCGTCCCCGGGCCTTCATCAGAATCAACCCGATCATTCAATCCTCTCTCCGATTTCTGAACTCCAGCGTCTGAACTCTAGCATCCATCAACTCCAGCATCCACCAACTCCAGCATTCATTTTTTTGGCACTGCACAGGCAACTTCCACTACGACTTTCATCACGGCTTCTGACAGGTAAGTATTTTCTGTGTTTATTTTCATTTTCTTCTTGATTATTCTTCGTGCACTATTTCTGTCATCCCAAAGCCTCAAACCCCCAGACTCGACCAAAAACCCAACCTTACTCTGTCTAAAACCTTGTCCCAACCCTGTCAAGACCTTCTGCAACTCGCCCAGACTCTATCCAGAACCTGCCCCGACCGACGCCGGTCACTGCCCCGACCGACGACGGTACTTCAACCGACGTCGGCACCTTCCCAGACCGATGCCGGCACCACAGAGACTGACGCCGGTGACTGTACAGAACAGTGCCGCTTATCAGGTACACATTTTAATTTTTTTGTCATTTATTTCTATCATTTCATCTTTTATTATCTACTTTCGTCCAATATTACGCTTTTTATCAGTGGGTTGATATCCTTCTAGGGAGTCTTCGTACTTTCGAGATCGGGCGTTCGCCTGATAACCCACCATATCTTTGACTAACATCTTTCCGTGTTTTAGTCTCTTTTCTTCGCAGGTGTCATTCCTCCACAGCCAAAGAGGAGAATCTTTCAACGTCTGATTTCGGTGCACTCGACTTTATCAGGTACTTCTAGCCTTGACCATTTTCTTTCAGTTTCTTATTTCTTCTTTGAATGTAGAAAGCAATTTTGCATAGAAACACCATGGTAATTTACATTTGTATTGATTTCTATCACCTTAATCTTGCTTATCCCAAAGACAACTTCCCATTACCTTCGATAGATGCCATTGTTGATTCCACTACTAGATATGAATTTTTTTTCCTCATGAATGTTTTTCAAGTTATAATCAAATTCATATCACCCCCAAATATCAACATAAGACTACGTTCACCACAAAATGGGGCACCTATTGCTACGTTAAAATGCCCTTCAACCTTAAAAACATTAGAGATACCTATAAATGGGCTATGACCCACATTTTTCATGATCTTATCCATAATATTATGGAAACATATTTGGATGACCTCATCATCAAATTTAAAAGCCACACAACTCATCTTTTTGATCTTGTTATCATCTTTGATTGCCTCATCAAATATAAAGTCAAACTAAACCCCTAAAAATGTGTCTTTGGCATCACATCTAGTAAATTATTAGGTTTATTAGTCTCTCTTCACATCATTGATGTAGATCTCACTAATATCAATAATATTTTCAAAATGCATATTCCTCATTCCATTCCAGATATTCACACTTACCTTGGAAAGTTTGGGGCAGTAAGATGATTTATCCTTGAAATGGATTATTGCATCTATTATTCTTAATTCCCTTTTCAAAAAATGTAATGATCTTGAATGGATGGATATTTTTCAAAAAGCATTTGATAATATGAAATAATTATTGCTTCATCCACCCACCCTTCATCCACCCTCTAATGACCACCCATTAAACTTGTACACTTCTTCCATGCATGTATCAGTTGGGGCAATGTTTTCCCAACAAGATGATACTAGAAGAGAGTATGTCATATATTATATAATTCAAGGTCTAATTGATTATAAAAAAAATTATACTAAAGTTGAATGTGATTACCTCACTAAATATTTTACAATTGAAAAGCTCTATCATTATATGCTATATCAAATAACTTACATTATAGTTCATTCTGATCCACTCCATCAGTTTTTATCTAAATCCTTTCTACCTAGAGATAGAATTGGCAAGTGGATGGCCCTTTTAATGGAATTTGATATCTATATTATTACATAAAAATATATTAAAGGACAAGTCATTGATGACTAAATCCTAGTAGCTCCCATACCTTGTTATCGATCAACTTTAAGATATTCTCCCTGACAACAATATCCTCTATATTGAAGGTCTTAATCAAGATAGATCTCTTAAATATTACTTCCATAATTTCACTGCTAATCTAGAATCTAGTAATCAAGAAGATTCTTATATCCTTCCTAATATTACTAAATCTAAAGTAGTCATTGAATAACTTCCCAAAATCAACATTGATTTATGCAAAGACACTTGGACCCTTCATTTTGACGGTGTTAAATGCCTTCAAGGAGTTTGGGAAGGTTGTATACTCACTATTCCTAATGAAAAAATTATTACTTTTGCATATATACTTACATTTTATGTCACTAATAACATGGTAGAATATGAATAATTAATCTTAGACATGAGAGTGACACTTAACTTAGACATTACATATCAGCATGCTTTGGTGATTCCCAACTCATCTACCAACAAGTTAATGTTAATTATCAATGAAAAAGTGAAAATATTATTTGTTATCATCAAATAGACATTACCCTTGCCAAATAATTCACTTATTTTACCATCAATCCCATACCTAGAGATCAAAACTCTATCACTAATTCACTTACTTCTTCAACATCTCTATTTCATCTACACTAAGTTCTTATTGATTATACCTTTGTTATTCAAACAAGAATGTCCCCATATTCCATTCAACCACAATTTTCACTTATATATCATATTTAGGTTATCACCATTCAAAAAATCCCATGGCACAAAGACATCATTCAATTCCTTAAGTATCTAACCTGTCCTTTGAACATAAATTCCCATGAAAAGACTCAAATTTTCAAACAAGCTTTCAAATATGTCTTTGGATATAACATCCTTTATTGTCACAAAACTAAAGGTACCCTAATCTATTATGTAAAGAAATAAGAGGTTATTCCTCTCCTTTAATAAGCATATTGGGGCATTTATTATGGTCACTATAATGGACATGCTCTAGCACGTAAATGCCTATGTATGGGATACATTTGGCCTACTCTTAAAAAGGATGCTATCAAGTTCACTAAAAAGTGTAGTCCTTGCCAACCTCATGGTGATATTATCCATTCACCCCCAACCAAGCTAAAAAACGTGGAGTCTCCTTAGCCATTCTCAATGTGGGGATTAGATCTCATAGACAAACTACGTAGATCATAAGATAGGCATGCCTTTATCATCACAACTATCGAGTATTTTACCAAATGGGTCAAAGCCATGCCTCTCATTAATGTCATAAAAACCACTATTTATAAAGTCTTACTCAATCAAATTATTTTTATTTTTGGAGTTACCCATACTATCATTTTCAATAATGGTAATAATTTAAAAAATAAGGATGTGAAATAGTTATGTGCTAAATTCAAAATCTCTCACAAATTTTCCACACCATACCATCCATAATTCAATGGTAAAATTGAGTCCACTAACAAAATCCTCAATACAATTATCCAAAAGAAAATCTATGCAATTTACATAGATTAACATCTTCATTTATATCCCACTCTTTGGGCCTATTGCACTAGCATACGCACTACCATTGGAGCAACACCATTCTCAGTAGGCTATGGTTCTGAATCTATCCTCCTATTTTAATAATTTTGGGAATATTGGTGTATTATTCATAATTTAGTTAAGGGTTTAGAGTAATAAAATTATCAAATAAATATGCAATAATTAGGCTATTGATTTGTATAATTTGACTATAACTTCAACCTTTCTAAAAATAGTAATAAATGTCAAGAAAATAAGACTTAGCTAGAAACTGACTAAGATGTGTGTTGTAGGGTCTAAAATTCACTATGTAGGATTGGGATACTATTACAAATAAAGATCTAGCCTTCATTTATTGATTAGTTAGGAGCACTAAAATAAGACACCATGGGGTCTGATGATCTAGTCCTCTTCTACCATTGTTGTCTAGAAGACCCGATCTTTTTGGGTTTTGTTTTTAATGTCTGTGTGAGCCTACCTATGAAATTTTGACTATTGGATGTTTGTGTAACTCTTTGTAGATCTGATTTAGTGTTAAAACCCTAGACTCTATTTTGCTTTAATAAACATTAGAAAAGAGTGGGGTTAGTATGTGTAAGATCCATTAAACATGTATCCACACCCCTTGTGTGGGCATGCTTCATACATACTAATACTCTAAAGAGGGATCAAGGTATTTGTAGTTCTCCTACTTGATGTGCTATATGCAATAGTTTGTATGAAGATGCAAATGCTAAAATTGGGTGTGCTTGAGGTAACTAGAGACTGGTGTAGGAATTTGAATAAGCTTGTAGTAGTATTGGTTGGTTGTATATAGAGAATGGGGAAGATTGATTTAGTAGTCTTGCTTTTATTCTTGCTTGCTTTGTAATAATAGCCAACCACTTTTTAAATGACCTTTGAATGGGATTTTATAGGGATCTATTGGTCATGATTTGAATGTTCTCATATTAGGCTGATAAGAAGGGGGATATGAACCAAAAGAAACTAATCATTAGAGGTAAAAATGCACTTGGGCATGAGCACTAGAAATGGATACTAGAGGGTTTGGTGCTATAATCCAAGTTAGGTGCTATAATCTTGAGGGTACGCAACCTAGGGAATGGATTTGTCATGGGAAAAATAGTCTAGTTAAGCTAAAATCAGGTCTAGAAGGCTACAAGTGACTAAGAATCAGTGAAAAGATGCCTATGAGGATCATGAGAGCAAGCAAGAGGAACTATGGGTTAAGTGTCATTAGCCACACTCAAGTTACCAATTTTTACATTTTATATGACTACATTTAGCCCCCTCCCCTTTATTCTAGTGATTCATCAAAGTGAAATACTAGGATAAAGAAAAAATAGAAAGCGTACCTAAACTTATCTACAAGGGTAAAGCTCATAACATTGTGTGATGTTGGGTGTGTGTATAGAGAGCATGATATGAAGTGTAAATTTGTTGTGATGCTGAGTAATTCTATATGCTATTGTACCAAGAGTAATATCACAAATGGAGCTAAGTACTCAATTCCTTGAGAGTGAATCAAGAATATAAAGGCTAGCCCTTTAGCTCCATCATCACCCACTGAGTAAATCTATGTGATTATGTGTGTGTTAATAATTTTTTGGACTATGTGTCTAATCCCTCTAGGTAGGTGGCTCAAGAATACAAAGTCTAGCTAGTGATTTGGCTCCATCGTTACCCCATGAAGTCAAGCTATGAACTAATATCAATATGAAATGTGTGTCATATGAGATGGCTCCTGAACCCCATGAATGCTCTATAATTTGATAATGTGGCATTGATACCTTAATGTATGATAGAAACTAGGAAACTCTTGACCACTTTGAAAGGTGAAGATTAGGCTTGTATGAAAGCCACTCTAAAACTAGTGTACTAGGCTTATATAAAATCCACTTTGAAATGTGGAAGTTAAGATTGTATGAAAGCCACTCGAAAATGATGCCAACCACCTATAGATAGAATAAGGCATGCAACTACTGAGAATGCCTAGATAATATACAAAACTTGGAAATAAAAGAAGAAAAATGTGTTGTGTATATTACCCCCAGTCACTAGTGTCTATAACATGGATTTTGATCTATAAGTTATACCAACTACCTTATTTAAAAATAGAAGTAAGATCCATCATTCTATGCATGAGGGCCCCTATATATTGATTCTTTAAGAAAAATTATACTAAAACTATTGTATCTAAACTGGTCTGAATGTGCAAAACTATAGTTAAACCTATTTTTTTGCCTATGTCTAGAAATTTTGATTTTTTTGTTGTTTAGATAGGAGCACCAAAAAGTGACACCCTATTATCCATCATTGTAGTCCAATCTTGGCACTGTTGTCTTAGGCTAATTGTGATGATTGTTCTTAAATTTTCACTATCTACCTAGTCTGTTCTACCTAGTTTGAAATATAATTATTTTTTTGGGTGTTCTAAAAACTACATTTTTGACTGTTAGGATCTCTAATCTTTATGACAAAACCCTTGTTTGTTACCCCCTTTTTTAAGGTTAGGAATGAAGACCCTAAAATGACTACCCTTAAAATAAAGATCCCTATAAGTGTGTTATACTATAAAGATACATGATATAACAATGATAATTTATAAGATATATCAAGATATAGCATGGTTTATAATGAGATATTGTTAGATTAATAGGGGTACGCCTAGATAGATATAAAAATTTAATAGCATGTGTAATGTACTGAAATGGAACTAAAAGTATGTTTAGTTCTTAGTTTTTAGTTTTTAAGGAGGGATGGAGCATGATGTCCATCATGGCATCCAAGAAAACAAGATAATGCATGATGTGGCAATTGAAAATCAATCAAGCAACAAACATACTAGGCAAAAAGTAAGAATCATATAAGAATGGCCAAGGGGTCAAGCAAACAAGGGATATGGTCACATGTCACTCAAACTAGAAATTAAGCATACAAGGCATGTTCAAATGCCACATATACACAAAATTGGAAACAAGCAAGGTTGACATGAAATCCATAATCACATAGAAAAGTATAGGCAAAGGACAATGGAAAATGTCCTAAGACACACACAAGAATAAAAGCAGAGGACATTGAAAAATGTCCTAAGGCACATACAAGAGACAAAATAGGAACTGAGAAATGTAATCACATTTAGCTATGTAAAGCAAGGAAGAAAAGTATGTAATATACTATAAATACAATTGCATCTAACTAATCAAAGCAAGAAGTGAAAGTATGCAAGACATGGCATACAAGAATAGGTAGATGCTAAGAAATACACAAGTGTTGTATACTAGTGAAATGTCGATAGAGTAATCTATGTAAACTAGTAAGCAATGTATATCAACATGATAATTAGAGTGTGTTGTGTAGGAATGACATAACCTAGATGTAGTCATGTAGAAGATGGCCCTAGTGGATATGTATATCGATGTGTATCTCGAATGTAGAAGTAAGATGCCCCCTCAATGGGTAGAGTAAAGCAATCAAGGATCTGGATGCCACTACACACACTTAAATAAGATCAAGTGAAGCATGGTAAGATAGATAAATTGCCAAACAATAACATAAAATAGAAAATGTAAGTCTAGCATGGTAGTAGAAATATAAAACATGGATGATGCATAAAATTGAAATATTTTTGGGTTTTTGAATTATTTGAATGTTTATGTATTTTGAAATGTTATATTATTTTTGGTATTTTTGATGTATTTGAATTTTTTTGATATTTTTGACATATTTGAATGTTTTTGTATTTTTGATATATTTGTTATGTACAATAAATCATGAGAAGACTATGTATAAGATAATTTGAGAAACTATGTACAAGTAATCAAAAATAAACTATGTACAAGTAATTTGAAATAAAGTTATATACAAGTAAGACTAAGAAAAAATGATACTAATTGATGAGTCCCGAAAGAGACTCCCTATCATGGTGTCCTATAGGAAACAAAGGAATCATGCATGATTTTGGAGTATGAGGGAATGGCTACGAATATGAATTTGAATATTTGAATTCATTATCGGTATCTTGGAAATCATAATAACCTTTATTGTTTCACTCATCATTATCATCTTGATTTTGAACTAATGGAATGCTAGTGTTGACTTTTATTGTATCTAAATCTTTTTCTTTGATAAATTATGTCTATGAATGATTTGCCTTAGGATTTTAAATAAATCCCAAAATTTTGTGACAAATATTATCAACTACTAGAATAGAAGTAGTGATGCCTTGAGCATGCTTTCCCAACCCTAGACCTTGATAATCAAACTAGTGTAGATATTTTTTACCAAACCCATATTGATTTGAAAGTTGAGCCTCATTTTGGAGTAGCTTTATAGTTTTTTCATGCTTTACATGTGATTTTGGTACTATCTCTTACTCTAAGTTATGCTTTGGTAACCATTTTTTTTACTATTTTTAAATTTGACCCTTTGTGAATGTGTTCTTGTGTCACTATGGATTGCTTGACTAATTTACCTTGTATAGGGTCCTCATTAGAAATTATCTATTGTATATGTTTTTTAATGCTAAACATGAATTTGTGTGATTCCCATACATTTTATGATATGCACAATAATATCTGGATCTTCTCACTAGATGTAGAGGAGGTAGTTTGACAACTTAGATTTAATCATTTCCCTTAGTACCTCACTTGAAATCTTATTTGATCTATGAATGCTTTTTGAATCATTGGTTGAAAAGTTAGTTTGTTATGATTTCTTATTTTTATATGTAATATTGCTTTTAACCAATTGAATAGGTGAAGGTGCATATACATGATTGGCACTAGGATGCCTTTGTATTATAATTTGATTTTATAATATTATGATTTTTTTGTGTAATAGATGATTCTGCATTTATAAATCTAAAACTAAGTTGCTCATATTAGTGATTTGATCCTTTAGAGTCTCACAAGTGTAAACCCTAGTTGTTTCCAATTGAACATGTAATCAAATATGTTGAATAGGTTTTGAAGAAGCTATAGGTTGCATGTATGCATTAGGAATAATTGTATAGGCTACCTCACCTTTTAGAGGGGTGATAGTTGGACCTGGTTAGAGGGAAATCAGCTATCACCCTCTTAGGGGAGAGGAGGAGAAGGAAATTCTTTCCCAATATGCAATAAATTGTCATGTGAAATTGGAATACTATGTGCATCTATGTTATCCTTGAATGGGGTGCATGCATTAGTTTCATTTGTAATATGAGATGTAAGAGTAAAGAGTTGTCATTTAGACATTATTTTTTCATTGTTTGAGATGAAAAAGTAGAGTTAAAAACATGAGATTAATCATTTGAACTATGCATTGGAAATTTGATTCTATTTTGTTTATATTATTTTAATTTGAACATAGAAGTAGCAAGAGATTTATATGCATCTAGGTACAAATCATGTATGTGGGATGAAATGCATGTAATTGGAGTTATATTTTGTATAGAAATATGTTTATAAAGATAATTCCACATGAGAGATAACAAGTTTGGGATAAAGAGCATGGAATTGTGCATTAATGCATAAAGAAATTTGACATGTGCTATGATATTTATAGTGTATTTAGCATGATAAACTTGAAAAAAAATTCCATATGAGAGATATAAAGCATGAATTAGTGCATGAATGCATAGGAAACTTTGACATGTGCTATGGTATTTTTAATGTTTTTATAATGATAAACTTGAAATTTTTGCCATATGAGAGATAGATAGTAAGAAATGAAACCTTGGATTAAATACAAGTAAACATTGCTTTGAAGGAGAGGGATCATATTATATGTAACAATAATTTTATTAATATCATCCCATATTTTTAAAAATAAGCATGAAATGCAAAGAATGAATATGTATACTAACATATGCCAAACTTCATCATTCATTTACATGATAGGACCGAGTATGGTCTCCTTATTATTTGCAAGAAATATGTGTAAACAAGTGAAATCCATTTTTGTTAGTATGTGAAATATGATTTTAGATGTAAGGTGATACCTCAAGCAAACAAAGAGACCTAGTATGTGAAACTAGGGTTTTAAAAAAATAATATTTTAAAAATTACTAAGGAATTTTAAAATTTAATGTGAATTTTTTATTTAAATATGTAGGTAAAAAATCAAAAAAAATATTAAAATTTTTGTGGTTTAAAAGGAGATAGTATATGCAACTAGGGTTTGGAAGAATTTTTTTTTTAAAAATTACTATGGAATTTTAAAAATGAAATTGAATTTTTATTTAAATAGGAAAGTAATATATATATATATATATATATATATATATATATATATATATATATATATATATATATATATATATATATAAGAAAGGGATTTACCCTAGGGTTTTATGCACAAACGAAGTAATTTAGGTTCACCAAATATTTTAACAATTTCAAAAAAAATTGATGTATTATTCCTAATTTAGTTAAGGGTATGGAGTAATAAAATTAGTAAATAACTATGAAATAATTAGGATATTTATTTGTATAATTTAATTTTAATTTCAACCTTTCTAAAAATATTAATAAATGTGAAAAAAATAAGACTTAACTAGAAACTAACTGAGATGGATGTTGCAGGGTCTAAAATTCACTATGTAGGACTGGGACACTATCGCAAATTAGGATCTAGCCTTTGTTTATTAATTGGATAGGAGCACTAAAATAGGATATCATGGGGTTTGACACTATATTCCTCTTCTACTACTATTTTCTAGGATACCTAAGCTTTTTTGGTTTTATTCATTATGTTTGTGTGAGCTTGCCTATGAAATTTTAATTGTTGGATGTTTGTAGAACTCTCTATAGAACTGACTTAGTCTTCAAACCCTAAACTCCATTATGATTTGACAAACTTTGGAAAAGAGGGAGGTTAGTGTGTGTAATATGCACTGAATGTATATCCACACCCCTTGTGTGGGCATGCTACCTACATACTAATACTCTAAAGAGAGAACAAAACCATATGTAGTTCTCTCACTTGATGTGTTTTGTGTAATTGTTTGTATGAAGATGTAAATGTTAAAACTAGGTGTGCTTGAGCTAGCTAAAGACTAGTGTAAAGATTTAAATAATTTTGTTTTAGTATTGGTTGGTTGTATGCAGAGAATAGGAAAGATTGCCTTAGTAGTCTTGCTTGCTTTGTAATAATTGTCAACCCCTTTCTAAATGACCTTTGAATGGGATTTTATAGGGATCTATTGGTCATGGGTTTAATGTGCTCGCATTAGGTAAATAATAAGGGGGATAAGAACTAGAAGAAATTAACCATTAGAGGTAAAAATGCACTTGGATGAGAGAACTAGACATGGACACTAGAGGGCCTGGTGTTATAGTCTAAGTTGGGCATTATAGTCTTGAAGATATGGGACCTATGAGGATGGATTTGTCATGGGAAAATTAATTTGGATAATTTTGAATGGGGTCTAGAAGGCTATGGATGACTAGGAATCAATGAAAGGATGCCTATGAGGGCCATGAGAGCAAGAAAGAGGGACCTATGGGTTGGGTGTCATTAGCCACACTCAAGTTAACAATTTTCACATTTTATATGACTACACCTCCTATTAGAATTTGAGCTTCCCTCTCTCTGCCTATCTCTCCATGGTATCATACCTGATGAGGATTTATGTGAAGGTCACCTTCATGCTCTTGATCTTATTAACAAACACCATCTACCTGTTATACAACATAATCACTAATACAAGGCTCATATCACCAAACAACATAAAAAAAAGGTTAATGTTTGCACTTTTACTGTTGGTTATCTTGTCCTTAAATTAGATTACACTCATGATAAATAAGGTAAATATGCCCAAAAATGGTGGGGGCCTTATTTAGTAAAAGACATACTTGGTCCAATAACCTATCACCTTCAAACTAATGAAGGACATATTTTCAAGGAGCCCACCAATGCATAATTTTTAAATAAGTATTTTACATACCTCTTTTCCTCCTTATCATGATTTCTATGTATAATCCTACTAAACCTTTTTGTAGGATATCTACATAGGTCTCACCCTATGTAGCAATTCCTCTTTCCATAAACCTTCACTCCTTATTTTGATCATTTGGTTTCTTTTTTTCTCATGGGTTGCAATATAAAACTATGGATAAGACCTAATATTCCACATGGATTTATTTTCGCTTATTATTTCATTATTTTCCAATGAATTTTGCACCCCTTGGGTTTTTATTTTGTGAGTTGCAGTGTAAGACCATGGGTAGGACCAAGCCTTCCTCACAAATACCATATTTCTCATTTTTTTCTCATGCTTTATTTACCCTCTTGGGTTTCTCTTTTATGATTTGTAGTGTAAGACCATGCATAGGACCACACCCTCCTCATATAATAACCACCTTTAATTAATTCAATGTTTCTTTTCTAAAATGTCAAGCAATGGTTACAATTTTATGATCCCTTGTTCTCAACTTTAGCTTTTACTTATTTTTTAGATAAAACATACACAACAAACTATGTTAACATATTTCCCTATACTTTTAGCATTCTTATGATAAGGAATCACATTCTCTTGTCATTCTATCCTCTTTTGACCTTTGTCACATTTTTTGCAATTTAAATTAATTTAAATTATTTCATGTCTCATTCCACTTGATTTTCTTCCCTTTCATTCCACTTTGGATAAAGTGAGATCAAAGTGAAGATAACACTTTTATTTCACCTAAATTAACAAGAATCTTAGATACCATGTTCTATAAGCTCTATTTTTTAGAAACCAAGTCCAAATTTTTCAAATGATAGTCATATTTATTACCCATGTTTGGTTTTTCAAATCTATATGGAGGAGGAATAGAAAAATCCATCAAAAGTTAGAATCCAAATCATTTGAAACAAAATGAAATGATACAAAAGGAAACATATATAGTCAAAAGTTGAAATCACACCAAAAGACATGATTAATAACACATATCCTATCTTCAATTGAATCTCAATCTCCATAGTTGGCCTTATGATAGATCTAAGGTCTATTAGGATACATTAGGCCAGTAGATTGGAATATGATAATTCAAAATAATCTATGGTGATACTTAATTTTTCATGTCAGTACCCAATATTCATAGTAGATTGATGGCTCTTTAAGGGGTCCTAAGGAATAGGGAATACATTATGGGAAGGTAGGTCATAGCCTTCATGGTATGATATTCATACCTCATTTGTTGACCCAAAATTTTTGTGGCTAGGAGAATTTCTTCAGAGTCCTTAATGTTGAAAGTCTTCTTGTTTTGACAAATCTCATTTAAGTGTCTTGAATTTGACAAAATAGTTTCTCTACCTTGCTTTTTCCTTCATTTTCCCCTCCACCCATTTCATTTTCCCTCCTTGATAGGAAAGTGTGATTCTAAATCTATTTTACCACTTCTATATTACATCTTCTTCACATCTTAAAAACATACTAGCACTACTTTGTTTTAGCTTTATCTATCCTTAGAATAAAACAACATGTTTGAGTAACTATGGATTACTTTATTTACATCATTTCTTTACATTTATAAAATTACCTTGGTTTCTTTTACCATTTTCCATTATTATAGCCCCATTTTTTTCAAACAACTTCATATGTTTTTATTTATATGTACTTTTTCCATTATTGAGTGAGGATGGATTGTTACTTCTCACTCACCAATGTTGTTTTCCATTTTATGCATTTTTTCCATTGATGATTGAGTAAGGATTTTTATTGCTTTCACATTTATTTTTTATTACCATTTTTGATTTGTATCCTTGGCTTGACTTGTTTTGTTTTCTTTTCTCACTTAAGGTTTTCTTGTCTAAGTTTTTTGATCATTTAGTAGCCTTGGATTTTTAGTTATTAGATTTAATCCAAAAAAATTACTTGGTCATCTGGTCCTAACTTAGCATTTGTCACCCCAAATTTCCAAATTTCTAAGTATGTCTCATCTATAGTGCATCAGTTATCTTGTCTTGCATGTGTTTATTTATTTTTACTCTTTAGTTTCATATCCTTGGGTTTATCCAAAGTAATCTTTGCACAATCCATGATCAAAACTACAAACATAACAAACAATCATCCAATGATAAAGGTAAGTCAAGGTATGCATACATTACTTTTATTTTCAATTATTTCCCTTTTTAGTCATTTTTGCTTTTAAATATTGCAATTTATTTAGCTTCAACATTATGTGTTACTATATTTTTTTCTCAAAGCACCATCCATGTTGAAATTAAGTGGCACATGATGAGATTTGAATGGGGCATATGTGTAAATATAATAATATATAATATTTTTAAATTTTATCAATTATTGATGTTTTTTCTATTTCAAGAACCCATCGAGCCTCAATCTCTCTAAATGCATACCTTAAAGGGTGCACCAAGAAAAGGGTAGGCAGACCATTAGTGCTTTGTAGGATTGTTATCCCCTATACCACCACTTTCTATCTACACAAACATATCCTAATATAGTTACATAATCCTTACCTCATATCTTTCACAATCCTCAAAGCTTCTATCACCTTCATTAGCCCCTTCCTAATACTAAAACCCTTTCAAACTATTTACATTATACTATCACCCCCATCGAACCTGTATTCAAATTGGTAAAACCCTTAAGGGTTTAGGTTAGCCCTTAGCCAACCTAGACCAAGTCCTAATTTATTTTTATCAATAGTGATATAGAGTTGATTGGGCTGACCCTACTGGCTAAAATTTTAGAAAGGTTTAGGGTTAGATTCATCTATATATACACATTAATTTTATCATTTAAGAGAGAGAACAAAGTTAATTATTCATTTGTGCTTATTTATAATTTGCTCTTTCACCATTCTACTTGAGGAGCTCTAGCTTAAGGTTTATACTTATATAGTAATATTTTATTGTATAAAAGTCTTGGATGCTTTGGCATTTCTTAGTGATCATCACAAACTAAAACAACCTCTTTCAAAGTACCTTTAGCAAAGGGAAATATTGAATCTCGATAGGTTCATCTTCAAGGTTAGTATCTCTAATTTTACTCTTTTATTTTAGTAGATAGAAGTAGTATAAGTAATGGATTTTAAAATATTTCTCTTTTCATGCATTAGGGTCTTACTTATACATATATTAATTAGGATTCTCTTATGCATGTTTACTTTTTTATGTTTGTTACCTTGACTTTGTGCCACAAGATTTGGTGAGCACTAGATTATATTTTACTTTACTTGTGATTTACTATGTGAATATGAAAACATAGGACCTAGTTAGGGTTATTACATGGTGTTGTTTGACTAGAGGCTTTAGAACCCTCTATATTGGTGTTATTATGGTAAAATATTCTTTCATTAGGTTTAGTGGATCCATCTTGGTCATGAACTTAAATATCTAATATATCAACAATCATAAGTGTAAGTAGGATTTATCTTTTCTGAGTTAGGATTGAATAATAGGTCAGTTATATTTCCATTTTCATACAAGGCCCACCGACTACCTAAAAAAAAATTCTTATGGCACTATTATTTTATTATTAGTGTTTATTGAAATTAGTGTACCAAAGTACATAAGTGGTGAGTGGAAGTGGGCTTACCCTCCAGAGAATAAATCTCCTACATAAAGGTTTAAAATGTTCACATGCCCTGTTAATATATTCCCTTTTCACAAAGCTAAGATGAAGGAATGGTATGATGGAATGAATGAATCCTTTTGAAATGAGTGGCACATTCCCAAAGACTCACCTACTCAACTAGGAAACCAAGCCTAATTTATAGTAAAGTAACATTTTTTTATAGCGCGTATCCAAATGAACCCCTTAGGTGACTTGTTTAAATGACTCAAGTTTTTGTACGATTTTACTGTAAGGTATTTTATGAACAACATCAATAAGATATATGACGTATTCCCCATCAATAATGATGCTAAAAATTTGATGTTGAGACTCATACTCTTCATCAAATGTATGTTTATCTATGGAAGAAGGCATATAGAGATAAATTGGAGTCAGATAATACCAACATCAAGGTTTAGCAAATTTTAGTCAAGAATTATATTCATTCATTATTTTATATGTTAAATCCACATAATAATACATCAAGGAGTGATGAGGATAAGACATAAACTATTCCATCCCCACCAAATATTGGAAATCACTAAAAGTAGAAGAGGCCATGTAATAATGCTAATACTAGTCCTTAACTTGAATAATATATGTGATAAAGTACTTCCCCTTTACCAACAAAGGATAACATGCCTAAAGGTTGACCAAAAAACATTGATCCTATGATGTCTACATATATTATTATAGAATAAAATACTTCAGAACCTAAAGATGGTGACCTTGAATAAAAAGAAGCAAGTTTAGAAGTGACACCAAAAAGGGGACCTTTACTTGAAGAACAAGAGGAATAAGAAGTCACCCTAAAACTAGAGAATATGGCCTCACGAGCATAACATGAAGATGTTGTCCTTGATGAAACACAAGTGAATATTTAGAGCCCCACTGGTGAAGAGGAGTATGGTTTAAACATATATTTGGGCATGAATGGTCTTGATATCAATCCAAGTCACCAAGAAGAGGACTCAAATGTTGAAATACTTGAGCAAGATCCTTCTAAATAGAAAAAACCATTTTATGAATCTACACAGTAAAGGCTAGTGATTACCAATTCAACCATGACCCTTCCTACTCAGTATCAGTAGGGTGTTATAGACAAAAACTTATTTATGTGTAAGTATTTATTTAAGGAGGACTCAATTACACAAATTTGAAAAGAATTATCATTTTATATTAATATATATAATGAAGATATCCATTTTGAACTACCCTAAGAAAGCATTATTTTTACACTAGGAGAGGTGGAACTTCCTAACACACTTTGGGTGGATCCCCAGATGTGCATAAAATCATAGAAAAGCACAACATTATTGAACTTTTCTCATCAGGTGGCAAGGGAGAATGTATTGCAAGAATTTGATGTAAAGCATATCTAAAAGAAACATCAAGAGGTAGTTATTCTTTATCACAAAGAGTGCACAATAAGTATAAAACTTGAAGAAGAGTTAGGAGAGCTCAAGTACCAACAGGAAATATCAACAGTATCTAGAGTAAATACCCTAACACTCTATAAGTCTATTTTAGACTAGGATCTAACCCTTGTAGATGGAGTACCTCTTACTAGAGAGGAAATCGCTAAGTTAGGAACCTTAGTAGAGCTATTATTGAAGAATTATAAAGACTAACCTAGTCCCCAGCATGAGCAAACTTAGGTTATGGATCAATTTATTGAGGCCATCAAAATATGTAAGATCTTTCTAAATAGAGTTGGCAATACAGTTCCCATCTTTGATGGGGTTTTTACTAAACTAGAATGGACCCAAAAAAAATTAAATATAACTTTAAGTAGAAGATCTTCAACACCAATAGTTGATCGATAATTCATTAATAAAAAAATGAGTGCACTAATGCATTTTAATGTGTGAATACCCTAGAGAGAAAAATAAGCGATCATCACTAGGATTTAATTGTCAGTTTTGTGACACTCCAAGATCATGTTTTGACAAAGGTCACTTCACTAGAAGATATTCATAAGGATGCTTCTACATCACTTGAGTTTTTAATCATTCAAGTAGGTGATTGTCTAGAATAATATGAGGAGATGAATAATCTTAAAGAGGAAGTCAATGAAATAAATTTCAAGCTCTAAAATGCATTGAACCATTGAGAAGGACTGAAGAGGTAGATTAAATAGTCAAGACCCAATGTTTTTATAGAGGGATCTAAACAAGATGCATAGTCTAGGGAAGACCATTGACATAGTGTGGGGTAATGTTAGGCCCTCAATTTTGAATAAATTTTTGCTAAGTAATTTTTCAAGACAAGTGATGCAGGAGAGACATGGTGAAGAAAATTGTGGCATAGAAGACCATGTTGATAAAGAAGCAAGTCACATGGAGTAAAGAAGCATGATATATGGAGAACCTGAGAATGTATGACTCAAATATTAATAGAAGACTTGGGGAAAGCACAAAAAATTGGAAAAAATTATGGAGTGATTCACATGAAAGTTGGAAAAGAATAAGTAAAGTATAAATCCAACACTAGCCTACAAAAATATAGGCATTCGATGATGAGGATATAACATAGAGAGAGAACATAGTGTAAATTAGTCTTGGGTCTATAGGAATTCGTTGTAAATGCCTTACCATGACTCAATTTTTTTAATGATTCTTGGTGAGTCATCTTGTTTGTATTTACTTTATAACTAAATAGTTGGGGTAGACCATGTATAAACACCCATTTTTTCTAATTAGTGTTATTGTTGATGATTTGTTTATCATTATAATTATGGAATCATTGTAATCTTGACATAACTTATGTTTGTAATGAAATGAATCTTGTGTTGATGAAATACATGTGTATATTTGTTTATGGTTATAATGGAGTTAACATTATTTGTTATTAGTTTATGCCAACTTATTTTCTTTTATTAGTTAAGTGGTGAATGAATAGTTTAGAGTTAGATATGAAACTATGGATGAGTTTATGACTAAGTGTTTATTAGAAAACCCTAGTTTAGGAAAGTATATGAATACACCTTCGTGAGATAAAACCAACATGAATTAGTCTTAAGTGACGTGCTTCATAGGTGAGTATAGGAAAACATTTTCTTATGTGATATATTGGTGGGATAGCATGTTGGAACTCTTGTTTTCTTAGGCACACAACTAGGGAGAATATATTCTAGATTAAAGAGAAAGGGCCCAATAGTACTCTTGTAGTAGTTGTAGTCCTTATAAAATCTCATTTTGCATCTAGTAGTCACCTAAAGTCATAAATTTTGGTGTATACTCTATCCCAATATTCCATACCAATTTATTTAATGGATACTAGAACATTTTATTAGAATCCCTTGGAATTAAATCTTATAATGTTTTGTCCTTCTTTCTCTTGAATATTTAGATTTTGGAGCTAGATACATTTAGTGTAGTCTATGATTATATATCTAGGCTCATCCACTTCTTTCTCTAATTTAGAAAATCCCTTCAAATCCAAGTCTTCATCACTATCATTGGATTCATTCTATCCCTCCCTATTAATTATTTAATTCCAAGGTTTTATCAAAAATTATTTTCATTATTTACTCTCATTTTTTCTAGATTTATGTTCAATTCCTTAATCACTATATCCTTTGAATAGTAGTCTTATGTGTTTCAGATAAATTTAGCTTATATTCTTTAGAAAGAAGAGAAAATAAACTCAAGAAAGGTATGGTCAAAAAACTTGATATGTTTTGCTTTTAGTAATTTAGACAGTTGTTGATACTCCTCTTTGGCTCAAGAGGAATGACCTACAGATAAGTAAGCACTTCAAGAAATGGTTTGACTAGTTAGATAGTAGGATGGATTGCCTAGCAAGATAGATCCAATAAGCATGAGATTTCTTGGAAGATATCAATCCACACTTTTAAACAATCAAGTTCCAAAAGATAAAGTATTCACATATATCATAGAAGATACTAAAATGAAATACAAGAAGTGTTTGATAAATGAATGGTGAATTTGACTAATTACAACAATAAACAAATTGATATTAATGCCAAATAAATTAGGTATGATCTAAAAAATAGGGTAGGGTTCTATGGTTAGGTAGAGAGTTTGAATGTAAAATTTGGTTAAGGTCTAGTGAGTGAAAACAACTTGCTGCTTATTTTTTTGATAGTGACCGTTAGTGGTTGGGGTGACCGTCAGTGGTTAGGGTGACCATTAACAATTGGTGTAGATCATCAAAAATTAGGGTGACCATTGACAACTACTATGGTTTTTGATCTAATTCAAAAAAGTGGTTGGTAAGGTCACATAATGGAGTTTGGACAGATGGGTTGATTATGAAATAGAAACAAAGTAACTAATTTGCTAGAAATAGATACTTAGATTGTTGGTTGTTGATCTAAAGAGTGGTTGACATATCTGTTGGTGAATCTCAGAGAAATTTTACTAGAATAATGATGTTTGGATATTAGATAATGAGTGATAGCACTTCAGATCTCTATCACACTATTTGGGTCACTAGAAGAACATCTATAAAAGGGAAGTGCTTATACAAGAGGCTCTAATTCTAGATGTAGATGGTTGATTTATTCTCGATCTAGATTCCTTTCACCTTTTCTTCCTCTCCTTTTATATAAGGATGTAGAGGTGCAATAATATGTTAATAAGAGGTTCAATAACTAGTTTAAATTTAGCTTTCACATGTATTGGCTTGCACATGAATTAGATGAGCTAAATATAAAAAAGTAAGCTAGAGTTGACTGGAGTTTGACTATTTAGGTGGTGGAAACCTAACCATCAGTGGTCAAGCCTAACCATTGATGGTTAGAGTGATTTTTGGTTGTCAAGGGTCAAAATATAAGTTTGGTGAAGGTGGGTTAGAGAGCTATTTATCTAATCAACTAACTTGACTTAGGTTTGAATTCAAAGGGTTGAGAAATGGTCCTTAGGGGGTCCCAAGGTGGTTTAGGGGTATTTTGACATCTAAAATAATTATGTGGAGTTTTATAGTGTCTATGTTTTACCCTTTTTTGTTATGTATTTTGTATCACTAAGTGGCAAAAAAAAAAAAGATTATGAGCTGAAGGTTTGGTTGCCCTGAGCATGGGAGAAGGTGTTTCCCCTAAAACTGAGAATCAATGAGGTGAAATAGAATTGGGTGTGGGTTTGATAAGTGGTTAAGTTGGTGATTATTTGGTGGTTGATAGGTTGGGTACTAAAGTGCAAACACACACACAAAGTGTGACTAAGTGTGATAGTTGAGATCGCATAATGACTATATTGCCATGGTTGGTAAAAATAAGCTCAGTACTAGAAGGAAAAGTGATAAGTGGAACATGTGATCATATGTGATGGTTGGGATAAACTCATAAACTCAAGTTTCTTAGATAATGTTAATTTTCTCATCGGTATCCAAGATAGGAAGTTCTCCTATGAAGACATAAACTGGTCACATGTGTGCAAGGTAACACAAGTTCAAAATGTTCAACTTGGTAATTTAATTAGTGCAATCAAAAGGACCAAGGTAAGTTCATCATAAAGCATGTGATAGTCAGGTCAAAATGGCTAGTGGAAAGGTAAAAATGTTAGTGGTTAAGGTTGGTGGAGAAGGTGAGCTCCATTGGTGGGCACTTAGTTTAGTTTTGGGTAAAGAGTAGTTTAAAAATTTATGATATGGAGGGGAAAACCCTATATTCTAACTATTGATAATTAGGGTTGGCATTCAAGGTTGATCATCCATGGTCACCATGACCATCAGTAGTTAGGTGTCAGCCCTAAAAAGGGTGAAGACAAAAGATTTTTGGTGGTTCTTTTTACTCATTTGAGCATATTGATCCTCAGTGAATAGTTTTTGGTGTTTAGCAAGAAAAATGTGGGCAATCATCTTGAGTGTGATTAGTTAATTAAAGAGGAATGTTAACTGAGGGTGGACTAGAGATTAGACCTAATCAAGATACAACATGGATGAGAGAGACTACAAGGACCATTGGTTGTAGAGCCCATGGTCCCTCCTTGATGATGGGTGAGGAATGAGGTAGGTGGTGTATGTTTGAACTGATAGGTTAGATGCAAATTTTGTTGGGTTTTATTTGTGTTTGTGGGATTATTGGGTGTGGTTGACCTAGTTTTAGTTTTGAAAGGTTAGTTTGTTTTTAAAGGTGAAATAGTAGTTTGAGTTTAGATTGGGAGGGGTAGGGTAGGTAGGGGAGGGTAGATTAAAGAGTAGGTTAGTTTATGTGAGTTTTGGTGGTTGTTTGGGGGGTAGGGTTGATTTTCAATCATCAGTGGTCACTTTACAATGATCATCATGGTTATATTTGACTATTATTGGTCACTACCGACCATTGATTATCAATTAGTGACCATCATAAGTCACCATATGATGATCATCAATGGTTTGATTATTTAACCATCAATAGTTACCCATACTATCAGTAGTCAGCAATATTTTGGAGAAGATTTTTTTTTTTTAATTATTGAATGGTGAAAGTTTAGGGTTTAGGTAATGTAATTTGTGAATGTTTGGGGTAAGGGTAATGTTGTATGTTTGGTAGGTAATAGTTTAAGATTAGGGCCAAGTGTTTTTAGGTAAAAATCTTGAGTGGTAAGGTTTGAGATAAGATAGGTTAAGTTTTTTGTGTTATAGATAAGCTATAAGTATAGGTCATAGTAGGTAGATGTGATGAGTTGAAGAGATTAATGTAAGAGGTAGGTGTAAGGGGTTAAGTTTGTATGCATACATAGTATAGAGAACCAAGTTTATTTACTATCAAACTATGTAGGCATGAGAAAGGTTCAGATGAGGGATAGAGTGCCCTAGATTTTTGATGAGATTCATCAAGGTATGACTACTAACAACTGGGTGCACATGGAGGACATGGGCCTTGATGGTATAGCTAAAAGCTTCAACTGTTTGCAGACACAAGAAGAGGATGCTGAAGAACCAGAAGCACTGGCGTCAGCAGCATGACTGACGTTGGTCAGATGTAGTGCAAAAGGAAACCGGCAATGGTAGGAGGTCGGCTAACGTCGGAAGCACCAGGCAAGTAGGGACCGATGTCGATCGCCTGTGTATTTCCAAAACTGTTGTTGATGAACAGTCAGTTAAGTGAAGCAAGTGTTTGCATGTCAAATGACTAATTATAGTCACGAGCTATGTTTCTAATTATTGTAGTTAGATTTCTATTTTTGTAACCATGGGATTCTATTTAAAGACCCATGAGGCATGTATTATAATCATCAAGAAGGCAAGTAAAAGCATTCAAGCAAGCAAGGTCAAGGAGATCTACAGGTGTAAGGTCAAGGAGATCAGCTGAAGCATTCAAGGAGGGATAGCAACTCAGGTTGTAGAGTTGGTTTTGTGTTGAGCAAGAGAGAGAGGGAAGAAGGTCTTGAGGTGTGGCAAGCCTTTGAGGTGGAGGAAGAAGTGGCATCTTCCTTATTGTATTTTATTCTAGTAATATCTAATACAAGTGTGTGTAGTGTCTCTCAAATTCTTTGTTGTCTCAAGTTTCTAGTTACTTTATCTTTTTGGTATAATTCTGTGTTTAATTGCTTATAAGAAAGTAATCAATTGTGCTTCTGTTGGATAAGGGGTCTCCTAACAGTTGGTATCAGAGCATATTGATTGTTGTAGGTATCCTAATAGTTGGTATCAGAGCTACGATTTGCAGGAAGCAGGTTATTGTTTTTGATTACAGGTCATTCACAGGGTTTTTTGATTGAGTGGGAGTTCAGCAATCGCAAAAGAAAGTAAGCTACGAATGGAGAAGTTTAACAGCAAGAATTATCAACATTAGAGGATGTAGATTGAGGACTATCTATATCAGAAGGATTTGTACTTATCGTTGGGTGGGGTTGCATGCAAGCCCACAGATATGAAGGATGAAGAATGGAGTGTTCTTGATCAGAAGGCTCTCAGTTCCATAAGGTTGAGCCTTGCATCATCTGTGATTTCCAGCTTATCACAGTGCAAGACAATGGAAGAGTTGATAAAGTCCTTGGCGAATTTATATGAAAAGCCCTCGACTTCTAATAAGGTATATCTTATGAAGCAGCTATTTACTTTACAAATGCAGGAAGGTGGATTGGTACATACTCATCTCAGTGATTTCCATGGTTTGGTAAACCAATTAGCTTCAGTCAATATTGTTTTTGATGATGAGGTAAAGGCTCTCTTGATTTTATGTTCTTTGCCTAAAAGTTGGGATGGTTTGGTTATGGCAGTAAGTAATTCTGCATCTGCTTCTAAAATCTTAAAAGTTGATGATGTTGTGAGTGTGATCTTGAATGAAGAAATACACAGGAGAAGCACAGGTGAATCATCAGGGAATGCTCTAAGTGCAGAAAGCAGGGGAAGGCAAAGGGAGAAGGTTGAGCAAGGGAAATCAAGGTCGAGAAGGAGATCCGAGTCCAAAGGTATTACCTACTAGTTTTTTGGAAAGAAAGGACATGCAAAGAAGGAGTGTTGGTTGAGAGATAAAGAGAATCAACATGTAGGTATTGAAGAATTAAAGGATGCAAATATTGTGGTACAGGATGCTCTCATACTTTCTTTGGATAGTCAGGTAGGATCATGGATTTTAGATTCTGGTTCATCTTTTCATGCATCCCCAAACAGAGATTTGTTTCATGAGTATGAACAGGCAGACTTTGGAGTGCTCTATTTAGGGGATGGTACGCCTTGTCAAATAGTTGGCAAAGGGAAAGTGCAGCTAAGATTGCAGATTGAAAACACATGGGTGTTGAAGGAGGTCATGCATGCTCCAATTCTGAAGCAGAGTTTAATTTCTATAGGAAGGTTGGGAGATGAGGGATGCACAATAACCCTCACAGTGGACTCTTAGAAGGTTACCAAGGGAGCACTTATTCTAGCAAGAGGTAAGAAAGTAGGTACTCTTTATCTACCTACTTGTATTACTGACTCTACTTCTGGTGTAGATTCAAAGATGTGGTCTAATAGGCTTGGTCATGTGAATAAGAAGGGAATGGATGTTCTTGATTTAAAAGGTATGTGTTCAAATTCAGAAAGCACAGATACAGTTCATTGCAGGAAAAGGAAATTTGATGCTTTTGATAGGAACAAAGAAGCCTTGGTGTTCTTGGAGGAGATGAAGGATAGAGATCAGTCACAGGGGCTAAATAAATTTGAGCAGGGTAGCATGGATAGAGGTTTGATCTAAGAAGAGCTCACGAATGAAAATTTCATCACTTACAAGAACACACAGACGCCGATGTCGATCACATGGGACCAACGTCGGTCAGCTAGATACCGACATCGGTCATGTGCAGACCAGCAAGGTTGGTAGGTCGGGCAGGAGAAGTCTAACGTTGGTCATAAAGACTAACGTCGGTAGGAGGGATGCTAGCATCGGCCAGGGAAACGACGTCGACAGTCAGGGTCAGTGTAGGGAACCGACATCGATTGGGAGTAGACTGGGAGATGGCCGAGATCAGTCACTGGAATGGATGTTGGGTGGATCTATAAGTCTCAAACACCCATGTGGAGGTCAAAAATGGTAAGTGAACCTCATATTCATTATTCACCTTCTTTATATTGCTTACTGACAGTCAAGAACTAGGAAGATGGAAGAAGCAATGCAAGTAGAATCCAAAAATAGTGGGAGCTTGGCATGGATGAGGAGTGTGAATCCTTGAGTACAACCAAACTGGTATTTGTTGGTAGAGTTGTCAGCTAGAAGGAAGCACTGGATAGAGGGATGGATTCCCATTTTAGAGAAGAGAGTGGATGGACACGTGAGACAGAAGGCTATGGTATATGGTCTTGTTTAGGCTGCAGGCAATGGAGGTTTAACCATTGTATTTTATCTTTACCAGGTTGGATAATATTAGCTACATTATCTTGTTACTGTATTGTGTTACTTGTTGCAGGGTTTCATATACAGGGAGTTTTCTGAGCTAAGGGTAGAGTTGGTTCAGAAGTATGTCATGAAGAATTTGGGAGCAGCAAAATTCTTGTGGCATAAGTGACAGGTTCAGCATCACAGGTTTCAGTGGTGGTTGGTCTTCAAGAGCGACTTTGAAGAGGGATACAGAGCCTAAGGAACAAAATAGATGGTGTACAGGTATAGGTACAAGTTGTAGCTATTTATCTCTAAGTGGGAGATTGTTAGGGTGTGGAGCTAAAAGCTTCAGCTATTTGTAGACACAAGAAGAGGATGTTGAATAACTAGAAGCATTGGTGTTGGCAGCATGACCAACGTCAGTCAGATGTAGTACAAAAGGAAACTAGCGATGGCAAGAGGTCGATTGATGTCGACAACACCAGGCAAGCAGGGACCGATGTCGGTCGCCTGTGTATTTCTAGAACTGTTGTTGACAAATAGTCAGTTAAGTGAAGCGAGTGTTTGCATGTCAAATGACTAATTATAGTCACAAGCTGCGTGTCTAATTATTGTAGTTAGATTTCTATTTTTGTAACCATGGGATTCTATTTAAAGACCCATGAGGCATGTATTATAATCATCAAGAAGGCAAGTAAAATAATTCAAGCAAGCAAGGTTAAGGAGATCTACAGGTGTAAGGTCAAGGAGATCAGCTGAAGCATTCAAGGAGGGATAGCAACTCAGGTTGTAGAGTTGGTTTTGTGTTGAGCAAGAGAGAGAGGGAAGAAGGTCTTGAGGTGTGGCAAGCCTTTGAGGTGGAGGAAGAAATGGCATCTTCCTTATTGTATTTTCTTCTAGTAATATCTAATACAAGTGTGTGTATTGTCTCTCAAATTCTTTGCTATCTCAAGTTTCTAGTTACTTTATCTTTCTGGTATAATTCCGTGTTTAATTGCTTATAAGAAAGTCATCAATTGTGCTTCCATTGGATAAGGAGTCTCCTAACAGTTGGTATCAGAGCATATTGATTGTTGTAGGTATCTTAACAATCATATACCTCAAAATGTAGTGATTTTAGTGGCACTCATTGAGATGTGAGATCCTACCACTAATACCTTTTGTTGCTTATAAGGGATATAACCATCCTTCCTAAGGACATATATAGGATGTGACTACCTATATTGGGACACATGATCTACCATATCGAGAGAGAGGAGAGGGATGAGTTTACAGATCACTTTTATAAAGATGATGTAGATTTTATAAGGTATCACTCTAGAGGTTTTCATTACACACTAATCTACCAGAGGGATAGGGATGTAAGGAATATTTTCACCATGAAGATGATAGCAGTGACATGTTATGTGTTGCCTAATTTGAGTAGCAAAAGGTTTCCTTATTTGTTGTTGGGTGTGGTGGAGGAGATTTTTTTGGGTCGCATAGTGTTTATGTAGACACCTATACTATTGGTATAGATTTATAGGAAGCTATGGGGATTCTAAGCCCATAAAAAGTATAGGATCAATGTCAGCTTTGTTCTACATTATTGGGCCTATGAGCATATATGAGTGATTAGATTAATGTGGATACCATGGGAGGGTATGCTTAGATGGGTTTTTGAGTTGGATATATGTGATGGAGGAGTGATTATGCTCTCTTAGAACCAAGAAGAGGGTCATATGACATTGACTGGTTTAGAGGCTAGCTAGATGCCTTAGTCATCAAAGACATGATTTGGAGACCATATGTTAGGTTTATAGGGTGGGCACATTATAAGAGACATACTTTATCCCTATAGATCTATAAATGGATATATGGCAGAGGTGATGGTGAGATAGATTTGATACCAAATGATAGGGTATGTTGATAGCTTAGTTTGGTGTAGGGTATGCCTAGGGTATTCTTGAGGTACAGAAGGGAGGATGCAAAGTCTCTATTTCCCACTCCACAACCATTTCATGATTTCATTGACCATGAGGAGATACTGATGAGGATAGAGATTAATGATGTAGGTGTCATAGATGGTTATCCTACATGGTACTAGGCATTGTCTGTTATAGCTGATATTGGTCCTAAAGATAAAGGTTAGTAGGATATAGATGTTGATTCTATAGGAGTTAGGTAGTAGGTTTAGATGTTAGGGGTTTGCCTAGATGTATAGGTAGTGACCATGGAAAGGGATTAGGCATGAAAAACTTTGGCCATAACACAAGCATCCTTGGTAGTAGCATAGGCATCACTAGTAACAATATAGGGTTAGTTGGCCATCATTATAGGTGAGAAAGACCAGGCTAGGTATCATCTAGCCTTGGTGATGTAGAAGAGAGATTATCTCTGGTAGGAAAGGGGTAGAGTACTAGCAATGATGGCACTAGTAGGGACTATCCCTATGTAGAGATACATAGTGACTTTAGAGGAGATAAGGTAATATGAGGCCTTGGTCTTTAGTCATCTACTAGATGAGCCTTGATGGGGTGAGTATAGGGCTAGGATTATAGGTGGTGCTAGCATGGCAACACCATGTTAGTGGGTTTCATCAATGGGAGGATAGATAGGTACATGAGGGTAGGCTCTAAGAGGTAATGGTTTACCAGGAGGCATTGGGGCTTTAGGTTCTTAGAGTTATGATGAGACATGTATACTTTGATGTATATGATTTTTGATATTGACCTAAAATTTGATGCAGTGAGATGTATATTTTGAGAGAGATATATACATTGGTGTATATATGATGATGTTTATGTGATTATAGACGTATGATTTATAGATATGATCTTTGCATATGGATTATGGTTCATGATTATGATGTTTATGTTGATTATTTTTTGTTATGGTTATGCTCATGATGATGTGGATGTGGACTCACCTAGCTAGGCATGTGATGATATGCTTCTTTATTCATGTTTACGATGGTGTTCTTTATGGATGAAGATTATGATGTGATTTTATTTATGATTATGATCATGTTTATGACATTTATGGTTACGGTTTATGTTTTATGGATGTGATCATTTAGTTTCATGTGATGAGATGATAATGTTATGATATTGATATGATTGTGGTAATGGTTACTAGTTGTTCTTAGGTGGACAAGATTATGATGTGACAATTATTATGGTCTATGGATGACTAGGAGGATAGTGATGATTATGTTCATACTTAATTTCAATTAGTATATGACTCCTCATTTAGATTTAGACATATTTTGAATATGATTTATTGATTATGTCTTTGTGATGGTGATAGTTGATTTGTTTTTGGATGTGGTGATTATGATAAAATTTAATGAGCATATGCCTCCTCATTTAGATTTAGACATGTGGTTAATATGGTTTATTGTGATTATGATTATGGATGATTTATGTTATGATGTTGGTATGATGATATTATGTGATGTGGTTATGATTATGGTCATTTTGTTTAAATTACATAAAGTAAGTTAAATAACAAAACCAAATGTGAAAAAGAGAAGATAACCAAGAGATAAACATCTAAGTGAGTGTATTAACTAGTATGAAAGAATAATGAGGCACAATGCTTCTTTTTTGGTAAAGACAAAAAATAAAAGTTGGATCAGTTTAAGGAACATATGCCCTTTGAATTCTTTGCATTAGTATTCGTTAGTTAGTTTAAAAGGTATCTTCTTCACATAACATCAAGAAAGCTCAAAATCCCTTACTTATAGTGTATAAAGGGGAGATGGATGAAGTTGGAACCTTTTATGAGACTAACATGCCTCTTTTGGAGGTTACCAAAGAGCCAATATAAACAAGTCCATGTCATATAATGTGTGGACTGATTGATGTGGGAAGTTTACTTATGAAAGCCAATTATGGATTCCAAATTATGTTTGTATTTTCAAATTTTGATAATGGGTCTTTTGATATTTTGTTGTTATTTGGTAGAGGTTGGGGAAGCTGATCAATGTGGGAAGCTTCCAAGAAATTATTATCCTTTTACAAATGCTTTATTCAGCCATCCTTCAAGCGAGTGGTCTAAGTTTTTTATACTTTATTTAAGGCTTTTGATAGTTGTCCTCCAAGGGAGCAGTCTATCTTATATTGAGTAATTTGGGTATGTTTTGGCAGTTATCCTTCATAGGAGTAGTCTGAAAATGCTAGAGAGTGATCCATGTAGGTTCTTTTGATTTTATCTTGATGTTTTCTTTTGATTTCATGGACTTGATTATATAGGCTTAAATGGTCACCTTTTATGAAGGTAAAACTAAAAGTACAAGAAGGTTAATTAGGTGTAAAAGAGGTTTAGGTGACAATGACTATGGGAATCCATCTTAGGAAAGGGGTGGAAAGTACCATGAAAATCATGCCATGGGTAGAGTCACGGTACCCATTATTCAAGATTAGGCTATGGTTGTGATGAATAACCACATGATCTAGTTTTAATTGGTTGTCCCTAAAATAGGGAGATGGATGGGGTTTTAAAATAAGGGATGAGTTTAAATTGGACAAAAGGTTAGTTTGATCCTATTTTAACAAAAGAAAAGATGCAAATGCAAAGCATTGAGGGGCTTAGATTATGGGTTAACTTCAAGAGAGGATAACTAATAAGCTCTTGATCCATACTTATGCATTATGATATAAGGTCCAAGCCAATTGAAATTAAACTTTCCTCACTTGTTTTTCTACATATCAATGACATGTTGATTTTACTTTAGGATGAGGTCTTTGATATGGAGTTCTTGCTCTTTAAGGTGTTTTCTGTAAGCATTTTTGACTTGCTCTTGATAGACATAAAGATGAGTGTATGTTGCTAAATGATGTTCATTAAGTAGTTCAAGTTGGGATAAACGTTCTTGACATTAATCACTCTCAAAGATGAGATCTCATAGGGATATGCAAAGAGAGGTAATTTGGACTTCAAGAGGCAAGATAGCCTCTACTCTAAAAACCATAAAAAAAAGGGTAGCACCTATAAATGTTTGAATGCTATTACGATATGCCCATAAGGTGAATGGGATGTGTAAATGAAAATCCCAACTATATGTATTAACCATTTAGTTAGCATGTTATTGAGAGTTTTGTTATAGGCTTCCACCTATCCATTCATTTATGGGTGTAGGGCAATGAGAAACTTAGCTTGATATCGAATGCATCACAAAGACCTTACACTTGTTTGTTTTTGAAATATTTTCCATTGTCAATGATAATTTTATGAGGAACACCAAAACAATAGATGATGTGATGGTTGATAAAGTAGATAATCTTTTTAACTTTTATTGAGACAAGAGAAATAGGTTCTACCCATTTAGTAAAATATTTAGTCATAGTGATGATAGACTAATTTTGTTGTGAATAACAGGGGTTAATTTCACCAATAAGGTACAGACCCCATATGAGAAGGGCTAGAAATCATTGGATATGTGAAAACTATGGCTAGGTGTGTGATGTAAATTGTCATGTTATTGACACTTAACACACTTTTTCACATAATCATAGTAGTCTTGACTAATGGTAGGCTAGTAATAACCAAGATGAAAGATGCATTTAACAATGGTGAGGCCACTAAAGTGTCCCCCATAGATCCCATCATGCATTTCCCTGACAGCATGAGAGGCTTCATGATTATGTAGGCAATGGAAAAGGAGATCATAAAAGTTGTGTTTATAAATAATTCCCCCCATTATGGTATAACATGAGGTACTTTTGATAAATGAACTTTAAGAATTCTTATAAAAACCAAAAGGAATGATGGCAAGGTTGAGATAGTCAATGGTCTATTGATACCAAAGGTTGGGTTAGGTTTCCTCAACATTAAAGATGGTAAGAGAGTCTAATTTGACATAAGAATATTGAGTAAGTCTATGGATGATGATAGATAGCTTAGATTTGGAAGGTGTAGATAGGATTTGAGAAGTGAGGGAAGTCATCATATCATCAAACTTGTTCATAGATTGTGGGGTGGTTTGGATATGGTAGTGTTTTAATGATGCTAAGAGGATGTTAGATAATTATTTATACTATTACATAACATCATTATTACATTGGTAAGAACCATTTATTTGGTTACCATGAATTGAAATTCATCAAAAATATTGATCATTTTGACTCCCAAGGCTAATGTAGTTTGGAGGCCTATCACTAGGGCTTCATACTCAACCATATTTTTGGTACATTAAAAATCTAGCTTAAAGGATAAAGGAAGAGGTTTACCATGAATGAGGATGAGGATGATATTGACTCCCCCACCACATTGACACTTTGATTCATCAAGGAATATGGTCACTGGATAGGTGAAGTCTGCCTAAGAGAAGGTTGTGATGGACTCATTTGGAAACTTGAGAGGAGGTTGATCATCAAACAAGGGTGTGTCAACCAATTCATCAGTAATATATTTACATTTAATTGAATTTTTATAAAGGAACTCAAGGTCATACTTAGCCAGATGCATGAGCCACTTAGCCATACATTAGTTTTGGTATGGCTTAGAGTGCATTTACTTGAGTGGGTCAGTATTGGTTATGACATAGCTTTTGTGGTTGAGGATGTAGTAGAAATGTTTTGTGGACATGAATACCAAATCTAGGTAAAGACTATTAGTATGGGTGTATCAATTTTTATACTCTACAAGCATGTTACTAATGTAGTAGATATCTTGCCCTTTATGTTGTTCATCCTAATGAGTAAGCATTACCCCTAAAGAGTGGTCACTGGTGGAGATATAAAGGTAAAAAGGTTAATCTTCCTTGGGAGGAGTGAGGATAGGTGGAGACAAAAGGTACTATTGAATTGAATCAAAAGCCTCTTGGAGTCATTATTATACTTAAAAGATACATCCTTCTTTAGAAGGTGATGGAAGGGTTTGCACTAGTTAGAGAATTGAGAGATAAAGTGATGAATGGATTGAAGCTTCCCCCACAAGATTCAAAATTGATTGAGGTGGGTAGGAGGCATGTCAAATATTGCTTTGATTTTGGCCAAATTGACTTTGATTCCTTGAAGGGATACAATGAAGCCAAGGATATTTCCTAACAAGACCCTAAAAATACACTTCTTAGGGTTAAGGCAGACATAGTAATGGATGAGTCACTCAAAGATAATCTTAAAAATAGCCAAATGGTCTTTACAAAATTTGGATTTCCTAGAAAGGTCATCAACATAATCTTCAATAATTTTATGAATAAGGTCATGGAAGATGTAGGTCATAGCACATTGGTAGGTTGCACCAATGTTCTTCAGTCCAAAAGGCATGACTCTATAGTAGAAGGTCCCCCATGGGATAATGAAGGCAGTTTTGTGTTGATATTCAAGGGAAATTAAGATCTAATTGTAACTTAATTAATCCATCAAGGATAACATCTCATGGCCAAATGCAAGTTCAACTAGTTGGTCAATACTTGGTAAAGGAAAATCATCTTTTGGGCAAGCAAGGTTGAGATCCTGAAAGTCCACACAAATGTGTAGTCCCCTTATGGCTTGGGTGATAGGCATAATGTTTGAGACCTATTTGGGATAGTCAATGGGTTGAATGAAGTTGACAAATAAGATACATTGAATCTCTTCTTTGACAAAAAGGGTTATGTGAGGGTGCATTCATCAAAGTTTTTGCCTAACAAGCTTAGCATTTTAATTGGTGACTATGTTATGGGTAGTGATGGAGGGGTCAATTCCTAGCATGCCACTATAATACCAATAAAATGATATGTTATGATCTTTTAAGGAGGGGAAGTCCTGAAGATCCTTAGAATTCAGTGATTGGCTAATTTTTACAATACACAGGTTATCTAGAGTACCTAAGTTGATATTTATGGTGGATTTGTTCAACATGGTTGAATTTTCAAGAAGAAGATATTTATGGATAGAAGAATTTGGTGCACTAAGATAGGTGATAATAGAATCATCCTCCTGGCACTAAATGATATTAATGGTAGGAGAGTCGACTCCTATCATCTCCGGGTGGGTCAAAGGAATGGTTACAGTTGCCCTATCCTTTTGATAAGTTAGGGGTCTGAGGCTGATCATGTTGATGAAAAAAAGTTAGGGGGGATGATGTCAGAATCCTTAGCTATTGATGGGGGAGTAGATGGTGAGAATGGGATTTCCTCATCAATGATGGTAATGGGAGGTGGGTTGGTTTGTTGTTTAGGTAGCATGAAATTGAGGCCATGATTTTCATGAGATTTTTGGGTTTTGTTCAAAATCAACTCATGTGTCCTATGTTCATATTAACCTAGACCAAATCTTTTCCAAGCACACCTATAGAGGTATGTATGGTCAAAGTTTGGTTTGTATAGATAGGAGAAGCTGGAGGTGAATGGTTGAGGTGAAAAAGAGGTGGTGGAAGTGTCAAGGGGTTTATCAAGTCCCCCATAGATGAAATTAGTTTGACAAGTTAAGGGTACAAAAGAAATAATGGTTCCAATATTAGGGTCATAACCAGGTTATTGGTTAAGATTCCCATAATCTTGAGGAGTAAGAAATGTGTCTAGTATTAGAAGGTGATACTCCCCCAATGAAAGATCTTGGAAGGTTGAATCCAAAGGGTCCATTATGGGAATTGTTTCTATGCAATTTCACTTTCACATTCAAAGGAGAGAAAATGAGAAACTAAAAGGAATGGTCAAGGCATGTATGTACCTGGATATAGTTTGTGCACCGTAATCCAGACGTTGTGAGAACTCCTCTTTTGCGGTGGAGGAATGACACCTGGAAGAGATAAACACTAAAACATGAAGAATTTTAGTTGATAAGAAGGTGGATTGCCAAGCAAAAGCTTGGTCCTAGAAGCGCTAAGGCTTCTTGGAGGATGACAATCCACTGTTTAAGACAAAATATGACAGAGACAGAAAAGAGAAATAATGAAAGATGTGAAAAGAAAGAACTAAAAACAAATGCATACCTGATAAGCTGTAATCTGCTTAACACAGTCACCAACGTCGGTGATATTGCCGGCGTTGGTCAGGGTGGTCGCCGATGACGGTTAGACTATCGACGTTGGTAGGGGAAGTGGACGAGGTCGGTCAGGGCAATTGGCCAGGGATGGGTTACAGGTCTAGTTTCTGGTCTGCAGAATGGATTTGGTCTTGTCTGAGGGTCTGAGGGTCTATGAGGGATTTAGAGGGACTATTTGGGATCTAAGGGACTAAAAATCTTGTCAAGAAAAGGAGTGAGAAACAAGAAAAAGGCTTTTTCAGCCTTTTCATAGAGCAATTTAATCAGGTTGATTAGATGGGTCTTAAGATGGCCTGTAGGTCTCTGATAACTTATGCTGGGTTGATTCGATAGAGGGTGTTGCCTAAAGAGAGACTAAGGGAGTGTCAGAGGCAAAGAAAAAGGAATAAGGGGTGAGAGAAGGCTTTTCAACCTCTCTAAGAAGAACAGGGAAGGTTGGGTCAAGGATGCTTAGAATAGACAGAAAATAGAATACTAATATATTTGAAATGATATTAAAATAAAAAAAGTACAAATACTTAGCTGTGATATGAATTGGCAAAGGTGTAGAAGATGTGTTTCGATTATTGTTGGTGATGGAGATATCATGCAGTCCCTGTGCAAAATGTCTGATGCAAGACCTCAGTGCCTAGAAAGTGCTGCCAAGAATGTTGATCCCTGCAAGAACACCAAGAAGCCCAGAACACTGAAAAGCAAAAGCACGAGAACTTTGTTTCACCGAAAGAGGATTCAAGAGTCGTGATTAGCTTCAGAGATTAGCCGATTTGTGATTGGGATCGTTAAAGGGTCAAAAAATTTGGTTAAGTATAACCGACGTCGGCGATTCCGTCGGCGTCGGTCGACATTTGACCGACGTCGGTGGGTGCAGAATGGGCAAAAAGAGCCACCAAGCCCATTTTTCATTTGCCAAGTGCACTATCCATTGGAGAATGTCAAAGGTTGGGCTAAATATGCACGAGAATTGGTTAGGCGGTTAGAGAGAAGTAAGAATAGGTCTTGGGTGAGTCATAGGATGGGAATTAGTCCAAGGCAAGGTGTCCTAGGCGAGGTGTCATGGGTGATGTGTCCAAAGAGGGGGGTTAATTCAAAATAAGTTTATTATTTTAAATTAGTAATTGCATGTTTTAGGAATGGGTTAGGAATGGACCAAGGGGGAAGGTAACCAAGGGTTAGACACTATTTAGGTGTCTACATTTGCCCTTTTTTGTCTTATTGGTTGCTCTAAATGAACTGCAAGATAAAAATAGGAGTCGGTTACCCCAGGTATGGGATAAGGTTGATTTCATCTTGTTGGTTGTTCAAGTGAACTGTAAGACAAAAATAGGTGAGGGTTGGTTGCCCTGATTATGGATGAGGTATCCCCCTTCAAAGTAGTAGATGAGAGAAGGGAACCTGGAATCGGGTGTTGATTTGACAGAGAGTGGATGAAAAGGGTGAAGATAGAGTGAGAACGCTGCAAAAGTTGTGATTGCATGTACACCACTTCACGAGGATGGTCAGGTCAAATTGTCGCAGGTCAAGGGTCAAGGAGTGCCAAAATTGAAATAATCAGGCCCCAGCATTTAGTCATCTGTTGATTGGGTTATTCAATCTAAGCTGAAGCTCCAATGGTCGTCATGTTCTAGGTATCCCAGGCTTAGGAAGTGCTCCTGAAAACATGAAAATGTCACAAGTAGTGTGGATCAACTGGCTTGCGATCCTATACTTGTGAAGGTCAAAAGTGTGCACACAATTTTGCTAACCAATCATGAGGTAGCATACATGCAAAAATAACCAAGGAAAAATTGCTTTTGGAAGTAGTCGCGGTTAGAGGAGATGGTCATGATCTCCAATGTCTGGTGGTCGATGGATGGAGGCAAAAGTGATCTCAATTGTGCCCCAGGGGGCCAAAATGATGTGGTCTGGAGGACTGACTGATTGGGGGCATGATTTTGGGGCAACAAAGAAAAAAGGAGGTTAGAAAGACGCTGACGTCGATGACAAAAACTGACGTTGGTAGCTAAAAATGGTCGACGTCGGTAGATGTCAGCCAACGTCGATGGATTAGGGCATGCAGATGCCGACGTCGGTGGCCTGCCAAATTCGACAAAACTGGATTGGTGGCCCACCAAAAGTCATTTGTGATTATTTGACTGAGAGAAAAAAGTTGCTCTGGATTTTAAGGAGTGAAAGTGACTGATAGTGAGCGAATTAGAGGTGTGAGGTGGCAGAGTGAGATTGGTGGAGAGAGGGAGTAGATTAGAGTTGGATTGGAGGTTGAAGAATCAGCGGTGGGCCAGTAGGAGTTTGAGGTAAAAGTGATGGCAGAGGGTAGTAGAGGACCCGTGAGAGGTCTACCACCAGCGGCACCCATCGTGCCACCATGCCGGCGACGTCGAGATGAGGTAGGAGGGTTTCTAAGCCCCATTGAGTTAAATTTTGGTTTTTATTTGTGTTTGAAATTTTTTATTGATATGGGTAGAAAATGAGGGGGGAGGGTAGCTAGGAGGGTGGAAAAAGGATCTAGGATAGGGTAGGGGTTTTTGAGAGGGTTTTGGGGGGTGTAGGGGGGTGAAATGGGGAAGCCCTAATTTTTAGGGCTCGCCCCATTCGGCCCTAGGGCCAAACCAGATGCTGACATCGGCGGGTTCGCTGGTGTCAGCCGACTAGCGACCAACATCGGTCACTAACCTATCGACGTCGGTCACTATGTGACCGGCGTCGGTGAGGTGAGTGCCATCATCGACATGCTAACCGATGTCAGTTGGCTACCAAGTTAAAAGAGGAATGAAAAATGTTTAAGTCGAGGGGTCAAAGTTATGCCAAGGGCTTCTCGAGTGTTGGGTCAGGCATAGATAGTGAAATAGGGAAAAATTTTAACATGAGATTGACTTGGGTGGATGCAGGCATGACTGACTTTGATGTTGCGGGATCACCTCTCGACATTATTGACATGGATGCGTGGAGGGGTGACAGTCGATGAGTGGGTGCAAATGAGCGCAGTTGGACTCGACGGGCTGCGACGCTACTGGAGAGTGGCATGGGATGCGAGTTTGATGGTGGCACTGATCGAGCGGTGGGATCATTCCACCAACACCTTTCACCTGCCCATGAGAGAGATGACGGTCACAGTCGAGGATGTGTACTAGATTTTATGGCTGCCAATACACAGAGCAGACCTTTATGCGTGCTCGAGAGAGGTGCACGATATTCATATGGTTACGCTATTTGGAGAGCACATCATGGAGATGAGCTACCACTCAATGAGCTTTGCATATGAGCCTTTGTACACTGCAAATGAGGATGCACATCAGCTAGCAGTGTTGATGATGATAGGCATCACGGTGTATGCGTTGCCAGATGCAGAGGGCAGCAGGTTTTTGGTCACTATGACCGGAGTTTTTCTAGATATGTTAGAGCAACAAACAGTGTTTACCTGGGCACCAGTGTTTTTGGCCCAGGTGTATAGAGAGCTATGGGGTATCAGTCAGTGGCGGTGATACAGCTTGTGCATGGGCTACTTGCTACATTGCTGGGCCTATGAGCATATAGTGGTTACCCATCCTCTTGGCCTCCCAGTGGTGATTTTGGCCAGCTTCAGGGTCAGATTCAGGCAGTGGTGTGAGGTGATGGCGCAGATGCGGGTAGACAGAGTGGTCAGAGACATTAACCACTACAGAGGGGTACTAGAGGCCCTAATTCCTGTAGACATCATCTGGAGACCATACTTGGTTTATCCAGCATTCAGAGACCAGGGAGAGCAGCTAGTTGGTGTGCAGAGCCTGAGATGGGTCAGGGGCAGGCAAGTCAGTGAGCTCGAGAGAGTGCCAGTAGAGAGAGTACGGTGCCAGTACGGGCTGCTACAGGACGTACCTCCCGCATTTCCACTATATAGATGGGATGACATTGAGGTGCCACTCCCACTACCAGAGGAGACAGAGGGCCCAGATTTTGAGGAGTTGCCGACAGGACCTGGGTGGCTGACCTAGGTTATACAGAGGCCTACATGGTGTGGTGGGCAGAGTAGTACACAGGTTTATAGGTAGGGCCATAGCCAGATCCACAGGCCATTACCAGGGAGTGGGATATAGCCTGCGAGGAGAGGGACACCGCATGGTAGGAGAGGGATGCGGCACAGGCCCAAGTCACAGTTTTGCAAAGACAATTGGCAAGGGTTATAGGGCAGCTAACAAAGATGACGAGCCAAGTGACAGTGTTGATGGGTCAGGTCACACTATTATAGGGACAGCTCACCGTAGCCCAGGCACAGGCAGCGATAGGACAGGTTTTGAGAGGACAGGGTTCGATGCAGTAGCCATCACAATAGCTGGCATTTTCATAGGGGCTAGGATAGTCGGCATCAGTGCAGTTAGGTCAGCCACAGCCACAGGGGTCAGTACAGGGCATGGTAGTAGGACAGATGGGTCCACCGCAGACTGTATCTCTAGTTAGATATAGTGATGCGTTGGATGAGATCGCATATTATGAGAGGACCATCAGGGGTTTCCCTCAGATACAGTGATACTCAGAGATGAGGGCAGAGCAGAGCCAACAGCGGTTTATGTCTCAAGCGATGGCTTATGGGTCTCACAGATGGCACCGATCAGAGGGGGGAGAGGATATAGCATCTTCCCAACCACCGCCACCACCACCATAGCCACAGCGTTGAGGGCAGACCTTGAGATTTATGTTTGATGTATATACCGGCCTACGAGCCGTTGATGCGAGATGTATGAGAGAGAGATAGAGGCACAGATTTGTGCGATTGTATAAACATTGATATATATATATATATATATGATGAGATATTGAGCATTGACATGAGTTATGGATGTGTTTATGAAAAATGTTGTGGATGTGCTATGTTATTTTGATTTGATACATGTTTTGATTTGATGTTTAGGATTATGATGCTGATATTGTTGTGTTTATATGATGATGGATGTATGATTAAGATTAATGATTAATGATTAATGATATGGATGAAAATGATTAATGTTAATGATTATGAAAATATGTGATTGTTTGTAATGTGATTGGCAGGTGACAAAAGAATGTGATGGAAGAAATGCGATGAAGGAAATGTGATGAAAGAATGGCCGAGCTAATCCCAGAAGACCCCATGTCAACTGAGTGCTGCCTACATAGCCCCTGTCATTAGGGCCTCAGGCCAATGTAGTTTTCCCAAGAAGGGAGGAAAAAAGATCGAAGTGGTTGATTTTGGTTATGATAAGGATATAGCATTTCCCATATGTCTAAGGGTACATGCTTGAAATGACAAGGAGGAGATGATGCTACAACCTTTTCCAAATGGTGTAAGCTGTGACATTGGTTGGGGTTTTTCATCCCTAGCAACTATCTATATTCGTGATGGATGTTTGCTAAAAATGAATTGCAGGTCGATTTATGTTTCAGCAAGTAATGGTTTATGCTTGACATAAATCGTGTGGTTGATAATTTTCATGTGTATTGATGTCTATGGAAACCAGAATAAGTAGGTTATGTGAGTGGTTTGAAAAGAGTCGGATTGAATCATCTTGACAAATGATGTGGTTGAATGTGACCAAAGTGTAGGCAGAAAGTAAAAGGCATAAGCACCCTTTTATTGACAAGGACCAAAATGACAACATAGGCAAGGGTTGTTAGAACCAAGAGCCCCATTTATGCATTGCATCGTTGACCATGAGTTAGGTTAGAGCGGTAATCGAATCACTTTTGACATTAAAGTGAGCTCGAAATCCCTTGAGTAGGTGATATGATAGGAGGAAAGGGTAACCCATTTTAGAGTATGGAGAACTTTGCCCCTTTTTATAGGAGACCCTGAGACAACTACAAGTCAAGTCCATGACCCGGTTTTTTTTTTTTTTTTTTTTTTTTTTTTGAGCAAACTGATCAATGCGGGAAGTCCACATAAAGATGTCACTTGTTTGGTGGTCATTTGTGAAGCTGATCGATGTGGGAAGCTTCTAAGAAAGTGTTATTTGTAGCAAGATTTAGTCATAGCCATCCTTTGAGGGAGTGGTCTATACTTTGCTTTATAGATTTAAGGGCTTTTGAATAGCTGTCCTTCGAGGGAGCAGTCTATTAGTTATAGCAATGATAGTGCAACTGTCCTTCGAGGGAGCAGTCTGCTTTTTGATTTGGTTTTGTGACCTTGGATATTTTGACATCTTGATTTAGTTTTGACAGGATATTGAGTCATGGACAAGACTTATAGAAGGTCAAGGGCTCCCTTTTATTATGATGAAGCATCCATACGTCATAAAAGGGTTGTAGAGGATTTTGTTAAGGGAAAAAGGGTGGAATGGATTGAGGATTAAAAGGACAAGGGTTGCTCAAGGGACGAGCTCAAGTTAAATGTCAAGTGGATGAGTACTCGACTAATAATAGAATGGTCGTAGATGTAAAGCATTAAGGGGCTCAGATTCTGGTCGCCCTTCAAGAGAAGACAGATGATAAGTCCCTGATCCATACTTGTGCGTGATGATATAAGGTCCGAGCTAATTAGGAGCAAATTTGCCTCGTTTACTCTGTTCCATATTGGTCACATGTTGGTTCTCTTTGAGGATGAGGTCTCTGATATTGAAATCTCATTCTCTTAGAGTTTTATTATAGGTGCGCTTGATGTGATTTTGATAGACATGGAGATGGTTGAGGGCAGCGAGACGACGCTCATCGAGTAACTCAAGTTGAGCTAATCAATCTTGATGAAAGTCATCATTAGAAAGAATATCATGGAGTGAAATGCGAAGAGACAGGATCTGTACTTCGAGAGGTAAGACAGCCTCTATTTCGTACACTAGAGAGAAAGGGGTAGCACCCATAGAGGTTCGAATGCTAGTGCGGTAGGCCCACAAAGCGAAGGGTATTTGAACGTGCCAATCCCTTCCAATGTCGTTGACCACCTTCATGAGAATTTTAGTTAGGATTTTGTTAGAAGCCTCAGCCTGCCCATTTGCTTGTGGGTAGTAAGGCGAAGAAAAGCTGAGTTTGATGCCAAATGAGTCACAGAGTTTTTGGACGGTCTTGTTTTTAAATGACTTGCCATTGTCGGTGATGATTTTGTGAGGTACACTGAAACGACAGATGATGTGGGTGTTGATGAAGTCGACAATCTTGTCAGCTTTTGTGGAGACAAGAGGAATAGCTTCCACCCATTTAGTGAAATACTCGGTGGCAGTGATGATGGATTGATGACGAAGAGATGAATGAGGGTTAATCTCACCGATGAGATCCAAGCCCCATTGTGAAAAAGGCCAAAAATCCTGAGCGACTTATAAGGTGTGACTAGGGAGATGAAGCAAGTTAGCATGCTGCTGACACTTGATGCAACGCCGAACATAATCGCTATAGTCTTGATGAAGAGTGGGCCAATAATAACCCAGGTGAAGGATGCGCTTGGCAACCGAGTTACCACTAAAGTGTCCCCCACAAATCCCGTCATGGGCTTGTTTAGCAGCATGAAAAGCTTCAGTAGAATTTAAATAGCGAAGAAGAAGGCCATCAAAACCTCTTTTATAGAGAAGGCCCCCTAGCATGGTATAGCGAGCAGTGCGCTTGATGAAAGCCCACTGTGCATTGCTAGAGAGGTTGGGAGGAATGATAGAATGAGCCAAGTAGTCCTCAAGTTGTTTATACCATACATCTTGTGAACTAGAGTCTATGGTGTGGACGAGATTGATGTCAGTGGAAATGTATGAAGGCAATGGCACACGATGTACCATGACATAAATTCTTGATGAGGATGATGAAGAAGAAGGAATATGCGAGGTGAGGGAAGCCATGGTGTCAGCAAACTTATTCGTAGATCGAGAAATAGTCTGCAATAAGTGATGGTCGAAAGATGTTAGAAGAGTGTCAACATGGTGCTTGTACCTTTGTAAAATTTCATTTTTACAAAGATATGAACCATTGATTTGATTGACGACAAGTTGTGAGTCACTGAAGATGTTAATGGACTTGATGTTTAAAGAAAGGGCAGTTTGAAGTCCCAAAATTAAGGCTTTGTATTTGGCCATATTATTGGTACATTCAAAGTCAAGTTTGAAAGACAGGGGCATGGGTTCATCTTCATGTGGAATGAGGATGACCCCTACACCCCCACCGAGTTGACATTTAGAGCCATCGAAGAACATCGTCATTTGGTAGAATGTGTCATCAGTCGAGAGAGTGGCGATAGATTCATCAGGAAACTCGTACTGAGAAGGTTGATTGTTGAGAAGAGGGGCATCCGCTAGTTGGTCAGTGATTGTTTGCCCTTTTATAGATTTTTGTTGGACAAATTCTAAGTCAAATTCAGCAAGAAGCATGAGCCAATGAGCCATATGTTGGTTTTGATATGGTTTAGAATGCATGTATTTAAGGGGATCAGTGTGAGTGACGACAAAGGTTTTGTGATTGAGAAGATAGTGATGGAGCTTGGTAGTGGCAAAGACTAATGCCAAATAGAGTTTCTCGATATGGGTATATCGAGTTTCATAGTCGACAAGTGTTCGGCTTACGTAGTAGACTGCTTGCTCATGGTGTTGCTCGTCTCGATGCGCAATCATGGCACCTAACGAATGATTAGTTGCTGAGATGTAGAGGTAGAAGGGCTAGTGATCTTTTGGTGGAATAAGGACTGGTGGAGAGACCAAATAGCGTTTGAGGGCTTTAAAAGCCTCTTGGCAATCTTTATCCCATTTAAAGGAGACGTCCTTCTTGAGGAGGTGATGAAAGGGTTGGCAATGGTCAGAAAGCTATGAAATGAAATGGTGGATGGATTGGAGCTTCCCTTGTAGACTGCGAAGTTGCTTGAGATTAGTTGGAGGTGGCATTTTGAGGATAGCATGAATTTTGGTAGGATCTATCTCGATGCCACGAAGAGAGATAATGAATCCCAGGAGCTTTCCTGAGAGGACCCCAAAGACACATTTCTTGGGGTTAAGATAGACCTGGTAATAAAGAAGGTGAGAGAAGATGATTTTGAGGATAGTCAAATGGTCACGATGAAGCTTAGACTTGCCAAGCAGGTCATCTACATAGTCCTCCATGATTTTATGGAGGAGATCGTGAAAGATGTAAGTCATGGCACGCTGATATGTGGCACCTGCATTTTTTAGACCAAAAAGCATGACTCGATAGTAGAAAGTTCCCCATGGTGTAATGAAGGTGGTTTTGTGCTAATCTTCCGATGCAATCAGGATTTGGTTATATCTTGAAAATCTGTCCATGAGTGATAACATCTCATGGCCAGCTGTAAGATCAACAAGTTGGTCAATGTTTGGAAGAGGAAAGTCATCCTTGGGACAAGCTAGGTTAAGGTCATGATAGTCCGTGCAGATCTGGATCCCCCCAGTCACCTTGGTGACAGGAATGATGTTAGAGTGCCACTACGGATAATCGATGGGTTGGATGAAGGAGACAGAAAGAAGGCACTGAAGCTCTTCTTTGACAAGAAGTGTAACATGAGGATGCATTTTGCGAAGCTTTTGCCTAACAGGCTTAGCCTCTGGGTTTGTGACAATGTTATGAGTGGCAATGTTAGGGTCGATGCCAGGCATGTCAGCATAGGTCCAGGCAAAGGCTTTGCGATTGTCTGAGAGAAATGTGGTATAATCGATCTGCTCCTGGGTATCTAAAGACTAACCAATCTTTAAGACATGAGTAACATCAGAAGATGAAAGGCTAATGTCAATGGTTGATTTATTTAACATAACCTGTGTTTTAGAGGTGAGGGAGCACTGAATGAAAGAATTGTCGGCACCCATATAGGTAAGAATGGCATCATCGTCTATGCAGTGGATTGTGTTGATGGTTGCCGATTCATCATCTATCATGCTGGGATAAATGAGAGGGAGAGACTTGGGAACCCCGTTGAGTTAATAGGTTAGGGGTTCCAAGCGGATGGTGTTTATGCAAAAAAAAACTAGGAGGGATGGAAACCATCGACTTCGTAGGTGAGGATGGAAGAATAGGCAAGTCTGGAAGAGATTGGTCGATGGTTGGTTCAGGGCAAAGGTTTTTGGAAGCCTCAGTGGGTTCTTGGAAACTCAGTCCATACCATTTCTTTGCATTATCATCATTGGGTGGTTCGATGGGCCAATGGGAGCCTTGTTCGTAGCGCCCAAAGCCAAAACCCTTCCATGCACACTTATAAAGGTAGGTATGTGCAAAGGTGGGGTTGCCAAGAAAGAAGAAATCGGATGTGAATATTTAAGGTGAGGAGGAAGGATTTGATTCAGTAGGAGCATGATCCAAGCCCCCATAGACGAGATTGGTTCAAAGGCTAGGAGGACCATAAGGAATGACCATTCCGATCTGACAGTCATAGCTTGGGTTTTGATGAAGCTGTCCATACTCTTGAGGAGTCTGGAACATGTCTAGAGTAAGTAGGCGATATTCTCCCAGTGAAAGTCTTTGGAAGATATCATCCATGGGGTCCTTGGTTGTTAATTGAGAAGATGATGTGATGGCAACCGCTGTTTGTGTACTAGTTGATGCTTCTGTGGATGGAGATGATGTTTGGGTTGATGCCTTGAGAGGGATAAGAATGTTGTTTGGGCGATAGGTTGTGTTACAAGTCTTAAAAGGGGATGGGTCGGCAGGAATGACATGGACTTGTTTGTCATGTTCAAATTTGACACAATGGTGAAGTGTTGAAGGGATGCAAGCCATGGCATGGATCGAGGGTCGCCCTAATATCATGTTATATTGGAATTCTCCCTCAATGATGTAGAAGAGCTCCGAGATTGTACATGGACCAATGCAGATATGGAGGACAACAGTGCCAATAGTGTTAGCAGTGGTGTCATAAAAGAATCTAAGGATTGTGTCAGTTTTCGATACACAATTCTTGGGAAGAGCCAATTGATCAAAGGCATGGGTGGAAATGATATTAATGCTGGCGCCCCCATCGATCATAACTTATTTAATACAGGTTTGATCAATGTAGGCTGTGATGAAAAGGGTAGCGTCTTGATCTTCCAAGGTAGAGGTAGGAATTTCAGAATCACTAAAAGTGATAGAGGCGACAGGGGATAAAGAATGGACTAGGGCAGCTAGTGGTTGAGGGTCTTCAGGTTGGACTTCTACTGCCTATAGGGCTTTGATTAGAGTCTGGCGATGCTGGGGGGAGCTTTGGATAAGGTCATATAGGGTCATCTTCATAGGCGTTTAGTGAAGTTATTTTATCATAGATTCTTTGATTGACTCTGAAGAAGGGGGTTGAGACACACCTAAGATGGAAATCTTGGGTTTCGGTGGTTGAGGTGACTGGACAAAAGGATAGGTCCAAGGAATAGCAGCTTTTTCTTTCACCTTGTCCTTTTGTGACCTAGTGGTTATATGGATAGCATTGATTTCAAAGATAGGAGGTGAAGAAGGGGTCATGGGCTGTTGGTGAGATGTTGATGTGGTTGAAGAGGTTGGATGAGAAGGTGTCGAGGGTCGGTCAAGAGTGTCCTCAAGGAGAAGAGTGTCTTTCTCCATATAGCGGCGAATGACTGCCTTGAGGGCATAGCAAGTCTCGGTATCATGTCCTGGCATACGATGGTATAAACAAATCTTCGTATCATCGAACCAAGAAGGTTTTGACCCAAGGGGTTGGAATGGCTTGATAGAAGGAAGGGTAATGCTAGAAGTCTACAAAAGTTAGCATAATATCAAAGCATATGAACTTACTAAGGGGTCTGTGCCTATTGATGCATGACGCGCTAGTGATTTTTGCTTGGGGGATGTTGAAGAAGGTTTTCGTACCACCTTTTGGGTTGGTGGTGTGGCCACATGTGAAGACGACACTTTCTTTGTGAGAGGTGCCAAATTTTTGAGAGGGGGTTGACTTGTGGTTGGCAAAGGAAGTAATGGAGGTAATTTGTTTTAGTTAAGGGTCGGAGTAGGAAGCACACTGATTAGGGTAGAAGGATGAGGACCTAAAATGGAGGGCAAAGTTGATGGTGGAGGAGGGGTTCACTTCTGCGGTCTGGCAGTCTTCTTTGACTTGGTTGGAAGAGTAATTTTGGTTGAGGTCTGGTCTAAGTCCACCTTCACTTGTGGGTGAGTGAGGGTAGAAACAAGACGAATGCCGAGTGACTTGATCGGTTTAGATTGGGTAGATGCAGGTTTAGAAGTAGGAGTCTGGTCTTTGTTGGTAGTCTTGGGAGATTCTACCTTGGGAGGATTGGTAGCATGAGATGAGAGGGCATGGGAATGTTGAATAACTTTAAGACGCTCCCACAATCCTTGATGCTCCACTTTCCTTGAAGGGAGGAGTTTGATTTTCTCCACTAGTCAGGAAAATGGTTGAGAGGATGTTGGATGAGGTTTGGGTCTTTGAAAAGATGTGTTAGGTGTGGTAGTAGTCTCAGACCCAAGGTGTGTGGGAGTTATAATTGGATTGTCGTTGATTGAAGAAGATGGAGAGGCAGGTTCTTCTCTTGGTGGAAAAGGAACTAAAGAATGTGACTCCTCAAGCGGGTAAAGGGTAGGGATTATGGTGCCCTCCACTTGCGGTCGAGGAGTAGGTAAGGTCAGGTCCTCCATAGGTAGAAGAAAGGAGGATGGTGAGACCAGTGGTGCCGGTAAGGTTGAGGCGTCCTCCAAGATGAGAGAAGTTGATGGAGAACTAATCAGAGAAAGAGATTCGTCCACACGTGATGGACTGGTAGATGGACTAACCTCTTGAGGTTGGTCGGGGATGAAGGGCGAGACCGTATTGACCGTTCGAATGTCATGTTCATGATTGTTGTCAATCAAGGTTTGGACATTATTTTGGGTTGGTGGATGATTGGGGAATGGTTGCTTGAAGATGTCAATGCCTTGATTTGGAGGTGCATTGGGATTATCTAGAATGAGGTCACCCTTTTCAAGCATGTCTTGGATTATGTTTTTAAAGGTTTTGCAATTTTTTGTGTCATGACCTTTGACACAGTGGTAATTGTAGAAGTCATTTTCCCTATACCACGCAGGGATGGCACGTGAGGGATCAAATTGTGGCGGTGGTCAAATCTGGGGGAGGTTGAGAATCCCCTGTTTAACAAGTTTTTCTAGTATAGACGTGTATGATTATCCAAGAGGAGTATACTGTCATTATACGTATCTCTGCTGGAATTGATGGGTGGTGCTCTGAGATGTGGATGGATCAGGCTGATTGGTTGAAGAGGACGAAGGTCTAACGACCACAGCATTAGCTGAAGCTTTAGACTTAGGATTGGATGATGAAGGTTTAGAAGAAGAAGAGTCATTGGTCTTAGAGTTTGGATTCTTGCTCTGCAACTTGACTTTATTCTCCTCAATGGCACGTAATTCAAGTTTACAGGCCATCGTGAAGGCTTCGTCGAAGGTGTGGAAGGTCTGAACCCGTAAGGTGGAAGAAATATGTTTGGCGCAGGCTCGGGAGAATAGTTCAATAAGTTCAGGTTGAGGTAAGGAAAAGGAGAGTTGATTGATGAGGCCTCTCCAGCGAGCAATGAAGTTAGCTATAGATTCATCCTCGAATTGGTGGATAGTATAGAGGTCCATGATCGAGACCTTCTTGGTGATGTTAATGGAGAAGTGATCAAGAAAGAGCTGGGCCAACTATGTAAATGTGAAGAGGGAATGGCTGGCAATAGAGTTGTACCAGTCAAGTGCAGTGCCAGAAAGAGACATAGGAAATGTGCGCAAGAGCAATGCATCATCATGGGCAATAAGGTAACAGGCATGTTTGAATGCCCGTAAGTGTTGCTGTGGGTCTTCCTTGCTTTGAAAGCGAGAAAATTTGGGAAGCTCCCACTAGTTGGGGTATGGTCTAATCAGAATAGAAGGATGAATGGGCTCATTGCGAATTTGCTCATATGAGAGAGCATTGTGTGAGCCAAAAATAGAGGTCTCTAAGCTAGACATCTTATCCATCAGCATTTTGATGATATCTACTGACGGATTGGCGGGTGGAGCGCCCCCTAGATTATAAGGCGCTTGAAAGATATTGGGAGGAGCGTATGACGTGGTTGGTTGCGTAGACGCAACATATGGGTAGCTGGTTATTGGAGCAAAAGTTGGAGCCAAGGGCACTTGTGTTATGGGGTTGGTAGGCACAAGTTGGATAGGGGTCGTCAAGGATGGTTGAGGAGTAGCCATGCTTGTTGACAGGTAAATAGTTACTCTTGTGTTGTTAGGTGCAAGAGTAGGGGGGATAGAGACTAGTAGGTTTTGGAAAGGTGTGGGGTTTAATTGAGTGGTTTGAGGTTGAGGGAGTACTGGAACCCCCATAGAGGTAGGTTTAGATGGAGTGGCTACGTTTTAAAGGTAAGACACGGTTGGGTTATTGGTGGAGGTGTTAACTTGATTGTCTAGTGGCTAAATTATAAGTGCTGTTGATGTGATTCTTGTCTCGACTAAGGAAGTCAGCATCCCATAGATTGGGTTGCCTAGGGAGTCTCGCGTTTGGCTATGTGTGAGATAGTGCTGTAAGGCTTTGATGTTAAGGTCCAAGAATCATGCAAAATCTTGGTCCCCTTCTGGAATAATAGGAGTCTGAGGCGGGGTTGGGCAAGTAGTTCTTTTAGTCTATGAGTGGAACTCCATTATAGGACTAGTTATGGATGGTGAAGGTGGAAGCAGTTGTTGACTATCATGGTCAAGGAGAGCCTTGGTTTGACTACGTGTCAAAACCATTCAAGGCAAGAAAGGGTCAGGTTTCAAAAAATTGTGTTTTTCCAGTCTCAGAAAACCAAATGGATGTTTAGACAGCCAAAAAGTTGGATTTTAAGCTTGCTATTTTTGAAAAAAAGAAAATGGACAGTGACCGACGTCGGTATAAAAACCGATGTCGATGAAGAAGACTGTTGATGTCGGTCAGATAACCGATGCTGGTGCAGAAAAGTTGCCGACGTCGGTTAAAGAACCGATGTCAGTTACTGTGTTTTTCAGAAACTCAGAAAAAAAGTTTTTGGAAATGAAGAAGACGTCCTTACCAACTCAAAAAAAAAAGATAAAAATAGAAAATAAGATGAGAACAGACAGATCCTAGCGTTAAATCCCTAGAAATAATTTTATTAGGATCGTGTGGCTTATGCCTTAAAGTGATGTTTGAGGAGGTTGGCTGTTAGAAGGGTCCTAGAATAGGTAATCTAAAGATGGTTTCAGGTATGTTTAAGTGCTCAAAAGTCTATGTTAGGTTCCGTACATGGCCTGGTGCTAAGGAGCAAGCTCCCCTCACTTCACGTTCCAGTGGTTAGCTGGTCTCGCTTAGCCAAAATATACTTTCCCTATAGATTATACTCTGCCAGAGAACAGAGTGGGCTTTCCCCTTGGTGGTGAAATCCAAGTAGGATCACCGGGATGGGTAAGGTATCTGTTGGATGATGAAATCCCAGTCGGGCCTTGTCTCAAGTGAGTTTGATGTTTAATTTAGTGCATGTGGTCTGGTTGTGTAACATCAAGTGATTTATGATTTATTCAATATGTGGTTTACTAATTACTAAGTGTAGACTAAGAAATGCAAGAAAGCAAGAAATGGAATGCAGTATATTTTAAAGCCTCAAATCAAAATGTTAAGTTGGAACAAGTTTGAGAAAGGGTTGAAGAAAATGATTTTTTGACTAGTCTAGAAATGCAAGAAAAGAAAGAAAAAGTTCTTTTTATTCCTGCTTATGATGTCTTTTAGAAAAGAAGAAAGAGGTGAAGAGGGAGAAACCTAATGCACCTAAATGAACAAAGAAAGAAAGGAACCCAAGGAAGGCCCTAAGGGTCCCACCGGGCGTGCCAAAATGTTTCTATGCAATTTCACTTTCACATTCAAAGGAGAGAAAATGAGAAACTAAAAGGAATGGTCAAGGCGTGTATGTACCTAGATATAGTCTACGCATCGTAATCCAGACGTTGTGAGAACTCTTTTGCTATGGAGGAATGACACCTGGAAGAGATAAACACTAAAACACAAAGAATGTTAGTTGATAAGAAGGTGGATTGCCAAGCAAAAGCTTGGTCCTAGAAGCGCTAAGGCTTCTTGGAGGATGACAATCCACTGTTTAAGACAAAATATGATAGAGACAGAAAAGAGAAATAATGAAAGATGTGAAAAGAAAGAACTAAAAACAAATGTGTACCTAATAAGCTGTAATCTGCTTAACACAGTCACCGACGTCGGTGATATTGTCGGCGTCAGTCAGGGTGGTCACCGACGACGGTTAGACTGCCGACATTGGTAGGGGAAGTGGATGAGGTCGGTCAAGGCAATTGGCTAGGGACGGGTTACAGGTCTAGTTTTTGGTCTGCAGAATGGATTTGGTCTCGTCTGAGGGTCTGAGGGTCTATGAGGGATTCAGAGGGACTGTTTGGGATCTAAGGGACTGAAAATCTTGTCAGGAAAAGGAGTGAGAAATAGGAAAAAGGCTTTTTCAGCGTTTCCATAGAGCAATTTAGTCAGGTTGATTAGATGGGTCTTAAGATGGCCTGTAGGTCTCTGATAACTTATGTTGGGTTGATTCGACAGAGGGTGTTGCCTAAAGAGAGACTAAGGGAGTGTCAGAGGCAAAGAAAAAGGAATAAGGGGTGAGAGAAGGCTTTTCAGCCTCTCCAAGAAGAACAGGGAAGGTTGGGTCAAGGATGCTTGGAATAGACAGAAAACAGAATACTAATATATTTGAAATGATATTAGAATGAAAAAAGTACATATACTTAGCTATGATATGAATTGGCAAAGGTGCAGAAGCTATGTTTCGGTTGTTGCTGGTGATGGAGATAGCATGCAGTCCCTGTGCAAAATGTCTGATGCAAGACCTCAGTGCCTAGAAAGTGCTGCCAAGAATGTTGATCCCTGCAAGAACACCAAGAATCCCAGAACATTGAAAAGCAAAAGCACGAGAACTTTGTTTTTTCGGAAGATGATTCGAGAGTCGTGATTAGCTTCAGAGATTAGCCGATTTGTGATTGGGATCGTCAAAAGGTTAGAAAATTTGGTTAAGTATAACCGACGTCAGTGATTCCGCCGGCATCGGCCGACATTTGACCAATGTCGGTAGGTGCAGAATGGGCAAAAAGAGCCACCAAGCCCATTTTTCATCTACCAAGTGCACTATCCATTGGAGAATGTCAATGGTTGGGCTAAATACGCACGAGAGTTGGTTAGGCAGTTAGAGAGAAGTAAGAATAGGTCTTGGGTGAGTCATAGGATGGGAATTAGTCCAAGGCGAGGTGTCCTAGGCGAGGTGTCATGAGTGATGTGTCCAAAGAGGGGGGTTAATTCAAAATAAGTTTATTATTTTAAATTAGTAATTGCATGTTTTAGGAATGGGTTAGGAATGGACCAAGGGGGAAGGTGACCAAGGGTTAGACACTATTTAGGTGTCTACAGGAATTTAGGTGGAAGGGATAGAAGAACTAGTAAATTATTCATTGATGGAAGAAGATGGAGTTTCATCATTGATTGATGAAGGCATATTGGATGGGGGTAGGAGAACATCATTGGGTTAATACATCATGTTGCATGGTGTGAAAGGGCTTAGGTCAACTTGTATGGTGACAACTTGACTTCATGTTCAAATTTGATGCATTGATGTAAGGTGGATGGCACATAACCCATGAAATAAATCCAATGGCATCCAAATAATACATTATATTGGAAATCTCCTTTTAATACATAGAAGAGCTCAAGAAGCATGTGGGGTCCTAGGTGAATGTGAAAGACAATAGTTTTTGAAGTTGTGGTCATGGTATTATTGAATGATCAGAGCACTATTGAGGTTTTTAACATGATATTCTTGGATAATTTGAGTTAGTTGTATACATGGGAGGAAAAATGTTGATATTATCTCCCCCATCAATCATAACCCTCTGGATGTGGGTCTGGTTGACATAGGCGATAATGAATAGAGGAGGGTCTAGATCATCTAGATGTATAGAGGGTATTTTTTAATCTTTAAAGGTAACAAGGTTAGAAATGTGAAGATATATAACAAAGTCTATAGAGGTTGAGGATACTTTGATTGGAACTCTATCAATTGTAAAGCTTCTATCATTTATTGGTGGTGATGGGGTGAGGTATTGATTAGTTCATACAAACTCATCTTTACCAAAATTTGGTGAAGTTGTTTTAGAACTACTCATTGGATCGATTCAAAAGGATTAGAGTGAGAGAGTCCCAAGATGGACACTTTGGGTTTGGTTCAAGGTAAAGGTGTTTGGTGTTGGCTAGGTGATTGCATGGTGGAATATGGATATGTCCATCAAATGGACACATTCATCTTTCCTTTATCCTTTGGTTGGGCTTGTGATCATGTGACCACATGGATGGTATATATTATAGGAGGAGTTAAGATAGGTGGCTACATCAATTCCTCTTCACTCTGAGGTTAGAGTGGAGAAGTAGGTAGATGTTGGTCAATGGCTATTGGTTCTTAGATCAATGTCAAGCTCATAGGGAGCTCATCTGATAATAATTCATCCTCATGATATAGCTAATGGGCTATCACTTGGAGAGATTTATAGCTTTCCATTTCATGCCCAAGTGTCTTATGGCATGAACATATCAATTTTTCATTATACCAAGATGATTTAAGGTTGTGTGGGTTAGGTGGTCTGATAGGTGGTAAGGTTAAACAATATGCTTGCAGTAACCTCTATAGGATGTTTGAGTAAGACTTGGGTAATGGTGGCAAAGGTGTAGGGGTATTGATTTTGGGAATTGATGTGTAAGTCCTTTTAAGAGTGGGCTTAGTAGTAGAGAGTTTAGGCAAATGAGCATTCTTGGAGAAAGGTTTTGGTTTTGGTAGAGAGGTTGAGAGTTTGGGGTTAAAAGGTTTTATGGTAGATGCTTGGGAGATAAGTGGTTTGTTTATAGCTATTTGGGAGATAGGAGGTATGTTCATGGGTGTCTTATTAAAAATAGGTGTGGATGAAAGTAAGAGTGATGGTTTAACCAAAAATGATGGTTGGTTTTTGCTTGACATGGTTGGTTTCCTAATTAGCATGGAGGGATGGGGTCCTAAAATAGAGGGCAAAGTGGATTGGGGAGGTAGAGTTTTTGGTTTTTGGGTTTTTAGGTGGTTTTGCCTTCTTGGTTGGTTTAGCTTGGGTTTTATTTGATATTTACAGTGGGATTAAATCCAACTTTACTGATGGGTGAGTAATGTTATGAGTAGGAAATATGCCAATGTTCTTATTGGTTTGGTTAGAATGGTAGGAGGTGAATTAGTGACTTTGGGTGAGTTTGGTTCTGATGGTGCTACTATGGTTTTATGGGTAGAGATGTATGATGATTTGGTTATGGTGATAGTGGATTTGATAATGGAAATGGTAGGTTGTTCTGATAAAGGAGGCTCCTGCTTGGTTCTATAAGGGAGTCCAATTTGTTTCTAAAAGGTGGCCTAGTCTAGGTTAAGGTCAAATATGAAATATAAGTTTTTAACTAGTCTAGAGAATGGCTTATCGATGGGCCTAAATCCTTTGGTAGTGGATTCAAAGGATAGACCTAAGGGTTGAGGTGGAGGAATGATTAAATCATCCTTTTCCTAATCAAGATGTTCTAATATCTAGGAAGGTAACTCCTTGATGGGAGGTGTATGCAATGTGGTTTCTTCTTTAGGAGTGAACATTAAAAGAAGAGTGGATTATTATATGATTGAGGAAAATGATAAAGTGGGTAGGGTTTCCTATTATGATGTGCATACCAAAGGAGAGGTTGGTGACTCCACTACCTCAAAAAGTAGATTAAGGGAAGAGGTGATTTGGTCAATGGTTTCTTCAGCAATGAGTTCACTAAGAACCATATTGATAGTAAGGGCATCATGGGTATGAGAGGATTCTATTTTGTTTTCATTTTTAGTAGAATGAGTGTGGTTGGGAAATGGTTATTTGAAGATGTCAATTGATTGGTTTAGGGGTGCATTAGGGTTATCCAACACAAGTTCCCCCTTATAAATGATAGTTTGGACAACATTCTTGAAGGTGTTACATCTACTAACATCATGTCTAATGACTCAGTGGAAGGCACACAATTCATTATCCTTTACCAACCAAGTATAGGTCAAGAAGGATTAAATTTTTGTGGAGGTTTTATGGGGGAAGATATATGATATTGGTCTTTAAAAACTACTCCAAGATTGAAGCATAGGACTCCCCAAGTATATTAAATTACTTTTATGTGTTATGGTTTAGGTTCTTGGTATTTTAATTGGAGGAGTTGGAAGAGTTAGATTGGTTAGTAATGGGTGGAAGGGTAGTATTAAGGAGAACCACATTGGTGGTTCCCTTGTTCTTAGAATTAGTATTGGTTTGATTGTTGGTTTTAGAGGAGGAAGTCTCATTTGATTTGAAGGTAGAGTTATTGTTTATCAATTTCAACTTCCCCTCATCAATGGCTATATTCTCTATTTTTCATGCCATGGTGTAAGATTCATCAAAGGTCTTGAAGCTCTAAACTCGTAAGGTAGAGGATTTGTGTTTGGCACAAGCTTGGGCAAAGAGATCAATTAGCTTGGGTTAAGGTAGAGATAAGGAGAGTTGGTTTATCAGACTTCTCTACTATGCCACAAATTCATCAATGTATTCATAATCAAATTTCCAAATGGAGTATAGATTAGTGATGGATACTTTCTTAGAGATGTTTATGAAAAAGTGATCTAAGAAAATATGATATATTTGGGTAAAAAAAAAGAGGGAGAGCTTTGCAATAGCATTATACCAATATAGTTCCAGACTTGATAGAGACATGGGGAAGGTATGAAGGAGGAGAGAATCATCATAGGCAATCATATATCATGAATGCCTAAATTCTCTTAGGTGTTTTTGAGGGTCCTTCTTATTCTAAAACTTTGAAAACTTTGGAATTTCCCATTAAGGAGGGTATGGTTGAATTGGTTAATTATAAATTTGGTCATATGATAAAATATTATGATCCCCAAAAATGAATGTCTCCAAAGTAGTCATTTTATCCATTAACATTTTGACAAAGTTGGTTTGGGGTTGTGTACCTCCATAGTTGTAAGGTAGATTGTGTAGGGTTTGGATAGGTGAAACATGTGTATAGTTGGTGGGGGGTTGAGAGGCTGCCACATATTGGTATATGGACATGGTGGTTGGGATGATGCCACATACGAGTACATGGAAATAGGTGGTTGGGTGGAAGGTAGAGGTACATACCTTTGTGGGTTAAGGATGTATCTCAGGTTTAACACGATGGTCATGTGTTGAGAGATTAACATAGGTCAGGCAAGAGATATGGTTGGGTTAGTAGATAGAGGGTAGTTGGTGACTTTAGTATTGATTGGTGGAAGGGTAGAAGGTATGGGAACCACCAAGCTCTAGAATGGAGTAGAAATAGGTAGGTTGGAAATAGCAGGAATGATGGTGGTACTAGTAGAAGGTAATCCTAAGGGAAGGGAAGTGTTGGATCCCAAAGGTTGGTTTGTTCTTATAATAGGAGAGTTAGTTAGGGAAGAAGGTGTTTGGGTGTTGCTTGGTTGAGCATGGGTTAGTTTTGGATGGTGATATCAGTAGGATTGTGGTTAGAAGATGATGCTTGGGTGACTAGAGGTTGAGTGGAGATAGTGGTAACAAAAGTGTCACCCATAAGGTGGGATGGCATGTTGTAGGGAAGGTCAATAGGAAAAACCAAAGTAGGGGTACGGTGAGATATGGTGTTAAGGTAATGTTAAAGGGCTAGGGGTTGTTATCCAAAAAGGTGGAAAAATCTACGTCACCTTGGGAAACTATTTGAGGAATGGTAAGACTCCCAGAAGGATGAGGAGAACTCTCTACAACTAAGATGTACTCTGTGGATGAGAGACAAGAGGAAGATGGATGATTAGGAGGTGGGTCCTAGTTTGATTAGTTTCTTAGTTATTTCATAGTTAAAACCATGCAAGTAAGGAAAAGAAGAAGATATAAGAAATATAATAAATTTTAAAAAAAAAATACAAGAAAAAGTCATGAAAATGAAACACACACTAAAGTACCTTAAATCATAATGTTGGTTTTAGTCTCTCTTGTGGCTTATGCTTTAAGTTTTAAAAATTGTGTGACTGAAATTGGCTATAGAGTAGGCACTAGAAAAGAAGTCTATGGTTGGTTTTAGGTTGTGTTTAGGCTCTTAAAGGGATCTATATTGAAAATCATTACATGGATTAATACTTGGGCCTACCCCATCACTTCACACACTACAGTGATAAGGGTGTCAGGTGCTTAACCAAGATATATCAATTTTTAGAGATTATACTCAACCAAAGAGTTGAATGGTTCTCCCCTTGGTGATGAAATCCAAGTAGGATGGATAAGAAAAGTGACCACTAGGTAACAAAATCCTAGTCATGCCTTATGTCAATATTTGATGCTTGATTAGATGTGAGTGGTTTGGTTTTGTGTGTGTGAAAAGATTAAAGCTATAATTGAATTATTTTGCTTTAACTAAGTTATGTGAGCTAAAATAAGCAAGTAAACAATGGACACAGTCAATTTTAAGCCCAAAAATGAAATTTTAATTCCATTGTATGAGCAGAGAACAAGAAGAACAAACATCTAGATGTAATTATGAACCCAATAAAAGACTTAAGGGTCTCACCAAGTATGTCAAAATGTTTCAGATAAATTTCATTTATATTCTTTGGAAGGAAGAGAAAAAAACTCAAGAAGGGTATGGTATAAAAATGGAATATGTTGTGTGTGTATTGATTTAGATGGTTGTAGATACTCCTCTTTGGCTTAGGAATAATGACCTATAGATAAGAAATCACTCCAAGAAATGGTTTGATTAGTTAGATAGTAGGATGGATTACCTGGAAATATAGATACAAATAGCACGAGCTTCCTTGGAAGCTGTCAATCCACACTTTTAAACAATCAAGTTATGAAAGATAAAGTATTTGCATATATCATATAAGTTACTAAAATGAAATATAAGAAGTGATTGATAAATGAATGGGTGAATTTGACTAATTATAGTAATAAATGGATTGATATTAATTCCAAATAAATCAAGTATGATCTCAAAAATAGGGAAGGGTTATATGGTTAGGTAGAGAATCTAAAAATGAGATTTGGTTAAGGTTTGGTGGGTGAAAATATCTTGATATTTATTTTTTTGATAGTTATCATCAATGGTTGGGGTGACTGTCAGTGGTTAGAGTGACTATCGGAGGTTAGGGTAGACCATTGATGGTTAGGGTGACCATCGATGGTTACTGTAGTTTTTTATCTAGTTCAAGAAAGTGGTTGGTAAAGTCACATAATGGAGTTTTGAGATGTGGATTTGGGTTGGGTTGATTTCCAAACAAAAACAAAGTAACTAATTTGCTAAAAATAGATACTTATCTTGTTGATTGTTGATTTGAAGAGTGGTTAAGAGATTTATTGGTGAAGATCAAAGTAATTTTAGTAGAGTAATGATGTTTTGATGTTGATCGATGATTGATAGTACTTTGGATCTCCATCACACTTGCTTGGTCACTAGAAGAACACCTATAAAAGGAAAGCACTGATGCAAGAGGCTCTCACTTTAGATGTAGTTGGTTGATTGATTCTTGATCTAGATCCCTTTAACCTTATCCTCATCTCCTTTTATAAGAAGGAAGGAGAGGTGAAATAATATGTTAACAAGAGGTTCAAAAAGTATTTCAAATTTAGCTTTTACATGCATTACCTCACACACAAATTAGATGATCTAAATATAAAAAAGCAAGCTAGAATTGATTGGAGTTTAACTATTTAGGTAGTGGAAACCTAATTGATAGTAATCAGGGTAAACTATTGACATTTAGGATGATTATTAGTAGTTTAGGGTCAAAATCTAAGTTTGGAGGTGGGTTAGTGAGCCAATTAGCTAATCAACTAGCTTGACTTAGGTTTATAGTTAAAGGGTTGGGGGATGGTCCTAATGGGGTCTTGAGGTAGTTTATGGGTATTTAGACATATATAACCATTGTGTGCAATTTTATAGTGTCTACATTAAGTACTACTAATATCCTCAACTTAGACATGGCATACTAATATCTTTAGTTTCCATAGGGCTTGGTGTACCAAGGGTTTCTCATCTTTAAAGATAAATGTATGCATAAAATCATGTTAGACCTATAGCCAATTCTTAGTCCCCATTTTTCACTCTTGATGCATGTATCATGCTATTGTAAGTGTTACTAGTGTATACCTAAATACATGTACCCAATATTTGATTTATACACCCTATATATACCATACATATATACACCTATAGATGTGAATTTCTAGACACTTCCCTTCCTATAAATATAACCATAGGTCCCTAAAAATATGTGGTACATAGAATCAATATTTAAATAGTTCACAAACCTCATCCCATTGTATCTGGTTTGTCTTGTGGAATTCCCACCAAGTCATAGTAGTTCCCTTTAGTACATAGTTTAGTACACTCACCCTCTGGTCTATATTAAGTAAAATTTGTTATAGTCTAAAGATGAATTGATCTAATTTTTCAATTGAAAAATATTGAGGCAATTGGCATTCTATGGCAAAAACCATCAACATCAAATACGCCTCATGATCTCTTCTTACCCAATTCAGCATGTGGGTATTTGAATCACCACTTATTAAAGATGTAGTTTCTCAAGGTAAAATAAATTATTTTTTGGATCAATATACTCTATATTTGTCACACTTACTTTGTACAATAAATTCACTTCAAAACTTTTTAGTGATTGTATAAATAGTGACTTACATTATTCTATTTGGAAATGTGGAAGTTTTGCCTTTATTATTACAAGTTTGGAAGAGAGTTGCTCAATTTATTGTAGCTACTATTAAGGCTTTTTTATATATGTAAAAAGTGATAATCTACAACTTGCATTGCATTATGCTTAGATTTTGTACCCTCCTTAAACCAATTATTAACTTCATAGGTAAAGTGTGAATCCATCTCTTTAGGTATGATGTATAGTTTGGTCTGAATTTTATTCAGGGGTATAATGATAATTTTATCCCCTAGTGCACCTCCAACTAATTTAGCACTATACTAATGGTCATCCAACAATAATAATCCCACTTCTTACCAATCAACACAAGGTAGTACATTTCATCAATCTTCATTTCAATTACTTTAAAATATCATTACAAACTTAGGTTAGAAACTTTGATTTACACATCCTCCATTCAACCAATAGGATCTACCCTCCCATAGTCTACAAGATTTGGCATTACTAGACTACAACTGAGAGTCAACCATCTAATAGCTTCCCATATAGAACAAGGTATCATATCAACTATGCTTATAAAATAAAATACAATGTTTGGTACTTCATATCTTTCCAATTCAATATCCATGTGTGAGTCAACATCCCAAGGCTTCTTAGTCTCCACATACCATACTACCTTATCAGTGTGTTATTGACCTCTTTGTGTGTGTTCCAACATGTTATGTATAATATTTTTAATATTTTACAATATGTCTCCATTTTTAGATTGCTTAGAAGTTTTAGAAGGTTGATCAAGGTAGTAAATAATCACAACTATCTCATGATGCACATAATGTTTCCATAAAGCTATGCATCAATGGTTGTGGCATCTCCCTCTAATGTAGACTATTGTTGAATTGTATTTTGAACCTAAGTTTCTTGATACATCAATCCCATTTTTTTGTATGGTTATGATATTTATTCTATTGAAGCTTTCATATTTTCTAATCTTGTAAAAATTCTAAGGGAGATATTCCCTTCTCTGCATGTTGATATTTTGTAACTACTTGTATGAATGTAGGATCCTTGGGGTTTTAATTTGCTAGGTTCACATTTTTCACAATCTTCTCTTTTATCTATTTTTCTAATGCTAGACAATATTTAGTGTGGTGTTATCTTACAATTCTAAAATAAATGTAGTACATCTACCTCTGAAGATTAGTAGGACAATTTTGTGTGAAGTGGTTATATTCTCCACACAATTAGAAAGTAACTAGTCAACTCCCTTGTCATTCATATTATCTATGATTACCTCCTTAATATTGACCTCGGTATCCTCTTTTATATCCCTCTTATCTTTATTGAAATCCCTAACCTGATTATTGTTGACCCTCATATCCTCTTTGACTTTGAGGGAAACCCCAACCCTATTATTTTTGTCCATCATATCCCCCATACATTCTATGGGGAGAATACAGAGCCCATCCTAATTATTATTGATGAGGTGATGCAGTGCTCCATGATTGTTGCTATTGATGAGATGGGAAAGTCCATCCTACCTAATATTAGGTATACTCTATTTTCCAACCTACTTAGTCTTGTGGTTGATATTGAGGTGAGGTTGGGACCCATACAGGAACAACTTACATCTCAAATGTCAAATATACATAGGGGCTTGGGATACTTTCCTTCAAAGAGGGAATTTATTATCTTCTTACTACTATGAAGACCTTATTAGTGATGTCCTCCTTCAATTATTGGAGTGATAAAATAATTGTCATCATGATTGTGTGACTTATAGATGTTATAGTACAAAGTCTAAGGTTGTTGAGTGTATTGTTGTAATAAATGACATTTATTAGTCACATGCCCTACTACATGATATATTTTTCAAAATCCCATATTAAATTTTGGGTAATAATTCTTATGGTTCCACTCTTTTCCACACTCTATACACTAGAGTCCTAACATGGGCATATTAATTTCATGTAACTCCTCCATCCTTCATAACACAACAATTATCTTTGCATTAGTTTTCATAGTAGGTTGTGGGGAATCCCCATAATCCTCTATCTATTCCTCACAAAATGTAGTTGCCTGAGCATATACTTTGTTATTAAACTACATTTGAATAATTTCAAACCTAATCTAAGGTCTTAGGCCTTCTACAAACCATGTATCCTTATCTGTATCTTGAAATATAAATTATACTCCAATCATTACATCAAAAAATTTACAATTATAATCTCATATTGACTCAACTTATTTTTTTTGAATCTCTTTCAACTCTTGGATTCTCTTACTCACACATTTAATTAATTTTAATTTAGCTATCAACTGGTATTTGACATCCTAAAATCTCAATTTAGTAGCATCTCTTTTTAATAATAACTTTATAACTCTTTTTATTAAATCTCATATGAGCTCACACTTCTTCACATCATTTGTAGTCACATTTTCAACCTACCATTTCATTTAACAATTTATTAGATATTGATCAATGTTATTAGACCCATTAAATGGTGTCAAAGTGACAAAAAAAAATAACATTTAGAACCATGCCTCTTGTGTTTACACTTAAAACTATTGGTGGTTGTGTACTAGACTTTTCTAATGTCTTAAAATTTATTGTGACATGAAATTTGGCCTCAATCAATTTATTCCTATCCAATAATTGCTTAGTGTCAGCACTATATTTCTCAAATTTATTTGTAAAAGAGTAAAGCCATGTATTATCTTTAATAACTTCTAATTTTTATTCTTTTTTTTTTTTGATAAAATAGGTATAGGGGATGTGTACCCTTGAAATAAATGATCCATGTCTATGAATTTTGTTTCACTTGAAATTGAACCTAATTTAATCTCATGACTTAACATAACTTCTTCAAAATATGGTTACTTATATTCTATAAATAATAACCTTCCTTGTAATTATGATCTATAACTACCTTCTAACCAATCTACTTGCTCCTCTTCTCTCTTTCCACTTTCTTCTATCTCTTCAGCATCCCTTTTCCAATCTCTTTCTTTCTTTATGCTCTCATTTGCATCTTCTATTCTCTTATGCCCTCTCATTTCCTCCTCATCATCCTCTCTAAATTATTTAACTGTCTCATGAGCTCACATTAATTCTTTATCCTCAAAATTTTCTAATTTACTCTTATCGCAACTAAATTAGGATTAATCTATTTATTCCATTTTTTTTATCACAAGTCTCACTCTAATCCTAGAATTCACTTTTCACTTTGATTTTTTATGTCCTCCATATTTTGGGTTTAAGTTCAATATTTAATTCTTAGTTACTCATCATTAAATTCATTATTACACACATCCTCCTAAATCTCAATGTGACTACTCTAGTTGTTAGGAATAGGCACCATGGCCTTTTCTACAACCAACATTTTATGAGAGTAGCTAGTCACTACAAAAACTTGCCTTAAATTCCTCTCAAAAATATATCTTATGTAGTCTTGAATTAAATGTAGGCTTGTAAAATAAATTTATTGATGTATCCTTAAATAGTATTTTTTATCCAATGATGTATTTCACAAGTCCAATCATTATCTAACTTTCACAGATTTTATAGTCTTTCTTTTGTCCAAACTAAAAAAAATGTTTTTATTGGTTGAAATAGTAGTATTCAATATTTGTAACCATGAATATAGTATCCCAATAAAATCACACCAAAATATTTCATATATGTTTATGAATAAATTCTTTCATAGAGCTTCCTATCTTATTTGCCTCTTCTATGAAATTGTGAATCCTTTCATCAAGCCACCATTCAAGGTCTTTTTGTCTAGGTCACCATCTCATCATACCTAATAGTCCATGATCATCACACCATTATTTTTATAGGTTCATGTAAAACCCATCAAAACATGCTAATTTGTGTTTGTGTGAAGTAAGATATAGGCTCAGAATGCAAACATAGTTATATAATAGGTCAAGTCTTTATTTAGTTCAAAATTATGTAGTTATATAGAAAATGAATACTAAATTATATACAAAATTCATTATTATTAAATGATTAAATATATTTGAACAAAATAAAGCATAGAGTGTGCATAAAACAAGTGCAAAAATGCATTCCAAAAAACCATTATCATATATCTATAATAATCATTATATTTCAAAACTCATTTCCATTATAACTTATCACTATTTATAGTACTTTACAATACATTGTCTCTTTTCATTTCATTATTTTGGTTCAATATTGATCAACTCTTTTCACATTCCACATAATTTTGGAATACATACTTAAGTGAATACATAAAAAATGAAATATGTTCATGCATCTACACTCTACAATTTTACAGTTCTATTCTGTTATCAACAACCAAACTTTGACCAAGAGGTTTCTTACTTATGTTAGACACAAATTAAAAAAATTAAATAACAAATCCCCACTAAATTTTCATAATATTTCTAAAAATGTTAAAGAATCTGGAAAAAATATTTAAAATGTAGCTTATAGATAAATTTTATGAAAAACCCTAAAATCACAATAACTTTTCCAAAAATGATCATCATTCCAATTTTTTTATTTTAGCATCCTTGAATGATTATCCAATTTTAGTAAAAAAAGCATAATAATTTACAAGATATAAGCGATTATCCAAAATTAGGGGATTTGCCCACACTTTTACCTAATTTAAAGCTTGGATACCCACTTTTAATGAAATTCATTCATAAATAAATTAGATTCACAACAACAGATCATAATATGACTAAACTAGATCAAAATATATGAATAGATGATGATCCACTTTGAGGGTCAACCTTCACAATCAAATAATAAAAAAATTGTCATATGATGATAAAATACTAACCACTACCTCCTATATATACTCTACTTATGAAAATAACCTAGGCTGACCCTAATACTAATATGAAGCTATATAAATGATCATATACATTAAATAGAGCCACAAGTAAAATACACAAATCCTAATACATGTTATAGAACTAATGTGTCAAGATTTATAAAGTGTATATGGTAGCATAGGACGTGGGAGCTCATGAGGAAATCCTTGCATATTTCCCAAGTATAACAATAAAAATTCATGAGATATTTCCTAGGTATTACAATAAATATTCATGATTTTTTAGTGAAGTGTTGGTGTCAAATTTGAAGGATGTGTAAAAAATTAATAAAAAGGATTGGCATATAGTCAATTAATAGTGATATCCATTAAGGGGAAAGTGGAATTAATATTAGGAAAAATAGTGAGGTGCCAAAAAGGAGATTAGAAATAACTATAAAAAATAATACACTCTAATCAATTTGGTAAGATAAGAAGTTTTTGAAATTGAAAGGTTTAGGAACCCTCTTTTGTAAAGTTATGGTTTAGGATAACTAGTTAAACAAGTAACATATCTCAAGAAGGCTATAATATGCGTGAGCAATGTAAATTTTCCTACCTTCCCATGAATTTTTATTTATTCCCTAAGACCCATGGGAGCCACCTTCCATTATTTTGTACTTGTATGAAAATTTAAGAGAAATTAATGGTAGATAATAGGAACCCTACCCTAGTCTACTAGCCTACGACACTCAAATGGACCTATAGTTCTATTATGTGGCCAATTGTGAAGTTTAAAATTTATCTTAGATTAGGGTGTGCACTAATGAATTTTATCATTATTTTTTGGTTATGGCTAGCTTGTGAAATTTTTCCTTTTGTGATTTTATATGGATTTTTGGCATTTAGCTTTAGTTTATTTCTTATATTTTTATTGTACTCCTCCATATGGATTTAGAATCCCAACAATGGTCTTTTACTATGACATCACTAAGAGTTATTTCACTTAACTAGATAGAGGGGAACCTACAAACTCATATGACTAGATACTCCTATACTTATACCTTATCAAATATTTCAATCTTAACTCCAACTTGTGTACCTTAAAAACGAAGAAAAGAGAAAAATGGGGATTGTGAGTATAATGTAGATAAAATATGAGAGTACAATGAATTATGCTAGTAATTAACCACTATAGGGGAATTTTTATTTATAAAATTCTACTAGTATGGGATTTAGAGCTTCATATAAATTTATAATGTAATGTAATAAGTGTAAGAGTATGATGGAGAACCCATGTGAGATATCAGAATGAAAAGAAAAAGATAGCAATGTCATTATAAGGTAAATGTATACCATGATGGGTTTAACACAAGAAATAAATTATTTAAACATAATAAGGGGAAATGTGGTAAGAACTAGGTGGAGCCAAGAGGGAGAATATTATAAGGGTTATATAAACATGAAAGGGATATGGTATTAGAAACTAAAAAAACTCAAGAGGGTGATGATATCAGAAGATACATAATACAAAGAGGGATAATGAGGTAATATATAGATAAACCTAAAAGGGAAAAGGGTAGTGAAATCTAAATAAAATCAAAGATGAAAAAGGTGTTTTAAGATGCAACTAAAATTGGATAACTCAAGCATGGAAAAAATAATAAATCATGTAAAAATGACATGTTAAGCATGTGAAAATGAAAATATGATTGTAGCCAATGATAAGACATATAATAGTTCATGCATGCCTCAAAATATCTTCACATACCTCTTCTATGAAAATATAGATCGTCGGCTATAACTTGTATCATGTTATTACCATAGTATCCTCAACTATCACAAACATATTTGCAAGCACTTCCTTGTGAATAGCCTTGACTAAAAAATGTAGGTGAAACACAATATGAAGATAAAAATTCATGTGTATTTTGTGACTATGAAATTTAATTATGTTTATCATAACATAAATGCTTATAGAGAGGATGTTTCCTCTAACTATGAATAATGTCCATGGAGAGGTTATTCTCTAGTCAAAAATCATGTGAATGTGGAGGTTGTTCCTATAATTGTAATTATTATCTCAAGTTATAGTGTTAAGTTTTGCACTCATTTATGGAGTGTGTGTAGTAATGATGTCATTAAAAATATATCTATCCTTTCTTAAGAGAGTGTCTTCATAAAGAAGAAAATTAATATGAACAACCCTTTGAGTAGTGAGATGAATAAAGTGAATGAATATGGTGTTTTGAAATTCTTAGTATAATTTCCAATATTATCATAATTCCATTGTATAATTGTGGATTAGTGCCATGATACTCCTAAAAATGACCCTTTGGTAAAGTTGGACTTTCTCACCATCTCTCTACCTCAAGAGTGTGATATTATGAAGCTAATAACTTCACATGTATTTAATAGACCTTGCACATCTCAATGGAGTTGCCAGGGTCATTATGTCATTGGAAAAACATAATAAGGTATACATCAACTTAAGGAAGTGTGGGAATGTAAAGACTCCTTAGGTAGAGTACTAGTGGGTGAGGTAGACTCGATAGATGAAGTGGAAATTTATTAAACTAATATGGTGATAGAATCATTGAGTGGTATACCACTAAGATCATAAAATTTAGATAATAAGTCACCATATTTCTCATCAAAGCAAGAGTAAAAATTATTCATTTTGATACTTTGGTTTATTTTTATTTTTTCTCAAGGGATTTTTTATCATAAAATGTTTGTGATTTTATTAGGCACAACCAAAAAATATGGGTCATCTAGTGCGTATATGGGTTTGTATTTGGGAGCAGTGAGATTAATGTGAGTGATTTAACCACTATATCAGTATGTTGAGAAGTATATTTGTGTTTTTTTTCAATGGATGATTTCATAAGAATTTTTTAAGTTTTCTTCATATGGGATATAAACCTATAATTATGAGGCAATTGGTCTTGATAATAATTTGAGGTAATTTGGTAATTTTTATATTTAAGTCAATTTTATTGGATTCATTTTCTTTAGAATCTAGGAGGTTTAGTGGATTTATCCCAAATATTTTAGGATGACTATTATAGCCTATAAGAGAATCAATCAAATAATTAAATACTTGGTATTTAGTGAAATTTATGAATGATAATTATTTTTATGAAGGGAATTTATAGAATCCTCTTTGTTAGAATTATTTTAAATTCTTAAGATCAATGTCACTTAGACCTTATAGGTGGATACTATGTAGGAAAATTTGACACACTAGCATGGAGAGGAAGTTATGACTCTCATTCGATAAATCCAAAGGTAACCAAGAAAAATGTTAAAAAATAATGGAAAGATTAAAATCATGGCTTTAACTCTAACAATTATAGGATGTATTATGATTGGAAGCCAAATGCATTCGATTCGAAGTTGTGGTCTTAAATTTTAATCTTTAAAATTTATGAATATATTTTAGGTTATTAGATGAAAATACAATGGATTTGATAAAATATGAGGCAAAAAATGTGTTGGATCCTTCATTTATGTTGGCTCACTTGAAATGGAAATCAGCTATTTTAATGTTGATAAATAGTGGACTATTGTCATGAAATTTTATTTCATTCGGAATCATGGCTTGGATGGGAAACTTAAGAGTGAGTGTTTGATTGGTTATTTTATCAATTTGAATTGATAATTATTTAAATTATTGCATGATACTCTTTTTGAAACTATGCAATGTATCTTCTTAGGGAATTGTTGGTGGTTAAGGAATGTTTATATAGAATAGTATTTGCATTAGCAGATCGTAATGTTTGGGAGAGGTTCTCATTAAATCAAAGAATGGAGTATTCATAGGTAATTGGGAGAGATGTCAAATTGGGTCCCATTCCCTAAAGTAAGGTTTTTATGATATGTATTGTACCTTAGGAGGTGTGGATAGAATTATCTCATATTTTAACTTGAGAGGTATAAAATTTGATATTTTATTTGTGTGATCTATTTTGACATCATCACCCAGGTCGATGGTGTTATATATCTCTAAGAACATATTTGGGTTTTTTTAATTTTTTAATGTCATCAATCTGATGATGAAGTTTGATTTTTACATATTTTTAAAATATGAAATCTCTACGACATTTTTCAATGATTGTTTGAGATACTAGATCTTCTTGGACAATATTATAGGTTTTTTTAATGTTTATAGGAGAGGGATGTGTTTTGTGACCCAAATCAACACATGCAATGATACACTTCATACCTTTCACTTGGACTAGTTTTTTTCATTGGTGGAAGCATTAGGGTTGATTTTTATTTTTATTGCATTAGCCACTTGGCTAAGATGGTAGGATTTTGGTTGTCTAGAGAATAAGCACATTGAAGAAGATATTGGATCATTCCCTTAGAATTATATGGTGATGGATTGGTGTATATGCCTAAATGTATGTTAGCTTATTATATGGGTTTGTGCCTATTTTATGTGTTAAATAATTATTTGGCAATGATAAATTTATTAGGATTCTAGTGCCTTGTTTTGGAGGTTTAAGATTTTAAAATTGTTGAATGAGATGATGTTGTATTTTGTCTTGGTCAAAGGTTTCCTCCAATATCTTAAGAGAGAAGGACCAAAATTTGTAATATAACTTAGATTTTAAGGCAGATGTGAATAGTTTGAAGATAATTTTATCACTCATGTTACGGTTGAATCTATGGGCTAATGACTTCCATCACTTGATGAAATCATGGGCTAATTCATTGTTTAATTATTTAATATTGACATTTTTTCCTAAGTTGTCTTTAGACAATTCATGGTTATATTGAAATGAATGCATAAGGATTTTTACTAAATCTTATAGTAATTAAATTATAGAGTGATGCTTTACTTGGTTTTACAATTCTTAAAAATTACCTCATAAGGGTTTTCAATAATAATTTGGTCATTCCATAAGTGTTTGTCTTGAGACAAAATTTGTGAATATTTTCAAAGGATTTGAAGTGTTAGGAGGGATTAGTGTGTTAGTGAAATTAGTTATTTAAACCTTAGTTATAAGTTCACTCAAGTTAGTAAATTAGAATAAAGTTAAGAATTAAAAAATAATTTTTATATTTTATATTAGGAAAAGGCACCTTTTAGTTATCCAATAGGAATGCACCATTCTTATCTCCATTCAAGGTTATCCCTTCATTATCCAATTAGAAAAAGGGAAGGGAACCTTAGAAAATATATAAATTCTAGAATCTCCCCCTCACATGAAATGTATTGTAAATTTATGAATAAATCATAAAGGAGATTAGGAAGAGATATTCATAGAATAGAGTTAGTTATTCTATCAGAATTAATTTTTTATATTTTAGTTCATCTTTCCATAGTTGATTACATATTTTAAAATCAAGATTTTTTGTTTTATGTCTTGCATGGTTTTCTTTGTTGAAGAAAAATTCTTGCATGCTTCTATGCAAGTAGTGTAAGTATCGTAGTATTCCCCAATTTATACATGATAATAGAGAAATATTTGAGAAAAATTTCCATCTTATTATATAAAATTAGTTATTAAAGAGTGGAAAACTTTTTTTTTTTTTAAATATTCTCTTTGATTCTTCTTCTCTATCTCTGATTTCATTACAAAACCTTGCTTTACTCTTCCTTTGATAGCCATTTTTGTCAATTTTTTGTATAAATCAATTATCATTTTTAGGGCTTTATTAAGAAATAATTTGAGTTTCAAATTTCAAGGGAAACATATTTTGTTTGGTGGGTTTATCTCAAAAATTAAAAAATAAGTTTAATTCATCATTTTTGTGGGGGTTTTAGGAGCTTTAGTGGGTATTTTTTAATTTTTTGGGAGGGTCTGTAATTTTTTGGGGAGAGGAGGTAATTTTTTGGAAAAAAATTATGAAATTACATAACTTTGAAAAATAATTCATATTTTTTTTTTACTAACGATTTATTTTTAATGAGTCTTAAAAATTTGCTGAGCATAGGGAATAAGACAGTCAATTAGGATCCATCCTTTGCAAGGATTTTTCAATGTTTATTGACCCAAATTTTTCATTTTTGGGGTTTTTTTAGTTTCTTTGTGTTCTTAAAATTTTAGAGATATATTTTCTTGTCTCTTTTTTTAAGGGGTTTTTTATATAAAAATTTAAAAAATAGTGTTTGTAAAGTGGGGTTGCTTGGAAATCCATCTCACATGCCAGGATATCCTTACAACCTTGAATAAGGCCTCCCCATCTCTTGGTTTCATCCCCTATGACATCCATGCACCCATGACTCTCCTTATCCACTCCACCAACCCACAATCCACCTTCACCTCCCTCCTACACATCACCTCAATGCACATTGTTACGTGTAGTCACCATCACTTGGATCCCACCCCTGGTTATGCTCCACATAACCTTTCAAGGTTTATCCCAGTCTTATTGATTGCCCAAGGTCTCCCTAACGTTCCCTTAGACTCGTTTCCTCCCACAAGGTTGTCTTAGCCTTTTTTAACTTTTAAAGGGCCTGATGCACTTTTTTCACACTTAGAGGCCCATGAGGGCATTATTTTTTTTCACCAAGGGATAATTTTTGCATGTATAAATCCCCCACAAAGGACACTTTATATATTATAGAACTAAATGACCCTCATAACTTAAACTCCTAATAACTTTTGAATATTAACTCAAAATTCATTTCAATTTTTTTGAAATTTCTTAATATTTTGAATCATTTCCATGAATTGTATCATATTTGCTTCAAATTATATGAAAACATTTTTTTCATTTTCCAATTTTTGGATATTTTTTTAATTTGGCATCATTCTAAGAACTTTTTCATAGAAAATATTATTTTAAGTGCACTATATTTATAAATTTCCATTATTTTTGATTGGATGGGGTTGTTTGCATCATCTTGAGGTTGTCAAGCCTTCTTTGTGTGCACTTTTTCACTACACTATTGTCCATATTCATTTCATGTGTCTTGTCCTTTTTTATTTGTGATAGATTGATAACATGGATAGTAAATATGCACTAATAATCCCTACAAGTACCACAAGTGTAAATCACACAATGAATTTGTTGAGTAAAATTTTCTTTCAAGTCACATCAAGCATTAAATTATGGCTTGCATAATGTATTTAAAATTAAAAGTGGTTTAACAGGTGTGATGAGGAAATTGGTTTGAATTGTTTTCTTGTTTCTCTTAACCTTTTTGTTTCACATAGAGACTCTATCTACACCAATGTGGCATGAAACAAACTAACACATATATATGATAATTTTGATTCTTTTATGGGATGTCAACAAACTTATTACTCTTAATCCAATTGATTACCATAATATTTAGGGATACATATCTAAAATAAATTCTTTAAGTATCCAAATCTTAGATTGTAATATCAAATAAAATGATGAACAAATTTTTATATTGGCCTTATCCAAATTGGGTGAGCCATACTAAATTTTTTGTCTCCACGTTCCATTCAAACTAAGATACTTTGGTTACCACTTTCACAATCCCACCATTGATGAATTAGCAAAAATGTTAGCTCAGGAGTAGGATAAGCTCATTCACATAGGCATCATTTCAAAATTTTCTAAGTTCCATGAACTTATTGTAAATCAATCCTAAACACTAGAAAAGTAGGTGAAGAGTGATTCTAAATCACATCATCATTTGTCTTTCATACATAGGCACAACTCCAAACATAAAATAGGAAATATGAGATGTAATTTTTGTGACTAAAAATAAACACATTGAAGACCACTACTATATTAAGCTAGTAATTTTGAAAATAAAATGGAGAAACATTACATAAGCCTTCCATCTTCTTCTTCAGATAAGGGAAAATCTAAATCCCTTTCTTCCACTATTCCACCTTCACTTGAATGAATTTTCCATTTAGAAAGCATGTTCATTCAATAACCTCTTATAGTTATGCACTTAGATGGTTGTTTTGATCCTCTTTTTTTATATGGGTATCTCATGAAGCATGTCTGAAACCATATGAGGGTATTTTATATGTAACCTTTCATGATGGTGTGTGGAATTGTTCCCCACTTATTTAGTCCATCTATGCACTAAATTTTAAAATTATAGAGGGATTAATGTGTATGGTATTGCTTCCTATGTGTATCACATCTTCTTTTATCAAATTTTCAATGGTTTTTTAGGCCCACACACACACACACACACACACACAAACCTTTTTGTGATGGATTCAACTCATCCAATGCACCTATTTTATGATGGATTCAACCCATTTTTTTAGCATATTAACAATGTGACTCTTTGGTGGCCACAACCCCTATCATATTTTTTTTGAGTAGTGGACCTAACTTACTATTGCATCTTCTTCATTTGGAATATTTATTCAAGGTAAATTTATTCTTATTGAAACATTTATGCTAACACCAATTCCTATTCTTTAAAAATAGCCTCATATCTAACACCTTCTTCTATTTGAAGATTACATTGATTGATCACCTTTGTACTCTAAAAGGATGATATGACATCCATAGGGACAATATGATGTCTTATGCATAATGAGCTTCTTATTGTACACATGTAACTTGTCAAGTTCTATGTTATAACCCATTTTTAAGTATTTTATCCTCATCATTTTTTGACTCATTCTCTCTATTATCAATTAAAGTAAATGTTGTTATAAATAGTCATTTACACATTAGTAGTAAGTTCACTTAAGTCAGTAAGTAAGATTATAGTTTAAAATGAATGATTTTTGGGTTTTTTATCCTTTAATAATGTTTTAGGAACTAAAGTGTAGCCCCAATAATCTATCACACTATCCCTTAACATAAGATTGTGGTCTTGTGCACTCACCTGAAGTGCACAGCTAGAGACTAGTTCCTATGTGTTATGTTGTGTAGTAACATATTAGTTATATTCTTTGGGTTAAAACTTATATTTTATTAGAAGTTACATATAAAAAATAGATACACTAATTTTATCATTGTATCATTAAGCTCAACTACCATAATTACATAGATTAATGCGAGTGAAGCTCGAAATTATTACTCATAAAAAGTAAAAGTTTACATAAAACTTATATTACATTTCAACCATAAGTACTTCAATTCAAACCTACCATAGATGCATAACTAAAATAAAATAGAACATGAACACTAGAACTAAATTTAATATCGTAAACTTTATAATATACTTCAATATAATGATGCTTAAAATCTATCACTGTATAAGCTTTCATACAAGGGTGTTTATACTTATTTTTTCCTACCCAATTAATTACATAATAAATGATAGGAGTAATCATCCATTAGAATATTCATGAACTAAGAGTCATGGAAATCTAATAACTAGTTTTTCATAAGGACCTATGCCTTTACGCCCCTTATATACTCAATCTATGCTACATCCTCACTACCTTGTGTCTATCAATTTGCAGGTCAATGTAAAAGTTGAGATGGATAAGGTTTGAGTGACCCTTGAGAATAGCTCCATAACCATCTCCCACTTCCCATGCATTCCATAAGTCTTTTTCTATTTCTCTATGTTCTGTACTCTCGAGTCCCTCATAGTTATATCTTATCTTTTGATTGAGTCTTATCATGTTGGTAATTATGCACTCTTATCCTTTTGTGCCTCACTAGTTTCATACCATGTTACTTCTACATTAGTCTAGTTTTGTACCCTAGTATCTATTTTATATACTCCTTCTATGTCATACTAATTTTGCACCAAAATACCAAAACACTTAGCCAAAATTTTGGGTCTAACATCACCCCACACTATACTCTTAGTCTATCCAAACTAAGTCTTGATGGAAGCTTCCACCAAAAATCCAAGCCCCTTTTGTTTAATCTACTTCTTGACATTGTCCCAATATGATAATGTGCCAAGTAGTTTTGTAGTTATTTATTCAATGGCCACTTTCAACTTCTTCATCTCTTTGGGTTGTTCAAAATTATCATTAGCCTTTTTGACCAAATCATCCAAGGATGTGTTTACATCCTTCTATACTTCTTATAATATCAAGGTTTCACTGACAACCTATCTTCAGAGGGATATAAAACTGACATTCAATTGTTATCAATGTTCATTTATTTTCTCCTCCATTATTTTAACATATTTGAATGCCTTTGTATAATTAGTGTGATCCCTTATTAAGAGGCCAGCATTAGCCATTTGTTGCCTCTAGGTTTTTTGTACATGGAACTGAGCCTCCAAGATTTTATTAGGGAATGATAATCATTCAAAAATTCTTTAAGGTCATTCTTACACACTTCTACCACCTCAATAAATTATTTTTCTAATGTTAGTGCCTCATTCCTTAGTGTGGGTTGCTCTTTACATCACATCAAAAGGAGATTCACTAAGGTCTTTAGTTTATTTATGGCATCCCCATCAAGAGGCACTCCATCCACTAGTGTTGGCTCTTGGCCCAAAATTGTCTTACACAAATTCAAGGTTTTAACCTTGGCCTCTATGGCCTTTTATATTTTGTGTTTAAAAATAGCCACTTCTTCTATGAGTGCCTTTCAAATGGAAACCTCTTTTTCATACATGTCCATCATCTAGACATGTTTCTTTTATGTGTCATGTGCATCAGAGTTTGATAGTATATTTTGGCATGCAACTTCAAAATCCATACTCAAAAATGTAGTGCTAGCTTGTATAGGGGTAATATTTTATAGATCAACCCATGGTGGTGTTGGAAATACTAGATCTTGAAGACCTAGGAGGAGGTTGTTTAGAGGGAGCTCAAAATGGTGCTCCTCATTTTACATGTCCAACAAGAAGGACATTTACCATCATATTTAAAGGTTTGCATCTTGAGGGAGGAAGTGTAGCCATAAGTATAACATCCTATTATGGATGCCTATTTTATATTGAATATGCACATTGGTAGATGCATCAATGGATGGTTCTTCCACAGACCTAACAAGCTCCTTCCCTTTGTTTGATTCATGATCCAATATCTCAACCTCCATATCAATAGCTAAATAACTGTTATTGATAGCCATTATATTCATATGCTTATCCTCACCATCCCCATCTTTACCATATAGACCCCCAATGTCCAATGGTAAGTCTTTAAAGGTGGACTCTTCTCACATTCAGGAAGGTGTCTTCTCAAAATCGAAGTCAGACTCTTCCTTCTAGATTGTAGGTTCTTATTGCTATGGTTCTTTCTATGTTATTCATTATGGAACATTGCTTGATGTTGAAACCTCTGGGGGTGATGCCTATGAAATTTTAAGAAGTACAGATCAAGGTAGAGGAACATGTAGAGGAGAAGGTGGGGGTGGAAGGACCTATAGAGGTGTAACTTTGGGTGGAGAAGATTGAGGAGGAGAAGGTCAAGAAGGTGAAGGTTGATGAGGATTAGGGCTTGGTTATAGTACTTGGGTAATCATCTAATATTTTTGAGTAAACTATTATGAACTTGTGCCAACATCATGCCCAACCCACTTATTCTTCATCAGAGGAGGTACTAATGGGAGCTTTTCTCGTGTATGTTCTATGCCCTTTGAATTCTTATTCCTAGGCTGCAGCATGTAGAACAGAATATATACCTATTCTCCCACCATTATTTTTTTGACCTTGATGTTAGTTTGCTTAGTCTCCTTTTTTACCATATATGCCTTCTTTCTTAGATAGACGTACATATTTTGGAGAGTATTGATCTCTAAGTTGATTATGTATACCTTTAAGGTGATAGGTTGTGCATCATATATGTGATTCAATGAGTCGATGAAGTACCACATCAAAAAATAATAAGGTAAATTCAACCACATAGAGATTTCTTTGAAAATAACCATTTTGATGCACACCAACAAGAAGTGTTACTTCACAGTGAACTAAGCTTGCTCAATAGCCTAGGTGGGTAAGTCTTTTGGAATGTACCATTCATTCCTAAATGCTTCCTTCATTCCATCAAACCAAACTTCATATTTATTTTTTAAGTGAGGGTGATGTGCCCATTTCACATCAAATCTTTATATCACTCAATAAGGGACTTATTCTCAAGTATGTATATCCACTAAACATTCTAGTGGTGTAATCAAGTACATCAATCTCATAAAAAACCATCAATAATAGAAACATTCCCCATGAAAACCTATGACTAGGTATCTAATGGGTCTTCTTCACATACTCAATAATTTTATGGACAAAGAACATAGCCCAATTATACTTAAGCCCTTAATAACTTAGTGGGTGATGTAGAGGTGGGACATATCTACCTTTTTCTAATTATCGATGCCACTAATCTTGATCATTATGATGCGCACCACAACTTGGAGGCAGGATCCTATAGGTTCTTGAGATGCATGGTTTGGCCCTAATTTTGATACATCAGCACCATAACTATGTTTTTGATCTCATTAAAATCTCCAAGTCATACTCTACATCCAATCTGGAACACTGTAGCCCTAATACCTTACTTATCCTGTTGGGCATGATCTTTATGTTACACCCAGTGAAGTATAGGTAGTCATCATGGATGCACAAGAGTAGGAACTTGATTGCCTCCATGGGTTTTCTAAAGTAAGGAAGGTTGAAAATTATAACCTCACAACATCTAAAGTATTTAAGATATTGAGGTCATACATCAATTATTTCTTGGTGTTCTAGCACTCAACCCAGTAGTCATTTTATAACTCAACCTCATTCTTAGGTTCATGATGATTGTAATAAAAAATTATGCAAGCAAGTGCCTTTGAGACCTAGTTCTCCATACACAACACTATCTTTGGGTACTACATTTCTTCCATCATCAATGGTAGTGGTGGAAATTATTGTATCTTCTTTATGTGTCATGCCATACTAACCTCTCCTCCTTTCACATGTTGTCCCTATTCTTTAGGTGTTTTTTCTATGATGAATATTGCTTACACCCCAATTTCTTCTTATTCCTTTGGTATTATGGGAAATGGATCAGTCCTTAAGCCATTTTTCTTAGGCTTCATCACCCTCCAAAGAGCCTAAAGGTTGATGCACGCTAGTCCAATGTTCTTGAAAGAATACATGATTATTATGTTTACAAATTTAACTTTTCTTGATTTATAACTTTTTAATGGTAGACGTCTACCCATACAACTTGAAATTATAAGTTTTCCCTATTGTGGTCATGTCTTAGTGTTATCCCTATGTTTTGATTGCATATATTGATGCTCAGCTCAATATATGTCTATAGATTTGTGATGCTCGTATACTCACTCTAGAATCTCTCTGGCTCAAATCATTCTTTAGTTTTATAATTGCAAATAAAAGCAAAGGTAAAATGTAAAAATGAGATTACTTGTCTTTTTATAGGCTCAAGGGGGTTAACCCACATTTACTAACCCCTTTCCTTTCATTTATCACTTCCCATCATTAATGCATTTTTAATGGTCGTCATTCTTTGATCATAACTTCTCACCATAAATGCATTTAATGGTATTATCTTGTCACAACATTGGCACATTTATTATAACCACTATTTATTTGTATAAATGACACATCCCATCCCACACCTTCTTTTGAAGTGGAAGATAGTTGTGTCCCATGCTTTTATTTGGAGTGGAAGATAGTTGTTCAAATTTTCAAACTATTTGGTAGGAATACCCTATCCTATGGATGTGTAATTTGTGCACCTTAAATAGCTTGCATGCCTTACATAACTTGTGTGCCTTAATTAACTTATGCATGTATCTTTAATAATGAATATAGATAACTTTTACCCCAAATTAAAACTATGTCATAATCCTCCACAAAAATAGAAGTTAAAAAACCCAAGCTATTCTATATTAAAAAAATGGTACATGCAACAAAAGAAGCATTTTTATTGAAAACAAGAAATCCTAGACTAATGACATAATCCTTATTATTAAAAAATCTAAATATAGACACTCAAAATTTACACACCATAGCTCCAAATGTTGAAACACCCCTAGACTGCCTCAAGGCCCCCCTTGGGACCAATTTGACCCTTTCACCCCTAGCCAAGCCTAACCATGGTTAGTTTGACCAAATGACTAAAGCCCACCCTTTAACCACATTTTCACATTTGACCTCATTCATCAATGGTTAGGTTTCACCTCCTAAACCACCAACATGCAAACTTCCTTACCTTGCCTTCCTATCTTGATCCATTCATGAATGAATACATGATCAAGTTAATTTTAGCACTACCTATTGAACCTATTTTTTAACATCTTATTGAGCCTCTCCCCTTTTCCTATAAAAATAGAGGAGGAGGAGGTGAAAATGGGATCCATAATTAGAGGTAAGGATAAGTGCATAGATAATTAGGAGTAGATCATCAACAGTGATCATCAACTTCTTATGCAAGTACTTTCAATCAGGCTTCTCAACAAACCAACATCAACTATCAGCAATCAACCATTAGCCACAAGCTAAGTATTATTCTTATTTAAGTTTGAATTTTTTAGTTTCAACCTCAAATTTACATCCATCCACCCACAACCTCTTTTGACCATCTAAACACTTGACTCTTGAATCAGACTTCTTAACCTTGATCCTCTACCTCGCAACCAACCACTAACCTAAATCAAACTACTAGAACCAATGTGACTTCCTTAACCAAAATTTTTAAATAACTTTCTAGTCTAAAAGTAACCATCAATGGTCATCATAACCACTGATGATTACCCTGACCACCAATGGTCACTGTGTGAATTTATTTACATAAAAACTAGTAAGCACCTACCACCTACCAACCTCAACTAGAACTTTGTTTCTTAGCCCTTATAATAATACAGACAAGAAATACCAACCTGAACATGACTAGAACCTTCTTTTGATATTTTATCATTCACCTAAATTTTATTTTGTTAATCTAAGCATTTTTTTAGAATCATATGTATTCCACATAGATTAAGTACTTTCATATCTATTATGCAACCTTCTTTTATTAGCATTAACTTGTTTTAAATGGTAGATTGATAGCATCCAAAGAATTCATGTACTTCTTGGATCTATCTTATTAGGCAATCCATCCTTCTACGTAACTAACACAACCTTTCTTTAGTCTCTTTCTTATGCAAGTCATCCTCCCAAGCCAAAGAGGAGATCTCACAACCGTATGGATCATGGAGTTCAAATCAAAACCAGGTTGTACCAACTTACCCTTCTTTTGAGTTTTACTCTTTTTTCTTGAGAAAATAAATCAAAATTTAAGTATAGCTTTTTAGCACATCTGATGGAACCCCCACCATTTCTTCCATTTTCATAGTTTGAATTTACATGCTCTCTCCTTATTATGTGCTCATAAATGAAATTGAAATTTCTTTTTTGAGTTTAAAATGAATTGCATCCATCATTTGCTTAGATGTTTAGCTTAATTAAGTAATTGTAGTCATATAAAATATGAAATTTGGTAACTTGAGTGTGGCTATTGACATCCAACCATTAGGTCTCTCCTACTCACTTTCATGACCCTCATAAGAATCTTTTCATTGATTCCCAGTCATCTATAGCCTTCAATACTTAATCCTATCTCAACCATACTATTCTTTTCATGACTAATCTATCCCCCCAGGCCCCACCAACTTAGGATAATAGTGCCACACTTAGACTATAGTGTTGGTGCCACTCCTATTTACTTTCAGTGCTCCTATTCAAGTGTATTTTTTACCCCAATGGTCAGTTCCTTTGGTTCCCCATCCTTTTCCTTGTTAGCCTAACATGAGCACATTTAACCCATGACCAATAGATCCCTATAAAATCCCATTCAAATATCATTTAGAAAATGGGGTTGGAAAATATCACTAAACAAGTAAAAATACAAGAAAAACTACTCAAGTAACCTTCTCTATTCTCTACATACAGCTAGCCAATACACTTACAAGCTTATTAAAATCTTTACACCAGTTCCTAGCCACCTTAAGTACATCTAGTTTAGTATTTTACATATTCATACACTCTATTTGACAAAGCACATCAAGTGGGAGAACTACATATGGCTTGATTCCTCTTTGGAGTATTGGTATGTAGGCAGTGTGCCCACACAAGGGGTGTAGATACATGTTCAATAAATCTTACACACACTAACCCCCCCACCCTTTATCAAAATTGTCAAAGCACTACAAAATATAGGGTTTTAAGATAAAATCTACTCTATATGGAGCTTTATAGACTTTTAGTTGTTGAAACTTCATAGACAACATCACATAGGCATAGCAAACAAAACACATAAAGCTTAGATCTCCTAGACAATAGTGGTAGAGGTGTAATATAACGTTGGTGCCACTCCTATCCATTTTCAACACTCCTATCCAATCATAAAATGAAGGATAGATCCTAGTTTTTGACAGTGTCCCAGTCTTGCATAGTGAATCTCAAACCCTATCTCAACCATATCAATCAGTTTTCAGCTAAGTCTTATTTTCTCCCTCATATTACTATTTTTAGAAAGGTCAAAATTGAAATCTAATTTACACAAATTATTAGCTTAATTATTGCATATTTATTTATTTATTTTACTATTCAGACCATTTAACTAAAGTAGGAATAATACACTAATATTCCCAAAATTGTTAAATCATTTGGTAAACCTGACTTACTTTCTTTGCGCATATAAACCCTAGAAACACTAGGGTAAACTTTCTAGTGTGTATATATATATATATATATATATATATATATATATATATATATATATATATATATATGCATGATAAAATCATAAATTAGCATTAAATTTTAAAATTTCATAGTAATTTTAAAATAATTTTCTTTCAAACCTTAGTTGTCTATACTAGGTCCCAGTAATTTTTTATTTTTTTACTAGCTTATTAAAATAAAAAATTCACCTTAAATTTCAAAATTCAATAGTAATTTTCAAAAATAACTATTTTTCAAAACCCTAATTGCATATACTAGGTCCCGTTAGATCACAAATTGTCCAATAAATTTTTGATTTTTTACTTGTATATTTCACTCAAAATTTCACTTTAAATTTCAAATTTTCATATTAATTTGTCAACATATTTATCTTTCAAACCCTGATTGCCTATACTATTTCCCACTATTTCTTGAGGTATCACCTTATATGTTTATGAGTTTCATATCCTTTTTATGTATATTTTAATTTCTTATTCAGATTATATTTGTTTAATCCTTTCTATTATAATCCAAGTTGTTTTATTTATGCCACCTAAGATCCTTGCATCTCTTCCTTCAAGATGAAGTGCAAGACTTAGTGGCAACTCTCTTGAATTCAGCCAGATTCCTTCAACCTGATCATATACCATAGATAAACAACTAGCCCAGGTTCTAGCTATAAATCCTACACATCCAGATTACACCAATTTCAATGAGGATAATTTCAACAATGAACAGTATGAAAATAATAATGATGACACAAACATTGATTTTCATGATCCACCACATCAAACTCTTGATCAACTTCCACCAATTCTTAATAATGAATTTTTCCTCAACAAAGATTTGGTCTTAAAAAGTTTTTTAGAAAGACTCAGGGACCAACCCTGAGATCTTACCCTTATTTTATAATCTATCATAGAAATTAAAAAGGCTAAACAAGTTGAGTCTTCCATTACCACAGAGCATCTAGTTGAAAATGACACTATAAGGGAAACTATGTCTCAACAACCCCCTATAGCATCCCAACTTGCCTCTATGCCACTAGCTATAATGAGTATATCTTTGTCTCCTGATGTGGTAACCCTTGTGCAAGAGATAAGATCTCTTCAATCCAAAGTGTTACTTCTTCAGCAAGGTGCCTCTAGACCTAAGTAGGATTTGGATTCTTTTTATCTATTGTATACACCATTAGCACATCACATTACTTATACACCCTTACCATAAGGTTTTATTCAACCCAATCTTACTTTATATGATGGCAAGGGCGATCTAGATACACATTTGAGAGATTTTCATGCAACATTATTGAACTATGTACCAAATGACTAGCTATTTCCATGGAGCCTAAAGGATTATGATTTAAAATGGTTTTATAGTATACCAAATTAGTTAATCAATGCATTCAATCCTTTAGCCAACATGTTCCTAGCTCATTTCAACATTAACATTAGTGACAAGGTTTCATATGCCCAAGTTGCATAATAAAAACAAAGGTTAAATGAGCATCTCATAGATTATGTTCTTTGATATAACAATATCTTGGCTAAGATGACTATCCCCATGATTGATCAAGAGTTACAAGATCTCTTCAAATAGATTCTCTAACCAGCTTTGCATGAATCAATTATGTTCAAAATATTTTCTTCCTTCTTTAAACTATGTCACACACTAAAGGACAGAGAAGTCAAACTAATTTCAATGGGAAAACTCAAGTACACAAGTATCTCAGACACAAAAAAAAAGTAACATCAAAGTTCCATACAAAGTTAAGGTCAATGATAGCAAAAGTTAGAATCAAGTAACAATTAATGCATCTTTTGATCCCCCTTAGTGAGTAGTTTTATCAGCACCTTCTCAGTGAACTTTTTTTCTCTAGCTAAAGTTTTATAGTAGCTATTGGAATGTAACATCATATCTCTCCCTCCTATTTAGTAAATTGACCAAAAAATCCTCTTTCATGGGGATATGATCAACATGTATTTTGAGATTTTCATAGGGCACTAGGCCATAAAAAAATAAATGCATCAATTTGAGACACAAGATACAGGATTTGATAGATGGTAATCATATTGATCTTGGCACTTTAGTTGATCCTCCTTAGATAAATTAAACATAGTATAAAGCTTTAAAAATCTTCTCAAATCCCTTTTCATAGCATTATAAATAAGAGATAGGGGTCATATCAAGGGTTCACCATGAATATCATGCATATCCACCACCAGATACATATAGGGCACCTTCATTTGAGACACATCCTTTGAGTAACATGATTGGTGTATATAATTCTAGAGTTCCAACTAGACCTTCCATTTCCTTCTTAGAGAAGGAGATCATTGAGGATGATTTGGATTATCATGCACTCTTGATCAGAGCTTATATTCATAATCATCATATTCATAGTGCTCTCATAGACAATGGATCTAGTATGAATATGTGCACTATGACATTATTATAGTATATAGGATATTTAGATCAAGATATTAACCCCAATAGACATAGTTATCAAATAGATTCAGTGGGCACCTATAGAGTTCATTGGGTGAGATTATACTTCTTTTATAGGTTGGTATAACACACGTGGCCACTCCATTTACTATAGTTACCAAAATAGGAGTTTTTGATATGCTACTTGGTCGACCATGGATGTAGAAACTTTGAGCAGTACCTTTTATAGTTCATAAATACATAAAATTTATTCATGTTAATCAAGTTGTTATAGTTGGTGGAGTTCCATATGAGTTACTACTCCCCACTTCAAAGCCATCTCCTATTTCATAGTCACCATTTCTAATTTCTCCACCAGTTATAGTTCTTCATCTAGCTTTGATTTAGACACAGTTGAGGCATCCATCACTAGCATAGAGATTTCATACACCTCCAAAGCTTTAAGATTATAAACAAGTTCTAGTTAAATTGTTCACACCCAAGGTAGTATCATTGAGATCTCCTACGTTTACTCATAGATAACATGTTTAGAGAGCTTCTCCTACTAGAAAATGGGTCCTTAAGAGTCCTACAATTGCATCCACTTCTCAGAGTTATAGGGGGGGCCCATAGTTGGCTTCTACTTTAGATATTTTAGAGCATTTATAGCATATATAACTTTTAGAGACACAATCTCAACCCTTTCATCATGGTTCATGGTCATGCATGATTCCTCTCCTTGATACAAGACACCATGATAGGGAGTTTTCCATGAGACTCATCGGTTAGTATCATCCCTTCCCAACTTTTTTGTACATATTCCTTTTAAATTTCTTGTACATAGTCTCCTTAAGATTGATTGTACATAGCTTCAAAATCTCAAAAATCCAAAAACAATAGAACATTTCAAAATAAAAAAATATTCAAATAATTTAGAACACCAAAAATATTTTGATTGTATGCATTATTCATGCTTTACATTTATACTACTATACTAGACTTACATTTGTTGTTTTAGATTATGGTAAAATCAGGTTTTGAAGGGACCCCAAAACCCTGTACAAGGAGAAAGATAAACATTAAAGCACAACCAGGTTAACAGAAGAACCTGATTACAAAAAGGAACCAAAACCAGGTTTTACAAGGACCTATTACCACCAAATAAGATCATGAAAAAATAGCTGTCAAAACACTGATCTAGGAGTTAACCAAAAGGATTAGCAAGCTTCCAGATCCGTAACCAGCAAACCAAAAAAATGACCGGTTTACTACCCCCAAAAAACCAATCAACAGAAAGGAACTTTGGATGAATCTTTTAAATTTAGATTTTTCTTTTTGCATGACTGAAGATTCATATCTAGAGGAGGGACCAAAGGCTTAGACTTCTTTCTTCTAACTACTATCCAACCATCTTCAACCTTAGCTGCCTCAACAACCCATGCCTCAGATGACAATGAACTTTAGACACCAGTAGGCATAAACTCCTGGTGACAGTCTAACACAGTCTGGCTCTTAGAAAGAACCTCCAAAATAAGGGAAGAGATCACCACCTCCTCCTCAAGCTCAGTTGTATCTTTAACTACAGCCTCCTCAGAGGCTCCATTTGATTGATTCTCCAGTGATTCCTCTTCATCTTCCGATTCGGATTGCAACCTTTCGTCATTCTCGGTCTCGGAATCTATTGTTGTTTCCAAAGGTTGTTTGTCTATACTATGTTCAGAGAAATCCTTTGGCCACCAAGTAGGTGAACGTCTAGGATTGTTTTTCCCAGCAACACAATGGGCAGCAATATGTCCCATCTGGTGACACTTCCTACACCTAAAAGGAATCCCCTCATAATCTAAGATTTGTGTCCAGATGCCCCTTGGGGAATCAATGCATATTGTCTCAAGAAGGCCCTTTGAAACATCCAGATCAACCAAAAATCGTGCACAAGTCGAATGGTGACTCTTCGTATTGTCTTCTTCATATAAAAACTCCCCTATAGCATTTCCAATGGTTTTATAAACTGCCTCTTGCCACAACTATATCGGAAGGTAAGGGAGCCGCACCCATATAGGGATCTTGTTAAAGGATTCTGAGAGAGGGTTAAAATCCTTATGCCAAGGTTTGGCCATAAGAGGAAATCTGCCCTGCCAAGAAAAATTATTGTGGCACAATATAGATTTCCTATCTTCAAGGCTTTGAAATATTACTATAAAAAAAACCCTGGCACAGGGCTGGATTTGACCGTCTTTAATATGCAACCAACTCTTAGCAATCCAATTCTGTAGATCTACAAAAGAGGGCCAAAAACCACAGAAACGGAAAATGGCAGCACAAGAGGAAAACCGTTTTTCTTCTTGGAAGATATTTTTTGCTAATTCAGGGTCTAGAGTTACCTTAATAGGTTTTAAAGCACTTACAGGCGATATGCGGGTAGGTATAGGTGTTGTATGAGGCTGAGCATCATGTATATCTACTTCGAAGGCCGCCACATCCGCATAGGTTTGCCCCCCTGGTCCATGCCCTGAACCAGGAACGTAGGCCAGACACACGGCTGTAGTATCTTCAATCCCCGCAGTAGAGATCCCTTTGAGGGTATTCTGGTTCCTCCCTCTACTAGCAAAAAAAACCTCCTTCGTAACAGTAACCACAGCCTCACCGGCCGCTCAGATCACAGCAGTCGATTTCAAATTTTGGTTCGCGCATGCAGGAGCAGGAGCCAAAACCATCTTGAAAGGAATATTCTATTGTTGTTATATTCTATTGTTTGTTGATTTATCTACATTACCATGCTTCGCATAATCTTCTTTGAGTGTGCGCAGTGACATCCAACTCCTTGATTGCTTCACTCTACCTATTGAGGGGGAATATTACTTCTACATTTGAGACATACATCACTATATTCACCCATTGGGGCCATCTTCTATATGACTACACCATCCAGATTATGTCATTTCTACACCACACACTTTAATTATCATGATGATGTACATTATTTACTAGCTTACACAAATTACTCTATTGGCACTCACTAGTATATAGCACTTGTGTATTTATTAGCATATATCTAGTCTTGTATTATCATGTCTTGCATACTTTCACATTCTTTCTTTGATTAGTTAGAGGCGATTGTATATCCAATTTTTGCATGCTTTACTTTCTTGTTTAGCATAGCTAGATTATTTGCATTTCTTAGTTCTTATTTATCTCATATATGTGCCTTAGGACATTTGTCAATGTATTTTACTTATATTCATATGTGTGCCTTAGTACATTTATCAATGTCCTTTGCCTATACTCTTTTATGTGATTGTGGCTTTCAAACCAATCTTGCTTGTTTTTAATTGTATGTGTATGTGGTATTTGAACATGCCTTATATGTTTACCTTTTAATTTGAGTGGCATGTGCCCATGTCCCTTATTTTCTTGGCCCCTTGGCCACCCTTGTATGCTTCTTGCCTTGTGTGATTTTTGCTTGATTGCTTTGAAATTATTTACAATGCCATGATCTACATCATGCATTATCTTGCTTTCTTGGATGCCATGATGGACAACATGTTCCATCCCTCCATGACACCTAACAACTAACAACTAACACTTCTAATTTTAGTTTAGTACTTTACACATGCTATTACATTGTTTTATATATCTAGGCATATTGTTGATCCTACAATCTCTTAATACAAACATTGTTATATCTAGAGATATTTTGTCAATTATCATTGCTATATCATGTATCTGTGTAGCATAACACACTTACAAAGATATTTATTCTAAGGGTAGTCCTTGTAGGGTCTTCATTCCTACCCTCATAAGAGGGAGAAATAAATAGGGGTTTTGTCATAGAGATCAGAGTTCTTAATGGTAAAAAAAGTAGCATTCAAAACATCTAGAACAACAACCAAACATCAAACCAATCAAAACATACTAGACAAATAGTGAAAATGTCAGAACAATTACTAGATTTAGCCTAGGAAAATAGTGTCGAGCTTAGACTATAGCATTGGTGCCACTACTATCCATTTTTGGTTCAGTTATAGTTTTTCACAGTCATCCCAGTTTAGAATCAATAGTTTTTAGTACACATTTACTTAGATAATCTAGATATAGGAAGAATTATGCATGACATAATGCCTCTCACTTCTAGTTTTAGATACACTAGTTGATATAACTTCTATATTAGAATCCATGTTTTATACACCAGTGATTACAGGTAATGTGCATGGCACATTTATTTTCTTTTCTTTTTGAGTTTAGCATTACCTAGACATTCTCAGTATTTGCATTCCTTATTCCATCTGTAGGTGGTTGTCATCAATTTGGAGTGGCTTTCATACAATCCTAACTTCCACATTTTAGAGTGGAATTCATATAAGCTTAGTGCACCAATTTTTGAGTGGATTTCATACAATCCTAATCTCCATCTTTCAGTATGGCCAAGAGTGGCCTAGTTTCTAGCATACATTCAGTTATCCACAACAACATTGTTAGATCATAGTACATTCATGGACTTTAGAAGCCATTCCATATGACACACATCCATACTGATATCAGTGTATAGCTTCACTTCATAGGAAAATGATGGAGCCAAAGGACTAGGTAGCCTTTGTATTCTTGAGCTACCTACTTAGAGGGATTGGACACACAATCGAAACATCGATTAGCACATGCATGACCACCTAGTTTCACTTAGTGGGAAAATGGAGCTAAAGGGATGGCCTTTACATTCTTGAGCCACTCTTGGGGAATTGATCACTCAACTATGTTCATGATATTACTCTTGGTTTAGCATACATCTAACATCACTCAACATCACAATAGGTTTTGTATTAGTCCACATACCCAGTGAGGTATATTTGTTCCTTTCTCTTCCTCTCTCTCTTACCCAGCTTTATATGTTTTTATTTTAGATATAACATATCTAGTAATAACTGATCTACTCTTTATTTTCTTTTATAGATTCACACTTCATAGTATGCTCTCTCTATGCACACCTAGCATCATAATAGCTTCAAGAGCTTCACCCTTACAGGTAAGTTAAGGTACAATTTCTATTTTTTCTTTATCTTAGTATTTTAGTTTGTTGCATCACTAGAATAAAAGGGGGGTAAATGTAGTTATATAAAATATGAAAATTAGTAACTTAATTGTGTCTAATGACATCCAACCATTAGGTCCCTCTTACTTTCTTTCAAGACCCTCATAAGCATCTTTTTACTGATTCTCAGTCATCCATAGCCTTCCAAAATTAATCCTAGCTTAGTCAGATTGCTATTTTCATAACTATCTATCCCCCCAGGCCTCATTAGCTTAGGACAATAGTGTTACACTTGGAATACAACATTAGTGCCACTCTTATTTTCTTTAAGCACTCCTGTCCAAGTGTATTATTAACCCCAATGGTCAGTTTTTTCTAGTTCCCCATCCTTCTCCTTGTCGGCCTAACATAAGCACATTTAACCCATGACTAATAGATCCCTATAAAATCCAACTCAAAGATAATTTATAAAAGGGGGCTAGAAAATATTACTAAGAAAGCAAGACTAATCAAGTAATATTCCCTATTCTCTACATACAACTAGCCAATACACTTACAAGCTTATTCAAATCCTTACACCAATCTCTAACTATTTCAAGCACATACAGTTTAGTTTTTTCATATTCATACACTTTATTGCACAAAGCACATCAAGTGGGATAAATACATATAACTTGATCTCTCTTTAGAGTATTTGTATGTAGGCAACATGTCCACACAAGAGATGTGGATACACGTTCAGTGAATCTTACACACTCTAACCCCCCCCCCTCTTTCTTAAATTTGGTTAAATCACTATGGAGTATAGAGTTTGAAGAGAAAATCTACTCTATAGGGATCTCTACAGACTTCTAGCTGTTGAAACTTTATGGACAAGGTCACATAGGAATAGCGAACAAAACCCAAAAAGCTCAAATCTCTTAGACAATGAAAATAGATGTAGACTACAAAATCGGTGCCACTCCTATCCACTTTTGGTTCACTTATACAATCATAAAAAAAAGGATAGATCTTTGTTTGCAATAGTGTCCTAGTCTTGCATAGTGAATCTCAAACCCTATCTTAGTTGTATCAAGTTTTTAGCCAAGTCTTATTTTCTCCCTCATATTACTATTTTTAGAAAGGTCAAAATTGCAATCTAATTTACACAAATTAGTAACTTAATTATTATATATTTATTGATTGATTTTACTACTCAAACCCTTTAACTAAATTAAGAATAATACACTAATATTCTCAAAATTATTAAATCAATAATTAATTATAGCATCACTCTTATCACACAAAAATTAAGCCACTCATCAATCAAATGTCAAACAAAATTGAGACAAGGCTCGACTATGATTTCATCACCTAGTAATAACCTTATCCTTTCCCAAAAATCCTATTTAGAGGTCATTACCAAGGGAAGAACCAACTTAGCTCTTTGGTTAAATATAAACTCCAGAAATTAGTATATATTGGCTAAGCATCTAACACTCTTATCACTATAGTGTGTGAAGTGAGGGGGTAGGCCCCAATACCAAGCAATATATTAATTCCAATAAAGATTCTTTTTGAGCACATAAACACTACCTAAATCCTAACCATATATTTCTTATCTAGTACCCATTCTACCAAACTAAAGTTGAGTCAAATCTTAAAGCTTAAGGCATAAGCCATAAGTGATACTAAAACTAACCTTAGGATTTAACATACTTTAGAGTGTGTTCTATCTTTATTGACTTTTTCCTATCTTCTCTCTATTTGAGTTGTGAGAAAACTAACCTCTTTTTGGCTACCTTCTACCATTTTGCCTTCATCTACCTTATCTTCATTACCTTGATTAATGGGGAATCCATCTATATTTTTAGCTAAAGATCCTAATTTGTTAGATTTATAGACAATAACCCTCTTTCCTTAGAATATTATCTTGCATAATGAGCCACTTGTGCTCCTAACCTCACCTATAACCAATCAACAACTTTTTGACAACATGACCAACCAACAACCTATCAACAAACATTTAAATATTATAAAAATCAACCTAACCAATCTTTGGGTTACCTATCCTAACCATCATATCAACTACCTCAACCTCATCAAACTTTTGACTACCTAACCCAACCTTCATATCAATCACCTAAACCCACTTTGTGGCAACATTATTTATCTCAAAACCAAGATTTGGTTTACCCTTTTAGTCACTCAACTAACAACCATCAACCTAACCCATCAACCAAGAACCATAAATATAACCTATCAACCACTCATTATCAACCTTACCTACCTTACCCAACCTATTAACCTTATCAAACCAACCAACCATATCTACCTTGCCAAACCAACCTACCCCACCAAACATACCCAACCAATCAAACCAAACCAACTTATCATTTCAAATAAATCAATCAAAACAATTTGACCTATCTTATCAAATAACCTTACCCAACCAACCAACTTTATCAAACTAGCCAACTATCTCACCGCTTCAAGTGCAATTAGAGCACCCCCTTCCTAGGCAGTATACCCCACTGGGGGAATCATATGCCTCAATCCTAAATAAAATTTTGGAGTCTTCTTTTATTATAATTCTTCTAGTTAAGCCTATAAATACTTCTCTTTCAAAACTACTTTGGTTCATAGAAAAATAATTTTGTGAATATCATCACACACACAGACATGACATAGACAAATGATCAAGTTTTAAGATGATCATCCGAAACCTTATGGATCACAAGGAGGTCCCTAAGGATAGACTCCATGTTCCTCCTAACCTAGCCTTAAATCACTTCAATAATTCAATCATTTAACCTCTTCCTTCACTCATTAGTAAGGAAAACCATGACCAAAGCCCTCAACACAATGAGGCCCATCAATTAGATTTCACCCTTAGAAAACCTTTAACTAAGGAAACTGTAATCTCACCAAACTTAACCAATCAACTTGTTGACCAAGTGTGACCTTTAAAATTTTCCTTATAAACCACAATTAATAAAACCAACCAACCTACTCCACTTCATCTTTCAGTGGATCAACATCAACCTGAGTAATCTATTCCACTTCACCTTTTAGTGGATCAACCAACCAACCAAAATTTTCCTCTTCACCTTTCAGTAGATCAACCTCTAACTAATAAAACCTCACCTAAGGTCAACCTAACCTCAACTATAACCAAGTTTACCCAATTATTATGTAGCCTACTTACCCTTATCTACCTTATGGCATTATCTTTGGTTCAAATCTCTCTTAAAAAAGGGTCAAATCTTTACCATCTTAACTTGCCCAAAAAATTAAGAAACCAATCAAACCAAGAAAATGAACCAAATTAACCATTTATCTTATCTATTTAAACCAATTAAACCAACCTTTGAACCAAATAAATCAACCATAACCAACTTATCAATAAACCCAAACCAACCTCAACCCGACATTCCACCTGAACCATTGCATTTAAATTGACCTTTTCACCCACTAAAAACTAACAACTAACAACCCTTAGGGTATGGATGAATTCATTTTCTTCCCTCTTAGGCCCTCTTTTCTACCCAACACCTTTGCCTTGGGATATTTTTGCCACCTCAACCATTTATTGGAAGAGTAAATGGGGGAACTCTCCCTCTAAAAACTCTAACCACCTAACTTAACCTTAGAAAGTGACCTTAACCTGAACATTGACCTTTTGGAGATCAATTTCTCCAAAAAATAAACCATGGATATCATCATTTCTCCACCAACCAAACCAACCTATTAGAGATCACCTTTCTCCAACCAACTAACCTATTTGGGAGTAGCTTTTTCTCCCTCAACCAACTAACCAACTTGGAGTTTCCTTTTTCTCCACCAACCAAACATTTTTGAACAACCAACCACCTATTTAAGATTAGATCATTCTCCCTCAACCAAAAAAACAACCTGGAGATTACCCTTTCTCCACCAACCAAACCAACCATCACCTAACCAACCTTACCATTGACCATTGTCAATCTAGCATTCTCTTTTCCACATCTAATCAAGCATTGAAAAGTAATTAGGGGACATATTCACCCTTGATTGGCCTAAACCATTTGTAAAAGTATATATCTAAGGAATTATTCAAACCTAAGCCCCTAAATGCTTTGTAATCACATCAGGTTCTTTGGTTAAAATAAGGTAGCTTAATCATGAAGTGTAGAGTAAGCTCAAAATCCCTTAACTTGATAGAGGGTAAAAGGGAGATGGGTGAAAAAGTTGGATGGATGGTAGTGTGAGATTCTTGTGGGGATGGCCTACCCCTTCTATAGGTGACCTAGAAACCATGATAGACAAGTCCATGATTTTATGCTAGGTGTAGAGTGATTGATGCGTGAAGTTTACTAATGTTATTGTGAAAGCTAATTGCAACTTTCTTGGGATTGATTTTTTCTTTCTTTTTGACTTGAGGTCTTTTGATTGATTTTATTTTTTGATAGTTTTGGGAAGCTGATTAATGCAAGAAGCTTCCAAGTGACTACTTTTAACAAAGTTGGCTTAACCATCCTTCGAGGGAGTGGTCTAAGATTTTATAGGTGTGCATGTTTGATAACTATCCTTCAAGAGAGTAGTTGATCTTTTTAATTAATTTTCATGGTTATAGGTAGTTATCCTTCAAGGGAGTAGTCTACAATGCTAAATATTTTGATCCAAGTGATATGTGGTATCCCAAATTAATGTTTATGTTGGTGTAGACATGGACTAGTCTATATAAACCTAAGGCTCTCCTTTATGGAGGCAAAATCATAGCACAAAAAGGTTGATGATGGGTAAAATAGGTTTAAGTGACAATGACCATGTGAATCCACCCTGTAAGGGTTAGAAAGTACCATGAAAAACATGCCATGGGTAGAGCCATGGCACCCATGGTTAAGATTAGGCTAAGTTGTGACAGATAATCACATGATCCAATTTTAGTTGGTTGTCCTCAAAATAAGGAGATGAATGCGGTTGAGATCAAGGGATGAACTTAAGTTAGACACAAGATGACCAAGAACTTGGTTTAACCAAAGAACTTGATGTGATTACAAATTATTTAGGGGCTTATGTTTGAATAATTCCCCAAATCCATACTTAGATGTAAATGGTTTGATCCAATCAAGAGAGAAGAGGTCCCCCAATTACTTTTGGACACTTGATTATACATGGAAAAGATGATGGAGTGATGATGGTTAAGTAGGTATAATGGAACAAAATGATTTCATTTGTCTCCATAAAGTTGGTTAGGTAATGGTTGCTAGACCTTGCTTAGATTGTAATGGTGGTTGATTTTTGGTTTGATTAGGTATGTTTAGGTGGTAAAACCTGACCATCAATGGTTAGGATGACCTTAGATAGTCATCCTAATCATCGATGATCAAGGGTCAAGGTCAAATTAGGTTAAAAAGGTGGGTTTGGTTACTAGGTCAAGCTAATTATGGTAAGGTTTGGATTGTGGTTGAAAGGATAGGGTTGGATCCTTAGGGGGTCCCAAGGTGGTCTAGGGGTGTTCTGACATCTAAAACCATAGTGTATGGTTTTCTATTGTCTATATTTTGCCCAATTTTATTAAATAGATTTGAATCAACACCTCCTTCCATAATCGAGGCAACTAGACCTTTGACCAATAATTAGTTTTTGTTTTGTAGTTTATTAATTCAAAGCCACATAACAAAAAGAGGAGAAATATAGACACCAAAAATATGCACACCATAGTTTAGAATATTGAAACACCTCTAGATCATTTTAGGGCCCCCCTTGGGACCAATTTGACCCTTTCACCCCTTTCTGAGCTTAACCATGGTTAGTTTGACCAACTGACTAAAGCCCACCCTTTGACCACCTTTTCACCTTTGCCCTCAACTACTAAAAGTCAAAATGACTCAACGGTGAAATATGGACAAACTTAGCTTCCATTATAATGCCCAATAAGAAATTGGTCATCCAAACTTTGTAATTGATAAGCGTTAGTAAGTTAAATGCTATGAATTAAAAAAGGACCATCCCAGTGAATTCAAATTTTTTTAGAATGATGTGCAAACTTGGAATCATAGAGAAAGACTTTCATTCTAGGGGAAAACGTTTTATGCTTGATGTGTCAATCATACCATGCTTTTTATTTTCACTTATCCACATCCTTAGTCCAATGAGTAAGGAAATGGGATTCATCAAACTATAGCAAATTATCCAAGCATGTCTTCAAGGATGAATCCTCATCTAATTGTTTAATGCATAAAATAAAAATAGATGGTACCAAAAATTTAACTAGTAGGACTGCCTCTTTACCATATACCAAATTAAATGATGTGTTCTTGTTCAGGTGCTTATTGACTATTAGGTAAGCCCAAAGTACCATAGATACTCTATCATCCTAATTAGTTTGGCCAATATTAAAAAAAATTATCAATGTTGTGTCTAAAATTTTATTAAATGTCTCAGTAGTTCTATTAGCTTGGGGGTGATACAGTGTTATTTTGTGATGAGCAATCATGAACTCATCAAGTAAGATGTGAATAGTTTAATTCAAAAAATGGGTACCACAATCACTAGTAAAACTTAGTGGGCATCCAAATTGGGTTATGATATGTTCTCAAATGAAATGTGCAATAGTAGTAGTAGTGGTACAATCTCTCCTTGGCATAACTTTAGCCCATTGTATGAGGTAATTAGTTATTAAGATGATATACCAAGAACCTATTCATTATCTAGCTAGAGTGATGGGGCCAACAAAATCAATGGCCCACTTCTCAAATGTTCTTGAGATGGAATTAGATGTAAGGGCATGGCATCTTGATGATTGGTTTTTCATCTACACTGAAAAATGTCACACTTCCTAACATATATCTTAGCATTTTGAAAAAGAGTAAGCCACCATAATCTAGCTAGTATAACTTTGTCATCGGTAACCTCTCCAACATAGTGTCCACCTGCAATGCTTTCATGAAATTCTTAGAATACCTCAAAATGTTAATGTTTCATGACATAGTGCTGAAGAATTTCATCTTGGCCAAGTTTGTAGGGTCCCCTCCTATGAGTTGAAAGGGCTTAACATAAACCATGAGTTTTTTCTTGGCCTATGAAGTTAAACAGTCAGGTGTTGATCTAGTAATTATAAAGGTTGCAATATCCTCCAACTCCTATATCAGACAAGTAACATGGAAGAATTAAACATCGAGAAATTCATCTTCAATAGCATGTACTGGTTCTCCAAAATCAATTTGAGAGAGGTGATCAGGGCCAAAATTATTTTTTCCTAGTTTGAACATGACAAAAAATTGAAATTCTTGAAACAATATTATCTAGTGATAGATTCATCCATACAACATGAGTTTGTTTACTATATACTTTAAAACTTCATGATCTATATAGAATTAAATAGAGTTGCCAATAAGTATTGTCAAAATTTCTACAGAGCATAGACCATTAATAATGGTTCATGTTCCATGGTGGTGTAATTTACATCAGTTAGAGTAAGTTTCCTACTATCTAATTAGATTAGGTGATCAAGGTGACCTTTACTTGGTTGTGCATTGATTGCACCAACTACCATTCTAGAAGGATCAGCATAGACATGGAACAGTCTTATCTAATTGAGGAACTAGAGGATTAAAGTAGTAACCAGCTTGTCCTTTAAGGCCTCAAAGGCTTCTTAGTAGGGAAAAATCCAAATGAAGTGTTTGTTATATTTTAAGATATCCTATAGGGGTACAACAAACTTTGTATATCCATGAATGAATTTTTGATAATAATTTTTATGTCCTAGAGAGGCACAAACCTTGCATTAAAACTTAGGTGTTGAGTGGCAAAGAATGATAAATACTTTTACCAAGTCTACCAAAATTCCATCCTTATAAATAATATATCTTAGAAGAACACTGAAAGGTGTAGAAATTAGACACTTATTTAGATTTAATTATATTTTTAAGACTTGTCAGTGATCAAGCATGAGCCATAGATTAGAGAAATGGTCCTTGACCAAACCATAGATTGTCCAGTCATCCAAGTAAACTTGAATAAACTTATGGATGAAATATTTAAAGGCTTCAATGGCTATGTGTGAGAACACAACTGGTGCATTCTTCAACCCAAATGGCATGACAAGATATGCAAAATATCCCCATTCAATAGCAAACGTCATCTTTGGGTGATCCTCCTTGGCTATCTAGACCTGATGGTACCCCAAAAATCCATCTATGAAAGTATATATTTCACACCTAGTGACATATTCAATTATTTCCTCTATGAATGGTCTTGAGAAGGGATCAGTGTGTTGGAGAGTTATCAATTATGTCATGATGATGTCATGGAGGTGTCCAAATAAGCGGATGAAGTGTATTGATAGTCTATGTGACAATGATAAAGTGTGCAATGTACTTGTCCTAGTATGATTGAAACATGCTTGGTTGATCTTAAATTTTGGTATGGTTTTTTATGTTTTGGGATAAGTACAAATTATTGAGCATGTGCAATAGGTCCTATCAGTGGTCAAGGATGAATGGGGTGCTTGTGTGCATAAGTGGAATTCACCAGTTGATCTTCAGTTTTGGCATGGTTTGAGATGTTTAGTGATGAGTCTAAAGTATTGAGAATGTGAAAAGGTTCATATAAATGTTCAAGGATGATTTGAGTGCTTGTGTGCATAAGTTTAATTCACTCAGTTCATAATTGTTCTCATCTAGACATTTTGGGTCTAATAGCAAAAAAATTGAGTAGGCAATTTGATGGCATCACCATTACCACATATAGATGAGTCAGAAGGAGTTGGTTATATGGTTGTGATCACATTAGTTCCTATTTTATTTTCAATAAATTTAATATCATGCATCTAAGTGTATCAAAATATATGCAAGTGTAAAGTTGGGCTCCCAAGCAGTTTGACAGTGTTTTCCTATACTTAGTCAAATATGCATGAGGTAAGAAAAAATGAGTGAAAATTTTGATGGTGGCATATCTCACATGTGTGTATGTTTAAATATAAGGTGATCATATGGGTTTATTTAATTTTTTACCTAGTTTATTTATGTTAAATCTCATATCATGCATCAAAGCACGTCAAAAGATATGCATGTGCAAAGTTGGTCTTTCAGTCAATTCTTGACATTGTTGGATCTATGATAGATAAATTTACAAAGGAATTTTAATTTCATTATATCTCACATGTGTGATGGTTATAGTAGAAAATTGACACATGTTTATATTATCCTATGTGAGGAGATCATATGGTTCAAATTTGAGAAGATACGAGTGAGCGAGGTAACATATATGATTGTGCAAAGTTGGCCTTCCAAGCAGATTGCAATTATTCCCATAATCATTTTTGAAAAATTTAAAGTTTGAGTAACATATATTGAGTGCATTACTCTAAGAATTCAAGAATCATTGATATGGTGCCAATTTTTTTATGTTTAATGTCAAGCAAAAATAAAGATTGAGTTACGTATAGGATATCGACCGAGTGCATTAAGTCAAATAGTCAAGGTGAAAATTCAATGATGAGCATTAAAAGGTAAAGATTGATTTCCTTAAAAGAAGATAAATGGTGTATGTTTAATATAAGAATCAAGGACATGATATGTGAGCATAATGTTCTAATTTTAACAGTGACCATTTGCATTTGAATATTTAAATTTGCAAAGGAAAAACTAGTGCTCTATATTTTGGCTATAACATTTGATTTATGTAGAATTTGCTCTTGGGGTAAAAATAAAACTCATAGAGTATTCAAAGAAACATCTATAAATATGAATTTTAAGGTATAAAATTATTGACAATCAAAGTTTTAAGGTCTAAAATTGATTGTGTGTTTGATTTTGTTCTACAAGTGACCCAAGAAGGGTATTTGAGCTCATTTTGATGTTGTTTCAATATCTCTTGATGAATTAGATATTGAGGAGTGTTATAAACTCCATGAGGATGATATGTGTGCATTATGAAGTTTTTACCAACCATATACAATATGAACAAAGATTTATAAATTGATTAGGTATTCATTCATGGTGATTATGTGTATGAAATATTGATTGAGCTTACATAAAAGAGTGAAATAATGACTGTAATCATTTGAAGATGACTAAGGGGTCATGTAGTGTGGACCTATGCTTTTAGAAGTGTCCATATTTTGTTTTGATTTTTAATCTGCTAAATGGGTGAATAGGTCTCCATGACAACTATAAGAGCTATCAAGACCTTATTAAAAGTTGTAGTTGCTTAAGGTTGACCCATAGATGCTATGGCCAACCTATGAAGATTGTATTAAGCTATGTATCAATGAGATATATGCCTTAAGGGTTAAGTTATGCCTAATGGCTGACAAAGATGTTGGTTATCATGTATGATCTATAAATAGTGGAACTAAAGATGATGATTTCTAGACTTGTGTGAGAGACTTATGAGTGGAATGTGCATTTGAGAGCATAGTGTTGTGGAGTAAAGGAGGGTTAGAGTGCCTAGTGAATGAGTTGAAGAGAATAAAAAATTGAAGACTATTTGTATAACCTTTAGGTCATAATTCTATTGGAAAAATAGTGCTTTTATAGATTGAGTGTGAGTAAACGTAAAGAGTGATAATCAGAGCTTCAACATTAGGTATTAAAGACATCAGTTCAAAGGTGGATGTGTTCATAGGTGTTATGGTTTCTCAGCATCTAAGGGGTTTAATACCTCTTTTAAAGGTGAAACTTGATAAAGGTCTAGTTGTTGTTGTATCTCAGCTAGATAAGTATGGTAACACCTTGTAGGATTGTAGTCTCATTAAATAAGGGATTGTAGTTCTTTAATCAATTTCAGCTTGTCTAAATTGATTCTTGTTTTTATAGAAAAATAGTCCAATTATAGTTTCTAGTGAGTTTTCTCCCCAAAGAGGGTTTCCCACATATGTAATGTGTTATGTGATTGATCTTGCATTGTCTCTCTTGTTCATTGCTATGAATGATGTGTATGTTTCATAAATGTTTGTGGTAACTAATTACGTGTTTGTAAGGATTGAAACTGAATTTGGATTATTTGGACTCATTGAATCACCCCCATCTTAGTTATTGTAAATTTAACAATTGGTATTAAATTAGGTATTTTGGTAAAGGCTTGACATATTGAAGGTGATCTAAGGTACAATATGGGTAGTCATCAAGGAGGTTTATCTACTAATCAAGCTCCAATGGTTAATGTATCTAATTATGATTTTTGCGGTGAAAGGATAAGTACATAAATTATTACCTAGGTTTTAATGTATGGCAATCTATTGTGGATGGTTACATTGCTCCTACTGCTCCTCTATCTAGTGCTACTAACAAGAAGTTGTTTTAAAATAATTTTAAGGCAATGAATGCCATCACCTATGGTCTTATAGAAACTGAGTTCACCAAGGTAATCTATTTTAAATCTATTAAATATATATGGTATAAAATGTATATCATTTATGAAAGAGATTCAAAGGTAAATCTTGCTAAGTTGTAGACTCATAGAAAGAAATTTGAAATTCTCAAGATGAAAGAAGAAGATTATATGGCATCCTTTTTACACAGAGTTGATGAGATTGTGAACATCATCAAAGGTATTGGATATAATCTTGAAGAGGCTACTATAGTCTAAAAGGTATTAAGGTCTCTATCCCCCAAGTTTAATCCAAAAGTATCTATTATAGAAGAAATTCATGATCTTACTCAGTTGAAGATGGATCAATTGCATGTAACCCTTACTACCTATGAGATGAGAGTAAATGATGATATACCACCAAAGAAGGAAACAACATTCAAGACATAGATGAAGTCTAATAATAAGTTTCAAGGTAATAACCCAAAGAGGATGACATAACTGACATTGATAAGGATGAACTAATTGCTTTGATTACTAGAAAATTGAACATAGACTCAGGGAAGTATAAGAGTAAAATACCCTTCAAATGTTTCAACTATGGAGAGATAGACATTTTACTCGTAAGTGCTCTCATAAGCACGAGAAGAATGGTGATGAAGATCATGGTGATGGCCAAGATGAAGACAAGAATACATACAGTAAAAAAGGATTCAAATAGTTTAACAAGAATAAGTTCTTCAAAAATAAGAAGAGTCTCTACACCAAAGAAGATTGTAGCTCATCAAATGACAATGAAGATGGTGACTTAGAATATGATCATGAAGATGATGGACCTATTGAACATGAAGCCATGTTTATGGCTGAGGAAGGAAGTTACTCATATCAAAAGGAGTCTACTTGGAGTGATTCATATAATGATGAATATGATATGGACTATGATATGGCATTAATAGATGCTCTTAAAGAACTAAATATTGAGAATAATATCAATAAGAAGATGAAATCTAAACTCAAGGAATATGAGAATCAATTCAATGTATTTGAGTCAAGATTGGTTGAAGAATCTAGATATCATGAAGGTGTTGTCATGTTTCTTAATTCTAAGTTGGAATCTATGTTTGCAAGTCTAAGATCCAAAGAAGAAGAATGTTCAATGTATGTTTCTAAAAATGAGTCTTTGAAATCTAAATTAGAGAAGACATCTAGTAAGGTGAAGATAATTATGAGATTTAAAAAGAGCTTATGTGATCTAGAAAATATTTTGAGTGGTCAAAAGCATGCTAGTGATAGAATTGGTCTTGGATATGAAGAACAAAATAATGTAACTCAAGACAAGATGAAGACTAATATGAACTAGGACAATCATACTTTGAAGACAAATCATTAGACAAGGAATGAAGGTGCTGGCAGAATGAAGACAAATTAGATCAAACAACCAAATGGCATGAGATATGAAAATTTTAATGGTTATTGTTTCATATTTAATCAATTTGAGCATAAATCTAGATAATTTAAGAGACTTGTTAGAATTGAGTTTGCATGAAACTATGATGGGGGTCATTAGTCAAAAGGTGTGAATAAATTTAAGTACATTAATTCTCATGACACAGGACATATTACAATTTTTTGTCCAAATAAGGTAAGCTAAAATATATTTCTTTAAAAATGTATAGTTTTCTTCAAGTGTCAACAAAGAATTCACATTCCTAGATTCTACAAGAAAAGGTCTAAAAATTAGAATAGATTTAATTAGGCTCCTAGAGTGTAAGAAAGAAGGAAAGTCAACACATAGAATCCAAAGGTGACAATTGTGAGTCATGATGAGTCTATAGGTCCAAGTAATCTATTTCATATGGTGGAGAAATCTATAAAAGTTTAAAAGTGCCAATATATCTCATTGTCTACTTAGGTTGAGAATGTAGAGACCAAGCTCAAAGAGAAGACCAATATACTAGTTGAGGCTATTTTTGAGGTATGGATCCAAGTGAACATCCTATTTTTGTTAAGCACGTATCTTGTAAATAACATAAATTATCTATTCCTAGTGATGAGGTTCTAAATTTCAAGGTGGATTCTTTAGATGAAAGGGTATGTCATGAATCTTTCTTGTCTCCATATATTGTCAATTCAATCTTAGAAGAGAAGGAGAATGTTGTGGTGGTTCAGCATGTTTATTATCTTAAGTCTAAGAATAAGAAGAAGAATAAATAAAATTATTCTTGAGGGGGCATATAAGAGTGCTTTAGATATGAATTTTCGGGTCTTGATAGTGTGTCTACTAAAATTTGTGAGCTCTACAAATTCTAGGTAGGGCTAGAAGGAGACTAGATAGGTCTAGTGTGAATTAGAGTGTTTTTTGCTCAATTTATTCAAAATATAAAGGTATGTTTTTCAGTTAATAGTTCTTAGGTTGGTTGAGAGAATTTTTCCTATTCATTGTGTTCCATGAAGTTTTGTTGGTGATCCTTAAGGTAGCTTGAGAGAAGCCTAGTGACCCTGTGAGGTGGTCCTTCATGGTATATGGAGATCTGAAGATGCTCAAGATGTGAAATGGCTCAGAGATCTTAGGGGGATTCCCTCTCAAATGTTTCTCAGTGAGATCCAACAATTTTGTAGTACTTTATGTGTTTTGTATTCATTAGTTGTAGTTCTTGGTTGAAGAGTGTGTTGGCATGGAGCAAGAGGAAGTTGTCAAGTTAAGAAGAGGTAGGCTCAAGGTAAGGGGGAGTTTGTATCATATTTCCAAGGTGGTCCTCTCTTATTATTGGTTTTTTTAAGTCCTCAAAATTAGTTGGTGCCCACTTTGTCATTATGTCAAAGGGGGAAAAGATTCTTATTGTGAGAGTGCTTGAAGAGAGAGAAGGAAGTTGAGATATATGTTGTTATATATGATGATTGTTGACATCAATGACAAAGGGGGAGATTTTTGGAGAGTTATCAATGATGTCATGATGATTTCATGGAGATGTCTAGGTGAGTTGATGAAGTGCATTGATATTCTATGTAACAATGATAAAGTATGCAATGTGTTTATCCTAGTATGCTTGAAATATACTTGGTTGATCTTTTGTTTTGGCATAGTTTTATATGTTTAAGTATGAGTCTAAATTATTGAATATGTGTAAGGGGTCCTATCAGTGGTCAAAGATGATTGGAGTGATTGTGTGCATAAGTGGAATTCACCTATTGATCTTTAGTTTTCCCATGGTTTAAGATGTTTAAAGATGAGTCTAAAGTATTGATCATGTGAAATGGGTCCTATTAGTGGTAAAATATGATAGGAGTTATTGTGTGCATAAGTTTAATTCACCTGATTCATCATTGTTTTGATCTAGACATTTTGGGTCCAATAAAAAAAATCTAAGTAGGTAGTTTGATGACATCACCATTACCTTTTATGGATGAGTTAGAGGGAGTTAGTCATATATTTGTGATGACATTATTCCCTAGTTTATTTTTGATAAATTTTAGTTTATGTTCCAAACCACATCAAAATATATTCAAGTGAAAAGTTGAGCTCTCAGACAGTTTGACAATGTTTTTCCATACTTAGCCAAATTTGCATGAGGCAAGAAAGAGTCAAGTAAGCATTTTGATGGTGGTATATCTCACACATGTGGATGTTTCAAGATAATTTGATAATATAGGTTTATTTATTTTTTTGCCTAGTTGATTTTTTCTAAATATCAAATCATGCACTGAAGCACGTCAAAAGATATGTATGTGCAAAGTTGGCCTTTTAGATGTTTCTTGATATTATTGGCTCTATGATAGATAAATCTAATGTGGTATTTTAATATCATTATATCTCACACATGTGATCTTTATAGGATTATATTGACACATGGTTAGATTCTCCTATGTGAGGAGATCATATGGTCCAAATTTTAGAAGATGCGAGTGAGTGAGGTAAAAGATATGACTATGCAAAGTTGGTCTTCCAAGTAGATTATAATGGTTCCCATACTTAGTCATTTTTGAAAAATTTAAAGTTTGAAAAACATCAACAAAGTGTGTTTCTCCAATAATTCAATAAGCAATTATATGGTTCCAAGTGTTCGATGTTTCACATCAAGCAGAGGTAAATATTGAGCTACATATAGGAGATCAACAGAGCGCATTAAGTCAAATAGTCAAGATGAAGATCCAATAATGACCATTGAAAGGTGAATATAAATTTACTTACAAGAATATCAATGTTTGGTGTTTAATCTGAGTAGTGAGGACATGAGATGCGATTATAGTGTTTGAATTTTAATTATGACTATTCACATTTGAATATTTAAATTTGCAAAGGAAAAACTAGTTCTCTATATTTTGGCTATAACTTTCGATCCATGCAAAATTTACTCTTGGTGTAAAAAGAGAAATTGTAAATGATTCCAAGGAAAATTTTTAAATATGAATTTTAAGGTCTATAATATGTACAATCAAATTTATTAAGGTAAAAATTTGACTATGTGTTTGACTATGTTCTGTAAGTGACCCAAGAAGGGTATTTGAGTTTGTTTTGATGTTGTTTTGATATATCTTGATTAATTGGCTATTGAGGAGTGTTATAGACTCCATGAGGATGATATATGTTAATTATTAATGTTTGAACAATTGTATGTAGTATGAAAAAAGGTTTATAATTTTATTGTGTATTCGTTCATGGTGACTGTGTGCACAAAATATTGATTGAGCTTGCATAAAAGAGTGAAATGATGATTATAAGCATTTGAGGATGAATAAGGGGTCATATATTGTGGACATATTCTTTTTAAAGTGGTCCTATGTTCTTTTGTTGCTTGTTGATGTGCTAAATTGGTGGATAGGTCTCCATGAGACCTGTAAGAGCTACAAAGGCCTTATTAAAAGGTGTAGTTTCTTAAGGGTGACCCATAGATGATATGGCTAGCCTATGAATATTATATTGAGATGTCTTTTTGAGATAAATACTTTAAGTTTTAAGGCATGACTAGAGGTTGACCAAGGTATTGATTATCATCTATGCTCTATAAATAGTGGAACCAAAGATGATGGTTTATAGACTTGTGTGAGAGACTTATGAGTGGAATGTGCATTTGAGAGAATAATGTTATGGAGTGAAGGAAGGGTACAGTGTCCAATGGATGAGTTGAATATAAAAATATATTGAAGACTATTTGTATAACTTGTAGGTCATAATTATATTGACAGAATAGTGCTCTTGTAGATTAAGTGTGAGTGAATGTGAAGAGTGATAATCAGAAGTCCATCATCAGGTATTGAAGATATCAGTTCAAAGGTGGATGTGTTCATATATGCTATTATGATTGATCAAAATCTAAGTTGGTTACTACCTCCTTGCAAGGTGAAACTTGATAAATTTCTAGTTGTTGCAACTTAGCTAGATAAGTGTGGTATCACCTTGTGGGATTGTAGTCTCATTAAATAAGAGATTATAGTTCCTTGATCAGTTACAGATGGTCTAAATTGGTTATTATTTTTATATGATAGTAGTCTAATTACAAGGTTTAGTGGATTTTTTCCTCCAAGATTATTTCTCATATATGTCATGTGTTATGTGATTGATCTTGCATTATTTCTCTTGCTCATTACTATGAATGATGTGTATGTTTCATAAATGCTTGTGATAAATAATTAAGTGTTTTTAAGGATTGAAATTGAAGTTGAATTATTTGGGATCACTAATTCGCCCTCCCCCCCAACCTCAGTGATTGCACCTCTAATATAGTGATGTAATAAGAATTAAGTACTCAGTAATCAATTCAAATTCAAATGCATCTATATTTCTTTATACTTGTCACCATAGGACTGACCCAATCAAATTTATCAGTTGGAGTATGTTAAGATCATGAGCTTATCAAAGCTTTATTTCATGCAAATAAAATTGAATAAAATCCTCAATCCAAATACATAGATTAATTATTCATGTTATATATGGATTTCATTCAAACATAATACAAATATATAGGATAATATTTCCTATAATAAGGAATTATATATCCCTACAAAATCTCTCCTAAAAACATCTAAATCTCCTATAATAGCTCATATATATTATATTGTTGTTACCAAAAATATATACAAAAAACTAATTATCATATATTATTTATGACAATATTACAATAACTAACTACTACCTAATACTAACTAACTAGTTACTATTTAGCTATAATGTAAAATTTAATCCCTAACATTCCTACCCATAGTTTTTATATGATGCAAAAACATTCACACTCTTATCTATAGTATGATCACCTATTGTAGCATGCCCTATTTGACTCAAGACCTTGATACAAAGAAAGGTTAACTCCTCTCATGGTTTTACAGGTTTACCACAAACTTTGACATGAACAAAACAAATAGAATTATATGTCACCACATACTCTTAGGTCTACGTACTACTGATGCAATCTTACTACACATGACCACTATTATGAAAAGGAACGCATCTCACATTTACTTTACATGACCACAATGGATATGTCACTAGAGGTCATCTCCATAAAGAAGTAAGGTAGTCATGGGATCTCTGTAGTAGCTACTTTCCTAACTATTATCAAAACAATGTTTACCTCCTATGATTTTTTAGATCTCTACCACAAACCCTTTCAAGATCCGTGAATTGACTTACATTGGTGCTTTTGTCCTTTCACAATGTTTTTACATCAAGGAATCATGTTTGGAATTTTTACACAAATTACATATCTTGAATAGGCATATTCCTTTGTTCTTATTTTGAAAACACATAGCAAAAACTATAAAAACACATCACATAAAATGTCACTACATCATTGTTGCAGCCTCATCATTGGTGACTGATGAGAGCTTGTTGAAAACCTCCTTCCTTTGTGTATCCTCCAACCTCCAATAGGGTGTTGCTCAAATCGATATATTAGTGAAGAGAATTCCTCCTTCCCACACTCTTGACATATCTATTACAAATCAGACATTGATTACCCCGATAATGCATCCATGTACAATTTTGATTTTTAACATTTGATTTTGAGACTTTTGACAATTTTTTGATAATGGACCAAAAATTTTGACTCTAAAATCTATATTGACTTTATTAAATAAAAGAAATGAATACAAAACTCTAAAAATATTAACCTATATTATAGTCTATTAACAAAATCTAAAATATTACAAAACTAAATAGAACTACCTTAATATGTATGAGACATAGCAGATGTATAAAAGACATAGTGTACTAAGCAAAACCATTATTGAATTTTGAGACATCGGTCCTACAGAGTGCGTAACTAGATTGGGTGTGTAACCAAATGTTGATGGATGAATGATATCATTGAACACATGGGTATGACAAATGTACAAGGTAGAATCAACATAGTTGTACATAAAGATTTGAATTAATCCACCACATACTATTTTAGGTAGACCATAGAGAATTCTACTACATCAGATTTGCTTTTATTTGAGTGAGATATACTGATAGGCTTCTAAAATTTGGACATAGTACAATGGAAATTAAGTTATAGAAACTATCTATCATGTAGGATTTTTAAAATACCACTAGTTCTTTCTTCACATGAGATCTACCTGCTGTGATGAATGTTAGATGAGCTGAGAATGACACAATTGGGAGTCATTATATCTTGAAGCTTGATATGACTAGATTCATGCAAGGAAACTTATGGCATCGACTAAACTTCAAATGTAAACATCAAACATAATGTAACATGGACCGATGATCATTATTATCAAGACTGATGGTAGTATTCCTATGCAACACATATAATTCATCCCTAGACACTACTAATGAAACAAATACATGTCAATCCAAATGTTGAATGGATAAAAACTAAATTTGATGCCAGATCAATCTTGAAACCAGATGCATACAAAGTTCAATATTTTGCACAATATTGAATGCTTAAAAACTATCATGCACATAATGGCTATTACAGCCTTGAGATCATGTCCTACACTGGATCTAATAGATGCCTATAGTCCAAGACATCATGTCTAATCCTTCACATGTTTCAACATGATAACAAAAGTCAAATTTATATATATGTATATATATGTGTGTGTGTGTGTGTGTATATATATATATATATATATATATATATATATATATATATATATATATATATATATATATATATATATATATATACTGGATCTAATAGATGCCTATAGTCCAAGACATCATGTCTAATCCTTCACATGTTTTAACATGATAACAAAAGTCAAATTTATATATATGTATATATATGTGTGTGTGTGTGTGTGTGTGTGTGTGTGTGTGTGTGTGTATATATATATATATATATATATATATATATATATATATATATATATATATATATATTATCATAATCTATGCAAGCAAAGCCTAGATAAACTAATCTTACTAAGAGCTCTATATCAAATAATTCAACTAATTAATATGAGGCAATAATACAATCAATGGCATTGCCTCATTCGTATTCTTAATCCTCCATTTCATATATATGTAACAAACCTAATTTGATACCACTATTAGGATTAGGTGCCTATCAAATCTTTATTTCATGCAAATAAAATTGAATAGAATCCTCAGGCCAAATACATAGAATAATTATTCACACTATATATTGATTTCATTTTAACATAATCCAGATATAAAGGATAATATTTCCTATAATAAGGGATTATATATCCCTACAAAATCTCTCTTAAAAAAACCTCCAAATCTCCTATAGTAGCTCGTAGGTATTATATTGTTGTTACCAACAATATATACAATGAACCAATTATCATAATATTATTTATGACAATATTCTAATAAATAATTATTACCAAATACTTACTAACCAATTACTATTTACCTTTTGGTAAATACACATAATATAAAATATAATCCCTAATAGATTAATTACTCTAGTGTGCAGCATATTGTCAATTTCTTCCTTTATACATGTTCATAGATTCAGATTCAATCTATATGGCCTTTTCCTAATTGGTCAAGCATTGTCAACCAATTTAATATGCATCTTACCTAGGGATTGATGAACTCCTTTCATCTCACTGTAGATTTTTGGGAAGACATCTTGGTATTCCTTTAATAACTCAAATATCTTTGAAATTTTAGTTTCATTCCAATAATTTGCTATAGTAGTTATGTTTGGTTCTTCCTCTATGTCGATGTTGCATTAGATAGTTTGAATTGGCCTAGAATAAGGGTGGTCTATATCAGGACCAATATCATGAATATCTTATGTGTCATAGTCTGTAAGATAATCCAAGTGATTTCACAAAGGGTCAAGTGGGTTGGATTAGACCCTTCACCTTATTCTACCTAAAACACTAGCTTTTATTTCCCTAGATGTATCTCTTCATGTCAATCCTAATCAAGGACTAGTTCTAGTGCAAAAATAAGTTGTGTTGATGGTTTATTGAAGATAATTAAACCCTCTTCTGAGACTTTATGGATATATCTCAAGTGATCTTTAATGGGACTAGGGTCACGAATAATTGATTCATGCATGGCCTAGAGAGTGAGGTGCAAATCCATTCTTGGAGAAGAATAAGATAGTGTTAATTTCATGTTTTTCTTCAATAGATACCAAAACCAGGTTCCCATATGTCATTATTCATGAACATACCATGCCATCACCTAGGTTTGTAAAGTTCCATATAAAGAATGTACCCATAGGTACTCTGGTAAGTAAGACTCTTCAACTTTCCTCATTGACTCGTAGGCCTCTATATAGGGTGCAGGTGCTTGTACTCTGATATAGTTGATTATTCCCTTGACTCAATTTCCATGATGGAATTGGTGATTCAAGGTAGAGCATACTTGGTCCCACTAGATAAGTCATTCATTATGGATTTGTCATCATCTTGCAGTTATACCGTCAAAGAGGTGAACCAAAGATTGTATACAATTATTGTTAGAGTGATAAAATTCTTCAAGGCACTAGACAAAGTTGTGGACTTCCATTTGTCCATGAAAATATGGAGTTGCATTGAGTCCTTCTAAAGGTACTCATATCATTATCCCCCTCATGACCTGGCTAGTAAGAAGGTGAATGAACCTATGGCATTTATGATACTGGAAAAAAATGTTCTCCTAACTACCAATGGCATTACACACTCTTCCAATAAGGTCATAGTCATCGCGGGCCCAATAATTACAAACATTGATTGTAGTATTAGAAAAGGACTAAGTTTTCATCCATTAGAGGATGCCATTAGGAGTAGGATCATGTTTCTCACCATCTCTAGTAGTGACATTATATATATGTTTAATATCTTCTTCCACATTAACAAGTTCTACGTATGGGGGCCCATGTGTTGTATCTAAGGGAATAACAAAACATTGATCAACATTATCAAAACTGATGTAGTGCTTTTTTAAACTAAAGTTTTCATTGTATTCATAACACTAGGGTCTCCCAAATAGAGTTAGGAAGTCATTGGCCTGTACTAACTTGATAAATTCAAAGTCAGCTTTTAAAATTACTCCAAGGATATCCACTATTGCATTCTTAAGGATGTCAATCAGAAGAGCATGAGTTTTATTAGCCATAAAAAATACATAAAATGAAGGTTGTAATGCCAGACTAGCCATTTTGAACCTTACATCCTTAGTGAGGATATTAACTTTAGCACTAGTGTCAACTAAGATGCCCTAAATTACCCAACTGTCAATGGCAGCATTCACTAGTATTTCTTTATCTTCTAGAAGGCTAGGAGGAATAGGGGTATCTTGCCAATAAGCATGATTTAAATGATGATCCTTAGTTTATCAAGTCATTTGAGATTGAGAATAAATTGGTACTTATACCTGGTTCTTAATATAAAAGCTTAGTTATGGTACAATGTCTTCATCCATCATACACTTGCAAAGCTCTTGGAAATCATCTCACACCATGTTTTGAGGATTTATTGCCTTTTGCATATCAACATATTGCATTAATGCTTGGTCCTTAAGAAATTAAATATCTCCTTATATTTCTCATACTAGATTCATAGTGTCTTGGATCACATCCATCTGTTGTTGGGCATCAGGATACCTTCTCACCCAAGGTTTTTCACATTATACCTTCTCAATCATATTAGATGTAGATTGAGATTATCCTCCACTATGCATAGTGATATTCACTTATTGAGTTGTTGGGGTGCTTTAACACATGCACCAATGTGGTTTCTTAATGCAAATCATACCTATACCTTTTTCATTTCTCTCCTTAGTGATAGCCATGTACAAGTTAGACATTCTTCCAATCGATGGTTCTTTTTATAAAAAGCACACGTTGGAGAAACTATATAATATATTTAATAGTGGTCCAAGGATTCATACTTATAACATGTTCTTGGTTGGAAATGACTACCTCCTCATCCTCTTCCCATACCTTGACCTCGATAGCCACCATTATTCTAATTTTTGGACATATAGGTTTGGTCCATACCACATGCACGTGCTTTATAGATATCAATAATCAATCGATAATCATTTGTGTCATGAGTGTAGGCATCACATAATTTACATTATTTAGACACCTTAAAATGTGTGGCTTACTAAAAAATATGGAAGGAGTGTACATCATTCTCTTCATGGTAGATTTCACATGATTGCTTCATTATAGTGTGGATGTTTTTGCATGACTAATTACTTCGGTTATGTCCTTCAGATTCACAATTGGTGTGTTGGCCCCAAATTTGGCCTAAGTATTGTCCATTTTGGCACAAGAACAACACATCATAGAAATATCATAGCATGGAAAGACTATGGCATGAAACTTGTTATGCACATAAGCACCATGGTGTGGAACCTATAGGGCATGAGAGGACAAAAGCATGGAATCCCTAGCGTGAGAGGACCCAATCAAAGAAGAATTAGTCATGAGAAACCCAAGAACATAAGACTCAAAATTGAAGTAATTAATCATGAGGAACCTGAGAACATAGGTATCAAAATTGAAGTGAAATACTTGGGGAGCACATGGGAAGTGGGAGTAGTTAAGGAGCGATTCATATGCGACACCCTTATCAATCAAAAGTTTTGCATTAGTTTCAAGCAGATGAATGCATGGCAGCAATAATCCATAATAGTGTGAGTATATAGGGGGTGTAAAGTCCTAGGTCCTTGGGAAAAGTTAGTTGATTAAGATCCACAACTCTCAATCTATTGAGATTCTATCAGTTATTTATTCTTTCCATTAATAATGTAAACACTTGATCAAGGATAAACAAGTATAGATATCCCTATTGTAATGGATGGATAATGATTGATTTTCAGATGCTCATGCTTAATATATGAATTATAAACATCGTATAGTTTTATTGTGTTCATGACAGTAGAATGTGTTGTGTTAAGATGAGAGTAATAAATAGAACTTAGTATGGAACTTACCTTTTATTTTTTTAAAGTAATAATGTTAACTAATAATGGCAGTAGTTTATGTAATCATGGTGGCCGAGCTTGGAAACACTAGAATAAAAGTAGTTATTTGTGATTTTAAATGGTATTTGTTTAAATACATAAAAGGAAAAATATGCCTAAGGTAATAACACTAAACAATAAAACCTATGGCACATGTACTCCAACTATGTGCTTTGAGTGAGTGTGCAAGACTACAGTCTTACATGAAAGGGATAGTGCACTAGTTTATTAGGCTATGCTCTAGTGCCAAAACTATATTAATAATAAAAACCCCAAAATTTTGGTTCTATTGTTAGGGCCTGAAGTACTTACTGCTAAGTCATGGAAAATGTTTGAGTGCATTACTCTTGAGAATATAAAACAATGGATTATTAGAGTTGAAGATAATTTTATAGTTCCCTACCTTGAACCAGGAGTTTTTCATGGTAGTGGGTGAGCAGAATATCTATAGTGAATTATATGAAACTTTCTTTGTTGATATCCTAATTCATTTACACACTTGAATCTAAGCATATGCTCAAGGATGGTCCTAAAACTTTGGAAGAAGATAGTCTTGGACCCTAGAGCGACAAAGAGCTTTAGCATGACTTGGAACCCCATGGAATAGAGTTGTTAACATTTGGTGAAAAGGATTTTTGAATAGCTACATTCCAGAGTATGCTATAACCACCTATTCATGTCTTGAATAAGCCAAGTTCTAGTTCCTCCAAGAACTATGTGGCCATTACATTTGACATCTTATTTTAGAAATCAAGAAGTTATTTTTTGATTTGGGACTTGAGACTTGAGACTATGCTAATGGAGAGTTAAATCCTTCTATACATGAGCCACACATTTGGGAGGGGATTAGAGAAGAGTTGGTAAAATATTTTGGGTTTAGAATGGTATCCAGTCAGTGGGCATTATAGAAGTGGAAATATGATGAAGCTCAAAAAAGGATTATAAGAGTCAACAGTGTGGGAAGGGATTGGGAAACCTCAAAAAGTGTTGTTATGATCTGCAAGGAAGTGAAAACACACAAAGAGGACCCCATCACTTTTGAACCACACCCTATGCCACTAATATCATATGAAGGAGAAACTAGCTGGATGGCAAGAACCAAAGAGCTAAGTCTAAACCAACCAAGATCTCAAACCATAGTGAAAACTCATCCTCTTGAATTAGATGAAGTACACATACATAATTGGGACATGAACAATGTGGGATTAGAGACTGAGTCAGTAAGGGATATTGAAACTAAGCCATTTGACACACATATATAATTAACACTTTTTTCCCTCAAGGAAATTTCATGGCATAATTTTGGATGCCTAGAGGGCTTGGCTCTCAAAGGGGACAAAGTATAGGCCCAAGTTTGGTTAATCACCCAGCTACCACACCCCATATCATGAGCACTATTATTGGTGGTGCTGGAGGTGGACTAGATGGAGGCATAGGAGAAGGTAGTGGATTTCCCCCTCAAGGGATAGGGGATGGAGGTTCTCAATAACCACCAGTTTAGGCACCTCAGCCAATAATGGTATATTATGAAATAACACTTCATTGAAGAAAATATCAAGGTTTGGAGAATGTAGTTGAGCACATCCATAAATATAAACTTATTTAGAGGGTGCAAGGCATCACCTCTTCTAAGTGTAAAGCCACATAGTTCACAACTACAATTTGGGATTTCATGCATAAATGATATAGAAATTTTAACCCTCAACAAGATATCATCGACTATGATCAACTTAAAATATAATTTCTTTAGGAGTTTGACATTCTAGAATTTGAACAACAAAGCAAAGTCATGCTAAAAGACATCAAATAGGAACTTATTGAAAGTGTGTGAGAGTATGAAAAAAGGTTTAAAATGCTTTTGTCAAATTTGTCTTTTGAAATCAATGTTGTGTAGCATGCACAGTGGTTCATGGGAGGTTTGTTATTACCCTTCTAATGAACATTATCTTAGAGGACTTTCACTATCCCATGTGAAGCCTTGGAAGCTACCCTTCATGTTGAAGTAGTTGGAAGTATTGATACAAGGATCAATCCATTCATGGAAGCTCAAATATACTCAATGGCATCATAGCTTGAAAAATTAATTGCAAATAATACACATGATACTTGTAGTAGTCTCTAATACACTGATTGAGAATTTAAAGGTCATACCCAAAGTAACTGCCCACAAAAGAACATTCACATTATATTAAAGCAATCATGTGAAATCTATCATGAAGAACATGATGTACATTATTTCTCTCTTTTATATTAAGCAACACACTCAAAGGTGTGATTATTTTAAGATATGTGATGTCTATACTCATGACACTAATGACTATCTATTGATTAGTGACATCCATGAAACATGAGTGTGTGGTATATGTTAAACTTATGTAGCCAACAACCAAGATAATGGTGGCTACCAGGGTCAAGGATGAGGATGAGGATGATGAGATGGTCATTTCCTATCTAGGACATGTTAAAAATATGGATCCCCAAACCACTACCAAAGAGAGTTTCTAGACTACCCTACATGTGTTTTCTATAAAAAAAGACCATCGACTGGAAGAGTGTCCTAAATTGTATACAGTTATCACTAAGGCACAAAATGAAAAGGGTGTCAGCATGATATGAGTTTATAAACCATAATGGTATGCATGTTTAGGCACCCCAACTATTCAACAATTGAATATTACCATGCACAATGGAGGACAGTCTCAATGTATTTTAAATTCTATTGAAAAAGTTCAATGTGAAGAACCACAAGTAATAAAGTATCTTAGTGCCCATAAACATAAGGATGTCCTCCAAGATATAATGGAATTTTTATCAAAACTCAAAGGAGAGATTCAATTCCTCAAAGATAAAGAATAAATGTAGTGTGTTGCTATGCAAAGGGCATCTGAACCACAAAATGTGGTGCATGATGACTTCTAGGAACTGTACAAGTGCATGCTAGATGATGACATTATCCCACAATGGAGTTCTTGGATTAATAATCAAGCAAAAACACCACACGATGCTCAACCCCAAGTCAATTGATAGATTGAGGATCATCACCTAAATCATGCTCAAATGAAGGACACTTATATTCCCTTTTCCCTTTGGAACATAGAGAGATACTAGAATGCTACTATCAATGGATGGGTAATCTAGGACATACTAATTGGCACTAGTGTAGAAGTTGATGTCCTCATTAAAGATGCCTGGTGAAAAATGGCTAGTCTAGCATTGCAGCCATCACCTCACATGTTAATGGCTAATAAGACTCATGTTTTACCAATAAGTGTCCTCAAGAATGCCATTGTTGATATACTTAGAGTACCCTTCAAGGCATATTTTGAGGTTCTTGAATTAGCTGAGGTAGATGACTTCCTAGCTCTATTAAGATGGCCCTAGTGCTATGAAAATAATGCAGATCTAAGTTTTAATAAGTGGTATATTAGTTTGGAGAACATTGACCAGTGCATTGTTATTTTCTTAGATCAAACACAGGGTCCCCCTTATATAAAACTCATCAGTATGGAAGAAGACATTAACCACATCTATAATGGCACTACCACATATGATGAGCAAATGTATCTAATTTTTATTGGATTTCTCAGATGGTTGGACACTCAGTCCCTATCTAACACTACAAGTAATGCTTGTAATTATTGGGTACATAGTAATTACGACCTCATTGGATGATTATGTAGTGAAATTAGAAGTCGGGAGACCATTCCATGGTAGTTTCATAAACATCATAGGTTTGTACACCTTTTCACTAGTTAAGTCATGAGGGGACCAATCATAGTGGCACCATTTAAAATGCTTGACAAGGCTCCATAGTTCCATGGATAAATGGAGGTACGTGACTTCATACAACACCTTGAAGAATTATATGACACTGAAAGTGATCATATGAGGTTATTAGTTCATCTTTTATATGGTATAGTTGTAAGATAGTGGTGAACCCATCATGAGTGAATCCTTTACTAGGACTAAGTATGCTCTAATTTTCATCACCAATTCCATCATGACAACAAATTTAGGAGATAAATCAGCTATAGTGGAGTACTACAACTTGAACTTCATATAGAATCTTTTGATTAAATGTGGAGAAATGAAGAGTCATACCTACTAGATTACTTATGGGTGTATGCATTCTATGGAACTTTATGTACCTAAACAAGGGCATGGTATATTCATGAATAATGACACATGGGAACTCAATTTTGGCATCTCTTGAAGGAAAACATGAAATCAGCCCTATCTTATTCTTATTCAAGAATGGTTTTATGCCTCACCCTCCAAGCCATACGTGAAACAATTGTTGGTGACCCCAGTCCCATTGAAGATCATCTAAGCACTATCCACCATGTTCTTCAATAAATTTTTCATCTCTTCAATGAATCATAATCACAAGTTGTCTCCATGCCAGAACCAATCCTTGATCAAGGCTAATGCAAAGAAATACATCTAGGTAAACAAAAGCTAGTGTTTCATGTGGAATAAGGTAAAGGATCCAATCCACTTGATCCTTTAACAACCCATTTAGATGTCCCTATAGACTATGGCACACAAGCTATTCATAATACTAGCACTAATCTAGACAACCCTTACATTGGGCCCATTCAGACTATTTAGCGCAACATCAGCACAGAGCAAGAACCAAAGATGGCTATGTTTGGAAATTATTTAATTAAAATGGAGATTTCAAAAATATTTGAGTTGTTGAAGGAATATCATGATGACTTTCCAAGAAATTATAGTGAAATGAAGGGAGTCTATCCATCCTTATAAAAGATGCATATTAAGTTGATTGACAGCGTTTAACCAGTCATAAAGCAACCATATAAAATGAATCCCAATATATGAGTGTGTGTTAAAGAGGAAATCAATAGTATGTTGCACCCTAGAGTGATCACCCCCATTGATGAATCTGAATGGGTTAGTCCCATGATGATTAGTATCCATAAAAATGGATGCATCCATATTTGCATGGACTATCGAGTGCTTAATGCATCCTATGTCACTAGCCCCTTCCCAATGCCTTTCACTGAGGAAATCCTTGAAGGTATCATTGGATATGAGATATATACCTTCACTGATGGCTTCTCGAGATACCATCAAGTACAAATAGCTAAAGAGGAATAACCAAATATAATGTTTACCACTGAATGGGGATCCTTCATGTATACTATCATGTCCTTCAGGATGAACAATACCCTAGTTGTATTCTCATGAGTAGTTTTTAAATCCTTTAAGTATTTCATCCATAAATTTCTTAAAGTTTAATTGGATGATTGGATAGTTTATGGTTTGGCCAAGGACCATTTCTATAACCTAAGGCTTATGCTTGAGCATTTTTGGGTCTTAAAAATATCTTTGAACTTAAAGAAGTGCCTATTTGCTACACTGTTTGGTGTGCTATTAGGATACATCATTTATAAGGAAGGACTTTTGATAGACCCAATGAAAGTGTCTATTATTCTTCACCTCCCAAATTTCAACACTCAATGCGAGGTCCACACCTTTCTGGGCCATATCAGTTACTATAGAAAGTTCATTCATAGATATGCAAAGATTTCCATGCCCTTAGAGGAACTTTTAAAGCATAATAATCACTTCATATGGACTTGCTCCTGTAACGAAGCTTTTGAGACACTAAAAGACAAACTAGTCACTGCTTCTAACCTATAGTTTTTTTATTGGACAAAATCATTCCACATCCATGTTGATGCATCTATAATGGCCATTGGTGAAATCCTTGCATAACTAAGTGAAGTTCACCTGGATCATCGAATCTACTTTTCCAATATAAATCTCACTCTAACTGAAAGGAACTATACCACTACAGAGCGTGAAGCATTATCAATGGTCTATGCTCTATAGAAGTTTTGATAGTACTTATTAGCCACTCTTTTTATTTTTTATACATATCATGAGGCCTTGAAGTACCTCATCAATAAACTAGTACTACATGGATGAATCTATTGTAGGATCATGTTGTTCTAAGAGTTCTAATTTTCCATCAGGTTGAAACCTAGGAAAGTCAATTGTGGACCTAACCACCTATCTTGGATAGAGTCCAAAGAAACACTGCATGCCATAGAGGATGAATTACCTATTATTTAACTCTTTCATGTTACTCATGTACCTGAGGAACTAGAAGACATTTTTGCCTTTTTGACCACTAGCTTAATGCCCAATTGTCTCACTCCTCAAGCCAAGAAATAACTAACGGTCCACATCACACATTTTCAACTCGTAAGAGGGGATATTTACAAAATTTATCATGATTAGATTCTTCAGTGGTGTGTTATGCAACATGAACTTCCCAAGGTACTTTGATAAGTTCATGGAGGTATTGTTAGAGGACACTATGCTAGAGAAGCTACCATACGTAAATTTTTAATGTCTAGATTATGATGGCCTACTTTTTTCAAAGATGTTAAAACATCTATTAAAAAATGTGATATGTGTTATCATATAAGGAAACCTAATCAAAGAGATGTCATGCCTCTATAACCAATTCCTTCTCAGGAACCATTTGAGAAGTGGGCCATTGATTTTTTTGTCCCCATTACTCCAACTAGATGAAGAATAGGTTATCAATACATCATCACAACAACTATCTCATGCATTAGGTTGAAGCTGCACCAATAAAAGATTATACTATTGCTATTATTGCATGCTTCATTTGGGAGAATATCATAACTTAGTTTAGATGCCCACTAGGTTTCACTAGTGATCGCAGTACCCATTTCCTGAATGAAATAATTAATTTCTTACTGAATGAGTTCATGATTGCACACCACAAAATTAAATCATACCACCCTCAAGCCAATGGCACTACCAAATCCTTCAACAAAATCCTAGGCACCACTTTGGTGAAGATTTGTAATATTAGCTAAACAGACTAGGATGATAGGATATCTACGATCATATAAGCTTACCAAATAACTTACAAGTGCTTGAACAAAATCACCCCATTGAATTTGGTATATATTATTGGGTGAATATTTTTTCATCAACTAACTAAAGCCAAAATGTGTATATCAACCACAGTGTAATGAGATAAATCTCTCCTCTCATCAAGGGGAGGCTCCCTATAAACTATAATATACTAATATAAATTGAAAATAGACTCAAGGGTGAGATCAATACCATCCATCTCTCTTTTTTTAGAGATGATATCCATAAGGTAAATTAAAATTCTTGTGTAATAACTGAAAGCAATTCTCTTCTTTCAGAAATGATGTTTAGTAAATAGTAGGAAAACTTTTCAGGTAGTAACTGAATCCACAAGAAACCCACAAAAGTACAGTCTTTAATTGCTTCCCTTACTAATTTATTGAATATACAACAATATAATGAAGTGGATCTCAAAGTCCCCACTGAAAACTACAATAGAGTATAAGATCACAAAGGATAAAAATAGTTCAAAGCCTTTATAATACCCTTCTCACTAGAACATGAAAAATATTAACTAAAGGTAATTATAGTAGCACAAGGTCTTCATAATTGACTTCAGAACATCTTCTAGATAATTTCCACACTCTACTTGTTTAATCAAATAGATGAGATATTATTAGGAAAAAGACATAAGAACAATTTCTTAAATAACACAAGTTATTTCAATGCAAAGTTTGAAAAGTCACCCGCTTTCTCATTCATTCAAGAATATATGATTTACAATTTGAGCTCAAAGTCTCAAAAGACATCTCAATTTAGGCAGAGTTTTTTGCTTTCAATTACCAAGAAATAAGATCCATATTACAAAATAGACTCTCTTTATTTATAAGGAGAGGCCTTGAGAATTTAAAAAAATTAAAAACTTTGACCTAGTCAAAGATGGGAGTCTTTGTTGACTTTGGACTTTCCACATATTTACATGTATTTACACATGAAAAAAGTACATGTGCAAATGTCCAAAGCAATTATAAAAGTGCATTTTAAAAATGGAAAAGAAAGCAAGGAAGAATAGTTTCAATATTTATCCCTAGTCTTCTTCATATGAGTATCATACATAGCGATAGCTGCTTACATCCCGATACTATTTGGAGTAACGGTGTTCTTGAAAATTACCCTACCTCTGAATATGGCATCTTTTACTGATGTAATTGATATTGCATGATCTTTTAACCTAGTTTTTAGATTATTCAGAGTAATTAATTATCTAGAATGTTATCTACATAGGCTACTGAAAATGCTTTCTCCTCGAATTCCTTTCAGAATATACCTTCAAACTCCTGAATCATTTTTTAGCTAAACTGAATTGGTTTTCTTGAGAGGTAAGTTTTCAAGGTAGCACCTCCAACTTATGCAACAAACTGATATCACTTTTTTCTCTGAGGTCTCTTGAAGATTCAAGGTTGCCGATCAATTCTTTAAGCACCCAACTACTATATATCAATGCTTCTTTAGTCTCAATATAAGAGTCTCTATCAGCAATGACATCGATTGATATTAGAGTACTTATTTTTAGCATCTTCATATCTGTCCATTTTCTAAGATATCTATCTATGCTTTCAACCTCCTAAGAAATGATATTGATAAGATCATCCAGTTTTTCTCTCATTTTATTCATTTTACCCGTCTTCTCAGATAATTTTGTGAGCAAGGAAATTCCTTGTGTATACATCTTGTTCAAGTACTCTTCAAGTACTTTTCCCTTGAGATATGTCCTTTTTGCTTTCTGAATCATGAGGTCTTATATGGAGATAGCCTCTGGAGTTACTATTTTTGAAGTGAAAGTAATTCTCCTTATCACTGCAGTCAATTGTTCCACCATTATTTTATAATGATCCTTCATCTCTTTTTTCCTGTCAAATTTCTAAACCATAATGTCCATCACTGATTACAAATCACTCTTAGCACTTTCATGAGTTATCTTACTTAACTTGAGAGATAGAGTAGTCATTTATATCAAAAAATTTAAGAGTTGCATCCCATGGAGGTTTTGTTATTTCTAAAAATGTGTGCCCCTTATCCCCAATCATCTTAGAAAGAATCTTTGGCTTCTTGGAAGTCTTGACTTTTACTGGCACTATTTTATTGAAATTAAAGTCATTTAGAAAGATGACCTATTTTTTTCTTGGGCGTATAAGTCAAAAACCAAGGTGGGAGCACAGAGTTACTTACATTTGGACAAATCTCTATTGTTGGCATTAATGGAGTTGCACCTGCACCGGTGGTGGAAATAATAATTAGAGGATCAGTAAAAATTGTACCTTTTACTGAATAATTGAAAGTGGAACTACCTTCATTATTAAAAGATAAAAATGACAAACTAGAAATTGATCCTGAGGAATGAATAATATTTCCAAAAGAGCCTTGAAGATTGTCAAAAACTGTCTTGGAAGGAAAGGGTGGTCCAGAAGAGGGAATAATAATCAGGGAAACAGGTGAAGAAGTTGAAATAGGTGTGTCAGGTGGGGAAGAAGAAGTTCCTATTTCTTATTGCACATCCTTTTAAGGAGATAAATTTTCCTTCTCTTATTTATCTGTGGGTCTATCACCAGTCTCCATTTGTTCTTGTTGAGATATAAAACACTGAAAGCACACAATTGATTACCAAATACAAACAACTTAATATGTAGAAATAACCAGAATCAACAAGTAACTAGAATCCAGAAATAACACATGATATGAGAGACAATACACAACTTGTATTAAAACTCTTGCAGAAAAGAATACAATAAAGAAGATGCCACTTCTTCTCCACCACCTCTTCAGAGGCTTCCCACACCTCAAGTGAATAGTAACTCTCTCATCAAAGCTCTCTCTCTTAGGTCCCAACACCCAACTCAAACACTAAGTTGGTGTTCACCTTACACCTGTGCTCCATGCACACCACAAGTGCTCCACGCACTCCACAAGTACTCAACGTACTTCATAAGTAGATCATGCCTGACCCTGCTCCCTATTGTGGAACTATCCTCCCTGATCTTGCACACCTATAAATCAATCTGGTTCTGCACACCTGCAAACCTGGATCATACATACACATACATCCACTGATCAATGATCTTACTTACCATGTAGATCTCCTATACGTAGCCATGCACACCTGATGACCAAGATCCTACACCCCTGAAGAATCCTGCTGACTCTCCAAAACCAGCACCCACACTTGGTACTGTGGCACTAGGAGGAACACACCATTGCTCACCTCACACACAGAAGGAGCTTATAATATTTCTCTCTTACTCTCTAACACAACTTTACAATACAACCATGAGTCTAATATATAGATCTCATCCAAACAATAATTAGACACCTAATTACAATAATTAGATCCGCAACACTCAGTCTAAAATTAGCTCTAAACATGCAAACACATGGTTCATCAACCAACTGCCCGTAATATACTCGTAACTCAAACCACAGGTGACCGACATCAGTCCCTATCTGCCTGTGGATCACTGACACCGGCCGACTACAAACCGACCTCAGTTGCTCTCCTGCCTTATCCTGTCGACGTCGGTTGGCCTAACCGATGCTGATGTCTGTGACACTCCACAACCCTTCTGTAACCTCCTCCATATCTACATCAGTGAAGCTTTTAGCTCCACAACCTAACAATCTCCCACTTAGAGATAAACAGTTGCACTATACCTGTACCTGTACCCTGTCTAATCTATTTCCTAGTTTATATTCCTCTTCAAGATCAATCATGAAGACAACCCACCACACAACCTGTGGTGTACCTCTTGTCATCTGAGTACCCTATCGCATCCGAACCTACAATCTCATGTAGTGAAGTCCTGACCCTGAATAGCATGAATCCTTGTTGTTGGTCCCTCTCACATCCCTGAGAACTCACTTCTCTAAATTTGCTCCTAACTCTCTGACAACACCCACTGCTTGGGCAAACTCAGGTCTATAACAGACCTCATGTGATTTTGGACACTGAACTGTCTAGCCCTAGGTGCGCTCCGATTCTGCATCCTGCATCTCGCCAACACCTAATTCACATCAGCTCCCACTGGAGACAAAATCACCCTGTGATCTCCCATGTCCCCCATGCCAAAGAATTTCGCTGCTCTAAATTCTTCATAGCAAACCACTGAATTAATCTTACTCTTAGCTCAGCAAAACCTTGTATGTACAAACCTGCTAGCTAGCATACCATCCACATACAGCAACAGAATGATGTCATGACTCATCATCCATCTGGTAAGACAAACCACAGTAGTTACCTGACATTGACTGAAGCCATGCTTCGTCCTCCACCTGTCAAACCCTATACCACTGTCCTGCAGCTCCTCAAGACCATATACCTTGGCCTTCAGTCTCACATGTCTATTCTCTCTATTCTTCAACTAAGGTATCCATTCGTCTCTGTGCTTTCTTCTGGCTGGCAACCCTACCAAATCTCTCGCTTGGTTCTACAATCTCTCCATGCCACGCTCCCACTATTTCCTAGATCCTTCCTGCTCTGCAGTCAGCAACTAGTATAAAGAAGAGGAACAATGAATTTGAGGCCTACTTATGTCTTCAGTCCTCTGTATGGGTGTTTGAGACTCCTTGACAGCTTGTTGTCCATCCAAAATCTGTTACAGTGACCGACCTAGGCCACCACATAGTCTGCATCTGACCGACGTCGGTTACATGCGCTTGTCCCTGACTACCAACCTGCCGACATCGATGTCTCTACTGCCGACGTTGGTCCTCGTGACTGACGTCGGTCTTACCTACCACCGATGCCAGTTTTTCTACTGACGCTGGTACCTATGTTTTTTTGTAAGTGATGACTTTTTACCTGCGATCTCCTTTGAATCAAGTCCCATGTCCAAACTGCCCTGCTCAAAAGTATTCAGCCCCATCCACTGGTATTTATCCACCATCTCCTCCAAGAACACTAAGGCTTTCCAGTTCTTAAGCCTATCAAATATATCTGTCTTCTGCTTAAGAACATGCATCTCCTTCCTGCTCATGTGACCAAGCCTACGAAGCCACGTCTCCACAACAAAAGAAAAATCAGTAATATAAACAAGTAGATAAAGAGTACCTATTTTCTTACCACCAACTAATTCAAGTGCATCCGTTGTGAGAGTTCTATGCATCTCTCATCACCCAACCTTTCTGAAGAAATTAGCCACATCTCCAAACCTAGGACCTGCATGACCTCCTTTAACACCCATGTGTTGGCCGCCTGCAATTTCAGCTTCACTTCCCCTTTGCCAATTCTATGGCAAGGCTCACCAGCTCCTCTATCTGGGGCTGCATGGAAAGAGGCAATCGAATCTATAAGACAAGATTCTACTTTATCCAAGAAACCTCCCAGAGCATCCTGTGCCACATCCCCTGCAACATCTGCTTCTTCAGTTCCTTCTTGCTGATCTTCCACAAACCAACAATCTTCTTTTATTTGCTCTTTCTTTCCATCAGACCGTAAGTGACCATCTGTGCTTTTCAACTCCTCCATTCTTAGCTTACTTTGATTTGCCATTTCTCTACTCCCACTCAATCAGAAACCCCTGAGAGTGACCTATAATCAAACACAAAACCGCTTCCTGCAACCTTAGCTCTGATACCACTTGTTGGGATATGAATACCTAGAAGCACACAATTGATTACCAAATACAAGCAACTTAATATGTGGAAATAACTAGAATCAACAAGTAACTAGAATCTAAAAATAACACATGATATGAGAGACAATACACAACTTGTATTAAAATTCTTGCAGAAAAGAATACAATAAAGAAGATGCCACTTCTTCTCCACCACCTTTTCAGAGGCTTCCCACACCTCAGTGAATAGTAACTCTCTCCTCAAAGCTCTCTCTCTTAGATCCTACACCCCTGAAGAATCCTGCTGACTCTCTAAAACCAGCACCCACACTTGGTACTGTGGCACTAGGAGGAACACACCATTGCTCACCTCACACACAGAAGGAGCTTATAATATTGCTCTCTTATTTTCTAGCACAAGTTTACAATACAACCATGAGTCTAATATATAGATCTCATCCAAACAATAATTAGACACCTAATTACAATAATTAAATTCGTAGCTCTCAGTCTAAAATTAGCTCTAAACATGCAAACACATGGTTCGCCAACCAACTGCCCATAATATACTCGCAGCTTGAACCATAGGTGACCGACGTCGGTCCCTGTCTACCTATGAATCGACGATGCCGGCCGACTACTGACTGACGTTGGTTGCTCTCTTGCCTTATCCTGCCGACGTCAGTTGGCCTGACCGACGCCGGTGTCTGTGACACTCTGCAACCCTTTTGCAACCTCCTCCATGTCTGCATTAGTGAAGCTTTTAGCTCCACAACCTAACAGTTCTATCATTGGTTCTTTAGTGTTTTGTTTTTCAACTTCAATATCTGCTACTTTTGGCTCTTTTTTTGTAACTTTTGACTTCTTCATTACAAATATGATCCTAGGTTTATGTGGCTTACAAGGAGAAGGAACATCACTTTTATTCTTCATACTATTTTCTTCTCTTCTTCTTGTTTCCTCTTGAAATTTAACTTTTGATCCTGTGATGAACTCTTTCAAGGTGATTCCCTTATTCGCTAACGAATTATTGGTGTTTGCCAATATTGGTTCGAATCTTTTCCTTAAAAAAGATAACTCTTTTTGTGACCATTGGATTGGGGGAAGAGGGGCATTAATGACTTGTTCAGCATGGTATCTATTATTGATCAAATTTACATCATCTACTAGATTCTCAGAGATGTCAATGAGTCCTAGATATTCTATCTGCTCAAAAGATAATCTATTGTAGTCTATTTTTCTGACATCTTCTGCAGTCCTCAAATCAACCCAAACATCTTCGATCATAGGCTTATGAAACTAGGTCTTCCTCTTGATTATATCTTTTATGCATCTGTATTTAAAATTTTTTATCTTTTTCAAATGCTTCATGGTTACGAGTTGCATTTCAGTCTCCATAACTCTAGTTTTTCCAGTGATCAACATTGAGAACTGACTAATTTCAATCGAGAACCTAAAACTGTGTTTCTTGAGTTTTATCTATTTATTGTGTACAAAAATAATTTGTCTACACAGTACCATCAAAAATAATTTGTCTGAAGGGAATCTTGCAAGCATATAAGGGTGACCTTGGAAAAATCCAACCCACAGATAAGGAAAAAAAAGAAATTGCAAGAACATACATCTAAAGTCATTCACCACTGTCTAGGCTTCGTCTGACACTCTTTTTTATTCTAATTGGGGATCAAAGAGACACAAAAATACTACAAAAAATGTCATTTACTCTCTTAAAATGATGGATAAAACCCTTCAACGTCAACTGAGAGTAATATTGATACATTGGGGTTGCTTTCCTATCTCCTTCTGATGTTAAACCTGAGAAGGTTCTCATCAACGCTGCAATATATACTAGGTATGAAGTCATGTAGAATTTGGAGGTAGTAGATACCTTCATCAATTGCTCATGTAGAGAATTGTTGATTTATTCTCCCCATAAAATGACTTGTTTGCCTTAGAGAATTATCTTAATGAAAGGAAACATCCATTCATTAAACTGTGAAGAAGAAGGTAAACCTCTTACCCTGTTAAGAAGGGTGATTAGGTCATCGACTTCTTCTATAAAATCACTCCTTGGAAACCTCCATGGCCATCTTGACAAGTTCACTCTTAGAGTCTTAAGCCATCTATTATTGATCACTTTCTTCACTCTTTCAAGATCTTTGTCATATTTCTTTTGTGCTTCAACGAAGTCAAGCTTCAATACTTCAGTAGTAGGAGGACACATGAACACTTTGTCGATGAACTCAGAGTCTAGTCTAATCACAATATTACCACCAGTGTCTAACACAGCCCTGGTATCTTTATTGTAGAATTGAGCACATTAGATAATAAAATATATGTTGTGAGTTGCTATAGGAAAAGAAGATACTAAATGAATATTACTCTTAATTATCTTCTTTATTTCATGGCTGAGATTGTTTGATTTAGTTCTTTCCATGAACTCAACCATATCTACATGACCGATTTTTGTATCCTTAATATCATTAACATTAGAAGTAACTGAGGTGATTATAAAAACACCTTGATAATTGTACTTCATTGTCTTCAATTTCTTCATAAAAATCTCAGTCATCTGGAAGAGTTTCTGTCAAAAAGATGTTGATGAAGAAGAATCTTTGAGAGAAACTGCAATAAAAATCATAACCATGCAATCAGAAAAAATATTAGTAATTTATAAAAACTACAGGTTGATGATCATGACCATGGGAATGCACTTGAAAGGGCTAAGGCACAAGCAGGTCAAAAAGTCAAAAGAAAGTAGGCTCAAAAAAATAAAAATTCAAAAAAAATTAGAGTTAAAATTTTTGAGTAGGGGCGGAAAAAATTACCACCCTTGCATGTGGGAGAAATTTTGTTTGTGCATAGGCGGTAATTTTTGACACCTTTACATGTGGACATTGTGTAGGGGTAGCAAAAATTGCCGCATATGCATGTAGGCAAAAAATTTGTGTAAGGGCAGCAAAATTATCGCCCTTACACGAATGGCAACGGATAGTGTAATGGTGGTGATTTTCACCACTATTACACTAGTTAATTTAGTTTTATGTAAGGGCAAAAAAATCACCACCATTACACTAATAGCAATAGATTTTTGGATTTTTTGGGTTTTTAGGCGTTTGCCCCTAACAAGGAAGAGAGGGAGGAGGAAAAAGAAGAAAAACTAAAAAGAAAAAAATTGAAACTAAATAGAAAAGAGAAAGAATAAAATAAAAATCTAAAAACAAAAGAGGGAAGAACACAAAACTTACCTGATAAATCAAAATTTTACACTTAAAGCTAGAAAAATCACAATCCCACTCATTCGTGTGATTGACTAGTTTCAGAGAGGAGTAGACAACTTGAAATGATCAAAATGAGGCTCAAATCAGTATTAAAAGGGTTAAAGCCAATGCTAACCACTTAGTGCGTGTGGTCATAAATGCCACACGCAAAAATTGAGATCATGCAAGGGTGAAAAAAATTGTTGCCTCTGCATGGTGAGGAAAGAAATATGTAAAGGCGGCAAAAATTATCACTCCTGCATGGAGAGATGTAAGGGTAGAAAAAATCATCATCGTTACATAGGAAAAAACAATATGTAAAGGTGGCAAAAATGTTGACCTTGCATGTAAACTAAAATAAAACTAACTCATTTATTTTGTCAAAGTTTTGACATTCTGATCGCATCAAGACCACAACAAATTTCACATTTTTTGAGAAATCGTATCGAGAGAAAGTCAAAAACTTTTCAAGGATATTAGTTGACTAAACTCGATATTAAGAGAAACTTATTTCGAATGATGAACTTAGAGTGAAACAAACAAGTTTTGTAAGGGTTATCCCAAAAACTAGCGTAATTGATTTTGAGAACAATAATTAGCTCCTGTTGGGGAAATTCCATCGATCAAACCTTGAAATGATCGACGGGAGTAGAATCTAGTCTCTAAGTGCCTTCATCCAGGCCATTGGGCCACAGAGTCAAGCTAAAAAAGAAAAAGACATGAAAAACTAAATAAAAATAAATAAACATAAGACTATACAAATGTACAAATGAACTCATCTAATACTTCAAGGATTGAAGTGTTTCAGATGTTGCCCACTGTGAGGCAGTGAGAATGGCATTCCATCTTAATATTCTAGCAAGAATTTATTTTCACCATAAATTTTATGAATGGTAAATAGACCTCTCCACAAAGAATCAAATTTGCCATGCATTCTTTTTTATTATCTCCTCTTGTTCCACAATAAGACTTGATCTCCAATCTAAAAATCATGAATCCTTGCTCTCTTATCAAAGAGTTTCTTTACCTAATTTTGATGTGCAGTAATTTGGTCAACTGCCATGGTTCGTTGCTCATCTAGTTTAGTTAGGCACATAATCTTTTTACTAATATAATTTTTAAAAGTTTGATCTTCGATCACCTTTTCTAACTTCAATGCTAGTAGTTCCAAAGTGATTGGTATCTCCGCATTCAAACCATACAAAAATTGAAATGGCGGAATGCCTATTCCCTCTTAGGTGTAATCATGTCTACCCACAAAGCATCGAACAATGCTTTATGCCAAGTTCTTCGATTATCATCTACCAATTTAATAATAATAATCACCAAATTCTTGTTGCTTGATTCTACTTGACCATTTTCTTGTGGATAATAGTTAGAGGAGTGGGAAAGAATAATCTCATAATTGTAACAAAACCTAGTAACCTCATGAGAAGAGAAACAAACATTATTATCTGTTACAATCTTAGTGGAGACCCCAAATTGAGAGATAATATTTTCTTTAAATAAATTGCATACCACTTTCAAAGTAGCATGCTAAGTTGGAATGGCTTCCACCCACTTGGTAAAATAGTCTATCGCAGTGAGAACATAGTCATGTCCAGCACTTGAAGATGGGTTCACAGTGCCAATAAAATCAATACCCCATTATTGACAAAGTTTTTCAATCAATACTGGATTGAGAGGTAACGTGGCCAATTTAAGTTTCTCGATGAACTGTTGACACAACTCACACCTATGTACCCATTTATACACATCTTGAAATAGTGTATGCTAATATTATCTCACTCATAGAATCTTGAGCCTTTACTGGTGCATAAAAATGTCCTCTACAAGCTAAATTATGGAAGGACTCCAAAAGCTTACTTTATTACACCTTATCAACGTAATGAAGAAATACCCCATCAACGCTTCTCTTATACAAACCATTATCCCACAAGACATAGTTAGCAGCCTTTAACTTAACATTTCTTTTTTTTTGTAGGATAAATGGGTGAAACACTCACCATAGGTAATAAAATGAGTGATATTAAAATACCACTCATCAGTCATAGCGATAAAGAGAACTGTAGGCACATCTTCAACCTCTATTTCTTCATGTCTTGTTTTCTTTAGTATGTTATCAGCAATCAATTGGTAGAGACTTTTTCCCTGTACAAGCTTGGTAAGTTTGATATCAAGATCAAATTCTTGAATTTTAGTAATCTAATTGCCCCTTTTAGTACCAAACTTATGCTGAGTTAGAATGGAATTCACTGTTGTATCAGGGACCAGAACAATAGTATGTGAATTCAAGATATAGAATTTGAAATACTTTACCACTTTAACCATGGCATAAGCATACTTCTTCATATTTGAATATTTTAATTCATTATCTTTGAGATAAAAACTCATAAACGATATGAGAGATTCCACACCTTCTTTATTTTTCAAAATTAAAATGGCTGAAAGTGTATGTTTAGAAGCATAGCTGTATATTATGAAGTCTTTGGTATAATCTGGACAAACCAAGATTGATGTATGGGCGATCACTTTTTTGATATCTTCAAATGCTGACTTACCTTCTGCAGTCCAAAAAAAAAGTATCTTTACCCTTCAACATATCAACAATGTGGCGAGTCTTCTCTACAAATTTCAGACTGAATCTTCATAAAAAGTTCACCTTTCTAAAGAAAGAATGAACTGCAGTCTTACTAGCAAGGAGAGTAAGATTTTGGATAGATTTAACTCTTTTTGATTCAATTTTTATGCCTTCTCGAGATACAGTGTGACTGAGAAGTTTACCTTCTATAACTTCAAAAACTGACTTCTTGGGATTAAGAGAAATATTATTTTACTAACAACATTCCAGCACTTATTGTAGATGATGCACATGATTAGGATGATATTTGGAAAAAATGGTCAAGTCATAAAAATATACTACAATAAACTTTCCCATTTCATCTCTAAAGGCAAGATCCATTGCTCTCTAAAAGGTGGCACTAACATTGATCAGACCAAAAGGTATTTTGCGATATGCAAAAGTGCCCCAAGGTATAGTGAAAGCAGTTTTATATTGATCTTCTTCATTGACTTCTACTTGATTGTACTCAAAAAAACTATCTAACATTGATAATATTTTTGAACTAGTCACTGTTTGCAACACTTGATTCATGATGGGTAGGGGGTAGTTATATTTTAAAGAAGATTGATTTAGGTTTCTGAAATCAACACAGATGCAAATTTTTTCGTTCTCTTTTCTCACAGTTACTATGTTAGCAATCCAAGTGGAATGATGGATTGAAAAAATAATTTTTGCATTCAATATTTTTTTAATCTCAAAAAAGATAGTACCCGATATTTTGGGGTTGTATTGCCTTTGTTTCTGCTTGTAAGGCAATGACCCAACTTTAAGAAGAATTTCATACCAAATTTCTTCAAGCTTGAGAGATTTCAAATCATTATAAGAATATGCCAAAATATCAATGTAATGGTGAAAAAGAGCAACGAATTTGAACTTTTCATCAGAAGTGCAATAATTTTTAATGTTGATCAATTTGAGATTTTTTTCCGTACTCAAATTTATTTGATCAAACTCCTTGGAGGAACTTGAATCTATTTATCACTGCTTGACATACCTGTCATGCTTATCAAATAACTTCTCAAGAGAAACCAAACCTTTTAGAATGTTATTCCCCTCAAGTTGAAGGAACTCTTCACCAATTTTTGAATCTATTTTCAGAACTAATTCCCATGGTGGAGATTCACTAACTTCAAAATAAAGCTCTTTAAAGTTGTCCATCTTTTTCAAAAAAATAATGATTTGATTGTCACCATTAAATACCTATCAATGGTTGGCATTATCAGGTACACTTGGTCAAAAGACCAACTCAATAGTGTACTTGTCCTCTTTGAAGTATTTATGAGAAACCATGAGGGTTGCAGAGACAGTTAATGAATCTGCATGATCATTGAATTCTCTCAACACAGCAGAAATATTGAAAGCATCAAAATTTTCAATACAATCACATATAAGATTGTGTTAATATTGTAGTCTTTTATTTTTTATTTGGTACAGATTCTTTACTTGACAAACTCCCAGTTCAGCATCTCCCTAGGAATTAAAAATCTTAATACCTTTAGCATGAGCAGCTTTCAATTCAAGCAATAAAGATTCATACTCGACGGTGTTGTTGGTATTGTTGAACTGTAACTTATATGAATAAGAAAAAAAAATTATTTGAGGGGATATCAAAACAATTTCAACTCCAGAGCTGGTAGAAGAGTAGCTACCATCAAATTTTAGAATCCAAACATCATTAGAATCTGATTTTTTTAAAGATTTTTATTCGTTAGTGAGGAAAGATTCTTTTTCACCTGAACTTTGCTCTAACAATTCTTCTAATTTTTTATCTAAATTTTTTGACTTGTCACTTAAAGAACTTTCATCTGATGAGCTAAAAATATCTTCAATGGTTAGAAAATAGTTACCCATTCTCGATGATTCAAATAAAATTTGAGCTTCGAAGTCTGATGTTTGGGTGACAATATATTTTGACTCTTTCTCAGAAAGCAATTTTTTCATGATGCCTTTAACAGATATCCTTACTTCAGATAGATGCATATTCAATTCTCCACCTACATCCTTGTAAAAATTACATCTGAGTAGAATGCTATAAGAGGCTAGAACATCAGCCACCAAGACTATCATTTTAATTCTCTTATCTAGGAAAGTTGCAAACGTAAATTGGGCATCTTTGATTTGACCCAGGAGTGGGGCTTACTTATTTTTCATGGAGAAACATCTCCCAAAAGTATTAGTTAAGGTAAGACCAAGAGAATCTACTACTTTGGTGGGCATAACGTTATCAAAAACTCTAGAGTATTATACAGTTACTCAACTTATGACCATTTATTAAAAGGGAAACATAGAAAGGTTATATTTTCTCAGGGGCAACAAGAGGACTAGCAACAAGATTATTTTGGGTGGATTTATTCTTTGAAGAATCATTAATCACCTTTGGAAAAATTTGTCATGTAGGGACAATTTTGTTTTTTATATAGTCAGTCAATCTATCAAACTGTTCAAGATTGGCTCACAAATACTTAACTTTAGTCATTTGAATCTTGGTATTTTTAGCATGATCAATTATATCAAATAATTGAAATGAACTAGAAATAGAAGAAGAAAGTCCATCATCTTGATCTTTATTGGGTGTGGTACTAGTCTGATAAATAGAAGTAAAAGGTACAGGATGGTTTAAGGTACTTACTTTCTTATTGGTCACCAAGTCATTTGATTGGAAAGGTAGTGAAGTCCCCCGCTTAGCGATTGAGACTACTAATTGAGCTTCTTCTACTTTTTTTTTATTAGCTTGTTGAGTTGACTAGTTCTGAGACTTGGTAAAAATAATGTATGATCTATAAAATACTTCTCCCTTAATTTTAGCTTCATCTTTGTACTTTAAGAAACTAATATTGGAGTCGCCAGCTAATTTTTCTTCTCTTTCTATAAAGAGATTAGCATCATTTTTTTAGTCTAACTCAGGTTGGAAAGAGAAATTATATTCACCTTCAAGGTAACCAACTATTGAGTTAGCAAGTGCTACTTCAATGACAAGCTTCCCCTATGTGGGCAGAAGATGATTATATTGTCCTTGATTTTTAGCAGTGTTGCCTTGATATGAATGGTTGAGAAATGTCTTCCTAGGCATATCTTGATTAGAAAGAGGAGCAGACATACCTTGGGCCACTTGCCTTTTTAGAGCCAACAATTCATTTACTAACTTTTGCACCATAGGATCTATGGTGCTCATGGAAGAGCTTTCAACAAATGAAAAAAAATTATTTTTATTTGAATCTTTTTTAATCTTACCTGCCAGAATAAGATCATCTTCAACTTTGGTAGTTAGAATATGGGCTACAGAAAGATCTATAGGGCCAGCCCATCTCAACAAAAAACTTATTTCAAGAAATTAAGAGTTGATAAAAAAGCACTTAAGATTCTCTGATGTTGGCTGAGTAATTGTAGGAATTTGTTCCCCAGCTTATTAAATTTAGTAATGAAGTCTCACATAGGCTCATGAGGTTCCTTCTTCATTTGCATAAGCTAAGCAAACAAGGCATGTGCATCTTCAGTGGATTTGAACCTAGCCTCAAACTTGGCCTTGAGAGTGCTCCAGTCAGTTATAGTTTGAGCTTGAATGTGATAAAACTAATTTGCAGCAGCACCTTGCAAAATTTTTACAAATAGTCTCAACACTATATCTTCGTATTATATGCCTATCACACCGCATGCTATGCAAAAAGCAGCAATATGCTCATCAAGATGAACTTTTCTATCACCATAGAATTTGGAAAAAAAATTCTTTGAACTACAGGATAGTTAATGTAAAGGTGGGGTTAGATTGAGAGGGCCAAAAGTGTTGCCCCAAGGGCCTTGGACTGCCATGATGTGATGATTAATTAGAGAGATACCAAATCTTTGTGGAGTAAGTAGAGACAAAACTCTACTAGCACTGAAACTAGAAACTTCACTTGGTATTGGAGATCTGACGTTGGTAGGAGGAAAATGCTTGGTTCGCTGAAGGTGAGATGGTGGAGGAAAAATCTCAAAATTATTACGTTGCACCAACTCAAATACAGGATCAACAATACCTTGAGCTCTCTAGCTTCGTGTGTATGGTGGATTTGCCAGAGTGTAAAATAAAAAAGGACTAGAAATGTTTCAATTTGAAGTTTGAGGCTTTAAAATGCCTATTCGTGTCCCCAATAGAGTCACCAAAAATTATTGAGTGAATATTTTGTCATCAACTAATTGAAGGCAAAATGAGTATATCAACCACAATGTAATGAGATAAATCTCTCATCTTAGCAAGGGGAGGCTCCCTATAAACTATAATATACTAATATAAACTAAAAATAGACTCAAGACTGAGATCAATACCATCCATCTCTCTTTTTTCAGAGATGATGTCCACAACGTAAAGGAAAATTTTTGTGTAATAACTGAAATCATTTTTTTAATTTCAGAAATGATGTTCAATAAATAGTAGAAAAACTTTTCAAGTAGTAACTGGATCTACGAAAAACTCATGAAAGCACAAAGTCTTTCATTGCTTTCCTTACTAATTTATAGCATATACAATAATAGAATGAAGTGTAGCTCAAAGTCTCCACCAAAAACTATAACAGATTATAAGATCACGAAGGATAAAAATAGTTCAAATCCTTTCTAATACCTTTCTCACTAAAACATGAAAAACACAAACTAAAGGTAATTACAGTAGCACAAAGTCTTCATAATTAACTTCAAAACATTTTCCAGATAATTTCCACACACTCTGCTTGTTTAATCAAATAGATGAGATATTATTAGGAAAAGGACATAAGAATAATTTTCTAAATAACACAAGTTATTCCAACACAAAATTTGAAAAGTCACCCACTTTCTCATTCATTCAAGAAAATATGATTTACAATCTGAGCTCAAAGTCTCAAAAGGCATTTCAATTCGGGCAGATTTTTTTGCTTTCAATTACCAAAAAAGATCCATATTATAAAAGAGGCTCTCTTTATTTATAAGGAGAGGCCTTGAGAATTTTTAAAAAAATTAAAAACTTTGACCTAGTCAAAGATGGGAGTCTTTGTTGACTTTGGACTTTCTACATTTTTACATGTATTTATACATGACAAAAGTACATGTGCAAATGTCCAAAGTGATTACAAAAGTGCATTTAAAAAATGGAAAAAAAAGCAAGGAAGAATAGTTTCAATCTTTATCCCCAGTCTTCTTCATATGAGCATCGTATATGGTGATAGCTGCTTATATCTCGATACTATCTAGAGTAACAGTGTTCTTAAAAATTACCCTAGCTCTGACTATGGCATCTTTCACTACTGTAACTAATTTTACATGATTTGTTAACCTAGTTTTTCAATTATTCAAATTTAACTAATTGTTCAAAATGTTATCCACAGAGGCTACTAAAAATTCTTTCTCCTCGAATTCCTTTTGAAACATACCTTTAAACTCTTAAATCATTTCTTCAGTTGAAATGAATTAGTTGTCTTGAAAGGTAAGTTTTCAAGGTATCTCCTCCAGCTTATGCAACAAATTGATATCACTTTGTTCACCTAGGTATCTTAAATATTTGAGGTCACTGATCAATTCCTTAAGTACCTGATTCCTATATATCAATGCTTCTTTAGTCTCAGTATAAGAGTCTCTATCAGCAATGACGCCAATTGATATTAGAGTGCTTATTTTTAGCTTCTTCATATCCATCCATTTGCTAAGATATTTATCTATACTTTCAACCTCTTGAGAAATGACATTGATAAGATTATCTAGTTCTGCTCTCATTTTCCTCATTTTACCCATTTCTCAGATAATTCTATAAGCAAAAAAATTCCTTGTGTATGCATCTTGTCCAAGTACACTTCAAGTAATTTTCCCTTGAGATAGGTCCTTTCTGCTTTCTAAATCATGAGGTCTTCTATGGAGATAGCCTCTAGAGTTACTATTTCTGGAGTGAAAGTAATTCTCCTTGTCACTGCAATCAATTATTCTCCCATTATTTTATAATGATCATCTCTTTTTTCCTATCAAATTTATGAACCATAATGTCTATCGCTAATTGCAAATCACTCTTAGCACTTTCATGAGTTATTTTACCTAACTCAATTCGAGAGATAGATTAGTCATTTATATCAAAATTTTCAAGAGTTGCATCCTATAGAGGTATTTTTATTTCCAAAAATTTGTGCCCCTTATCTCCAATCATCTTGGAAAAAATATTTGGTTTCTTGGGAGTCTTGACTTTTACTGGCACTATTTTATTAAAATTAAAGTCATCTAGAGAGATGACCCATTTTTTCTCTTGAGCGTATAAGTCGACAACCAAGGTGGGAGCACAAAAGTACTTACATTAGGACCAATCTCCATTGTTGGTGTTACTAGAGTTGCACCTGCACCGATGGTGAAAACAATAGGTGGAGGACCAGTAAAAACTATACCTTCTGCTGAATGATCAAAAGTGAAACTACTTTCAATATTAAAAGATGTAGATGAAAAATTAGGAATTGATCCTAAGAAATGAAGAATATTCCCAAAAGAGCCTTGAGGATTGTCAAAAACTATCTTGGAAGGAAAGGGTGGTCCAGAAGAGGGAACACTAATCGAAGAAATAGGTGAAAAAGCTAAACAGGTGTGCCAGGGGGAGAAGAAGAAGTTATTATTTCTTATCGCACATCCTCTTGAAGAGAAAAAGTTTTCTTCTCTTGTTGATCTATGGGTCTATCATCGTCTCCATCTATTCCATCACTGGTTCTTCAGCGCTTTGTTTTTTAACTTCCATATATGCTACTTCTGGCTCTTTTTATATAACTTTTGACTTCTTTGTTACAAATATGATTTTAGGCTAATGTGGCCTAGAAGGAGAAGGAACATCACTTTTATTCTTCATCTTGTTTTTTGCTCTTCTTTTTGTTTCCTCTTAAAATTCAACTTCTAATCTTGTGATGAACTCTTTCAAGGTGATTCCCTTATTCGCTAACTAATCATTGGTGTTTGCCAATATTGGATCAAATATTTTCCTTAAAGAATTCAATTCCTTTTATGACCATTGGATTGGTGGAAGAGGGGCATTGGCGACTTGTTTAGCATGGTATCTATTATTGATCAAATCTCTATCATCTACTAGATTCTTAGGGATGTCAGTGAGTCCCAGATATTCTATCTGCTCAAGAGACAATCTATTATAATCCATTTTTTTGATGTCTTTTGTAGTCCTTAAATCAACCCAAACATCTTCGATCATAGGCTCATGAAACTGAGTCTTCCTCCTGATTATATTTTTTACACCTCTATAGTCAAAATTTGGTCTCTTTTTGAAATGCTTCATGGTTATGAGTTGCATTTCAATCTCCATAACTCTAACTTTTTCAACAGTCAACACTGAGAACCAGCCAATTTCAATCATAAACTTGAAACTGAGTTTCTTGAGTTCCATCTATTTATTATGTACAATAATAATTTGCCTACACAGTTCCATCAAGACCAATTTGTCTGAAGGGAATCTTGGAAGCATATAAGGGTGACCTTGGAAAAAGCCAACCCACAGGTAATAAAAAGAAGGAAATTACAAAAACATACATCCAAAGTCATTCACAACTGTCCAGGCTTTGTCTGACACTCTTTTATGTTCTAATTGGGGATCAAAGAAACACAAAAATACTATAAAGAAAGCATCATTTACTCTCCTAAAATGATGGATAGAACCCATTAATGTCAACTGAGAGTAATATTGATACACTCGGGTTGTTTTCCTATCTCTTTCTGATGTTAAACCTGGGAAGGTTTTCATCGATGCTGCAATATATACCAAGTATGAAGTCATATATAATTTGGAGGTAATGGATACCTTTATCAATTGCTCATGCAGGCATTGTTGAATTTGTTCTTCCCAGAAAATGACTTGTTTGCTTTGGAAAATTATCTTAATGAAGGGGAACATCCATTCATGAAACTGTGAAGAAGAAGGTAAACCTCTTACCCTATTGAGAAGGGTGATCAGATCACCGACTTCTATAAAATCACTCCTTGGAAAGCTTCATGGCCATCTTGACAAGTTCACTCTTAGAGTCTTGAGCCATCTATTATTGATCACTTTCTTCGCTCTTTCAAGATCTTTGTCATATTCCCTTTGTGCTTCTACAAAGTCAAGCTTTAATACTTTAGTAGTGGAAGGACACATGAATACTTTGTTGATGGACTCAGGGTCTAGTCTAATCACCACATTACTACCAGCGTCTAGCACAGCCCTGGTATCCTTATTATAGAATTAAGTGAACTGAAGAATGAACTCTGTGTTGTGAGCCTCTACAAGAAAAGAAAATATCAGATGAATATTACTCTCAATTATCTTCTTCATTTCATGGTTGGGATTGATTGATTTGGTTATTTTCATGAACTCAGCCATATTCACGTGACCAATTTTTATATTCTTAATGTCATCGACATTAGAAGCAAACAACGTGATTGAAAAAATACTTTGATAATTGTACTTCATTATCTTTGACTTATTTGGAGAAACCTCAGTCATTTGAAAGAGCTTTTGTCAAAAAGACGTTGATGAAGAAGAATCTTTGAGAGAAACGTCAATAAGAATCTTAACCGTGCAATCAAGAAAAATATTGGCAATTTAGAAAAACTGCATGTTGATGATCACAACCATGGGAATGCACTTAAAAGGGCTAAGGTGTGAGCAGGTTAAAAAATCAAAAGAAAGCGGGCTCGAAAAAGCAAAATTTTGAAATTTTTTAGAGTTAAGATTTCTGAAAAAATGTATGCAGGGGCAGCAAAAATTACCTCCCTTACATGTGGGGGAATATTTATTTGTGCATAGGTGGCAATTTTTAATGCCTTTACATGTGGACATTGTACAAGGGTGGAAAAAATTGCTGCCTATGCATGTGGGCAAAAAACTTGTGTAAGGGTGACAAAAATTACCGCCCTTGCGCGAATGGAAACGGATGGTGTAATGGCGGCAATTTTCACTGCTATTACACTAGTTAATTCAGTTTTGTGTAAGGGCAGTGAAAATCACCGCCATTACACTAATGGCAATAAATTTTTGAATTTTTTGGGTTTTTAGGCTTTCGCCCCTGATGAGGAGAAGGTGGAGGAAAAAGAAGAAAAACTAAAAAATAAAAAATAAAAAAGAGAAAAATTGAAATTGAAAAGAAAAGGGAAAGAATAAAATGAAAACCTAGAAACAAAAGAGGGAAAAACATAAAACTTACTTGATAAATCAAAATTATATGCTTAATGTCATAAAAATCACAATCCCACTCATTCACGTGGTTGACTAGTTGCAGGGAGGAGGAGTAGACAACTTGAAATGATCAAAATGAGGCTCAAATCAGCATTAAAAGGGTTAAAGCCAACGCCAACCACTCGACACGCATGGTCATAAATGTCATGTGTAAAAATTGAGATAATGCAGGGGCAGCAAAAATTGTCACCTCTGCATGGTTAGGGAAGAAATATGCAAGGGCAATGAAAATTGCCGCTCCTGCATGGAGAGATGTAAGGGCGGTGAAAATCACCACCGTTACACAGAAAAAATAACATGCAAAGGCGGAAAAATATGTCGACCTTGCATGTAAACCAAAACAAAACTAACTCCTTGATTTTTTCAAAGTTTTGACATTCTGATCGCATCAAGACCGCAATAAATTTCATATTTTTTGAGAAATCATAACGAGGGAAGGTCACAAACTTTTTGAGGATATTAGTTAACTAAACTTAAAATCAATAGAAACTTGTCTCAAATGACGAACTTAGAGTGAAACAGACAAGTTTCGTAGGGGTTGGCCCAAAAACTAGCATAACTGATTTTGAGAATAACATATAGAAAAGAAGCAGTCTTTTTAGCTAAGTTTTTAGTACCATCTCTCTGTAGAACACGCATATGATAATTGGATGAAGAGGCATCTTTGAAAGCACACTTAGATGTTCTATTACAACTTGATGAAGCTTGTTTCCTTGCTTATTGGAGTCAAAATGTGGAAAAGTGCAAAAAGAAGGCATGGCATGACCACCACATAAAGCACAAAACCTTTACTCCAATCATGAAAGTATTACTATATTATTCTGAGTTCATGCACCATCTTGGAAAACTTTGGATTCACTAGGATGGTCGTTTTGTTATTCACAACATTAAACCTACTAGAGCATGTCGATTACAAAGGTTAGATGGTCAATTCCTTCCTAGGGATTACAATGGAAGTCAACTCTTGTCATATTTCACTTTTGAATAGTTGAAGTATTATAATTAATAAGGCTTTTGCCATTAGTTTAGGATTTCCTATTTTCAATAAAATTGTTACATTTATTGCACGTAAATGTTTCTTAATTCTCTTTAATGTATTATTTTTATTTTCATGGAGGACCATGACTCATTTTAGTGTGGGGTAACAAAGATCTAAAATATTAATCTAAATATTTATAGGTACATGAATTACATAGGTATGCAAGGTTCTTAGGGAACGCAAGGAATCTAGGCATGCAAAGTGTTAAGGGCACACAAGTCATTTAAGACACATGAACTACGAAGCCTAAGGATAAGGTGTTCCCTCCATTATTTTAAATTTTGAAAGACATCTATCTTTCAAAACAAGGAAATCATAGGACATAGTTGTCATCCACTTCAAAGGAAGGTGTGAGATGGGACGTGCCATTAATGTGGAAATAATAGTTATGGCAAGAAATGTGCTAACAACATGGTGTGATAATACATTAAAATCATTAAATGCCAAAATCAATGATTGAAGCATGATGGTCGTTAAAGATATGCATTAATGACATGAAGTGATGGGTAAAGGGAAAGTAGTAATGACAGTGAACCCCCCTTGAGCCTATAAAGTAGCCAGTTAACTTCTTTTTACTCTTTACCTTTGCATTTAATTACAATTAACAAAGATGAAGAGATAAGAACAAGATAATACCAGAGTCAAATAAGTGAATACCAAAGCTGAACAAGTAGATAATAGAGCTGAGAACAAGTGAATATTAGAACCAGAATATAGAGAAGTCATAATTTAATACAAGTATTGTGGAAAGTGTCACATCTCATCAAGCAAAACATAGGGGGAGCTTTGAGACATGGCCACAATAGAGAGAGCTTATAGGTTATAGGTTGTAGAAGTCTAAAATTAGAGGATACTCAAGCTCAAAAAGCTATAGTTGTTAGATGCAACCACATATTTGTTTGGAAACATTGGATGATCATGCATCAACCTTTGGGCTCCATGAAAGGTGATGCAACTTAAGAATAGGGCCCTAAGAATTGAACCATTACCTACAATACCAAAAGAAGAAGAGGTACATGGAAGAGAGACAGTTTTCATTAGGGAAGAGACTCAAAAAAATCAAGTTCAGTGCAAAGAAAGAGAGGAAGCAAGCATGACATGACCAACAAAAAAAACTCAATCATCCCTGCCCCACCTCTTTTGATTGAGAAAATGTAGTATCCAAAATCAGTGTTACATGTTGACAATTGGGTCTCCAAGGTATCCACTTGCATAATCTTCTATTATAACCATCACTAGAAATGAGGTTGAACTTCAAAATGACTATCGAGTCGAGTGTCAGAATACCAAGAACCAAGTGGTGTTTGATCTCAAAATCTTCAACATGTTGGATCTTGTAGGGTTGTTATAAATTTTCAATTTACCATACTTTGGAAAACCCATGGAGTTGGTTCAATTGCTTCTCTCTTGAGTCCATGAAGACTATATCTACTTTACCAAATATAGTATGAAGATCATGCCCAAGAGGATAAGCAAGGTCATGGGACTACAGTGGTCAGGACTGGATGTGATTGATGACCTGACAGACACTAAATAGGTCTAAAAGATTGCTATGGTGCTCATGTACCAGAAGCAGGGCCATGCCATGCATATCAAGAACATATAGGATCTTTCTCTCTGAGTTGTGACACAGATCATTATGACCAAAATTGGTGGGACCGATTAGTAGGAGGTTGACATGGTGCACCTTCACATTGCCTACCAATTTACCCAAGGCTTGAAATATAACTAGGTTATGTATTTTAGTTTAAAGATTGTTAAAGATGTGTAGAAGACCCATTGGATCCCCAAACATAAGTTTTCATGGGGATTATTTCTTCTTTTAATGGTTTTTGATGGTATCGATGTACTAGACTACAACTTAGGAGCATTGAAGTGGACATAGCCACCCACGCATAGGTCCCCTGTTGAGTGCTACAAGGCATTCACATACTCTCAACACATCACCCCCTCTTAAAAAATAAATATGAGGTACTATTTTGATGGCATGAGGGAGGCATTCAAAAATGAGTGGTGCATCCCAAAGGATTTGCCCCTTTTGGTTGTTGAACAAGCCTAGTTTGTAGTGAAGCAACACTTCTCCCTTGCACATATAAGGATGATCTCTTCCAAAGAGCTTTTTTCATGGTTGAATTTATTGTATGTCTTCTCGATGTGGTACTTCATTAACTCTATGAACTAGATCCATGATGCACAACCCATTACCTTAGAGGCCGAGAAGATAGACTTGGAGACTCAATACCCTCTGAAAAATGTTTGTCTATCCAAATAAGAAGGCTTACCAAGAAAAGAGGGAGATGGACATGATAAACATAAAGGTCAAGTAAATAATGGTGGGAGAAAAAGTGCACAACTTTTTATATATGTTGCACCCCCAAAAAGATCCATAGGACAAAGACCCTAAGGAAAAGCTTCCATCAGCACCACCATTAAAGAAGAAAAAGAACGTTGAGCATGAGGCCAATGTAAGTGGTTAGTAAGCACCACCAAAGTGACAAAATACTGCCCATGCTCCACAACAAGGCCCCTCATCTCTACACCCATATCCATCTCACTTTCCATCACACCCATCTCCACCTCACCCTTCTCCATCATGCCCTTCACCTCCCCAACCATCTCTACCCAAGTCACCACCACCACAAGTCCCTCCACCTCCACACCTTTCTCCCACTTTTCCCTCATTCCCTCAAACATCACAACCATCTCCCCCAAAATCATCCTCAAGAGTTACACAATAGCAGACCACATAATAAGTGCCTTAGCAAGAAACCCTTATAGTATAGGTACAAACATTGGATTCTTACTCTAAGAAGACTCCCCACCTGGTGTGGGAGGAGGACATTATCTTTGATGACTCATTGTTTGATGTGGGGGGAATTTATGGTGAAGAGGGGGATGGTGAAGAAGAGAGGAGAAAAATGGCCATTGGTAGCACTTTTATGGATACCAGTGCAGGGGTCAAAGTAGAGCATGACCCTACTAAAGGGAAGGGACCAGCTGGGTCCACGGAAGAGCCTGATGATGATGTAAATGCCAATCTGCATGAATGTTATCAATTTGGCATCCCTAATAGGATGTTATATATGTGGCCACACTTCATTCCTAAGGATGTAAACTTAGAAACAAGGAATCATGTATCATTCTTTTAGACATGTATAATGAGGAGTGGGAATTTAAGGTCCCCCAAGATAGCCTCTCCTTGGGACCTGATACTCCTACACTGCCCAATTCACTATGGGTGGATCCCTAAAAGATTTCCCCTCTTCTATCAAGTGCCACATTTTTGAAGCTTGCCATGGAGATCACGTGCCAAAACATTTTATTAGATTTTGATGCACACATTGCTGAGAGGAAACATGCCCAAATTGTGGGTATGTATAATAAGGAAGTCACTGCTAAATAGGTGCTCACCAAAGAAGTGGCTATTCTGAAGCAGCATGTCAAAGAGGCCATAGAGGCAAAAGTGAGAACATTAAACCTCTACAAAAAAATTGGAATAGGAGTCAGTGCTGGAAGATGGAATACCTCTCAATAGGGATGCCACAAGCAAGTTAGAGACCCTAGGGAACCTCATACTAAAGTGATGCAAGGATCAGCCCACACCAAAAGATGAGGGACTAGAGCTAGTAGAGCAGTTCATCAAGGCAATAGAACCTTGCAAGCATGCCCTAAAAAGGGTGTGGGAAGTCATCCCCATTTTGGATGAATTTTTTGAGCAACTGGCATGCCCTAATAAAATATTAGAGGCTTGACTCCAAGCTAAAGAAGCCTTGAGATAGTATATGGTTGATGTTGCACTCTTAATAAGGGATTGTGTCGAGTGCACTAAGGCATTCAAAGATGTGGAGACAATGGAGGAAACCATCAATACTCATCATTAACAATTGAATGCAAGTTTTGTAGCCCTCTAAGGATAGGTTGTCAAGGAAGTCTCAACACTTGAAGACATCTAGAAGGAAGCCATCACATCCCTAGATGAACTAATAAAGAAGGCCAATGAGACCTCTAGCTAGCCTAAAGAGATGAAGACATCAAAGGAGGCCGTAAAAGAATTAATTGCCAAGTTATTTGAGGCATTTCCATATTGGGATAATGTTAAGAAGGAGATCAAGTAGGAGGGACCTGAATTTTTGATAGAGGTCACTAGCATGACTTAGTCTCGGATGGACTAAAAGCTTAGTGTGGGGTAATGTTGACCCCAAATTTTGGTTAAATATTGTCCATTTTGATGTAGAATCAGCATGGTGTAGAAGGACCATAATAAGAAAAGACTATGGTGTAGAACTTGTTAAATGCATAAGCATTATAACACGAAACCTACATGACATGAGAGGACAAAGGTGTGAAAGCCCCAGCACGAGAGGGCCCAGTCAAAGAAGAATTAGTCATGAAGAACATGAGAACATAAGACTCAAACTGAAGTAATTAGTCATGAGGAACCTGAGAACATAGGAATTGAAACTGAAGTGGAAGACTTGGGGAGTGTGTAGGAAGCAGGATCAATTAAAGAGTGATTCATATGGGACACCTAGCCCTTATCGATCAGAAGTTTTACATCGACCATGAGAAGATGAACACATAGTAGCAAGAATCTAACATAATGCAAGTATATAGGGGTGAAAAGGCTCGAGTCCTTAGGCAAAGTTAGTTGATTAAGAGCCACGACTCTCAATTTGTTGAGAGTCTGTTGGTTATTTATTCTTTCCATTAACAATGTAAACACTTGTTCAGGGATAAACAAGTATAAATACCCTTGTTGTAATGGATGGATAATGATTGATTTTTGGATGCTCATGCTTAATATATGAATTATGGACATTGTATAATTTTCTTGTCTTTATGATAGTTGAATGTGTTGTGTTAAGATGAGAATAATAACTAGAACCTAGTATGGAACTTACCTTTTCTTTTTCTAAAGTAACAATGTTAACTAGTGATGGTAGTAGTTTGTGTAATCATGGTGGTCAATCTTGAAAACACTAGAATCAAAGTAGTTATTTGTGATTTTACATAGTATCTATTTAAATACATAAAAGGAAGAATATGCCTAAGGAAATAATACTAAGAAATAAAACTTGTGAGAATTAGACTCTAGTTGCGTGTTTTGGGTGAGTGCACAAGACCATGATCGTCCATGAAAGGGCCAGTGCACTAGCTCATTTGACTAAACTCCAATGTCAAATCTATAGTAACAATACAAATCCCAATACAGTGCACCAAATACCATTATGAGTATCATACACATTGTTTGTAGTTAGTTTTTCAAGCTGTGATGCCATTGAAGCTATTTGGGCTTCCATGAAGGGACTAATCCCAGTGTCAATACTACAAACAACTTCAGTGTGAAGTGTAACTTCCAAAGCTTCAAGTGGGCTAGTAAAATTTTTTTGAGATAGTGTTCATAAAAAAGGAAGTAACAAACCTCCCATGAACCACTGTACATGTTGAGCAACATTGATTTTAAATCATTGTGTTGACAAAAGTGTTTTGAACCTTGCATCATATTCCTATACACTTTCAGTGAGCCCCTGGTTTATATCCTTCAACATGGCAATACTTTGTTATTTGAATTCAGGAATGTCATTTTGAACTGATCATATTCAACCACCACTTGTTGAGGGTCAAACTTTATATACCACTTATGTGCTCACTCCAAAAGTGTAGTAATGAATTGTGTGGACTTTCACTCAAAATAAGTGATGCCTCACGCCCTCCAAATAAGTTCACAATTATGGGCATGTTTTACTGCATTATTTATACCTCGATAGTTAGGTAGGTGAAGTGTCATTTCATAATATACTATTGATAGTTGAGGTGTTTATGCTAGTGGTTGTTGAGAACCCCCAGATCTTGTCCCTTGAGGGGAAGTCCACCACTTCCTCCCGTGCCACCTCCTAGTCCACCTTCACGACTTCAATCAATAACGTCCATGTCATGGGGCATAGTAGTTAGTTGATTAATAATAATTGGGCCCATACTTTGTCCACTCTAAATGCCAGGTCCTTCAAGCATCTCAAGTTGAGCCATGAAATTCCCTTGAAGAGAGAAAGAAAGTGTTAAGTCTGTATAAGTTATAGTTGGCTCAGTTACAATATCCATTATAGGATCAGTATCTGATTCCATACTATCGATATCTCAATTATGTATACGTAATTCATCTGATTCAAAAGCATGAGTGCACACTATGGTTGGGGAGCTTGGTTGGTTCAAACTTGGTTCTTCAGTTTCTACTATTTAGCTAGTTTCTCCTTCATATGATAAAAGTGGCATGGGACATGGTTCAAAAGTGACGGGGTCCTCTTTGTATGTTTCCATTTCCATGTGAATCTTAACAACACTTCCTGAGTTCTCCCTATCCCTTCCCATGTTGTTCACTCCTATGATCCTCTACCGAGCTTCATCATATTTTTGCTTCTGCAATGCTCGTTGACTAGCTACCATTTCGAACCTAAAATCCTTTACCAACTCTTCGCTATTCCCCTTCCAAATGTGTGACTCATTAAAAGATGGATTTAGATCTCCATTGGCATAGTTTAAAGCCATAGTCAATGAACAACTTCTTGATTTATAATGAGAAATGTATAATATATCAGCCATGAGGTTCTCTAAGGAACCAAAACTTGGCTTCTTCTGGGCAAGAATAAGTGGTTACAACATACTCTAGAATGTAACTATTCAATACTCCTCTCCACCAAATGTTAACATCTCGTGTCCATGGTGTTTTGAGTCATGCTAAAGCTCTTTATCATTCTAACATCCAAGATTGTCTTCTTCTAAAGTTTTGTGATCGACCTTGAGCATAATTAGATAACCAAGTATGCAAATGATTCGAGATTTCAACAAAGAAGGTTTCATATAATGCACTATAGATATTTTATTCTACCCACTGGCATGAAGAAGCTCCTGCTTCAAAATAAGGAACCGTAAAATTATCCTCAACTCGAGTAATCCATTGCTCAATACTCTCAAGTGTGATACGTTCAAGCATCTTCCCTTACTATGCAACATGTGTTATGGGTCCTGACAATGGAACCAAAATGTCGGGTTTTTAATATTTTAATAATGTTTCAGGTGTTGAAGTGTAGCCCCAACTAGTTAACACACTGGCCCTTCACACAAGACTATGGTCTTGTGTGCTTACTCGAAGTGTGCAGCTAAAGATCGGTTCCCGTGGGTTATGTTGTGCGGTAACATATTAATTCTATTCTTTGGTTTCAAACTTATATTTAATTAGAAGTTACATAGATAAATGATATACACTACTTTGATCCTTGTATCATTAAGCTCAACCACCATAATTACACAGATTAATGCCATTGAAGCTCAGAATTGTTACTCAGAAAAAATAAAAGTTTGCATAGAACTTATATTACATTTCAACCACAAGTACTTCGATGCAAACCTACCACAGATGCATAACTATCAATAAAATGGAACTTGAACATCAAAACTAAATATACTACCATAAACTCTATATTATGCTTTAGTAGAATGATGCCCAAAATCTATCACCTTACAATGCTTTCACACAAGGGTATTTATACTTGTTTTTCCCTACCCAAGTAGTTATTTAATAAATGACAGGAGTAATCGGCCATCAGACTCTTCATGAACTGAGAATCATGGCAATCTACTAACTGGTTTCTCCTAAAGATCTGGGCCTTTGCGCCCCCTATATACTTGTTTTATGCTAGATCCTTGCTGCCATATGTCTATCCCTTTGTAGGTCGGTGCAAAACTCGTGATGGATAAGGTTTGGGTGAACCTTGAGAATTGCTCCATAACCGTTTCCCACGTCTTATGCACTCCCCAAGTCTTTTGCTACTGCTTTGAGTCATGTGCTTTCAGGTCCCTTGTAGTTATATCTTATCTTTTTACTAGGTCTTCTCACATTGGTGATTATAAACCCTTGTCCTTTTGCACCTTGTTGGTTATGTGCCACGGTGCTTTTGTGCCAGCCTAGTTCCATGCCGTAGTATCTCTTTGCTATACTCCTTTTGCACTGTGCCGGTTTTACGTCAAAATACCAAAACACTTAGCCAAAATTTGGGGTCCAACAATGATATTTAAGAAAAATAAACCTTTTAGGTAGCCAATAGAAATGCACCATTCCTTTCTCCAAGCAGGTTTCCCCTTTCATCATCTAATCAAAAAAAGGGAAGGGACCTTTAGAAAAAATATAAACTAGACTCTCTCCATTGCTTAAAATGTATTGTAAAATTGTGAATAACTCACAGAGGAGCCTATGAAGATATCTTCATGGAATAGAGTCAATTATGTTGCCATAATTCCTTTGTTGTTGTGTTTTAATTCATCTTTTTATGGTTGAATACAAATTTATGATTTAGGGTTTATGCTAGTTATGCTTTATATGGTTTCTTTATCATAGAAATATTTTGACATGTTTTTATGTAGGTGGTGTAGTTTTTGTAGTCTTCCATGATTTCTACATAGTGGACCCATCACATGAAATGGTTGGAGTTATTCATCCAATGTCCATGGTTGTGACGTAAGGAGCTAAGGGCCCATTTTCTAAGTTTTGAAACATTTTTTTTAAATAGGTGCTTGTGGGATGAGTTTCCCATTAACATCTATTGGAGTGGAGGGTGCGGATATTAGTTTGGTGATCCCCATTATATGTGTTGAGGCCAATTTAATATTTTCATAAGTTGAATTTACATTTTGCATTATTTGGTTGGTGCTTGAAGCTTGCTATTGGACCATTAAATGCAAGACTTGGATGAACATTTAGGTATGGTCTACTTATATATTTTGAGTTGTTTGAGCACAAGTATTTGTTTGAGTATTGCTAGAAGGTTGGATGTTCAATGTGGCACCGACCATGGCATTAGAAATTATGGGGATTGTAGATGAGGTAAATACAGGGGAAGTCATGCTATTAATATTACTTGCCCCAAGCTTGAGAAAGGGATGGTTTCCTTATTGGTAATATAAGTTTTAAGACAAACATTCTTGAGGAGTAGGATCTCTTTGGTTGTTTTTTCCATATATTGGGGATTGTCACCTAAGGATTGTTGCTTTTTGGGAGTAGCCTCAACATAGTATTCTTGTTCTCTTTCTTAGTCAATATCCTCTTGAAGATGGGGTTGTTTTGGTTTGTTTTAGATCTAGTGTTAACCTTATTTGTAGGAGGGATTGTGGTTTTGTTGTAGTACACATTGTTACAAGGTTGTTCTTGAAACATGGGAGACCATTATGTGGCCTCCACTTGGGTACCATGGGTGCATTCCATTATTGCTACAGGAGAATAAACTTTAGAGAATCTAAATGGGGAGAACTTTGGAAAGCAAGAAATGTTTGCAAATTGATTGGAAAATAAAAATGAAGGAAAAAATGAAAATAACCTAATAAAAGGTGGGGTAAGATTCATGCCATGTGCACGAGAATGTATTGGGCCTAAATTGTGATTCTACAATAAAGCCTCTAAATAGGTGAAATTTAGAATACCATTCTAAATCCAATACATAAGAATGTTAGTCCACAAAGGGATTTGGAGTTGTAGGCAAACGCTGTTTATAATGGATATATAAAGGTTACCTACACATAATCTCTAGAGAAGTAAGGCAGATGACCTTACTATATTTAGGGTATCATTAGATGGTAAAAAATAGCTATAGGTACGATGCCATTAGGCAATAAAACAAGACCGTAGGTGTCACTAGATGATAAACCCAAGAGCTATATCAATTATGAAAAAAATAGCAATAAAATATAAAAACAAACATTTACTATATTATCAAATACATGAAACATACAACATTCACAAATAGATCGAAGTATAGATGCTAACCTTGGGTTGTCTTGTTGATGCATTAATCTCCCCTATGGCTTCTAGTACATTGTGAGAGATGGTTGCAAATGAAGTCAAGATGGATAGAAGAAACCCTAAATAAACCAAAGTTCAGGAGTCCAAACACTTGGTATACCTTGTTGACATAACTCTATTCTTGAAATCTTTAGGCTTTTATTGTTAACTTGTCTTCCTTGAGGGTAGGCTCTTTTAACCTTTAATTGTCTTCTTTTTCCCTAGGGGAATTGCGAGCACAAGTAGTGCGAATTGATGTTGTTCCTTATTGAGAAGTGGCAAAATGAAGCTTACAAATATGATTTGGATCCCTATAAATCAAAACTTAATTTTAGCCGATGTCATTGGCCCAACTAATGGCATATACAAAGATTAGAATAAATTATTATGTCATCGATTGACCAATGATGTTGGGCAAAAGAAAGGTGCTAAGGGACATCATCAGTCGGGGTGTTGATGTTGGCTATATGCAAACAACGTACAAAAGGGGTTAGAGGAAGGACTAGGACGATGAGGAGGACAAATCTATTTCTATGAAGGCGATATGAAGGATAATCCATGACACATCTCTCACAAGGTGGTAGACGTTGACCCACCCTAATCCCGGTGTATGCAAAAGCTTACACCTATCGAGATTCATACATAGACAAGCCCTAGACAAGAAAAGTGATCGTAAAGAGAAAATAATGTGCATACAAAGGGCCCTTTAAACAATGGATTATTAAGAAAGGTCGCATTGAAGCAATTTGTTGTGATCAAGTCAATATTCTCTCAATGTGCTATTACCATATAACTCCTTCCCCGTCTCAACCAATTATATTCATATAGAAGTGAAGGTTCTTACTATAGCAGTGATCAAATCAATAGGATGTGCTTCAATAATTCACGATACAACCCTATCAATTTGTTAGGTGATGAATAAGCACACACTCTCTCTAGTCAATTAAAAATTACTGATTTGATTGTCAATTTTCAGGATTTTTTTTAAGAATGCATCCTATATTGCTTCAAGGTACGAAAACGTTGCATCAATCTTACAACAAGGTTACAGGGGAGGCCTCTCTAAAGGGCCCCTTTTCCTCAAGAGGCATTGACTCAACGTCTTTGTTTATACTTTTGAGACTTCTACTTCACTTGAAGTTCTAGTTACTTCAAATTGAAACTGCGTAACATCATTTCTGAATTATACCTTGATGTATTAGATAGGATCAGTCCATTTTATCAACTAATCATTTTCAATTGATAGACGATTTAGTAAACACATGGAGATGTAGCTACTGAGACAATACCTCCATCCTAACTCTTTCTAACATGTAGTCTCCACATCCAACATACACAATTCCAACCAGTGGCAGGTGCTACCATTGGCTAAAATAGGGAAACCAGAGTTTATGTTATACAATAATTTGATTTGTTTTACACCAGAGCTTCCTACTCACAGACAAGATATTTTACAGCTATGAAAATAAGATGTAAGCTGATTTAATTCCATAATACCTTGTGAAACAAGGAAATGAAAAGATCCTTGATTGGTCTTGTCAAACCAATCAATCCTCTGTCTCATTCAATTCTAGAACTTACACTTTATAATGTGAAAAGCTCCTTTGACCATTTATCGAACAGGAGTTACATTTCCTTGAAATCTACAACTGTGTTTGGTTGACAATAAGAGAAGGTCCTGGAGTGTTTGTGTCCTTCTTGAGCGGGATCGGCCAGTTTCCTGCAACAACTCTCTAAGCCTGTGTCTTTCATGCTCAACATCTGGATGCACTGTACCCAATCTGTCTTCTTTCACTTCAAGAATATCTTCCAGCAAAGTTATTGCATCTTCCACCCTGAAAATCGCAAAATCAAACATCTCCACAAAAATGAATACTATGCGAGAGACGAAAAGAAAGAAGTGATCAGCAGCTTCCAATAGATAAAGACCATGCTATCATAGTTGAGGAATGCTTAAAGCATTTCCGTCTTGAACATGGATAAATTATCTTAATTTACTTATTCTATATACTAAAAATTAGATTATGAACAGGGAGATTGACTCATCACTATTGAACACAGGATCTGTAAGGGGTGCAACAAGTGAAGTAGAGGATGAAACACAGTTATTTTAACTTGACATAGATCTAATGATATTAGGGCACCTACATATATATTTGCAGTTACAACATAATATATGAAATTAAAACAATCAAACAAAGCTTGGAAATTTTGTTTTGAAACTGAACACTGATAGGAATAATCATTTAAACAAGTAGACACAAAACATATACGTAGTCATATCCAAAATTTTTAAACAATGATTCCTCACTATAAAAAGTAATCTCGAATCTCTAAGTAGACACATTTTGATAGGTTCTTCGGACCAATTTGGTCTAAAGAATGTTAAAAGTCATCATGTCTCATCTATCCATATCTATCTATATTTATGGATATAGATATACATGATATAGCAAAAATTTTCCAAAGGGTGTGTACTTGGAATTGACTCATAAAATAGGAGCTGCCTAAAGCACATCCAATTTCAAAAATAGGTGAAACATGGCTAGCAAATATAGCAAGATTTTCCAAACGGTGTCAACTTGGAATTGACTCATAAAATAGGAGCTGCCTAAAGCCCATCCAATTTTAAAAATAGGTGAAACATGGCTAGCAAATAAAACATATCTAAGCAATGATCCATAAAGTACCAGAGCTCCATGGTTTATAAAGTACCTTCCCATTGCATCATATGTTCCAGCTAGATTGCTGGTAATTGCCAGTGTATCAGCATGGTGAGGGCCACAAACCTCCTCCATAATGCTCCTCGCTTCTTCAAAATTCTCTGCTGCATCCCATATTGCATTGAGACCTACACAAGCTAATCCCAACTGATTCAAAAGCATTCCTAATAGCCATGTCTTTCTACTAGCACCTACTCTAAGCTTAGATACTGCTCTCCTGAAAACCATGTAGGCTTCCTCGTATTTCCCAACCAGGTGGAATAACACTCCCATCTGAGCCTCAATAGCACCTACTGAACTCTGCTGCCCTGGAGTGTTCTCCATAATTTCAAGAGCATTTTGCAGTAGACAAAGTGCCTGTTTATTTTCACCCATTGATTCAAACAGTCCAGCAATTTCTGTCAATCCTGTAGCAATCTCGTCGCTAGAGTGACCAGCTCCTTGCCTTCCATAAATGATCAAGGCGTTTTCACAATGGGTCTTGGCTTCCTTCAGTTTTCCGGTTCTCAAATAGAGATTAGCTAGACTTGCATATACAGAGGCTACTGTGGTATGCCCTTCACCATACTCTGACTTGAACACTGCAAGTGCCTTGTGATAAGAAAATATGGCCTCATCATAGTGACTGAGAGAAACGTATGAATCTCCAATGCTACAATCTACAAATGCCACTTCAATCTTTTTATCATTTGCTAACAGAGCTGCACTGGCCAGAACAAGATTCTGAAGTGCTCCCTCGTGGTCATCTTTCCCAGAAAGAATCAGAGCCATTAGCCTTCTGTCTGCAGCCTCTTGCAATGTACCAGTAGCATTATGTTCACTGTGAATCTTCAGAGCTTGGTCACAAAGCTCCTCTGCCTCTGGGAACTGCATAACCTGTTCAACCAAAAAGAACACTACCAATTATGCTATTGAGTTATATCTACTCACTATTGTCACAGTGTGAACTTTAGGTTGCTAAGAGCTTAGCTTCAACACGAAAGGGCCAAATGAAACACTTCAAAACAGAGGAAAGATAATGGATCTAACAAAATTCTCAAAATCACGACCAGTATACAACATTTTAGTAAGAGCATCAATGATTCTGATAATGAACTTTCTCAATATTCATTTGCGCGGTGAAAATGGCTCTAACATTTCAACTTAGGTCTAGGTAATGGCATCCTCACATTGCCTAAGACCAACTGAATTAAGAAGCTGCAAAACTTATTGAAAATGAAATGGTTACTACTGTCATAAAACTAGTAACAAAGCATCTATTTGTCTTTAGTGGAGAGATACTTCTTAGACTTATGTAATACAGACATTACGTATTCTATGTTAAAAATGGAGCATAGGGAAAGTATAGAGCAGAGACACAAAGTTCATGCTACTGGCACAGGATGGTAACCCCATTCATGATTCAGTGTATGTTTAAGGCTAGCAGCGAGAGAAATTTGGGAAACTAGTTAGATTATGAAAAACAAGTGTTCGTGACTGATATAAAACCATGTTCATCCCTTATCTGTGATTAGTCCCATAAAAATGTAATTTGATTTATGTGTGTGATAACACTCCAGTCATAAAAAACTAACCTGCAAATGTGACTCTGCAATATATCTGCATGTCTCGGCAACTTGAGGATCCATCACTCCCAAAACCAGCTTCTGAATTTCAAGTCCTGCATGATAAGAATTCAACGCATTTTCGTATTGACCCAGCAAAGAAAAAGTATCCCCAAGTTGCATATATCCAGCAAAGGCTGCAAGAGCATGCTCGGTATCTAATTCAGAACTAAAGATGGATAGGGATCTCTTGAGTACTGGAATGGCTTCCTCATACTGCCCAAGCTTACAGCAAGATGCTGCCAGAAGATGGAGGCTGATTACAAGCTCAAGAGTCACATCTGCAACTGTGAAGTTCTCAAAGAACTCTGCTGCTTTCAGAGCATAAAACCTGGCCTTGAATGGATTTTCACCAGAGTTGTGAAGGGCATGAGCCATTTTCAGAAGAAGGAGCCCTACTTCTGGGTTGTCTAAGCTGAATTGCGCATTGTTGTCTAGTATTAGAAAGCCCCCATTTTCGTCATCTTCCTTGATTCCTGTTTTCCTCGACAACCCCTGTTTGTTGAGATTTTTATCAGAAGCAACCCTCGGAGGCTTCTCATGACTCCTTGATAGAAGTCTCGGGGTTGTATCAGTAGATCCAGTCTCAGAAACGTCATCACTGCTCTTCCTAGGAGTTCTTAATAAGGTTTTTGGTGTTGAGTTATGGGATACCCTGCTGCTGGGATGCTTCTGTTGGCTCAGAGGGCTGCTAGAAACCCTTCTCATAGGCTTATCAGGCACCTTTACAGGAGAATGACTAAATGATTTCCTTGCATCACATACACTTGTCTCATTTGTTTTCCTGCTCTCAAAAGACCTAGCTGAACTGCAAGCAGATACATTTGAAACTCTGTCTGACAACCATTCCTTAGATCTTCGTGTGGACCTATTACGCTCATTCATAAGGCTATCTGATACATCAGAAGACATTGAATGCCTGTGAATACTAGACCGCCCTGACAGCGAAGAAGGTCTTGGACTACTTGATGGGATCTCCATGCAAGATACACTAATTGGGTCCTTCTGCATTCTATTATGCATATGAGGTGCAGATGAGGGAGGGTTTTTGGAATGCTTTGGGCTGAAAGGAATTACTGGACTAGATGACCCTCTCTTTGACTTATCCATGGGTTCTAGTACCTTGATTGAGTGTCCACTATTAGGTCCAATGCAAGCTTCTCCTGATGAAATTTATTGTATAAACTGAAGAGCTGTAATGCAGTTACTAACAAAAGTATGCCATTATGTAACAATGATACCAACTAAAATATTGCATTATTCAGCACTCCCACGCATTTATCCCTGCTTTAGAGATGATAAGGATCTGATACTCATTGGAGCTCAATGAGCTCTTAATCGCCAAAAGCACCATGAATGACAATAAACAAGGACCAAGGTTATGTCTCCTACAGAGCACATAAAAGCAGCATTGCGTATTTTCAACTGCCTAATGGGTATCTGAAGTCCTCAACATGGACAGGTGATAATGATCACAGACATGAAAATGCAGGATATGGGTTCGGTCTTATCTGAAGTCCTCAACATACAGAGGTGATAATGATCAGAGATGAAACCGCAGGATATGGGTCTGGTCTTATCAATGCAGGTGAGACAATGCAACCTCCATGTGCAAGGGCCATGTGAAATCTCCAACATAAAGCAATGAGTACAGACGTAAAAAACAAAAAGTTTAGGATATGGGTATGATCTTACCAATGCCAAGGAGGCTTAAGAAACCATGGAAAGCTGCTGGGAAAAAGCAAAATGTATTATCCTATGTACCCCTTGACTGCAACAACTCTTCTCTCGAGTATTGGGCCATGAACATCAAATGCTACAATCATTGTACTTTTAGTCTGAACCCATGTGAAGCCTGAGCTCATTTGACTAATGATTGATTCCCTGTATAGACTGATCATTGAGTTGAAGCATTGCCCTGTGTTGAAGTCCAACATAGACTTCCATTACCACTATGAAGTCTTTTCACAAGAAGCATCCATTAAGATTCCTAATTTCCCATTACCAAAAATTCTCATTTGCATCATGTAGATCTAGAAAGTATGAATGAAGTGACATGTGGAAGATCTAGGTGGTGGAATGAGATGTCTTTTTCTATTTCAGTGCATAATGATAGTACTGCACAATTTCCAAGCCCACTTTTTTTTCATGGTCAGTGAGTGAGGTGGGTTTCTGTTTTCAAAGTAGTGTCTTACATCACCAGAAACCCAGATATAATGGACCCAAGGGAAAAGTTCTCCTGTATGGTACACTCCAAAGGGATTGTGTCCTCTTGGGGTTGTAATAATATATGAATATATATTCTCTTTAACCCCATTAATCCATGGGCCTTTATCATGATGGTGACCATCTATCATCCAATCTTTACTTGATGTGCCAATGGATTTAATTTAAGTATATAATAAGGGCCCCCCTTGTGACCCTTATTTCATCTATTGGAACCACCCAACCATTTCTAGTGCCAACCATGTCATGGAGTGGAGGGACAAAGATTGATGGTTTTGACATATGTCTTCCTTCCACCATACCAGATTTATCAGGATTTACAGTTGTTCACATGGTGTTTGCACTTGTTTAAGTAGACAGCAATAGTTCATTAATAGTCCTTCGCTGTCAGATACACTAAAGGTAATAGGTGGTGTTGCCGGAAGTTAAAAAGAGAGGAGTTTAAATCTGGAAAATAATGTAGTGCTTTTTATTACATGTTAGCTGTGGTCTTATGGTATTTAGGTTTTTGATTATATGTCTTAGTGTTATAAGTATTTTGGTTTTATTATGATAATGAATTAGTAAATATATTTATTAGAGAATGTTGAGAGAATTTATTTTATGTTTATTTTAAATTTGTTATATATTTTATTATTATTATTATTATTATTATTATTATTATTATTATTATTATTATTATTATTATTATAAAAAAATTGAGGGATATGTGTTAATTGAGAGGGGTTTCAATTATTAGTTTTCAAGTTAATTTCAGAATCATGTTATATTTGAGAATCTTCACACAATTAATGTTATAATAATTTTTTTTAAAAATAATAGAAGTGCATTTTTTATATATATAGTGATAGATGGTTTCAATTTAATCATATTATTGTGTTGGATTTGATAAAAAAATTAAGGCAAAAAATAAATTTCAAAACATATTTTTATTGTTTAATAGAAGCAATTTTAATACATTTAACTTCAAGATAAAAAAAGGAAAATATAACAAGTAAATATGTTTATCTCACAACCAATGATGTGCTAAGGATTGAGGGTTATCCTTTTTGCCAAAATCACTCAAGTCATGATCCCAGCGTCATCTTTTTTCTCATGTCAGGATTTACTTTTTTCTCATGTCAGGATTTACTAACAACATGTATTGATCTCTGGTGGGCTCTTTGTGAGCCAAGCAACTTTCCCAGTTGAACCAACAAATGTTTACATAGAGTGAAATTTTTTAACTTATTAATAAATTTTTGATGTTTATCTTATATTTCAAAAAATATTACAAAATGAAAATGTATTAAGATATTAGTACAAATATTTTAAATATATATATCTAAAATACGTTAAGAGATATCAATCTCAAAATTCTTATCTTACTTTATTTATCAATTCTCTATTGATTGACAATAACTAACAATTTGACTACACTATTGATTGACAATAAATAACAATTTAACTACACTATTATATTAGGGACATATTCAAAAACTATTTATCAAAAAAAGATTTCAAACTTTAAATATTAAATACAAAGAAAAATCTTTTAAATAAAAATGAAATAGATGTCACATTTAAAATTGAAATTATTATATAATGGATAAATGAACATCAAATTTAAAACTAATTATCATAATTATGAACAACTCATTTTATTACACACCCTCACTACAATTAAATATATAATTATTATATCAATTTAATAATTTTTTCAATCATTAAATATTATTTTATCAAATGAAAAAGACTTGTAATTTAAAATGACTCGAATAATACAACATTTTGTCATATAGGCAATTATGTAAAACGTTTTTCTATAATATAATACTCAAAAACCCTTTATGTTTAAAATATGGATCTTTTGTATATCACTTGAATAACTGAAGTCAATGGTTGCCTTTTAATTTGAATAATTAACTTGAATTTGATTTAAAAGACAATTTAGGTTAATTAAATTATAAATTATATGAGTTCCTTTGTTTTGGGGTCAACCGTGTTGCCTTAAAAGTTTATTCTCATTTCGGCCAACCTAATTGTTATTAAATATTTATGACATTTAAAATGATTATATCATGATTGTGTGTGGCATTGAATATAGGGGACATGCACACCAAACTCACATGACGTTTGTCGTTTCAACTCTAGTAAGTGTGGATATGGACATTAGAATGGAAATAAAGAGTTTTATGGTGGACCAATAATTTTCGAAATTTTGATCATGGGATTTTAACTTCTTTTAAATTAATCGAGGATAATAAGATGTACGTTAAATACATTTTGAAAAATATTTTATAGTATTTTAAAAATATATTTATATTCATATACCACTTTATTTGGAAAGTGTTTATAATTATTTAAAATAATAATTACGTTAACAATAATTATATAATAAGGGAAACTTTACAATAGATAAGCATTTCTTATTCAAAAATGTCAAACTATCAACTTTAATGTGTAATGAACGACATCTCTCATTGTTCGATCAATTTAGAGAAAAGTTGAAGTTTTACATGTACAAACCATACAACACTTTATATATAAAAAGGTTTAAATTTGATAAAATAATAAAAATGGGTGGATGTATTGACAACTATTAATCTTATTAAGAGAGACCCTGAATATACGCATGGTGGATTCAGAACATGTGATGCTGTATCATGGAGTTGATGTTTATCGTCCTCATTGACATGTATTGGACATGCATTCAAGAGTTTATCTTACCACAAAAATATTCAAGAAATAAAATAGACTATCAGATGGATGATGGATAAGTGTTTCTTGAACATATGCAACTATTGTTACGTGTACAACTATATATATGTAAGGTGAATGCAAATATTGTCTTCTTAGATGGTTGAGGCTTTGTTGATTTGGTGAATGTTTTAATGTTTGTTGTAAGATTCATTTGATTTGGGTAATGATTTCCTTGGCTTTGTATCGAGTTGTGGGACTCAGTCAAAACCCTCTTTTATATTTATATAAAAAAACATTTTAAATCAAGAAGATTAAGTGTTTTCCTTAATCTTCTATCGTCAATTAAATTACTCTTCTTACTATTTAAGGGAAATCTTAAAGTTCGGAGAGGTCTAGCAATAAAAATTTAAATCAAGAATGAGATAGGATATTTGTATCATGTAGTTTGGCATGATTGAGTATGCAAAGTAATCTAATATATAGAAATAATATTTAATAATGGTTACGTATAGTGCATTGTGAACCTTAAAAAGATATTTCTTTTAATTTTCCTTATTAATCAAAAAGATTCAAAAGCCCAAAAGAATAGGTTAATTACTCTTTTGATTAATGTTACATAATAAATATAGTCCCCCCAACCGTTGAGTGTAACCATCTAGTGTGTTCGGTGTGGATTGCCATGCTAGACATTGACCCCCGATTGGTCCCATCCAACTCTCTGTTACGGTGTTACCAGTGTGTTGGGCTTAACCATAGTTATTTCCTTAACCAATTTTTGTCAAGCAAAAGTAAATTTTAGTTTTCATTATTTTAAAAACTTGCACCACTTCGTGAGCTCTGTGGAGCCTCCCCTTCTCAACTTCCCCTTCCCCTTCCCCTTCACGAGCTCAGTTTTCCTCATCCTCTTCATCACCACAACTGGATAAATAGTTGTGTACCTTTCTATTCTTTATTTAAAGCCCATCATTGTGCTCATCTACTCACCATTGAGACTCTGCATATCCTTTGGAGAATATGGCGATTTCAATCAAGGATGAGCAAATGACATTACAAATGGTAGAAAAAGTAGCACCCACCAGGTAAGTTATTGTGTCCTTTATTTGTAGGGTTTCAAGGTTGTGTACTTTTGAGATTTGGGTAGATGCAAGATAATGGAGGACGAAAAGGGGGGTATAAAATGACATTTTTTTTCTAAAAATAACAATAGTTGAACTTGGAGAGAATGTTAGAGACACTTAGAAAAGGAATTTGACAATGACATAGGATCATGAATTGTAGCATTTTGAACGTAGTTTCTACATATATAATTTTTTTCAATACTCAGATGGTAAAAGTGCGTGAAATAAATGCATTAATGATAATAGGTTGGTGATTATTTGTGAAAAGATAAGGAGATTGCATGTGTACGAACACACTTTTTTGAGTAAACGGATGAGTTTGTGTATGAAACTTCATATATGGATAGGTGAAATATCGAAGATTGTTGAGAATATTTTTATTAATTTTTTAAGCTAGATATAACCTTTTAACTGGATCCAAATCCATTTCTAGGGCATAGTAGGAAGCCCAGTCTCCTAAAAAGATAATAAAAAATCTCAATCGAAAACACTACAAACTAACAATCCTCCAAAAATTAAGGAAGATACAAAGCTAAAAGCTTAGAACCTAACCAAAAATTTAACACTAAACCTACTAAAATCCAGTAAGAGAAAATATTTCTGCAAGTAGCAAGGAAAACCAATGAGCCTAATATTGACTCAACCTTTTGAAGACAACAATCGTCTGCCCCTTTTGGAGAGAAGAGATTCCAGTGTCCATTGAGTGCCACCATTAATAGAGTTCATATCATTGAGTTGTAACCTTTCTGCTTATATTTTCCTACCTCTTTTCCCTTTCTTGCCAAAATTAGGAGTCTTCAATTCACAAGGCTATTGATCTATCGATAAAACCTCCCTACTAATGATCTCTTCTTCTTTTTCTTCCTAATCTTCACTAACTTATTCTGATACTTCCTTCTGTTGGGTTTAATTTGCTGAAGGAATTTTTGTCATCACCTACTTGCATAGATTTCTCAACAGCTACTTCCCCTTCTAGAAAGGGAGAGGAAGGCTATCTTGCCTCTAAGATGATATGATCTTCTACTATTGCCACCAAAACCTCACCCTTCTGAGGCCTATCCTGACTTTCCTGAATGAATGTTGAAGGTAGAACCTCTACAAAAGTGAGTTTAGATGGGAAATGCAATCTGTTAACCAAAGCTTGATTTAGACAACCAATCTTCCTGACCCATTTATTTAAAAAAGATGTTTGAGATCCTTTAAAACCTTTCTTAAGACAAGAAAAAAACTTATAATTAGCTTGGTTACATTTGAAACACCTAAAAGGAAGGCCTTCAAAATTGATGAACTGAGTCTAAACCCTGAGTGAGGAAGAAATATAAATAGAATGATAAAGAGGTTTGGCTAAATCTACCAAAACACAAACCCTAACATAGCTTCTATTTGTCTCAATAGATTCATCAATTTTAACAAACACTCCCAATTTACTAACCAATAATTTAAGAATATCTAGATCATGCATAGATAATGGGAGATTATAAAGTCTTAACCATACTAGAGCTTGAGAAATCACCGCTATATTTGAATCAAAAAAAGGATCCCAAGGACATAAAAAACCCCCTGCTTACCAATAAACCAAGGCCCATTCGACCAAACAAAATCTCTATCTTCGGTAGATTGAAACAAGAGATGAAAAAAATCATTAGACAACATTGAGATAATATGAGTTTTTAAAGAAGACTAGGTACCTTTGAACCATTGTAATAGTACTTCCCAAGACAACCTTTTCCCTATACTTATGCCTATCAATGATTTCTTCCCCCTTTCCATACCAATCACTATCAGATCTGAATCTAAAATTTCCAAAATAGGGGGCATATCAAAGAAAATTAATGGAACATCCCCTAGATAGGGAATTTTTTAGACTCTTTTTTTGGCCTACCAACTTCTAAAAACCCCTTAGAACCGTTCTCTTCATTATCTTCCACAAAATGCTCTTTTAAATAAATCTAATTTCTGGAAATAAGAACAAGGTTTGAATCAGTCTTAGCTTTAAGAATAAGTTATTTATAGAACACTCCACATGAATGATAAGGATTGGAGATATTCTTACAATAAAAAAACACCAGATCCTTAGATTAAACCCTATATAGCCCCTCTATTTATTTAGGTACCCATTTCCTTGGTGAGGCTCCACTACTAGACCAGTGTTTGATCTATTCCCAAAGCTCTGGCCCTAAAGATTGGTCAATAAATCCAAAAGGATATTTACCTATTATCAACTCTAGAGAGGCAAAACCAAATTTGAAAAGGTCTATTTTTTTATTAAAATGTCTCCTGCTCTAATTGTTCCTAGTCGAAGAAACTAACCGACCTGAGCCCTCACCAAAGACAACCCCTGATGGATTTTTCTTTCCCTCATGACTGCCAGCTAAGCCCTCCTCTACCATTGTCCCTTTATCTCCACCTATATCCTACTCTTTCCTACCCTCATTCACCAATGTTGTCTCCTATCCTTTGTCACCAACTTCCCACAACTAGTCATTGCTTGCATCTGCATCATCATCTATCATGACCGCATCATAAAACCCCTCTCTAAATCCTCATTTTTTATTAATTTTTTAATATATATATATATATATATATATATATATATATATATATATATTAAATAATTTTACAAGTCAAGACAATTGGAAAATTGAAATTTCAAGTGTACAAACATAACTTTTTTACCTTAACTTCATGAAAATAATTTTTTTTTGAAGCATAGTTGATAATGTGTAGATTGTTGAGATATAAGTTTTTATAAACATTTGATTAATATTAAAAAAACTATAAATGAATTTGTGACGATATGTATATATTCAATAATGAGGTATGTTATGTATAAATTAAGTAATAATTATAAATAATATTCTAACATAAAAAAATATGTATTCTAAAACTATGCTTCCCCTCTACAAATCCATCTAATTTTTTTTAAATGATAAAAGTTGCCTAAGTTGCCTGATCAGACATGTCAATAAAGATTAAAAACCCCCTAAATTTATTATAAATCTCCTCGGCTGGTTCATGACATGGTTTGGACCAGGTTTGGGACCCTCCAAGCCTAAAATTGAGGTAGTTTTGTAGGGAAAGTGACAAAAAAGTGAAATTATAAAGGGTGTATGTCCTCTGTAAACCAAATTTTTGAAACAATTATTATTTTTTCCCATTTTTCATGGATCAAAAAGGGTGTGCATGCTTTCAAAATCATGCACACCCTTTATGATTCGCAAATTTCTCTTGGCTTTTCCATGAAATTTGCTCATTTGTTTTGTTATTTATAAATTATAAACTAGTTTTTTCTACTATAACTATGCGAATTTGGTAAATTATCCAATCACTTTGTTTGAATGACTACCAATTCTTCAAGTTTAAATCTACAATTCTCTTATTTTAGTAAAGATAAATATTGGGGTTGAAAAGTCATCATTAAAGACCAATCAAAGAGTTAACAAATGAAGAAATTAAAGTTAAGAGAGAAAAAGAAATAAAAAGACAAGCAGATAGGAGATCATCCATAAGGGATTCTAAGCAAGGTGAAGATGTTTCATCCACACCAGGTAATATTTCAAATGAAAATAACATGCCCAATTCTATAGCATTTAGTTTAGATATGTCTTAAAATGAGATAAAATAACTCAATCAATCTTTGTTACATGATGAAATTCAAAATTTATAACATGTAAGTAATGAATTTATAATTAGTAATGAAATATATAGACAAACACAATATAACAAAAAATTCATTCATAATGAGGTTTCTGCGTATGATGATAATCAACATCAAGTAATGATCCCAAATCATATGTCTCCTAATGAAGAGTAATTCAATTCACCTGTAAGGTCTAATGTAGATAGTCAACCCTCTACTATCCCAACTATGGTTGAAGTGGTAACACCACCTAATTTAATACAAATTATAGCTCTTACACCCACACCTCCAAGGATAATAAGATGAACACCAAGGTATTTGGTTGAAATAGATGAGAAAATAATAGAACTTCCTATGGAAGGTAAAATGTCAAAAGATCAATTCAACGTCATGCTCAACATGTATGGGATTATGTATTTGAGAATAAAACCCATACAAAATGATGTCAACTATTTTTTCAATTAATAAAAATGTAAAAAATGCTTCATGTGATGTATAATTTGGGGTTAATAACATTCAACATGGAGGGAAGAAATATTACAATAGTAAAGAATCTATTTAATGCATTTAAGACAATAGGTAATAAAAATTAAAAAAAAGATAGTAATGTGGAAAGACGAGTAATAATGGAATCTATAGTGAGTAAGTCAAAATTTAAAGCTCTAATTCTTAGTGAAACAAGTAAATCATTGAACTTAAATAGAAAAAATCTAATAAATGCCATAAAATAAGAATAAGGCTTGATAACACTTCACTCAGAGATTGTTGGGCATTTAGTGTTAGCCTCCCACAAAAAGATAAGGTATTAGTTGAAGGAACAGGAAATTTGATTGAATTTTTTTGGCACAACAACACAAGGGTCTCATATAATGTAAAAGATGTTAAAATAAGAAAAGGCTCAAAAACCCATGAGCCACATGCAAAACATTTCTTAGACATGACCCAAACATAATTTTATAAAATGTTTATTGAAAAATTTAATGGCCAATTGATAATTAGCCAAAGGTCGTTTGAAATGTGTAAGCCTTTCTATGTTAAAATCAATCAAGCACACACCACATGTTTTTGTAGAGTATATGTTTAATTTTATATGTATTTTGATATTTTTCATCATATATGTTGTACTTTAAATACTGATGAGATTTTGAAAGAATATAGGGTGTCTTCTCCACCTAAGACATCAAGATAATTAATCCAAAGTCTTTTCTATCAAAGACCTAAAGGAATTTTTTTTTACCAAATAATGTTTAGATGGAATATGTAATAGTTTTAGTGGTTTGTCAAATTTGACGAGTTGTATACATGAATAAATTTCATGTGAATTTAGAAAGTAACTATTTGATTATAAGAAGTAAAAATCTGTAAAGTATGTGTTAAAAGATAGAAAAGAGTCATCAAGATGTGAGTTGGTTATGACCAAAGTTTTTGTATTTTATTTCATATTTGAATTCAATATGAATATTATCTACTAATATGTAAGACATACACACAAATCAAAATGGTTAGATAATCAATTCAAGGTATGCCAAAATAACTTCTTAGTTGGTATCATTGTTTTGGTTGTGGACTTTGCTAAAAAATACACACTATAACCATAAAATGAGTTTTAATTGCAATACTATAATTCAATTCAAGTTGGAATTTTTCTTCATATTATATTCATACATGCACCTAAAAACACATATGATAATAGAATGATTTTAAGGAAGTACCACGTTTATATGAGAGATGACATATCACATTCTCTAAAGTTTGTCCAAGGTTGTTTTTAGATATTTTATATAAATATTAATGTAAGAGAAATCATGTTTGATCCACACTACATTTGGTCAGATAATTATGCAGGGTAGTTTAATAATTCTTGATTATTTTACTAGTTAGGCAAAATGCATAAGAAGAATGGTGTTCAACATTTTTTTAGCTTTTTTGAGGCTAGGCATGGAAAATGGGAGCATGATGTTTTAGGCGTATGCGTAAAAATATCCCTTAAAATAGAGTAAGCAAAGCACAAGGATGGTGCTAATTTGATCGATGTTACAAGTATTATGACTTGGTGTAATAAAAATATTTGTCATGGATCAGATAAACATTCTCATGTGCAAAGATTCTTTTGGTTAATAGAGGAGAAACACAAGGCAATGTATAAATATTGTAGTCTAGTACCTGGATCAAGTGTTTTCTACTCCATTCAAACCTCAAATTTAAGTTCATGGACTATTTATACTAGAGATATGAAATATTTTTGTTCTACATGTATGGAATTTAATTGGAAAGAATGTGAGTCAAAATAATGGGTTGACAAATGGTATTGTAGACCCATATCACATGTAGAGAGTAGCCATTCACTTCAACAATTCATGGATTATGTAATGGTATCATCAGTTGAATTTGACCTCATCTCAGATCTTGTACAACCAAGTAAAATTTATTCTTTAATTAAATATACAACCTTAGTTAAATATTAGTGATATCTTTATTTTTTATTAGATGTGTTTAAAATTTGATTATACTTTAAATGCAGGGCATGTTTTTGTAGTCATTATACCTGAGGACAATGATGAGGGAACAAACTACTACTTGTGTCATTGTGTAGAGGCCAAAAGAATTAACCACAAATGTTATGGATGGAGAAGAGCTAATTTATCCCACTGGATCCGTAGTGGTTATAAGAACCTAGCTTCATAGGTACTATCATAAAAAAAATGTTATTTGAGGACTTTGAAACATTCAAGGTGGTGCTTCATTATTCAAATCTAGTTATTACTATAAATATTCAAATGATCAAATATCATGAAAAACCTCACAATATAACTTTGTGTAAAGTGTGTGAATCTGACCACAAAACAATTTTTAAAACACTTACAAATAGAGCTGATCCTAAAGGTATGTTAAATTGAATTGGTGAGTTTATATTGTGTTTCAAATTAATGTAGTTAACATATTTAATTTAATGTATTTTAATTTTCAATTATTTTGTCATTATGTGTTTATTTATGTTTAAATTTTTTACTAACAATTTTAATGTAGGTTAGTGGCACTAGATGAGCTTCCGCCTTCACATGTTTGGTGTCATAAATAGAGAATAATATCTTCTTTAAATGAAGAGAATCCAAAAAATAATTCATATTAATGTTATCTCCCTTAAGCAAATAGGTTTTCACCTTATCTTTGTTTGTCCTTTCAATAAAATAATAAAATAGTTTTATCTATGCCTTAATTGTGGTCTAGAGTTAGAGATAATCCTCCTAGGATCTATTAGAGGAGTCATCCATGCACGTGTAGGAGCTGACGATTTGTCTCTATCCATCATGATTCTCCTACATGCATGATAAAAGTTCACTTAGTTTGCACACTCGGGGTTGAGGAGATTATTTTAAGGGATATATCCAATCAACTACAACCTTCACTCCTAGGGTGTGATCGAAACCATAAAATGGATGTTATATCTTTAAAATTCCTAAATAGATGTGTCTGCATAGATGGTTTGTTGATTAGGCTAATAAGTTAGAATATATAGGCCCCATTGACCAATTTTTGGCCCATTCTAAGAGATTTGGCTACAAGACAAACCTCATTTCCACATCTTATCCATATTGAGTTAGAGATATTACCCCTAGGATTTTTTATAAGAATCATTTGTGCATGTGCAAGAGCTGATGGTTCATCTCTAACCCTCAAAATTTTCTTGCAATATGCGATGGAAGTTCACTTAATTTGCACACTCAGGAATGAGTGGATTCTCTTAAGGGATGTGTTCAATCAACTACAACCTTCTCTCCCAAGGCTAGACTAACATCAGATAATAGTTTTTCTATCCTTAAAATTCTTATCTAGACATGTCCATGTAGATGATTCATCGATCAAGCTAACGAGTCAGAATATACGACCCTCACTAACCAAATTTTAGCCCATTCTAAGAGATTTGGCTATGAGAGAAACCTCATTACCACATCTTGCCCATCTCAAGTTAGATAAAAATTCTCATGATATTTCTTAGAAGACTCATCTATGCATGTGTAAGATATGATGATTCGTCTCTATCCCTCATGATTCTCTTACAATATGTGATAGAAGTTTGCTTAGTTTACACACTCAAAGACGAGTGAATTCTCTTAAGGGACACATTTGATCAACTACAATCTTCACTCTCAAGGCTAAATTGAGATTAGATAATGGCCATTATAGCATTAAAATTCCTATTCAAGTATGTCGATACAAATAGTTTGTTGATTGGGCTAATGAGTTAGAATATACGACCCCCGCTAACCAATTTTTGGCCTAATCTAAGAGATTTAGCTACAAGAAAAACCTCATTACTACATATTTACCATCTTGAGTTAGAGAAAATATTCATAATATTTCTTATAGGAATCATCCATACACATGTAGGATTTGACGGTTCTTCTCTAGGCCTTACGGTTCTCTTGAAACATGCGACCAAAGTTTTCTTAGTTTGTACACTCAGGGATGAGGGGATTTTCTTAAGGGATGTGTCTGATCAATTTCAACATTCACTCATGAGACCTGAATGAGACTAAAAAATATTTGTTCTAGCCTTAAAATTCCCATTTAGATGTGTTTGCATAAATGGTTCATCAATTGGGCTAATGAGTCAGAATATACGGTCCTTGTTGACCAAGTTTTGACATGTCATAAGAGATTTGGCTGCAAGAGAAACCTCATTGTTGCATCTCACTTATATCAAGTTAGAGAAAATACTCATGGGATTTATTAGAGGACTCATATATGCATGTGTATGAGATGAAAATTTATCTCTATCCATCACAGTTCTCTTGCAACATATGATTAAAGTTTGCTCACTTTACACACTTAGGGATGAGTGGATTCTCTTAAAGGATGCATCTGATCAACTGTAACCTTCACTCTTGGGGCCCAATTGAGATCAAATAATAATTATTATAGCCTTAAAATGCCCATAAAGATGTGTCTATGTAGATGATTCATATATTGGGATAATGAGTAATAATATACGCCCCCCAATAACCAACTTTTGGCCCATTTTGAGAGATTTAGCTATGAGATAAACCTCATTGCTAGATCTCACCTATCTCAATTTAGATAAAATACTCTTGAGATTTCTTAAAGACATTTCCATATAGGCATAGGATTTGATGGCTCATTTCTAGCCCTCACATTTATCCTGTAATGCATGACCAAAGTTCACTTAGTTTACACACTTAGGGATAAGTGGATTCTCTTAAGGGATGCATATGATCAACTAAAACCTTCACTCCCAAGGTGCAACCAAGAATGAAAAATGACTATTATAGCCTTAAAATGCCCATATGGATGTGTCTACATAGATGGTTCATTGATTGGAATAATGAGTTACAATATACGACCCCCATTGACCAACTTTTGGCTAGTTTTAAGAGATTTGGCTGTGAGAGAAATCTCATTGTCACATCTCACCGGTATTGAGTTAGAGAGAATCCTCCCAAGATTTCTTATAAGACTCATCCATGCACATTTAGGAGCTGACAAATCATCTATATCCCTCATAGTTATTATGAAATACATGACCAAAGTTCACTCATTTTTCACACTCAAGGATAAGTGGATTCTCTTAAGGGATGAATTTGATCAACAACAACCTTTATATCCTTAACATTTCCATTTAGATGTGTTTTTTATATGATTCATCAAATGGGATAACGAGTCACAATATGTTGCCCTCACTAACCAAATTTTGGCCCATTATGAGAGATTTAGTCATGTGAGAAACCTCATTGCCATGTCTCACTAGTCTCGAGTTAGATAAAATCCTCTTGATTTATTAGAGGACTCATCCATGCACGTGAAAGAGTTGATGCCTCATCTCTAGCCCTCACATTTCTCTTGCAACATGTGATTGAAGTTTACTCATTTTATACACTTATGGACAAATGGATTCTCTTAAGGGATGCTTCTGATCAATTGTAACCTTCACTATTGGGGCACGAATCATACTAGACAACATATATTCTAGCCTTAAAATGCCTATCTGGATGTGTCTATACATATGGTTTATCGATTGGGTTAATGAGTCACAATATACAACCATCATTGACCAATGTTTGGCTCACTTTGAGAGATTTAGTCATAAGAGAAACCTCATTGCCACATCTTGCCCATTTTGAGTTATAGAAAATATTCTTAGTATTTATTAGAGGCCTCATTTTTACATGTGTAGGAGTTGACAATTTATCTCTATCCTTATATTGTGTAATGTGTGACCTAAGTTGAAGGAGTATCTTAACCAAAACTAGGCATTGTAAGCTTGTTAAAGCTTTGAATTGCCTGATATGCATCGAATTCATTAAGAGGGAGACATTGAACACCTTCAACAAGCATAAAATTAAAAAAAAATGAGGAGTTTTTATATACCTTATGGAAAATAATGAGGGTTTAAAATGTTTCCAACTTCAAATAAGATCTTTTTAGGTGCTCTCGACCTGTAGGCTACCATGAAACTCTAGGCCATTCTAAAACCCTTGTATCTTATGAATTATTTCATAAAATTCTCTAAAATTTAGAGGAGAGATATGATATGATGTATATAAACTATTTGATAAGGTTATAAATGATTTAGAGGTCTGAGGAGTGATTAGTAGGAGTTGCAAGAGTGTTTATCTTAAAAAAACCTATTGTTCTTGTCAAAAGAAAATTGTCAAGTAAGATTTTAGTAGTTTTGAAGACCTAGAAAAGAAGGAAAACTTTTGAAACATGAAAGGTAAGGTGTATAGGTATGAATGGTATCTTGATAATGAATATAAAATGTTTTAAAGAGGAAGATGGTGTCAAGAGGTCTCAAAACCTGCCTTTATTAGCATAAAACTTTGCAAATATGCCTTAGATGGATGTTTGGTGTTAAATCAAGGCTTGGAACCTTTTGGAGAAGTTGAAGAAAGAATAAAAAAACCTTAAATAGGTATCAAAGGTGAGTGAAGTGTTAAAAAAAAAAAAAAAAACTATCTAATTTTATAGCCTCTTGGCCTTACATGACTACTAAGGTTAACCTAGGGTTTCCAAATTATAACTAGAATATATTTTGTTCTAACCCTTCAAAATTATTAAAATATTGGAATATAGTGTAATTTATAATATTACTCAATATTAATGAGGTTTTGGACTAGTATAAGTTCATACTTTATGGTTTTCTAAACTATGTCATTATACTAGACCTAAAGAGGCCTAATTGATAAAAAAGTGAGTTGAGTTAGTTGGGTTGCATGGAGAGTTAGATCATAGAACTTGGCATGGATTTGAATAAGGATAATAAGTACTTTAAAATGTCTTTTGTCTTATCAAAAACTTTTTTTCTTGTCTGTATCTTCTAGGTTTACATGTTTTGAGGGCTATTAGAGAAAGAGGCTTAAAGAAAGAAGGTGTAGTTGGGTTGGGAATTCTGAATTGAGGAATGTATTATTGGATTGGATGTATGTAAGAGATCCAATGAGTAGATATATGTCCCTATATGCACTATAAGTATATCTAGAGTCATTGAACCATGAATGAGATCTTTAGGCCTTGAAACTATGAAAAAGAATAAGCAATATTAGATGAAGATTATAGAGTAAAGTTATGAGAGTAGATTATGAGATTATTAGGATGATGATAAGGAGAGAATGTAGAGGAAGGTAAAGAGTGACAGATATTGAAATAGAGAGTGAGAATTATATGCATTATATGCATGAAGGAACCTATTGAGTTCACTATGTGTGTGAGAAGATATTTACACTTAAGAGGATGAGATTGAAATAAGGGATGATAGGTTTCATGATCAAGGAGGTCAAGGGATATTTAAAGGACCTTATATCCATGCAAATGATTAGACCAAGTAGAGAGGATATTCAAAGCAAAGATCAGAGCTAGGTGAATGTCTAATATAAATGTATGTTTTATTTACATTAGGTATTTGTTTTTCATTTACATCATAAGACCTTAAACATAGTCAATTAAATGCTAAGTCATGCATTAAAATACATTTATATAAATTTTGAGACCAAGATACCATAAATGAGCCTTTATAATACTCATGCACCTTTAATAGGTGATGAATTTCTCCAAAAACATCAAATACTCTTTATTATGAATTTTAATTCAATTTTGGAGGGAAAATATAAACACCCCCTAATTGAGCTATTAAAAAAACTTGAATCCATGATAGTATATTTATTACCAAAAACACACTATATACACCTTGATGGATGATTCTCCTGCATCACTTGATGACCTTTGGTACTTCTTACTCTTTCACTTTGAACATACTCTTTCTAGGTCTAATTTTCAATAAGTTTCTTATGAATTTTCACTTATAATATCACTAAAATATTTTATATTGTCAAGGGAGGTATATATTTATTTCAAATGAGTAAGAAACTAATTTTAATTATTTTTTTATTAAGAGATTAGGTCTAAAACTCTAATACCTTATTTTAGGCTTCGAGGCCTAATAGATCACTCAATAAATCAAAATAGTAAATCCACCTTTAAACACCCTAAAATATACTTTATCAAGGTTATTCAAAAATTAAAAATGGGAATAAATACTCCAAATAAAGTTTTTACATCATTAACAATAACTCTCACCCTAATCCATACTTGATTATCTTGGAAAGTAGACACGTAAAGGTAGTCTAAAACTCAGTCTTCAATAACAAAAGCTAAAAGATGTTTTGGGTATTGAAACTAATTTTTAACACTTTCATTAATAACCTTACAAGATACATACCAAAATTGAGGGTATTTCACTAGTTAACAATAAAATTAAAGGTCTTTTTATACACAAAACCTTGATTTACACTTAGTAGGCCTAATGGCTACTAATAGGTCAAAACACAAAATGACCATTTAAAAATGTAAATAACTCCCCTAGGAAGTTTTTACAAGCATAAAAAATGTGTTATAAACTTTACTTCACCTTTCTAGACTCAAATTTGAAAAAAATGAGGCAAAATTCCCTTCTCGCTATCAAGAACACTAAGATAGTAGGGTTTTCATAAACTTAGTTGGTCATAAATACTATTTTACATTCTAATTTAACCTAAAACCACTTTTATCTTTATATAAACTCCTTTGGATAGCTATCCATCGCTTTTAGTGATTTTTTGAGGGTTAAATTGATATATATTGTCTTTTCAACCCTAGAACTAGGGTTTCTCAGTCTTCTCAAAAGTTGAGATCTTATAAACAATGATTCATGAATATTAACACATTTTGGATAAATATAACACCTATAATAGATTATTTGTATACCCATTTAACTATTCCAATCCTTAATTTTGACTCATGCATAAATTTATACAAGTTTCAAGTAGCTACATAGACTGTATACACATAGAAAACATGTTATACAAGGTTTTTAATGAAACGACTTCAACCTGAGCATAAAAACAATAGAAAATAGGATATATCACCATCATTCATGTAATGAAAAACATTATTACACAATATTTAATCAATACATGTCTTTTAATAACAATAAATTTTGCATTACAACAATATACATACCCTATTTTGATTAGTAAACTGTGCTTCACTCTCTCTAACCCTATGAATGATGATTATTGTCCTTATTAAGCTTAAATTCATCCTTTGACATATCCCCTTAGTTATTAATGATGTCTATATCTTAATTTCAACCCATCTAAACTTAATAATTTGCTAAACCTGTCTCAGATTCTTCTTTATTCACTTGGGTTTTCTTTAGAAAATTGACGAATAAGCTATTTTTAGACCCTATGGACAATGATGATCTTCATGAACTTGTGGAGAAATATGATACTCAAGATAGTTATAACCCTTTATAAACATGTATAACACCATTATAAACCTATTAGACTCTTAATAATTTATCAAACATTACAATTTATCCACAAACTTACATATTCATATTTGAAAATTCAAATTGAACTTTTGGTGGCAAAACACCAAAGTACCATCTAGGATCTATATTTCAATCTTTGAAGGCCAAGAGATGCCTCTTATTAACTAAATGCAACCTATATGACCTATAAGAATCTTAAACAAGGACCTTATTACATGTTGGCAGGATGGTCCTACATCATCACTAAACCTCCTAACAACTATGATCAAGTACAACTTATAATATTTACATCCTTAAAATTGATCACAAGTCCACGTAGATCACAATTGCAAATTGATATGTAATTAAATGTAAATGAAACAAGTAAATAGTAAATTTCTCCTACATCACTATACCCCCTAATAATTATGATCAAGCACAACTTCTGATATTTACATCCTTGAAATTGACCACAAGTCCACTTACATCACAATTGCAAATTGACATGTAATTAAATTTAAATGAAACAAGTTAATAGTAAATTAATCCTGCATCACTAGACCTCCTGACAACTATGATCAAGTACAACTTATAATATTTACATCCATGAAATTGATCACAAGTCCACTTACATCATAATTGCAAATTGATATGTAATTAAATGTAAATGAAAAAAGTAAATAGTAAATTTCTCCTGCATTACTAGACCTCCTAACAATTTTTATCAAGTAAAATACATAATATTTACATCCCTAAAATTGACCACAAGTCCACTTACATCACAATTGCAAATTGATATGTAATTAAATGTCAATGAAACAAGTAAATAGTAAATTTCTCTTGCATCACTAGACCTCCTAACAACTATGATCAAGTACAACTTATAATATTTACATCCATGAAATTGATCACAAGTCCACTTACATCACAATTACAAATCAATATGTAATTAAATGTAAATGAAATAATTAAATAATAAATATCACATGTAAGTGTAAAATATACATAATGATGAAGCACATAACTTAGAGAATAATGTGGATTTTTTAGCCCCATATTAAGTAATATTTATCATTAACCAATCATATGTATAAATATTAAATGATCAAAATATAAAATACGCATAGGTAAAGGAATCCTATTGTTAAATAGTATATATGTGTATATGCAAAGTTATATGTCATAATTCAACATAAATAATAGGATATATATAAAGAAAAATGTAGACCATAACATGTACATAGACAAAATGCACCATATAGGCATACAATGTGGGCCATATTGGCATACAAAATCGATTGTGCCTACAACTAGACCCCTAACACAACAACTAGTTCTCCTACTCCTCATTGCCTCAAAATAAATTATACTTTGCTGGCATAGACGTAGAGTCAAGGGTGTTAGATACCTCAATACAATGAGAGACTTTCCTCTCAGCATGTGAGTCACCCATTATTTCATCCATAACCTCTAAAAATTATTGTGTTTGTAGAACATATGAAATATAAAAATTAATGCATTAAAATTATATATTAAAAATGATAAATTTTTCTAGAAAAAAATTTTGTAAAATGATTTTAGACACTCACCATATTCCATCTAAATGGTTGTCTTGGGATACAGATCACATATACACCCATGATGGGGAATCCTATGGAGCATACATTAATTGTTAGATCTAGATGTGCATACAATTATGTAAATATGACATAAAATATCATTACTTAAAGATAAAAATAATTTTACTATGTGTCCTCACTAGTCTCCATCCCTGAATCATGACCTATTGTAGAGATAGTGGATCCTATGATGTTTCCATAATATCAACAAAACCTTCTTCTCATCTATTAGGGGTACCCATAACATCCCTCATCATCTATAAAGCCAATAAATGAATAATATGTGAATTCAATAAATATGATAAAAATTTATGACTATAATATATATCTTAAAACATAGTTTTTTGTTCAAAGGAAAATAATAATACATGAATAAATATGTAATTTAATAGTTTCCAAACCTATGATTAGGTTACACCCATGTCAATTTTGACCTCTAAAATAGAGTTAATGCCTACTGAGCTACCCAAAATATCACCAATCATCTATACAAGTAACAAATAACAAGTTCAATCAAATAAATTATTCAATTAAGTAAAAACATATTATAAAATAAACTTAATATTATTTTACAAACATCAATAAACTATAATTAAAATTAAACCTATGTATCAAATACATATAGTGAAGTTGATAACTCCTACACAATAGGCTGACGTATCCTAATAGGAGTTGGTGAAGCTAGTACATATGACATAATGTTTGGTATACTAGTGTTGTGCTACTGAAGAATCTACATGTGGCATATTCTCTGACATGTTAGTCTCCTGAGTTCTTAAATCATCTAAAAGTGGTGTATGCTCTAGCATGATAGTCTCCATAAATGTACTTTGTGTATATCACACCTGAATATGAGGTCCCATATACTTCCTCCCACATGATGTGTAATGATATATAGGAACTGTAACATGAGTAAGAGGAGGGAAACTAGCACCTATACCAATACCACCAAAACCACTACCTCTACTACCACTACCACCAATATTATATGCAATCAGAAATGCATTATGTCTATGAATTAATCCTAGATCAGATAAGATAGATCATACCTACACTTTTGATTAGGGATATACTTGTTAAACAAGAGCATGACCAATATGGAGATCTGCTAGACCCGATTAGGGGATCACTTGTATCACTTATCATAACTCACCATGCTAGGAAGGGTTCCAAAGCCTACAGTCTAACATAATTTCATAACAACCCTAATGGAGTCCTAAGTTTTAAAACATTCACTTACATTAATAGTAAGAAAGTAAATCTAATCTAGTGCACACCAAAGCTTGTAGCACAAATTTGGGGTTAGAAACAATAAAGAAAATATGTATAGGGAACTTCAATTAAATTAATTATGAGTAACACCCTAATACATGAAATATGAAAGATAATATTATTTGAGCCAACACTTATGCTACTTTTATCTACTAAAAGAGAGGAGAACAAAGTTAGAATATACTTACCTGAATGTGAACCCATTGAGACTCAATCTCTCCCTTGGCCAAAGGGGCTTTGCAAGAGGTTATTGTGGTTTGTAAGGATCACTAAGAAAGGCCAAAGCATCCAAGAATTATCCACAAGATTAGATTCTCCAAATAAGAAACCTAAGCTAAGTCTTTTCAAGTAGAATGGTGGAAGAGTATATTGTGAAGAAGCACAAGCAAATAATAACTCTTGATTGCACATATGAATAATGATCAAAATGATCTTATTTATATAGGTAGATCTTTCCCTAAATCATTTCAAGAACATTGGCTATACAGTGTCGATCCAATTGACCCAATGTGTTTTTGGGGACAATTTACTAGGTTTGTGCTAGGTCGATTGAAAGGCTAACAAGCTAAGAAAGTAAAAAATATCCCTAAACTATACTGGGTCGACCTAGTCGACCTAGAATAATCAAAAATCAAAAAGGAGTTTAAGATAAGAAAGAAGGGATGGAAAGGGTAAAAGACTGGAGGAAAACTCAATAGAGAAGAATTAGATTAGGGAATGGTTTTGGGATCTAGTTGGATTGGTAATAATGTGGTAAAAAGGGATGACAATCCTGTGAATCACTAAAGGTCTACCCACCCCTTTCTCGATGCACCCCTTAGGGTGTGCACTTAGAGAGATTGAGTTTTGATGGGTTCTTGTAAGATATAAATCATCAGTAATCAATAAAAGTTAAAAATATTATGTGTATACATATGCCCCACTCAAAGCTCATCATGTGTCACTAAGTTGTAACAAAGGAAGGTGATTTGAGAAATAACATAAGGACACACACAATGCTGATGCTAAAAAAAAGTTGCAGTATTTTAAAAGCATAAAATAACTAAAAGTAAATGACTAAAAATAGAAACTAATCTGAAAAAAACTAACTAAAAATTAAATGTGGTGTGTATGTTGACTTACCTTTTAGCATGGGATGGTTGTTTGTTGTGTTGTTAGTTTTGATTATGGAGGGTGTAGAGATTGCATTCGACAAACCCAGGGAATATAAAACTAAAGAGCAAAATCAAACACAAGAAAATCCAAGATAGTTGGTTTTATGGAGATGGGATATACTTAGGAAATTTGGCAAGATAGGGTGATAGGTGTTATGTTAGACCAAATGACCAAGTCAAAAAATAAGAGTAAATTGGGTAACCAAAAAACCAAGGCTATTAAAGACCAAAAAAATCAAACACGCAATCCTTAAATAAGAAAGGCAAACTCACCAAGTCTAACCAAGGATACATGTCAAACAAGATGGAAAAACAAAAAATAAATAAATGGGTAAAAAGATGAAACAAAATGGTAAAAAAATATTGATGAGTGAGCAGTAACAATCCACATCTCACTCAATAATGGAAAAAGGTGAATAAAAGAGAAAACAACATTGTCGAGTGAGAAGTAATAATCCAACCACACTCAATAATGGAAAAAGGGTACAAACTCAGGTGTCCATAACAACATAACAACAAAATCATGACAAATGGTAAAAAGAAAGTGATGTAAGTGTGGAAATTTAAAATCATGGTGTAAATAAAGAACAAATCCATAGTTTCTCAAACATATTTCACTCTAAGGATAGATAAAACTTAAGCAAAGTAGTGCTAGCATGTTTTTAAGAGGTGAAGAAGAAGGAATTAAAGAAGAAGGGAAAATAGATTTGAAATCATAATTTATCTATCAAGGGAGGAAATGAAATGGGTGGAGGGGAAAATGAAGGAAAAATCAAGGTAGAGGAAATCTTTATTGAATTCAAGACACTCAAATTAGGTTTGTCAAAACAAGAGGAATTTTGACCTTAAGGATTATGAAGAACTTCTCTTAGCTACACAAGTTTTGGTTTAATAAAGGGAGTATATAGATCATGCCATGAAGGCTATATGCATGAAAATTAAAATGGACCTACCTCTGCATGACATGTTCCCCATTATTTAGGACCCCTTATAGAGCCATTTGTCTACTATGAAGATTGGGTACTTGTATGATAAAGTAGGTAGCCCCATAGAGTTTTTTGAAATCCCCTATTCCAATCTACTTGCCTATATTACCCCAAGGACTTGAGCTCTATGTGAAGCTGACTATGGAGTTTGAGCTTCAATTAGAGTTGGGAGATGTGCTTGAAATCATGCCTTTTGGTGTGATTTTAAATTTTTAAATTTGTATGTTGCCTTTTCGCTATCATTTCCTTTTGTTTAAATGATTTGTATTTTAAATTTCTTGATGGCTTTTTCTATTCATCTCCATATGGATTTAGAAGACCAAAAATGGGTGCTAAAGATGACTTTCATTTGAATACTTGGGACAAGGTGGCCAAGAGAGAGAAACTTCAAAGAGCATGGGGTCTAAGAGTCTCGTAAATCTAGGTGAAATAAAAGTGCTATCTTGACTTTGACCTAGTTTTATCCAATGTGGAGATGAAAGGAAGGGTAAAATCAAGAGGAATGACACATGAAATAATTTGAATTACTTCAAATTGAAAAAATTGTGACAAAGGGAAAAGAGGGTTATAATGATGGTAAAGTGTGATTCATTATCATAAGAAAGAGGGAAATGGAAGAAAACATGCTACAATAGATTGTTGTGCAAATTTCATCTAACAAAAGAAATAAAAGCTAAAGTTGAGAACAAGGATCAAGAACATGAAAAGGATGGTAATTTTATGAGGAGGTTCAAGTCCTATCCATGGTCTTACAAATCAACTCATAAAAGAGAGACCCACGAGTATGTTGATAAGCAAGAGAAAAGGTAAAGTGAGTTAAGCAAAGAAATAGTGGTATTTTGTGAGGGATGTCGGGTCCTACCCATATTCTTACAAAGCAACTTACAAAAGAAAAACCCAAAGGATGACAAAACAAAATTGGCAAGCAACAAAAATGAAATAAAGATAGATAAAAGATGGTGGTTTTGTGAGGAGTGTCAGGTCCTACCCATAGTCTTATAAAACAACTCACAAAATAAAAACCTAAGGCATGCGAAAAATAAGAGAAAATGTAAGAAGATAAGGAAGACTATGGTACATCAAGAAACCAATAGACCAAAAGAGAGGATTAAATGTTTGAAAAAGGAAGGAAACTATTGTAGAGGGAGAGACCTATGCTTAAGTAACCCACAAAAACTATTAGATAGATATAGATAGAAAACATGACAAGAAGGGAAGAATGCTACATTAATGGCTATATCAAGGATGAACATATGAGAGAGAAACCTAGGTGTCTTAGAATGTTTCTTGAAGTTGAATTAGTTTGTTAGCATGTAATGAAGAATAAGAGTGGGCATCACAAGATGCCGCAAAGTCTAAAATGACATGTGGGTGGGCATTGTAAGATTCCCCAAAGGCTAGAGTAATGTGTGGATGGGCATTGTAAGATGCCCCATAAGTTGAAAAGAAGAAGAAAAGATAGAAAAAATAAGTACAAAGAACTCCATATAGTTTTTAAATGGATTCAAGGTGTCCAAGAAGAGTATAATAGGGGACATGATGATTGAGGAAAGGAAAAGAATGCCAAGAAAGAATAATGAAAAATAAAGAGTTAAATCAGACATATAAGGAAAGTAAAAAGCTAAATTACAAAGCAAAGAAGGTAGAAAATATTATAGGATCGACCCAGTTGATCTAGTATAATGATCAGAGGCAAAAAAGATAGAAAATGAACTATAGACTATAAAATTTTGATTAGGTTGATCTAGTACAGTGAATAGGGGTTAGAAATGGTCTGCAGATAGTACAGGGTCGATTGGGTTGATCCTGTATAGTGAATATATGCTATAAATATGTAGATTCCTTGTTTTGCCTATATCTTTGGTTCTACTCATCCATTTTGTAAACCATAAAATGAGTTGGATTCATGATGATGTAGAGAATTAAAATAGGGAAGCAATAAGTGATAAAAATGATGATAAAAAGAATGAAATAAGTAAAAGAAATACTACAAGGGTTAGTTTCACGTTGGGTTTAATAAAATGTATGCAATCAAAAATGCATCATGTCTATGAATTAATCCTAGATCGGATAAGATAGATCATACCTACACTTTTGATTAGGGAGACACTTGTTAAGTGAGAGCATAACCAATATGTGGATTCACTAGACCCGATTAGGGGATCACTTGTATCACTTGTCATAACTCATCATGCTAGGAAGGGTTACAAAGCCTACAGTCTAACACAATCTCATAACAACCCTAATGGAGTCCTAAGGTTTAAAATGTTCACTTATACTAATATCAAGAAAATAAATCTAATCTAGTGCACACCAAATCTTGTGGCACAAAGTCGGGGTTAGAAACAATAAAACAAATATGTATAGGGAACTTCAATTAAATTAAGTATGAGTAACATCCTATTACATGAAATATGAAAGATAATATTATTCGATCCAAAACTTATGCTACTTCTATTTACTAAAAGAGAGGAGAACAAAGTTAGAATATACTTACCATAATGTGAACCTATTGAGACTCAATCTCTCCTTTGGCCAAAGGGGCTTCACAAGAGGTCATTGTGGTTTGTAAGGATCACTAATAAAGGCCAAAGAATCCAAGACTTATCCACAAGACTAGATTCTCCAAATAAGAAACCTAAGCTAAGTCTGCTCAAGTAGAATGGTGGAAGAGCATATTGTGAAGAAGCACGAGTGAATAATAACTCTTGATTGCACATATGAATAATGACTAAAATGATCTTGTATATATAGCTGGATCTTGCCCTAAATCCTTTTAGGAATGTTGGCTATATAGGATCAACCCAGTCGACCCAATGTGTTTTTGGGGATAATTTAATAGGTTTGTGATAGGTTGGCCAAAAGGATAACAAGCTAAGCAAGTAAAGAATACCCCTAAACTGTACTGGGTCGACCCAGTTGACCCAATACAACTGACAATCAAAAAGGAGTTTAAGACAATAAAGGAGGGATGGAAAGAGAAAAAGACTAGAGGAATAATCAAGGGAATATAAATAGCTTAGAGAATGGTTTTGGGATCTGGTTGCATTGGTAATAATGTGACAAAAAGAGATAATAATCCTATGAAGCACAAAAGGTCTATCCACCCCTTTTCCAGTGCACCCCTTAGGGTATGCATTCAAATAGATTGAGTCTCGATGGGTTCTTATAAGATGTAAAACATCAATAATTAATAAAAGTTAAAAATATTTTGTGTATATAAATACCACTACCACCAACACCACTAGCACCACTGCCACTATCACCCCTATAGGTTAAGTAGAATTATTCAATGTATGCATACTATGATCAATCACAAATTGTGTGAGACTTGTAACCACCTCAAGGGTGTCCATATATATGTTATGATGCCAAATTTTAGGAATAAAATAATGTGATATTGTCCTTCTATTTCTCTAAGCTTGGTTATCATGGTTTTGGTCTTGCCTGGCACCAAGTCTATCAAATAAAGACCCACCTCCCCTACCTTGGGAGGCCTTCATGTCAAAATAATTTGAAATTTATTAAAAAAGAAACTCACAATATAATTTTCTCAAAAAGTATAACATAATCTCATTATTGTTGCATGGAGGCTCATCATAAACCATCCACCACCTATCTCAAAAGTTATTTTTCATCTCCTCATGAATACACCAATAAATATTAATATGTCTGCAATTCATCGGTGGGGTTGGTTGGTTCTAAGCTTAAAAAAAAAAGTGCACACAACTTATTTCATTATTTTTTTCTTAACATCTTCATATGATAATTTTTTAGAATGAAATTGTTTAATGTCCTCTCTTCGATGCAACATTGCATCAAGTTACGAAGTTAAATTTCTCACTTCATTAAAAATAGTCTCTAGTGTATTGTAAAGTGAAATGTGTGCACTAACAATTGAGGAGTGATGCAAACCATTGATGATTATTTATAATTGTTAAAATTTTGAATTATATTATTCATACAATTGAACTTATTTTTGTGTAAAATCAAATTGTTCAGGGTTTTATCTAATATTTTCTTCATGTAATGGTTCTATTGAACTTGAGTATCTAGATTTAAATAAAAATATAGGTTTTTTAGGAAATACAAGGGAATCTAGTGTAAACCTAAACTTAAAACCCTAATTTTATAAATAAATATAAATATAAATATAAATATAAATGAAAAAATTAAAATTTAAAAATTGACATACCTAAGATAGCAACCCAAATTTTGAATCTTGTTGGCAGTATGCAAATCCAAATTGTGCATGTGGATCTACAAGAGAAAGGTGAAGAGACAAAATAACTAATAAAAATCCATGGGTTTGAGATACAAAAAAAAGAAATGAAAAAATAAGAAGGGCATATGCCATTTTTGCTTTGTAAAGGGCATACGCCATTGAGGCTCAGGCACAAGTCTGAGCCTCGAGAATTTTTTAAAAAAAGGTGTAGGCCCTTTTTCAAAGGGTGTATGTCCTTTGTAAAAAAAATTTGAAAGTTGGGAGAATATCATACTTTTTTTCCCCCAACTTTGTGTATTGACCCATGTGTAATATTGATGAGAGGGGCATATTGATTTAGTTTGTGAAATACATTTAGGTTTTTATATGTTGACTGTATTATTGAGGGATTGAAGGAACTAATGATTAGTTAGGTCATAATTATTTATTCAATGCTTAATCATTATTTACATTGTTGAATATCTAACCCTTGAACATATCAATTTGGTTTAATTTATGTTGACTGCATTATTGAGGGCTTAAAGAAATTGATGATTACTTAGGGCATAATCATTCATTCAATGCATAATCACTGTCTTCATTGTTGAATATCCAAATCTTGTTGGGATGGTTTTATGTTGATTGTATTGTTCACTGCTTGAAAGAATTAATGATTATTTATGACATAATCATGCATTCAATGCATAATCATTGTCTACATTATTGAATATTTGATCCTCAAACATAATATCAATTTGGATTTATTTTATGCTGATTATGTTTTTCATTGCTTGAAAGAATTAATGATTATTTAGGGCATAATCATTCATTCAATAGATAATGATTGTATACATTGTTGAATATCTAATCCTTGAGCATAATATTAGTTTGAGTTTATTTTATGTTGACTGTATTGTCGATTGCTTGAAGAAATTAATGATTACTTAGGGCATCATCATTCATTCAATGCATAATCATTATTTTCAATTCTTAGGCCCCTTCATGAGCTCAATTTACCTTGATATTTTCATCACCATGATTAGATAAAAATCAATGGGTTTCCATGATCCTTTTATTATTAACTTGATAGAGTTATAAACAAAGATGAACACAATAAGTTTTTTCAAGCCCAAAAAAACTTATACTGGGTACTAAGTTAAGAGAAACATATTACTATGTTATCCACCATCTATGTTCATTCTATATATTATAAATAGGAAATTAAAATTAGAAAGATCCTAAAATAATTGCCAAATAGGCATACCATGAGGGGTTAAAGCAGTCAAAAAATAATCAATGGTTTTCCATGAGCTTTTTATTATTAACTTGATTGAGTTATCAGGAAAAATGAATAGAATAAGTGTTTTGTAAGCCCATAAGAAACAATGATACATGTCCATCATTCACATTATCATAATTATCACTAAAGAGTTATGGATTATTATGTTGATTGTATTATTGACTGCTTGAAGGAATTAAAGATTATTTAGGGCATAGTGTGTTTTATGTTTACTATATTATTGACTAGTTAATAAATTAATGATTAGTAAGGGTATAATAATTCATTCAACACATAATTTATTGAACAATTTGTGTAATCAAGATATTCTACATATAATTCATTAAATGCATAATTCATTCAATGTCAATTACTACTTCAAATAGAACTCACAGTCCTATTCTTTGCCTCCTAGAATAAGGCACTAGTACATAGAGAATTATAATAGGGCATGATAATAGTATAGTCAATTATAAAATCAATAGGAATTAATAAGTATTAAAATTGAAAATTAGTATATGGAGTATTATACTAGTTCAATCAAGTATAAAATTAATGTAATGTTTCAATAAAATTTGCATTAAAGTATAACCAACAAAATTCATATTGAGATTGTACATATATGGTTAATGAGTAGAGCATGGGTCAGAATGTCAAACATTCATATGTACACTAATACCTATATAAATGGATCAAGTAATGGTACACACATATCAAGTATACAAAGTCACAAGGAAGGTAATGGTGTATTCAAACTAAAGTTAAAAAAAATTATACATGGTAAGGGAAAACTCACAGCCTTTTCATTATTTGTAATGGCATACATAGATTAAGTATTGAAATTATTTCCAAAAGGATTATGTATTTGTATTCATTGTTTGTATAATAACCTATATTACAATATGTATAATGCCCTAAATCTTCACCATTATTTTGTTTGAATAATACCTTTTACATTATGTATATCATTCTCAGATATACTATATATAAAGGAATTTGAAATCTATACATTTGTATTCTAGCTTTATACTATAAAGGAATTTGAATGTTTAGAATTAAAACCCTTGCTCTTTTCACACCATTTTTTATCTTAATACATAAAGGAAAGGAAGCAATGAACCATCATTCCATATAATGGTCTATTGTTCATTATCAATATTAAGTATTGTCTTAAGCATTTAGGATACCCTTTACAGAAACACTAAAATAATATTTCTGATACATATTAGAAAATAACCAATATACCATCAATCTATATAATGTTGTACTATTGTTCATTATCAATATTAAATATCATGAAAGGACCTTAACTAGTTAGTGCATTCACATTTCACCAATGGGTTAACATCTGTTTACAACATGTAAAGGTAAATAACAACTGGTTAATTGGTTCCTTTCCTTTATGTAAAAATATGGATAGTAATAGACCATTATACAAAATTTAAAGGGTATTATACATACAATCAAGATTTAGGGCATTATATAGACTATAATAAGATGGAAAACAATAGATGATTATACAAAATGTAAACAACGTTATACATACAAACAAGATGTAGGGAATTATAAAAACTATAATAAGATGGACAATAATAGAACATTATATAGACTAATGGTTCATATCAAAAAGTTATACACAAGACATATATGCTGTCCATAATCCTATGCAAATAAGGAAAACATTTAGCTAAACAATATTTACAAAACCCCAACTCTACCTCACATATTATTAATTGCTTCAAATAGTTTAAAATATAGTAAATGGGTTTCAATGATCATTCTATTATGAACTTGATTGAGTTATCAACAAAAATAAACACAATAAGTGTTTTGAAAGACCATAAGAAACACTTATATTGAGTATTAAGTTAAGGGAAACATAACATTGAGAGAAATATATCACTAAGTTATCCACCACCTATGTCACTCTTTCCATTAGCAACAAGAAAGTAAACATTAAAAACATCCATTCATATCACCATTTAAGGGAATAGTTATAACCACCCTCAACAAGAGCTCAATAAAAAAATAAATATGCAAGTTTAAGCACAAAATGGGCTAAGATCCTAAAATCAGTCCCAAACAAGCATACCATTAGGTTCAAATAGTCAATAATATAGTCAATGGGTTTTCATGATATTTATATTATTAATTTGATTGGGTTATAAAAAAAAATTAACACAATAAGTGTTTTGAAAGCCCATGCCCATAATTTTACTTAATTGTTATTGTTTGCCTTCACCATTTTTGTTTTCCTTGACGTGTTGTTAAGATATGTTAACCCAATCATGAGTGCTAGACATTGGATTATTTAGTGCCCCACAACACGTTGGCCAAAAATGCAAATTAATTTGATAGTTAATAACTCATTATGATACTATATGGAGGGATAAGTTATCTTATCAAATCATTTAATGTATTTTCCTATAGGGAATGGGGCATTGAACTAATGCAATGAGATCAAAATTGACCACACCTAGGATAAAGTATAATTAGTTTAATGCCATGTTCCCTATTATTGATTATGATAAGGTAATGGTGCATGAGCTCCTATACATGTCAAAATAGAACATCCTGAATGGTGTACGAATAAATTGGCTAAATTTTAACTTTTAGTTAATTGTGTCAACTAGGGGTCAATGTTTAGTGTGGTGGTCCATGCCAAATGTACTAGATGGTTATGCTTAGTGATAAAAACTTATCTTGTAAACAAATTCTATCCTTATTTTTATTTATTTATGTTTATATTTTGTATAATATTTTATTTATTCTTGTTTATATTTTAAATAAATCATGTACATAGAGTTTTGTAGATGGAGTAAGTAAAGGAGATGCAAAGGTCAACTACAAGCATGGCTATCCATGCTAAAATTTTTATATGATTACATTCAGTGCTCATAAATTATTTGGGTTGGATCAAATATTATATCCTCCATTATGAGTGTAACTAGATGGTCTATTTAACATGGGATATCATGTAGGTAATTGACCTCCACAATCCCTTTGGTCACTTTATCTACCAATGCTTTATCTAATTTGTTAGCCCATTAGCCAGATGAAAAATTTATCTTATGTGAAGGGGAGTGAGATTTAAAAATTATGATTTAATATTTTATTTATTATTAGTATATCAATTTAATTATCCTATTAACCATCTCTATATGGGCCCCACTTATTACATACTTGATTTTGAGCTCACATTAAATGTTACAACTTGTTATGCTGAGAATCAATGATGTAAGAAGTGGGGCCCATAATTGAAGGGATAATGGGTCAATGGAATGGATGGTAGGGATGGTAGGTGGAGTATCCATCATGTATGTGTAGGTTAAGTATTAATATGACCTCCATGTTCTTATTGGATATTCTAAGGTTAGATAAAGTATCTAGTAGGCACATGGAGCTCAATGATTAACATGGAATCCACTTGCCTATTGGATACTCTAAGGGTATATGGAGTATCCGAAAAACATGTAAAGGTCAATTATTAGTGTGACCTCCATGTGCCTACAAGATACTTCGAAGGTCACTCTCATCCATTAATTTTTTTGACCTATTAGCCCTCTAATGATGAGCCCCACATCTTACATCCTTAGTTTTAAGCATAATCAATAAGTATGCTCAATGTGATAATACTGGTGAAGGAAAAAACCTTTTTTTAATGTTAAAAAAATGGCTAAGACAAATGAAAATAATTAAGCCTTACACACTTGGGGCAAAGTGACATAGATTTGGACATAACCATTCAGGGGTCAATGTTTAGCATGAGTTCAAATTTAAGGATGTAATAAGTGGGGGACATAAATTAAGGGATAATTGGATAATGAAAGTGATAGATTGACAATAAATACACCAACTGATAATATTTATAATCAAGGATGCAATAAGTGGGGTCCATCATTAAAGGGCTAATGGGATAATGGAATGGATGAAAGGGGGAGGTGGGTAGACAAAATATCCAACATACATGTAGAGGTCATATGTCAATGTGACCTCTATGTGATTGATGGATATTTAGAGGGTAGATGGAGTATCCATCAAGCACATGGAGGTCAATGGTCAACATACCCTCCACATTTTTACTAAATACTCTAAGTGTAGACATAATATCTAACAAGCACATGGAGGTTAACTATTAGTGTAGCTTCCATGTGTTTTATGGATACTCTAAGTGTCCTTCCCCTCTATCCATTTTGTTGGATCACTAGTATTCAAATAAGGAAAATGCATGAAAGTAATAACTCAATGTTCAACAAATATTAAAATTTAATTTTTAAAATGCATTTGGATTAACCCATAACATTTTACTTAACCATTGTTGTCATTTTACTTAATTATTTTTGTTTACCTTAACATGTTGTTAACAAATGTTAGCCCAACCTTGAGCATTGGATGTTGACTAATTTCATGCCCCCCAACACATAACCCAAAAATGTGCACTCCAATCACCAGAGGGTTAATGAGGCAACATAATGAACATGCCTTTTCCTTTTTCCATTTCTCATTTTCCATTACCTTGTTCCTTTTAGACCTTTGCATGAGATCATGTGGCATTACCCAGTTCTATAAGTACTCACAATATTCATTGGAACATCCCATAGTAGGCATTTATTATATTGGTTGATTACCTATAATGAATTTAATTATCTACATTATTGAATATCGAACCCCATTTAACATAATTGGGGTTTAACATGTAAGAAGGGCACAACCATATGGGATATTTTATTCTTGCTTAAATATAATGTTTGAAAATTATCATGACCACCCATACCTGATATTATGTTTTTCATTATTATTTAAATATTATTTTAATGTATTAAGAACTTGGGATAACTAAAACATATTTCATTTACATTATAAATTTAAACCTAAATTGGATACAAGGGATTTATATTATCCTTTGTGGTGTAAGGGTTAAGATATATAAATGACAATGCACAAGGGTGATAATCAGATCTACAACAAGCCAATTAAATGTTAAATTCATATATAAGCACACAATAAATTTAAGAAAGTAAAAATAAGATATGCATGGAAATGATAAAGAAGTAATATCCTTAGTTGTTTTTGTTGCTAACATAGTGTTGGATATAAAATAGGCAAGAAATACTCTAGAAGATGATTCTATAACAATCATTAGATATTAGATTTGACACTTCTGGTACTCTAAACACTAATTTCATCTTGAGATGGCTACATAGACACTACTATCTATATTTGACACAAGTGTCCTATATGGAACACCTAATGAAAATGGATGCAACCACCTAAATACTTCTGGGATTAGATTCAACTTCACTCTAGTGCATCCAGATTTAGTCATGGATTGTCGCTCCTCATGAATTTTTAAAACCCTAGTTCTTCATCATCATGGTGACCTTGAGTAAAAATGGGTTAGTGGGAAAACTATGTTGAGATGACTCTGAAGACCCCATTTTTAGAGGGAGTTGCCTACATAACCAGTACTCCATAAGAGGGTCTTAGATTCAAGTAGTTCTTCCCTATGTGTTGGCTTGTTTATGAATCATGTAATATGTGCAAAGCAAGTACAATAATGACCTAGATTGTAACTTGTAAAAACAATCTCTTGAACTAATTTAGTAATTTAAACATTTATATGTGGTGTACCTATAATTGGTATGGAAATAGGGAAGCTTTGTTAAATTAAATTCTTGATAGAGTGCTTTTGATAAGTTACCTTGGTCTCTTTGGTATTTTATTAGGAGTTTCCAAGTGAGGAATGAATGAGTGTTGATCTTGTATTTATATCAATATCTTTAGAGTAATAACTAACATTAAAGTACTTATGCCAAACATAAGGATACATCTCATTTGAAAATTAGATGAATTTAGGACACTAGACACTTGTGTCAGGTCAGGACACTAATGTCAATGCTAGTGTCTATCTTAGATGTTAGTGTCCATGGAGAAAGAACGTAGGTGAAATTTTAGAATTTTTATATATGGAATATGAGTATATTTTAAATATTTTTAGAAATATATAAGACCTGGTTCATCAACATAATATTGGTCAAATTAAGATATATAGGCCAAGGGGCACATGTTAGAGTAGATGTGAGACTTGTGGAAGCGATAAAGGTCTAGAATTGAGATGAACAACCAAGGTCTAAGTTTTTTTAAGTGTAAAATATTGAGGTGATATATAATCCATAAATATCATTTAAATTCCCCACTTTAATATAATAATGAAATTTATAGTTTAAAGGAGAAGAAATGTGTACTTGGTTGTGTATAACACACCTTGTCTTTGCATGTGCCCAACTTGAGTGTTTTATTAGTGACTGGGCTACAACCAAGAGAATATTCCAATATATAATTAGTGCATACAATATGGGTTAAAATTACTTGAAGTATAATTAAATTAAAAGATCAAGGTTTATAAGTACACTTGTGTGTCAATGTAATTGCCTTGCCTATTTGGCAAGTTGATTTGAAAAAGATGTATCATTCCAAGGCTATGAAATTGAGATTAGGGTAAATATAGATAAATATTAAAAGTGCATATATATAAGGAGAAAAGAGATAAACAGAGAGATATTATAAGGCCCATGTCCCCAACCTTAGAGCAAAAGTGAGTTGCCCCTTGGCAGTTGAGATTAGTTCAACCATGCAACCTAATGATACTTATAACCTAGTGAGGCTAGATGATAAAATCATATCCAACCTAAAAACTTAGAAATATTGAGTGATTTGATCACCTCATCCATAACAAAAAGTGAACCAACTACTACAGTATATTGGATCAATAAAGTTCATAAAAGTCCATGGGGTATTAGTATGAAAAAATTTGTGATGTGGTAACAATCTATAAAAGAGTTTTGGAATTTGAAACTGATTTGGATATTTTAATATTAGGTGAAAATTGCATAGCATATGCACCTTAGATATGTCTCATGATAAAACTATGTATAACAATGATATCAATGTATATAATTCTACCATAACTATGAATCTGAATCATATAACTGTGTGCTTTGGCCAATTTAGATAATTATGTAAGTGTGGGGAACATACTTAAAATGCATGCCCCCACTATACATGGAGAAATATGAAATCTAATATAAGTAAAAATGTGGAGAACATGTTTCCAAAACATTACCCCATTGTAATCTAGAGATATTGAATATTGAATAGGTGTGGAGAACATGCTTTCAAAGTATACCCCCACTAAATCTGAGAACCATGCCAAATGTGAATAAGTGTGGAGAACATGCTTCTAAATTATTCCCCCACTAAATCTAAAAATTGATATAATTAACATATATTGAATGAGTGTGGAGAACATGCTTCAAAATCATGCCCCCACTAAATTTAGAAATTATGAATATGTGGAAGCCATGCCCATATGACATGCCCCCACTCTAAATTGTGCCAATTGTGGAGAACATGTCTCTATGAAATGCCCCCACTAATATTCCTTCCCTTTGAGGTGAGGGAAATATATGAACTAGTAACTACCTCACCTCAAAAAGATAAGATAATTGTATAATTTACAAATGTAACCATGTAGCATATAGAAGGAACATGTTTAGGTAGACATAACATTGAATCACATAGAACCAATGTGATCACATGAAGGCCTAAAATTCATGATAAGGATATTGGAAATGTATAGATAGTAATATTACAATCTCAACAAGAAAATAAACACACACATAAAATCACTCAAAAGTAATTCAAAAGGTGATGGTCTAAGGAGACCACAAAAAAGGGGCATGTTCAAATGTCGCACAATCGAAGGGACATGACTTATCAAAGGTCCATGAAAGAAAGAATGACATATTAAATGTCTATAAAACAAATAATGACATATTCAAAAGTAAATTAAAATATACATAGACACGGGGGACACAAGCAAATGAACATTTTCAAATGCTCAAAAAAGGAATACAATAGCAAGGCGAGACACTTGAAGAAGTACATAACATGATGTATAAGCAATTGACATAAACATGTAATAGTATCCCATGGATCAATGTGTGTTAATAAAAATGTCAAGTGTATAACATATAAAGTACCTTGTTTAAGATATAATCATGGATAAAGACATGTTCAAGTACACATTTAAGCTCAAAAATGATAATGTAAAGTTACAAAACTATAGTGAAAACATCCCTCCCCTTGAACACATTACAAACTAATACATCTAGTGGGGGCACGAGTTATGCATTTAAACCTTTGTGTATAACATATCCTATCCTATCCTTTTTGGTGTAAAAGTTAAGAATATAGAAATTAAAATGCACAAGGGTGATAATCAAATTTACAATAGACCAATTACAGATTAAACTCAGATATAAACATACACTAATTTTTTTATGATGATTATAAGATAAATATATAAATTAAAACTAAGCTATGTATATAAATTACAAAAAATTAATATACTTCACTAGTTTTAATGCTAACATAGTGTTGGATATAGAATATGTAGGAAATAATTTGGAAGATGATTCTAAAATAGTGGTCAGATTCTAGATCTAGTGATTCTTATGTTCTGGACACAAAAAATAACTTGGGATGGTTGCATTGATGCCACTATCTGGGTTTGATGCAAGTTTCATGTACATAATATATACTAAAAATGAATATGACCACCTGGATTCTTCTAGATTTGACTTTGCCTTTGGTCTGGTGCATATAGATCTTAGTCATGGATTATCACTCCTCATGAATTTACAAACCCTAGTTCTTCATCATCATGGTGACCTTAGAGAAAAATGGGTTAGTGGTCACACAGTGTCAAGGTTACCCCAAAGACCTTGCTATCAAAATAAACTACCTATATAGTCAATACTTCAGAAGAGGGCCTTAGACTCTTGTAGTTTTCCCATATTATTTGTCTTGTACGTGAATCATGCAATATGTGAAAAGTAAGTAAAATAATGGCCTAGCTTGTAACTTGGAAAATTGGTCTCTTGGGATGATCTTTTATTACTTAATACCTATAGATATGTTGTACCTATGATTGATATGGAAATAAGGAAGATTTGTTCAATTGAATTTTTGATAGAGTGCTTTTGATAAGTTTCCTTGGTCATTTTGGTCTTTTGCTAGGTGTTTCTAGGTGAGGAATGAATGAGGGCTGATATTATATTTATATCAATCCCCTTAGAGTAATAACTTGCATTAAATCACTTAAGTTGACCATTAGGATACATTTCATTTATAAATTAGATGAATTTAGGGCACTAGACATTTATGTTAGGTCAGGACATTAACATTAACCCTAGTGTATTTTTGATATATTAGTGTATAGGGAATAGGAAAGTAGTTATAGGTTCATAAATTATAGAGATAGAAGATAAGTATATTTTAGGCATTTTGGGTAAGATAGAAGACCTGAATCATCAACATAAGACTAGTTAGACTAAGAGATATAGGATAATGGGCACAAGCTAGAGTAGATGCGATACTTATAGAAGTAGGAAAGGCCTAAAATTGAGATGAACAACCAAGGTCTGAGTTTTTGTAAGTGTACAAGATTGAGGTACTATACAATCTATAAATATCATCCACATTATGTTATTTTTAACTTAATGTATTATATTTATTTTGAGATATACTAGACATATACTATTGATTTCATTTTGTATGACTACAAGTGTTGCCTCAGTATGAGCTAGGTTGGAAACTATAACACTTAATTCAGATTTGAACATAAGTATACAGGTATATGCTTATAATATAGTACAAATGAGATCTAAATCCAAGACACCTTTACTTTGTTTGATTCTTATGTTTAGAATCCATCTCACAGTTTGATTTCTAAGTTCTATGTAGTATGTTTGTCTACTTGTACAATCAATTATGTTTTCACTAGTTAATCTATTGGTTTTGAAGTTACTGACTTGTATCTTACTATAGATTATTTTTCACACCAATTTCATATTAAATAGCTACAAGATTTGTAAAAAAATGATCAAATTTGTGTAAATCTTCTAGTTTTTCAATATGAAATTGGAGTGAATGATAATCTATAGTAAGATACGAGTCAATAATTTCAAAATAAATTCCAGCTAGTCTAGTGTAGAATGATAGATTAAATTTTCACTTAGGATTAGGAAACTCATATGAGGTGAAAAACGTGTAGTTGATTTATAGTTCACTATTAGTAGATGTATTTATAAACACATGATGGATTCTAATTTTTTTGTGTTTGTGCTTGTTATATATTTTATTATCACTATTTTGGAGTCCATTTAGTGCACAAATAATGATGATTTTAGTCCATCAGACCACATTTCTCACAATTGTATGTTTGGTCCATTAACTAGGTTATGCAGAGCATCACAAAGTAAAAAGCATGTAAATATGTATAAGAGGTTCATTATGACCAATTTTTTTATTTTTAGGGTTTTATATGTATTATAAGAATAGTTATGAGGTATTATAATCATTAGAAGGTATTTTTTGTGTGTTTTTAGCCCTCTGAAAATTTTCTTGCCAAAATCCCAAAATTAAAAAATTTGAATTTCCTAATTAGACTAGAATGGAATTTTGGATATTGTATGGAATGATAAGGTTAATAAATATTTGTATTTGGTAAATATAGGTGATATGAAGGTGTGTGAATGTTTTCCAACGTGCAATACTTGTCCAGGAGAGGTAAAACCAAGATTCTAGCATTTTATAACTGCCACTTGCATGATGTTGGCAAGAAAGGGTGTTTGTTTGCATGTTTGGCATGTGAATAAGTATATAAGGATCAAATAGTTAGTGTGTGAATAGATTATAGGTGATAAGGAGAATATAAATTCATATGAGAGTGGATAGTAATCAAGAATATAACAAATTTCCAAGAAAACTCTACCATTCTACAAAATTATGTGTATAATAGTTGTATTAGATCAATGAAATAAATAATATTTTAAGTGAACATTTGTCGACTCCTAGTGATTGTTAGTGTGGAACCAATGTTACATTGTTTTATCCTTTGAGTAATGAGTTAATATTTTTTAATTTCCTACCGAATCAAGCTGTAATCTATAGAATTGAAAGACTATATTTTGTTAGCAAAGAAAAAATAGAATAGTGATATCTTTTGGAAAGTTTCACTCAAATGTTCTAGGGGAGAGTGTAATAGAGAAAATTATATATGATGATTACAAACCCTATTTTTATGATGATATAAAGTAATCGCTTGATAGTACATGTTTGAACTCAGATTTATTATCAACCCACACAATCTAGTTGGAGTAATTCTGTGTTATACCATCAAGAAGTTCAAAGAACAAAGATATGTTTGATAGTTTGAGAGGATTTTAGTATTGTTTAGGATCTAGGAATTAGTATAAATAGTTAAATGGTTGAAAAAATTCATTATAAATCTTAATAATCCTATATAAATGATAGACACAAGTTTACCAATCACACAATCCTTTGAAACACTCATAAGTTTATGTATTTGCATGTTAAGTGTCTTTTAGTGAGTGATTATGATCAAAAAACAATTGGAAAATGTGTATCCAAGTGGGTTAGACCTTAATATACAATTATTTTCTTTTGAAGTTGTCAAAAACTCTTAATATTTCATTTTTATCCCTCTCAGCCTTGCATAAGCATGTCTAGACATAGACCTAGGGTTTTGAACTTGTATCTCCCATAACATTTGTTTCAACCATTAGAATTTGTTGAAACTTTGTAATCAAATGTTATTTATCATGATTAAGAGGATTATGGTGGTTTAGGGTTGATATAGTATGGTTTGGTGTGGAAACCAAGACTGTGTAGTGATTTAGGCCTAAAAGAGACCTAATTAGGAAAAGGGGGTGTTGAAAAAATGGGTATATCTTGAGGGTTATGAGCCAAAAAAATTTAGATGGTTTTAAGGGATTAATGGGTGTCTGAATATGTATTTTTATTGTCTTGAAGTTGAGTATATTGGTAAAACCTAGGAGTTTAGTTTGAAAAGAGGGCTACAAGGAAAGGTCTAAGAGAAGAAAGGGTAGACAGTTGGAGAGTCTTTGTTTACATATTGTGCCATTGGTTTGGATGTGTGAGAGAATATAATTAGATAGGGAGAGGGCCATAAGAGTATTCATGAAAAGGTAAAAACCTTGGATTTAAGTTTGGGTTATTAGGCTTATGTGCCTGTTTCAAGGAATGAAAAGTATAAGCCAAGCAATGAGAGTTAAGAGATGGAATATTTGTTTGAGATAATGAGAGTGATATTCAGGAAAGAGAAACTATATAGTATGATCAAAGAGGGAATTATATTAAGAGTAAGTGGAAGACTATATTTGATAAGAGGCTTAGAAGCCCAGTTAAGAGAGATTAAGAAAGAGAATTCAAGATTGAAATCAAGTACCTATGCTAGGAAATCTAATTAGATATCAGAGGTCAGAGGAAGGATGAAATTAAAGGATCAAAGCTAGGTTAATGAGGTAAGAGGTTTAAGGCATTAACTCTACATCAAGTGGTATTAGATCAGGTAAACTCTTGGAAAATTTATGCTAATTGATGATTCATGAAGTTTATGTTAAATGAGTATTATAGGTTGTTATGTGAGTTGGTAATGAAAGTTGTAGGAGTATAGTAAGAGAGAGTTGAAAAATTGTGGTAGAGTATTCCTAAGAAGAGAGATAACAAAATCTCAAGAAGAGAATAGATAAAGAGACTCCAAGTGAAAGTCATAGTTCCAAGGTGAAAAAGACTTGGACAAGAGTGTTCCAAGGTGAAAAATATCACATCCAAATTTCACCCTAAGACTTATAAAATTTTAATCCATGGATTAGTTTGGTTACTATTTGATTATTATTGATTTGATTTGAGCTTTATGACATATACTAGTATGGGACAATGATATTTTTAATTAGTATACATAATGTGACCATTGTATTTTAATTCTTCTGAATATTGTGGATATGTATTTGTTAGTTTTATGTCATTGGTTGATATTTATGATGACTCAGATTAACTACCTGCTTATTACAAGGTGGATGTAGGATAGATCCTACCCTCAGAGCATGAAGAGGGAGAACATCATTAGAGAGGATGGGCTAGAGGGGACGAATGGGTGATGACAGAGGAATTACTAGTAACCTAACACACACATCACAATAGAATAACTTGCTTGACTCTCTATTTGATCTAGTTCGTTAGTTATTTTGAGTACTCATATATTTTGCTATGGATGTGTTTTGATTAATTCTTATGATGATCTGATGTATGATTTTATGTATAAATGCAGTATATAGATTACACATACAAGTAGTTATATGATCATATAGTCACATTACTATTACATCCTAAAAAACTAAACTTTATTAAAAGATTTTAATACAAATGATGTTAGTCTTGTGCTATAATGGAATTATTAATTTGGTTTAATTAATATTTTAAAAATATAATTACCAATAATAATTAAATTAGTAAAATTTAATTATCTAGATAATGTTAACCTAAAATGCTAAATCCTTTGCATGGAATTCGTTAGGATTTGAAATTAATTAGTCCTTTAATTATGACTTAAGTGGACTTCAAGTATTTATTAACTTGGGTTTAAACAAAGAATATTAACATGCATGATTTTAGAGATAAATTAATCTCAAAGTTACGTAAATATAATTAATTATTAACTAAAATAACAAAATAGTGTTTAATGCATAAAAAAAATCTAAAAGATGAATAACATGTAAAAGAGAAGAGTGCAACAATAAAGAGAGGGTTATTTATATAAATTAAGCTATTGGAAATTAGTAAAAGAACACACAAAGACATGGATAAGAAGAAAGGGTAGGAATTGGAAAAAATTGGAAGCAAGAGATAGTAAGCTTATTATTATTTTCAAGTAATCTCAAACAGAGGTATATTTTATCATTTATTTTCTTGTGTATATTAAATAGAATGTTGAATGTATTAATTGATGGCTAAATATTAAAATGAATTTGTTGAGAAAATGAAATGCCATGTCATTTTATTAATGCTGATTAAAACACTTTAAGATAAATGTAATCTGAGATATGACATGTTGGTAGCATTTTATTGTTGATATGAACTATGTAATTTATTTCAAGAGACTTGCATCTCAATTAAGAAGGGTTGTGTTGTAATTATATGAGATTCCCAACCTAATTAAATGAAACATGAGTCTTAAAAATAAATATGAGGATTTTACTTGGTTATCCATGTCTTTTAATCAAACCTAGTGCCATATTTTATAGGCACTTATAAATTTAGTGGACTGCATTCTAAATTAGAACGCCCAAGTAGTTGTTTGAAACGGCCAAGCCACAATTGAAACATCTTGCATCTTTTTGAAACACTATGTTATAGGAATGTCAGCTGAGTCTTTTATTTGTATAGCAAAGTTCATATATTTAGCACTGAGTTTATTAAATTTATGTCTAAACCAATTGAATTGTTGAAGTCTTGAGTGGAATCCAGGTCATTAAGTTAAAGTGTTGAGTTTATTAAGGTGAACCACTAGTCTCAAATAGAAATGCCAATATATTAAAGCCATGCAAAATAATTGAAACATTATGTATTTTAATAAATAATTGTGTTATTAATATAAAATAGCTGAGTATACCAATAATGTTGAAATGCCAAGTCTTCACCTTCAAATGGCCAACCTCAAATAGGAATGCTGAGTATGAATTTGGTCTTATATTTAAAAATTGAATATCTAATGGGAATTTACTATGTCTAAATTTAATCATCGAATATATTAAGGAAAAGTAGAAGTCCAATTAAAAATTTTAGAAGTCAACTTATAAATGTAGAAGTCTATTTTTAAATCGTAGAAGTCCTTTATAGCTTTTCATTCATTGTGTTTATGGTAGCATTTCACTATTATGAAGGGTGTTATGATTATAAAGCACTGAATCTTGGGGTGAAATGCCAGGTTAATAAATTGAATCACTAAGTTATATTTTAAACACACACACACACACATATATATATATACAAGGATGAGTTTTATAATGTTAAAATGTTAAGTCATTATTTTTATAAAAAGCCAATCTTTAAAATAAAATGCTGAGTTTAAGGATGGAACATTGAGTTTATTAAATTAGAAATGTCAGTTTATTATTGAAATCATTGAACATATTTATCAAACCCCATGCTTTGATAATGAGATGTCATGCTATAGTAATGAAACACCATGTCTATAAATAGAAGCTGAATATATATATATATATATATATATATATATATATATATATATATATATATATATATATATATATATTCAGCTTCTATTTATATATATATATATATATATATATATATATATATATATGCTGCATGTGTAATTCCAATTACATGCTTAAGTAATACATATTAAAATGCTGAGCTAGTAATAAGGAATGCCAATCTTTATTTGGAATACCAAGTCACCCAAATAGGATGCAACATATAAAAAAAGATTGTTGTGTATATAAATAACACGTTGTGTATATATTGACATGTTGGGCATGCTTTTGGTATGGCTGTGTATTTAAAGTATAATTCTAAGTTAAGAATTAAAAATCACCTTATTGAGATAGTCTGGTAAAAAGGATTATAAATCTTGTAAATTTAAATACTAATTATTAACTATACTTTTGGAGGATAGTATAATATTTTGAGTTTTAAGATATCCAATTCATAATCATATCTATATTAGCCAACAATATTGGGCTTTTAGGTAAGAGATTGATTAATATAATAATATTTAAAAATATAGTATGCCCAGATGGTATATCTTTTGAGATATAGCAAGATGTCTATGAAAATGAATATGACTATTGAAACTTTGCAATCCATTGTTGAATTTTCATTAAGTACTTTTGAAGCAACTAAAGAGTATAGGGGTATTCATATAGAAATTATATACACATGGACTTGGACATTCATATGATTATGTAACTTCATAGGACATCAGATATTATGCCTTTATCTAAAATAACAGATTGATAAAAAGAATATAAGAATTCTAGGAAGTGAGATCTTCACCCATGTAAATACTAACCCTTAAGTATATTCCAATGAGGTATAACTTGATTTACAATTATCCATAATTATGATAATTATTGAATATTAAAGCTTAAGTGCGGATGATATTATGTGAATATTGGTGCATTTAAGTGTTTAGATGTTTGATTGCTTTTATTTAGTACATCATGATAAACATCTTTAATTTTTATTTTCTTGAATGAAACTATGCAATTTTAAGCGTAGGGTATGCCTAAGTGGTATAATCCTATACTGGGTTGTTTAATAATTACATTGTAAGATTGTTTGATTACTTGATCATGTTGGATTAGGGTACTTATGCACAGAGAGCTATGATAGTATGGGATATCATAAGATACTTCAACTTAAATGTATATTCCCAGATGGTACATACTATAGTTGTATGCCTACTCTCATTTAATATGACTGATTAAATATATGTGTTGGTTGTTACTTTGGTTATTATGTGTTATAACAATTATTAAGACATCTTGTATGCGTGTATACAACCTTGAGAGTATAATGAATGTTATGTAAGACTTCTAGCTATGTTTAGAAACTATGACTTGCTTTAATATATCTACTTGATTGAATTGAAGTTATGTTTTCATGTATTTTTATGACTACTTTGTATGATTGATTGTGGGAAAAACTAGTAGTTATGTCTTAAAAAAGTAGACTATGATATTATAGGATATCATGAAGTGTAGTTGTTGGGATATTATTTTGGTAGTAAATAATATACAGTTTATTATGAATGTGAAATATATTGAGGTGGTATGAACTATGGTCATTATTTCCAGTTTGAGGATTGATTTAATGTAAGATTAATTCATGCATAGATGAATAAATATATACATTGCTTACTTCTTATTTAGCATGTGATGTGATATGATTACTAGGAGGAAGTAATTGGTATGAATCTTGTGGATAAATAATGTTTGGTGTGACATTATCTTTTGGTATGTTTGATTTACACGTCAGTGAGATATCTTGTAATAGATAGATTTTATATGATACACTACATGTTTAGTTTTATAAATCATACACACTTGGGTACTAGCTTATTATCTAGATTCTTGCACCATTTTATCTACCTATTCATGAAGGGAGGGCCATTCTCTGATAGCAAATTGTGTGGGGGATCATTGGTCTATGGTTGGTGTGGAAAATTGCTCAGATGATGCTCTCCCTCCCCATAATAGTACTACTTATCTAAAGGCTACACTTGAGATTCATGGATACATGAGTTGGTTTGACTTAAGCTTTGAAGGGCTTGGTATCTATTTATTATTTTACGTTGAATGGCTGAAGGAAATGTAATTGTATTTCATTTGTATATACTAAACAATAATTTCTATATTATTAGACCAGCTATGGCTAAGTCTTATTGTATTTACTTTCCTTGATATTATGATATATTACATTGCATACAATTTTAGAAATTTGGAAACTATTATTGTTCTAAGTTGTTGATTAAGTTTGGTTAAGGTTATTTAGTTTATCCATGGTTGATTGGAATTTATGTTAAGTAATAGTTTAAAAAAAATTTATTACATTATTCGAAGTACAACTTGAGGGTTTGTAACATGTGGTATCAGAGTTGTAGCTTGAACTTTAAGACTTAATGAGTCCATTAGTATTTTTTTATCATTTTATTTACATAAAGGATATTTGAGAAAGTATGTATGGTACATTAAGTGTGTACCTTAGAGCATTCATACCCCCTTATATTTATTAAAGGGTTGGTTTACCAAGTGTTTCATTGGTGATGGATATATAAGGTGTTGGGTAGGTATGTGCATAGCTTAGTTCATGATTTGTGAACACAAGTTTTCTACCATATTTTTAATATTTTACATCGAACACCTTGAGTGTGATTTTGTCTTTCCTAAATCACCTTCACCATTTGTGTTTTGTGTTTTGAGTGTTTAAAAAAAATATGAAGTGCTTCTCACTTAAGTAATTATGCTTAGTTTTGTGTCTTATTCATATAGATCCTAGAAGTAGGAATCCTATAATACCATTCTAGAGTGGCACCACCTGGTATGGTGGAAATCTTCCTATAGTTAAGTGTAGATGTCTTGATTGATATTCATTTATGTTAAGAGTTTGTTATGTAGATTAGCATCCTTGTATTTCTATAGACTTGAGAAGAAGTGTTATCTCTCTTAATTAACTTAGAGGTCAGTTATTATTCTATCACTCTCCTCTTACATCATTTTAAGATACCTATAAGATTCATATTCTTAGGATGTTGATTTAGAGTTTCCTTAAGTAGAAACTTGTTTTTGAATTGCTATTTTGGTCTTATTCCTTGAGCTCATGGGATAGTGTTTCCTACTTGTTGAGAGAAGTTTTAGGATTGGATAGATTGATGCATCCTTGAGGTTATTATTTTCCTTATGATTGTGGAGGTAGGTTATAATACTACACTTACAAGTTTGGTAAGTGAATTGTGAAGGATAATGTGGATTGTGGTGTTTCCTTCTACCATATGAAGGTGTGTAGGAAGTTTTTTTTATGATATTTTAGCTCTCTACTTACCACTTGTGTCTTTTTATAGTCACTATTTTATTAAAACTTGTGTACTTAACCTCAAGGAATTGCAAACCTTGAATTTATACTAATAATAGTTGATTATAATTATTATGTTATTAATTACCTTTGTTTAGACTGATATCGTTCTCTTTTGAAGCATGTTGTTTGAAGAGTTATATGTGTACCTTTCTTTAAGAGTAAGTAAGGTATAAGATGTGCATAACATATTATTAGTCTAAAAGGGTTGAGATAAATGTTTTAAATTATTATGTGCTAGTCATGCAAGTAAGGAGACATTATCTCATTTTTAAGGTTGTAAGGATAGTATAATCCTTAGACTTAGTATGTTATGTTTTTACTATGAATATAACACTGTAGGTTAAGTTATAGAATATGATACTAGTTATGTTTGTTTAATATAAATCTAATGCAATATTAGAATGATTATATGATTTTTCTTGTATGTATGTTAGTACATCTAGAATATTTTAGCATATAATATTTTTTATAATGATCTATTAGCATAGATTTGTGTTTCATTTAACTTGTGAACTTTTTAGAAATCCTCAGGTCATGGAGACCTGAGGAAAGAGTAGTGAATTGAGAATGTGAGTTATAAACAATATGATGGTATCCTACTGAGCCTCACATTAACTTAGATTATTGGTACTGAGTTGGATCTGATAGATGGACTTGTCAAATCTAGGATTTGACAAGTAGAAATTTTCAAATTTAGTCATATGGCCATACACATGTATACTATGGACATGTATTCCATGTGGATGGGTATTCCATGATTTTTTATACATTATATTTACCATTCACATTCATCATCATACTTTTCTAGAGCTTTGAGTGAGTAATGATAGTATTGAAATGTTATACTTATCTGAAGGTACATGGTATAGTGATAGTATTAACATACACACATCATTCTTACCAAATTCCCTAATATTTTTCTCTGATATGAGAAATACATTCTCTAGTATAGAGAGATATGTAGAGGGTCTAGAAGGTTTTGTGGGACTCTTCTTGGTCATTTGTTTTAACTTTTGAAAACTTAGTAAGAATTTTATCAAGTTATTACAAGTTTATCTTGCTTTTCTAGACCAAGAAGTGGTCATAATAGAACCAATTAGTATAAGTGACATTCATTAAACTTGTTTACATATTTTGAAATGTCACCGAGTAGGGTCTTATGGGACTAATACTCTAATAATAGTGTTAAATGAGAGAATGATGATGAGTTCTTTAGGACAAATTTACATGATATTATACTTGATACTATGTTTTTATGATGTTAAACTCTATTTGTTAATCAAAACTTTTGTTTGAATAAGATTCATTAGGACAATGAATAGTTTTAGGGGGGGAGGATGTCACATCTTGATTTCACCCTATGACTTATAAACCTTTAATCCATGGATTAGTATGGTTACTATCTAATTATTATTGTTTTGATTTGATATTTATGACATATACTGGTATGAGATAGCGATATTGTTGATTATTATACATAATGTGATAGATGTATTTTAATTATTCTAAACACTGTATATATGTATTTGTTAGTTTTGTATCATTGATTGATATTTATGATGACTTAGACTAACTACTTACTTGTTTCATGGTGGATGCATGATAGATCCTACACTTAGAGCATGATGAGGGAGAGAATCATCAGAAAGGATGGGCTAGATGGGAGGAATAGGTGATGACATAAGAATTACTAGTAACCCAACACACACATCATAAAAAAATAACTTACTTGACTCTCTATTTGATCGAGTTGGTTAGTTATTTTGAGTACTCATATATTCTACTGTGGATGTGTTTTGATTAATGTTTATGATGATTTGATGTACAAATGTAGTGCATAGATTATTCATACAAGTAGTTATATGATCATATAGTCACATTACTATTACATCCTAGGAAATTAACCTTAGTTAAAAGATTTTAATATAAATGCCATTAGTCTTGTGCTATAATAGAATTATTAATTTGGTTTAATTAATCTTTTAAAAAGATAATTACCAATAAGAATTAAATTGAGGAAATTTAATTATCTAGATAATGCTAACTTGAAATGCTAAATCTTTTGCATGGAATTCATTGGGATTTGAAGGCAATTAGTCTTTTAATTATGACTTAAGTGGACTTAAACTATTTATTAATTTAGGTTTAAATAAAGAATATTAGCATGCATGATTTTAGAGATAAAGCAATCTCAAAGTTAAGTAAATATAATTAATTAAGTAGTGTTTAATGCATGAAAATAAATATAAAAGATGAATAACATGCAAAAGAGAAGAGTGCAACAATAGAGAGAGGGTTGTTTCTACAAATTAAACTATTAGAAATTAGAAAAAGAACACACAAAGACACAAATAAGAAGAAAGGGTAGGAATTGGATAAAAGTGGAAGAAAGAGATAGTAAGCTTATTATTATTTTCAAGTAATCTCGAATAGAGGTAGGTTTTGTCATTTATTTTCTTCTGTATATTAAATGAAATGCTAAATGTATTAATTGATGGCTGAATAATAAAATGGATTTGTTGAGATAATGAAATGCCATGTCATTTTGTTAATGCTAAGTGAAGCACTTTAAGATAAATGTAATCTAAGATATGAAATGTTGGAAGCATTATATTTTTGATATGAACTGTGTAATTTATTTTTAGAGACCTACATCTCATTTAAAAAGGGTTCCATTATAATTAGATGAGACACCTAGCTAAATTAAATAAAACACGAGTCTTAAAAATAACGCTGAGGATTTTACTTAGTTAGCCATGTCTTTTAATCAAACACAATGCCATATTTTATAGTCAACTTCTTAATTTAGTGGATTGTGTTCTAAATTGGAATGACTAGGTAGTTGTTTGAAAATGCCAAGTCATAATTGAAACATCTTGTATCTTTTTAAAACACTATGTTATAGACATATCACTTGAGTCTTTTATTTATATAGTAGAGTTTATATATTTAGCACTTCTATATATTTAGCACTAATTTTATTGAATTTATGTCTAAACCAATTGAATCACTGAAGTCTTGAGTGGAATCTAGGTCATTAAGTTAAAGCGTTGAGTTTCTTAAGGTGAATCGCCAGTCTCAAATAGAAATGCCAAGATATTAAAACCATGTAAAATAATTGAAACAATGTGTATTTTATTAAATCATTATGTTTTTAATATAAAATAGCTGAGTATACCAACAATGTTAAAATGCCAAGTCTTCACCTTCAAATGACCAACCTCAAATAGGAACATTGAGTATGAATTTGGTCTTATATAGAAAAACTAAATATTTAATGGAAATTTACTATGTCTAAATTTAATCATCGAATATATTAAGGAAACACAAAATTCCAATTAAAAATCATAGAAGCCAAGTTCTAATTGTAGAAGTCTTTTATAGATTTTCATTCACTATGTTTATGGCAACGTTTCACTATTATGAAGGGTGTTATGATTATAAAGTGCTGAATCTCGAGGTGGAATGTTGGGTTAATAAATTGAATTTCGTGTATAATAGTTGTATGAGATAAATGAAATAAAGAATAAAAAAGTGCACACTTGTAGACTCTTGGTTATTGTCAATGTGGAACCAATGTTACATTTTTGTCTCCTTTGAGTAATGAGTTAATATTTGTTAATATCCTACTGATTCAGGTTATAATCTATAGAATTGGAAGACTCTATTTTGTTAGTGAAGAAAGAATAGAATAGTGATGTCTTTTGGAAAGTTTAACTCAAATGTTTTAGGTGAGAGTGTAATAGAAAAAGTTCTATATGATTATGACAAACATTATTTTTGATGATCTAAAGGAATTAATTGATAGTCCATGTTTGAACTCATATTTCTTATCAACCCACACAGTTTGGTTGGAGTAATCCTATGTTATACCATCAAGAAGTTCAAATAAAAAAGGTATGTTTGATAGTTTGAGAGGATATTTATATTATTGTGGGTCTATGAATCAGTATAAATATTTAAATGATTGAAAACAAGTCATTATAAATCTCAAACATCCTATAGAAGTGATAGACATAAGTTCACCAATCATAAAATCCTTTCAAGCACTTAGAATTTTGTATATTTATATGTTAAGTGTCTTTTGGTGTGTGATTATAATTAAAAAAACCATTGTAAAATGTGTAGCTAAGTGGGGAAGACCTTAATCTACAATTAGTTTCTTTTTAAATTGTCAAATACTCTCAATATTCTATTTTTATCCCTCTCAGCCTTTCACATGCCTACCTAGACATAGACCTAGGGTTTTGAACTTGCATCTCCCATATATTTTGTTTCAACCCTTAGAATTTATTGAAACTTTGTTATCTAACATTATTTATCATGCTTAAGAGTGTTATGGTGGTTTTAGTTTGGTACAGTATGGTATGGTATGGAAATCATGATTGTGTAGTGCTTTAGGCCTAAAAAAAACCTAATTAGGAGAAGGGGGTGTTAAGATAAGGGGTATAACTTGAGATTTAGGAGACAAAACTTTTTAGAGAGATGTAAGGGATTAATGGGTGTCTGGATATGTATTTTTTAATCTAGAATTTGAGTATATTGGTCAAACCTAGGAGTTTTGTCTAAAAAGAGGGGTAAATAGTTAGAGATTTCTTGTTTGAAAATTGTTACATTGGTTTGGATGTGTGAGAGTGTTAAATTAGATAGGGAGAGGTCCATAATATTATTCATGAATATTTAAGAAACATGGATCTAAGTTTGGGTTATTAGGCTTATGTGCCTTTTCAAGGAATGAGAAAGTATGATCCAAGCAATGAGAGTCAAGAGATGGAAGATTTGTTTGAGAAAATGAGGGTGATATTTAGAAAAGACAAAGCATAGAGTATGATCAAGTATGGAATTATATTAAGATAAAGTGGAAGACTATATTTGATAAGAGGCTTAGAAGCCTATTCAAGAGAGATTGAGGGAGAGAATTCAAGATTCAAAGCAAGTACCTATGACAAAAAATCCAATCAGAGATAAGAGATTAGAGGTCAAAATAAGGATCAAATTAAGGGATCAAAGTGAGGTTAATGAGGTAAGATGTTTTAGGAATCACCTCTACATCACTAGGTTTTTACATTAATGAGATAATGTGCTTTAAATGAAGTTGAGTTTTTAAAATTTTTTATTGTCTCTTTCAAAAACCTGGTCAGATCTCATTCGTAAACTAATTTAGGAATATACTTTAATGTTTTGGGTCTGAAATGGAGTGTAATTTTCCACTATCCAACCAATGGTTTTAGTGGGTACGGACCCACTATATGGATGGGATCATTTTAAATTCCAAGAATGTTAGTATACTCTATTAGGAATAAATATGTTATTGATACATAAAAACTATTTAATTATAGATAATATAGAGGTTGATTTGGTACATGTATGATTTAACTCATTGATGCATGATGGTTTCTTATTTTAAGTTTTTGTTTCAGACTTATTGTGCTTGATTTATTTTGAGATATATTGGACATGTACTGCTAATGTTATTTTGTATGATTGCAAGTGTTACCTTGGTATGAGCTAGGTTGGAAATAAGAACACTTAATTTAGATTCAAACGTAAGATATACAATTATATGATTATAGTATAGTATGAATGAGATCCAAATATAAGACACATTTTCCTATTTCTTGAATCTTATGTCAAAACCCCATCTTGCAGTTTGATTTTTGAGTTCTGTATAGTCCATTTGTTTGATTGTATAATTGATTATGTTTTTAATGGATAATTTATTGCTACAAGAAGTATTTATTTATTTTTATTATGTATTTCTAAATCAATATGTCTTTGGTCATCATCAAGGGAACACATTATGAATCTTTTGTCTTTTTTGTTGGTTTTTTGGGGTCTTACTCACATTTTCAATGTTGCATGGCATGCATTATCTCTAAGTACCATCTTGTGTATGGATCATTATGAAATATAGTGGGGATTCATGAACCATAATGTGAAAATTAGTTGTTACATTCATATTCAAAGGTTTAATGTGCAAGTCATCAAGAAAATGTTTAATTTTAAAGTGCAATAACAACAAGAAAGTGATCATGATAGAGACCCCTCTTCTCCCTCCTAAGACACCATACAATTTTTCTCATTTAAGCATTTCATCTAGGTATATAGTCACACTATAAATTGATACAACACCATAAAATATGAAATGATGCCTATCCACTTTTTTGGAGGTAAGAGAAAACTCACAACCTTAACATCATTTATCATGGTATATATATATATATATATATATATATATATATATATATATATATATATATATATATATATATATATATATATATAGAAACCTTAAACCCTATATTAAATTATATATATTGTCCTACATATTTATTATATGTATAATACCCTTTGCATTATTTGTAATGGTTTATTTTTATCCATCTTTCTACATAAAAGAAAGGAGATAATGGATCATCGATCTATATAATGGTCTACTATTGTTCATTTTATTAAAGTCTATATAATGTGCTACATCTTACCTATCTGTATAATACCTTTACATTATGTGTAATGGTATGCTATTTTACATCTTATTATAGTCCACTTTAAATAATTTGACCATATTCTTTATGTATTACAAATCTTTTATCTTTATGTGTTGGTTATTTGGGTCTTGCTCACAGTCGTGTGTTTTCTTTGTTGACTGGGGTTTTACAATAATGATATAATGTGATTTAAACCAAGTTGAAAAATTTTAAATTTTTACTACGTCTCTTTCAAAAACATATTCATACCTCATTTGTTAACTAATTTAGGCATATGCTTTTATGTTTTGGGTTCAAAACCAAATGCACTATTCCACTCTCCAATTGATGGTTGGGGTGGGTAGGGGCCTTGTAATGTCCCCTTTTGGATAGATTTAGAAAAAATAGGGTTTACCAAAAAAACCTAAAAATAAATGCAAACCCTAACACAAAATATGCAATTTTATGATTTTTAATATTTCAAACCATATCCATAAAATTTCAAATATTTTATATATGTAAATTTCAAGTACACATACAATATTAATTTCTCAAATATTCATTAATAAATTCAAAATATTATAAATGTATAAATACCTCAATTTCTTGATTTATTTCAACCAAAATATGGTTGGAAAATTCACATAAAATAATATATTATCATTCAAACCCTTATGCATAAAATCTAGGCTTAAACAACCCTTCAAATGGCCAAATTAGACCCCAAGGGGGGTCTCCCATCTCCCAAAGGTATATTTTTACCTCTAAATTCAAAAACAATCCTCAAAAAGTAATTATTAGACCTAAAAATGCCTATGCTACCCATCAATCCAAGTCACTACCCTGTTATTAGCCTTATCATCCCTAATGCCACATTTAAACCAAGTTGTCCAAACTTCTATAATATGTTACTTGATACAACTTATCCAAAAGGATGAATCTTCTACTCAAACTTATCCATCATGCACTTTAAAACGTATTTATGAAGTTGCCCTAACTGAAAATTAAGGGGTTTTGTCCTTTATTTTAGTCACCTATGAAGTTTTTAATCTTCAAGTTGAGAAGTCAAGATTTTTTCATGCTTAAAATCATAAATTCAATTCTTAAACATAACATGCCTTTGAAAATGAACCTCCTTTCCCTTTTTGTACCCTTTTCCCTCCAAATATCTTTCCCAAAGTGGGGCACTCCACTTGGAGTGGTAAATTAAAATATTTGAAAGTAACTTTTTATTATAATTCACTTAATTATTATCTTTCAAAAAAAATTCCCTTCTTAAGTCACAAGTCAAGTTAGAATAAGTTACCAACATATCCACCTTTTTGGAAACTTGAACATATCATTATTTTATATTTTAAGCATTCAAAACTACTTTTTATTTTAATAATGATATTATTTTAAGTTATAAAAGGGGACATTATAGTTCCCCCTTCCCAATTTTTCTTTCTCTCAAGCAAATGTAAACTTGTCCAAATAGCCATCTCAATAATACATGGATGTTATTCCCCTAACCTATCACATGTATTGGGATAGGAATAATTGACTTGTGGCTTACTTATACCTCTTTGATGTTATATCATATTTCTCTATTCATTTATTTGGTTAGTAGGTCGGCCTATGGAGTAACCGTGGCCTAGGTAGACTATAAATATGGGGTAGTGGGTAGTTATTTATCATCATATTGAGAATTATACTCTTATTGAAGCTTGTGAAGGTTTCCCCCCTCAATGTGGCTTGTATTTTAGTCATATATTCTAGTATATTTTAGTCATATTATGATCTATTTTTGTTATTCTACTTTATTATTGAATAAATTTTATTACAAGTGGTATCAAATCTATGATTTGGGTAATCTTGTTGGTGAAACCCTAATTTTAGAAATTTTATTATATTTTACAATTCGTTGCAAATTTTCATGGAATTTTTTATTGAATTTAGGGAATACATCAATAACATCACAAAAAAAAACAATTAGCATTTGGACGTTAGTTTTGTGTGAGTCATTTCCATTTTAGTATTTTTCATAAATTTGTTCTATAGTGCATAATTCAAGGAATTTTTATGAGTTATTTAAATTTTTGGAAAGCTTAGAAAACATAGTTAGGGTATATTCTTTATATTTTCTAATTTGAGGCTGACATAATTACAAAATGCTTGGTCAAAGTTGGGTCAAAAGTGCCAATCAAGATTGACATTGTCAATCCCTTTTATGGTAGGAGCCCAAACCAGGGGCCAAAGAAAGGTTGCCAAAGCTATAGGTAAAATTAATCATAAGGAAGAGATGGAGTCAGAAGGGGAGCTATAGGATCCTTTATATCAGGGTTCTCTGAGATAGGTCATAAAGTGAGCCATCTTGACTATAGTGTGCAAGGCATTTAAAGTGATTACAAGGCATACAATCTAGTTTTATAAATATCATGATGTATTTACAAAATAATCAACCAAATAATTCATTTATCATATTTACACAACCTCACCAAAGTGGATATCCCAACTAGCCTAATCCAAATCCAAGTACCTTGTCATAGAGGAACTTGTTACCAAAGGTAAATATGTAGATTTTATGAAAAGGATCCACTGAATTAGATCAACCAAATGGATTTTTTTTGATATAATTTAGATTTTATGTGGACAAAAGGTTACCATGACATCCTTGTATCAATAATCTATTGTATCAATAATCTAAATAATTCATTTGGTATCAATGGTTGTGTGCTCAAAAGAAAAAGATGACTCTCAATGTCACCTAGTCAATTTTTATAGAGGAGATGAAATTACACTATAACAATAATGTGACAAAGAATTACTTCAACCAACTAGAAACATCATGATAGATTATCTTAGATAATGATTATATTCATCATTTTTAGAACTTATCTTTATGTGTGGAGATATTTTATGATGAGAACCTGAATGAATTATTTTTTGGTGGCCTCAAAGACCACATTCAACATGAGATACACAAGTTTAATCCACTTAAGGTTTATGATTATATTATCATGGCATGCAAGTTCGAGGAAAAATTCATAGCCAAAAATAAGCAACCATTCACTCACTTTAGAGATCATATCATATCAAAACCATCATTTCTTCCACCTACTAGATTGACACCTCAACAAATTGAATAGAAGCATGCAAGAGGATTATGTTTCAATTGTGCCAATAATTGGAGTAAAGGACATAGATTTGATGAGAAGTTATTCTACATTGAAGGATATAATGAAAATGATGAAGAATATGATGCCTCCAATGATGATGAGGAATGAATAGAGTAGGTACTCTAAGATTCCCAACCTACAATCTCTTATCATGCACTTTTGGGTATTAGCACTCAAACACTTAAGGTGGTGGTTTTCCTCAATAAATAGAAGGTGACATTATTTATTGACTTAGGGAGCACACATAAATTCATCAACCCTAATCTGGCCACTTGAGTAAACTATTTCATTTACCCAACACCAAAATTTTAGGTCATGATTATAAATGGTGGCACAATCAATTATTTAGGGAAATTCCATAATATTAAGATTGATATGGTGAGTACAATCTAGATTCCTCTATGTTTTCTATTCTCATGGGTGGTGTATACATTATTTTGGGATTCCAATGGATCACAACCTTGGGTACAAATGAGATGAACTTCTAGGAACTATTTATATGCTTTCATTCTGAAGGAATGAAAATTAAACTACATGGATTATGGGAAAAATATCCAAAATTGGCTAGCTCACATCAAATGTAAAAATTATAATAGGGTGTATAAGGATCTATAACATGATTATGCTCCATAGAATTTCAACCCAGATATGCATCTACACATCTTGATCTATAAATGATTCTTTATGACCACCCATCTATTTTTGGGGCCATGCCAAAAGGACTACCACCAAAAAGAGCACATGATCATGCCTTTCAATGAATTTTAGGGAGTCAAACACAAAATATCAAACCATATAGATATCCATATGTAAAGAAGAGTGAAATAAAAAATATGGTCAATGAGATGATAGACGTAAGGATCATTGGGCATATCCAAAGTGCATATTCATCACCAGTGGTCATGGTGCCTAAGAAGGATGACACATGAAGGATGTTATTAGATTACAAGGAACTCAATAAGTACACCATCAAAGATAAGTTTCCTATTCTAGTAATTGATGATTTACTTGATGAGTTACATGGTATTGTTTATTTCACAAAATTGGATCTTCATTTAGGGTAACATCAAATTATAATCAGGGATGAAGATGATCATAAAACTACTTTTAGAACTCATGAGGGCCATTATGAGTTTTTGGTAATTCTCTTTGATCTTAAAATTACACCATATAATTTTTAGATCTTGATGAACACTATTTTTAGACCTTTTTTAAAGAAGTTTATGCTAGTTTTATTTGATGACATATTGATTTACAGTAAGACATGGGAATCGAACTTGCAACATGTGAAATAGGTGTTAATAATTTTTTATTAGCATCAACTTTATGTGAAGCCATCCAAATATGATTTCAGAGCATAGGATGTGAGTCACATTGTATCCCATGAAGGTGGAAAATTTTATCCTCCAAAGATCAAAGTTATGGTGTAATGGCCAATGTTCAAAAATCTTAGAAACCTCTGATGATTTCTAGGACTAAAAATTACTACCAAATATTTGTGAAAGGATATGGTATCATATCAACTCCACTTACTACATTACTAAAGAAGGATGCCTTCTACTAGGATGATGTAGCCACTAAAACATTTGAGTAACTGAAAGTAGTTATGCACACCACCCCAACTTCTTAAAGATGTTCATTGTTGAATGTGATGCTTTTGAATCAGGGATGGGAGAAATAATAATTCATGAGGGAAGATACCTTACATTTGAGAGTTTTTAATTCAAATGTAAGAATATAATAAAAGCATGTATGAGAAAGAAATGATATCTATTCTTCATACAATCAAACAATGAGGCCCTATCTAATGGGTAGACACTTTAAGCTGAAAATAGATCATGATAGTCTCAAATAATTTTTGGAGAAAAGATTATCATTTGAGGAACAACATAAGTGGGTTATAATTTTGAAATAATATACAAGAAAGGTAAAGATAATGTAGTAGCAGATACACTATCTAGATGGGATACATCCACAAAAACATTACTTTGTGAAATGTCTATATTATAGGTAAATTGGGTGGATGAAGCTAGGTTAGAGTGGGAGTAGGACAAGGATATACATGTTATAATTTATAATATGTATCAAGGTTATATATCCTTTGATAAATTTAAATGGAGAGTAATGCCTTATGGTATAAGGATAGGTTATACTTGTGCAAAGATTTAGATATGAAGCAGAAGATTCTTGTAGAGTTGCTTGCATATCCAATTGAGGAAATCTCTAGGTTCTTGAAATCTTCTCACAAAATAAAATGAGAAGTATTTTGGGAAGGACTCAAGGGATATGTATAATAATTTGTGGTAGAATATTTTATATTCCAACAAAACAAAGATGAGATAATTAAGATCTCAGGTGTTGCAACCTTTAGCAATTCTTAGTCAAAAGTAACATGAGGTTTCCATGGATTTCATCACAGGGTCACCTTGTTATGAAGGAAATAATGTTATCTTGGTAATTATGGATAAAATTACAAAATCTATCCATTTTTGGGCCTTTTCACACCCATTTAGAGAAAGTACAGTAGTGACTATTTTTATGAAGGCAGTTCAAAAATTACATGGAACCCCAAAATTAATTATAAGTGATCGTGATCTTATTTTCACTAGTAATTTTTGGATTGAACTATTTTCTTGTTTGAGTACTCAGGTAGCTCATAATCATCTTACTACCCTCAATTTTATGTACAAAAAAAAAGTGGTTGACTAATGTTTATAGGGATATCTCTATTGTTTTGTATCATATAAGCAAGAATGTGGGGTTAAATGGCTACCACTTACAAAATGGTCGCATAAAACATTTTACCATACATATTATAAAATGCCCATATTTATAGCACTATATGGTTTGATATGTGGAGGAGCACATTCAACATCAATAAGAGGTTTTGGTTGGTTTGAGAGAGAATTTGGACTTGGCACAAAACATGATGAAGCATCAATTAAATCAACACTGTAGTGAGCAACATTTTGACATGAGTGACTGGGTCTTTGTATGTTTGTAGCCTTACAAGTAGATGTATTTGAATTAATAAAAAAGGACAAAAAACTTGTTCTTAAGTATTATGTCACTTATCAGGTTCTATATAAAATTAGAAGTGGGGCTTACAAGATGGATTCACCTAATTCATCTCGCACGTACCTAGTATTTCATGTTTCCTGCTTGAAGAAGGTTATTAGATATAAAGTTTCAATTTGGATAGGGATACTATAACTAGATTAAGAAGGAAGATTCATTTTATAACTAGATAAGATCTTAAAAATATGTACTAAGAGGTTGAGAACCAGAGAGATTGAGGAGTATTTGATCAAGTGGAAGAACTTGAGTAATGAGGATGAAACTTGGGAGGGTGAATATTTTCTACAATAATATCCAAAGTTGTTCTATATTTAAGATAACATTTGTTCAAAGGGTAAGGGCATGCTATGCCCCAAAACTAACACATATATTTGGATAGGAACAGTTGACTTATGGCTTACTTATCCCTCTTTGATGCTATATCATATTTCTCTATGCATTCATTTGGTTAATAGGTTGGCCTATGGAGTAACCTTGGCCTAGGTAGACTATAAATAGGAGGTATTGGGTAGTTTTTAATCATCATATCATGGATTATTATCTTATAAAATATTGTAAAGGTTTCCCCCTCAAAGTGGCTTATCTTTTATTTATATATTATACTATATTTATGTCATATTATGATTTATTTTTATTCTACTTTATTTTCAAAATAATTTCATTACACTAGATCCCAATTCGCTCTTGAAAACTTTAAATCAGCTTGTGTATGGGTTGAAGATGAGTTATAACAACCACAAGTCACTTGGAATTTCACCCAACTCAACACTAATATGGTTGGGATGATTGCTTTTAGTAATGGAGCCACTCCCCTAACATTACCATGCAAGGAAACCTTCTCAAATTTCTAAAATATATAGATATTCATGATTGAAAATATATATACCAACAATATATAAATGATGTAACAATTATATATATGACAAACCCATCAAAATCCAGTAATTTGATTGATGTATGAGTTGTAGGTATCCATATAAGGACTAGAAAACTATTCATTATATTTTTGTGTTGAAAATAAAGTCAAATACATTTTTTTGGGTATGTACCTGCACATGGGACCAAATCATTAAAGAAAATAAGAGTGTTTAACAACAAGTTTACACTCAATTCATCATGCCTTATAGACATGATGGTCAATTTCTTCCCTTGATTGATCTCCTCTCACAATTTCCATTCAAATGATGGATTCCTAAACTTCAATCTTGCTTCCACAAATACAGTTGTAACTTTGCCTTTTCTTCCCCAAACTTATAATGATAGTGGCATTGATATTAATTATTAAAAAATAACTACTACCAATGATGATGTTTTGGATACATATGAATCCAAAAGAACTATCAATGTTATTATTACTATAATCTTTGATGTAGTAACCTTTTCCAAACCTATTAAGGGAAGTCCCTTCCAAATTATTCCTTCTTCTTCACATGTTAAAAGTTGTGAAGTTCATCACCCTCTTTATTTAGCTAAAATTAAGAAATGTATTCCCAAACCCTCACATAAAGAGTTTAATATTTCCCACCCTAATGCTCATCAGTATGATCTTCAAAAAATTTATTGGTATCACTAAATTTAGGTACATTCCCATGAAACATGTAAATAACTTAAGAACCTTACTTTCAAATTCCTACTCAGTTCTAACTTCGATCATGAATCTATGATCTAAGAGTGACAACAAGCTTATGAAAAGGTAGCAAAAGCCCATTAATCCAAAATCAAACATGATGCCTTTCAACAAGATAATTCTCACCTTGATATATACTTATATCCACTCATAGGCATAATCAAAACCAATGACTTAATCCTAATCAACTTACAACCACCAATGTTTTTGAAACCATGGTTAATCCTCACTCTTCTAATAATGAATAAAACCTAGTTAATATGAACAACATAAAGTGTGTAGTCTCCTAGATTGAACCTTATCCTTATTTGAATCATAATCCTTATGCTACTTATAAAACATTTTAGGATACCTCTTTACCTTATTTTATAGATTGCAAGTATGAGGAAATCATAACTTCCATCGTTTCATATGACATAATTGCATTGGCCAACCTGATGCAATAATATTTATTTACAACTAACCCAACTACATCAACTATCCCAAGGAAGTTTGTTAGTCATTCCTTATATGTCACAATTATAATAACCAGTTTTGATACAATCAATTGCTCTAGCTCAAAAATGTATTATATTTTCCAACTTAATATAGTCTACTTTTTTACCTAGTTCCATCCTTACATCATCATTTAGTCTAATACAATGAATTTATATCACTAGTTACATTGTTATTATATTGTCCAAGATGATACAATCAAATCTTAATGTTTGTGTGTAAAAAATTACATTAGATAGGTTGATGTAATTTACTCACCCTATCATGATAGTATTAGTTAGGTTAAGACCTCACATTTCCATTTATAACCGGTTTTGCTCTAGATATTCTCATTACACAATTGATATACTTCATAATTATACACCTTTAGCTTAGTCTTGTTCAACTTGCCTTAGATTTTGATGAATGAGATCCCATTGAATAACTTTCCAAGTTCATTTCTAAAATTCCATTCTTTAAGCTCATTAGGAATTCTTTGCATCATCACAACTAATTTATATATATTTTATATGACATGAACATTCCTCAACCATCACCTATGGGGAGATAGTCTACCTTGCCTATTTTGAGGATAATATCTTACAATAATGTGAAGATATGTACATTCAATTTGATGAAACTTTGGATGTTTCTATTTCACTTAAGCTTCCTATCACTTTTATGAACCTTGATGAAATAGTACTTCATGCAGATGACCCTCATATTTTCATTAGTGTCCAAGTTGGTAATATTTGAGTTAAGATTACCTTGATAGATGAACGGTCCAAAACTTATGTTGTCTCCCTTGAATTAATTATAAACCTTGGATACTCTGAATGCAATATTAAGTCTACCTAAAACACATGCCAATGATATGATGAAAATAATCTCCCCTCCAATGCATCTAGATCTCAACAATAGTTCCTCTCATCATGGTTAGAGTTAAGGTTATGATCTTTAACTTTACATTATCCTATAACATATTGCTTGGTCAATCTTAGACTCATCGCATGAGGGAAATGACCTCCTCTACATGATGGTGTGTCAAAATTTACAAAAAAGGAAATATATACAATATCCAAGGTGATACCAACCTTTAGAATATCTAACAATACAAGAGTGTGGCATCTTTAAAATACTGACCCTTGAACCCTTGCCTAACATTCTGTTTCAAGAATATCAATGCTTTAACTATCTTGTCAATTCTACCAAAGTTTATAATGATGACCTTGAAATTATGGGAAAAATACACCCTAAACTCTTAGATTTAGATTATGATGAGCTAAATTAAATCAAACTTAAGATTAAAACATTAGATCTCCCGTATAGTATCATATCTCATTTACTTCCTTGTGACCCTATTCTCGTAATAAGCCGACTGACAAGTTTCTAACTTTTGAGGTCATTCCTAAAAATATTTCCTCCTATTATTCCTCTAGTGATAAAGTGGTTAATTCCCATCATATTTATCTTCACACACCCAATTATAGTGATGGTTATACCCTTGATGACCCATACTTAACTAGCTATGCTCAAGCTAAGGATGCAAAAATCCTCTATTATAGATCTTCTCTTCAGCACTCCTATGAATTACTTAAGATTATTATTTCATTAAATTATTCTATCTCATTCACTTTGCTTATACTTTACATAAAATTATTCCTCCTTTGGTTGGTGTCTATAAGTCGAAGATAAAGAATATTCTAATTTCTACTTCACATATTACCTTGGTTACATTTGAGCCTCTCTAAAGCATGCTACTTGATCATTCCATGAATGGAACCTAATGGTTCTCCAAAATTTATGATCCTTCGATCATCATTCCTCCTAATATTTTAGCTACACTGATATGGCTTGCACCGCAATTGACTCCCAAAGAAGTAAATACAATGCCAATTATTGAACCTACCCTTAGATGATTCGATGATGATGACTTATTTGATGAGGTCCTAAATAGACCCCAATATTATTATTCACCTAATTTATATGTGGTTCTACTCCCACCCACCCAAGAATACAAGTCGTAATGTGAGTTTCACAAGGTGACTAGTTACTTAGACAAAGATTACTGAGCATACCAGAGATTTTTAGCATAAGAAAAGCTGTATGGATATGTTCCTACCATATATAGTTGACCACCTCAATCAAATACTCCTAGGTGATTTTTTAATTTCATGGTACAACCACAAATTCTTTAAACCATTTTCAAGCCCTTTGATAAAACCTAGATGTGATTCACCCTGAAGTAACTCATATTTCCAATGTGTAAAGCATGATGCCTCCAAAGATATTTTTGAGTTACATTCTAAAAGAAGGGGAAGTATATTTTATTTTTAATCAATGCATTACACATCATACATACATATTTAGAGTAATATAGTATAATTTTCATGACTTTTCAAGGCCCATGCCTCAACCTTCTTAATAACACTCACATAGTCATTCTTGGACAAAGGGGAAACCTTGTCCATGTCTAGATCCTTTCATTATATTAGAAGATATCAAAAAATTGATGTTGAATTATCCTTACATTGATTATTCTTCACAAGGGGCCCCATAACCTCCTTTTTCTATTGTTCCTACTTTCTCTAAAGACCTTATTTGCTAGGAAATCAGAGCATGACTTTTTGAGAAAGTAGAAGAAACCATTGTTAGGGTGTGGAGCTAAAAGCTTCAACTGTTGCAGACATGAAGAGGAGGTTGCTGAAGTTCCAAAAGTACCAGCATCAGCAGCATGACTGATGTTGGTCAGATACAGTGCAGAAGGCAACCAGCATTGGTAGGGAGTCAACCGACGTCGGTCAACACCAGACAGATAGGGACCGATGTCGATCACCTGTGGCGGTTCCAGAACTGCTGTTGACGAACAGTCAGTTAAGTGAAGTGAGTGTTTGCATGTTAAAGGACTAATTATAATCCCGAGCTGCATGTCTAATTATTGTAATTAGAGTTATATTTTTGTATGCATGGGATTTTATTTAAAGACCCATGAGGCATGTATTGTAATTTAAGCAAGCAAGTAAAGCATTGAAGCAAGGAAGCAAGGTCAAGGAGATCTACAGGTGTAAGGTCAAGGAGATCAGCTGAAGCATTCAAGGAGGGGAGAAAAACTCAGGTTGTTGAGTTGGTTGTGGTTGAGCAAGAGAGAGAGGGAAGAAGGTCTTGAGGTGTGGCAAGCCTTTGAGGTGGAGGAAGAAGTGGAATCTTCCTTATTGTATTTTCTTCTAAGATTATCTATTACAAGATTGTGTATTGTCTCTCAAATTCTTTGTTGTCTCAAGTTTCTAGTTACTTAATCATTCTGGTATAATTCCATGTTTAATTGCTTATAAGAAAGTAATCAATTGTGCTTCCGTTGGATAGGGGTTCCTAACAGTTGGTATCAGAGCTACGGTTGCAGGGAGCAGGTTATTGTTTGATTACAGGTCATTCACAGGGTTTTCTGATTGAGTGGGAGTTCAACAATGGTAGAAGAAAGTAAGCTATGAATGGAAAGTTTAACGGCAAGAATTATCAACATTAGAGGACGCAGATAGAGGACTATCTGTATCAGAAGGATTTGTACTTACCATTGGGTGGGGTTGCATGCAAGCCCACAGATATGAAGGATGAAGAATGAAGTGTTCTTGATTGGAAGGCTCTGGGTTCCATAAGGTTGAGCCTTGTATCATCTATGATTTCCAACTTATCACAGTGCAAGACAATGAAAGAGTTGATAAAATCTTTGGCAAATTTATACGAAAAGCCCTCGGCTTCAAATAAGGTATTTCTTATGAAGTAGTTATTTACTTTGCAAATGCAGGAAGGTGGATCGATACATACTCATCTTAGTGATTTCCATGGTTTGGTAAACTAGTTAGCTTCAGTCAATATTGTTTTTGATGATGAAGTAAAGGCTCTTTTAATTTTATGCTCCTTACCTGAAAGTTGGGATAGTTTGGTTATGGCAATAAGTAATTCTGCGTCTGCTTCTAAAATCTTAAAAGTTGATGATGTTGTGAGTGTGATATTGAATGAAGAAATACGTAAGAGAAGCATAGGTGAATCATCAGGGAATGCTCTAAGTGCAGAAAGTAGGGGAAGGCAAAGAGAGAAGGTTGAGCAAAGGAAATCAAGGTTGAAGGTGGGAAGGAGATCCGAATCCAGAGGTGTCACCTGCAAGTTTTGTGGAAAGAGAGGACACACAAAGAAAGAGTGTTGGTTGAGGGATAAAGAAAATCAACATGAAGGTAATGAAGAAGCAAAGGATGCAGGTATTGTGGCACAGGACGCTCTCATACTTTCTTTGGATAGTCAGGTAGGATCATGGGTTTTAGATTCTGGTTCTTCTTTTCATGCATCCCCAAATAGAGATTTGTTCCATGAGTATGTCCAAGGAGACTTTGGAGTGCTTTATTTAGGGGATGGTACGCCTTGTCAAATAGTTGGCAAAGGGAAAGTGCAGCTGAGATTGCAGATGGACAACACATGGGTGTTGAAAGAGGTTATGCATGTCCCAGTTCTGAAGCAAAGTTTGGTTTCTGTAGGAAGGTTGGGTGATGAGGGATGCACAGTAACCCTCACAGTGGATTCTTGGAAGGTTACCAAGGGTGCACTTGTTTTAACAAGAGGTAAGAAAGTAGGTACTCTTTATCTATCTACTTGTATTACTGATTCTTCTTTTGGTTTATTTATTTCAGCTATAGATTCGAAGATGTGGCTTAATAGGCTTGGTCACATGAATAAGAAGGGAATGGACGTTCTTGATTCAAAAGGTATGAGTTCAGATTCAGAAGGCATAGATAGAGTTCATTACAGGAAAAGGAAATTTGATGCTTTTGATAGGAACAGGGAAGCCTTGGTGTTTATGGAGGAGATGAAGGACAGAGATCAGTCACAGGGGTTGAATGATTATGAGCAGGGTAGTATGGATAGGGGTTTGATCCAAGATGAGCTCACAGATGAAGAATTCATCACTTACAGGAACACACAGACACCGATGTCAGTCACTTGGAATAGACGTCGATCAGGTAGATACCGACATCGGTCATGTGTAGACCAGCAGGGTTGGTAGAGTCAGGCAAGAGAAGTCTGATGTCAGTCAGGAAGGAATCAACGTTAGTAGAGGGGACACTGGCATCAGCCAGGGAAATGATGTTGGTAGTCAGGGTCAGTGCAGGGAACTGACATCGGTCTGGAGCAGACTAGGAGATGGCTGAGATCGGTCACTGAAACGGATGTTGGGCGGACAACAAGCTATCAAGGAGTCTCAAATGCCCATATGGAGGTCAGAAAGGGTAAGTGAACCTCATATTCATTGTTCACCTTCTTTATATTGCTTACTGATGGTTAAGAACTAGGAAGATGTTAAGAGGCAATGCAGGTAGAATCCAAAAACAGTGGGAGCTTGGCATGGATGAGGAGTGTGAGTCCTTGGAGAAGAACCAAACATGTATTTGTTGGTGGAGTTGTCAGCTGGAAGAAAGCACTGGATGAGGGATGAATTCCCAAGTTAGAGAAGAGAGTGGATGAACACGTGAGATAGAAGGCTATGGTATATGGTCTTGATTAGGCTGCAGGCAATGGAGGTTTGACCATTGTATTTTTCTTTACCAGGTTGGATAATATTAGCTACATTATCCTGTTACTATATTGTGTTGCTTGTTGCAGGGTTACATATACAGGGAGTTTCTGAGCTAAGGGTAAAGTTAGTCTAGAGGTATGTCATGAAGAATTTGGGAGCAACAAAATTCTTTTAGCATAAGTGACAGGTATATCATCACAGGTTTTGTGGTGGTTGGTCTTCAAGAGTGATTTTGAAGAGGGATACAGAGCCAAGGGAACAAAGTAGATGGTGTATAGGTACAGGTATAGGTATAGTTGTAGATGTTTATCTCCAAGTGGGAGATTGTTAGGGTGTGGAGCTAAAAGCTTCAACTGTTGCAGACATGAAGAGGAGGTTACTAAAGTTCTAGAAGTATCGACATCAACAGCATGACTGACATCAGTCAGATACAGTGCAGAAGGCAACCAACATTGGTAGGGAGTCAGCCAACGTCGATCAGCACCAGACAGATAGGGACCGACGTCGATCACCTGTGGCAGTTCCAGAACTGCTGTTGATGAACAGTCAGTTAAGTGAAGCGAGTGTTTAAATGTTAAAAGACTAATTATAGTCTCGAGCTGTGTGTCTAATTATTGTAATTAGAGTTCTATTTTTGTATGCATGGGATTCTATTTAAAGACCCATGAGGCATGTATTGTAAATTAAGCAAGCAAATAAAACATTGAAGCAAGGAAGCAAGGTCAAGGAGATCTACAGGTGTAAGGTCAAGGAGATCAGTTGAAGCATTCAAGGAGGGGATAACAACTCAGGTTGTTGAGTTGGTTGTGGTTGAGCAAGAGAGAGAGGGAATAAGGTCTTGAGGTGTGGCAAGCCTTTGAGGTGGAGGAAGAAGTGACATCTTCCTTATTGTATTTTCTTCTAAGATTATCTAATACAAGATTGTGTATTATCTCTCAAATTCTTTGCTGTCTCAAGTTTCTAGTTACTTAATCATTCTGGTATAATTCTGTGTTTAATTGCTTATAAGAAAGTAATCAATTGTGCTTCCCTTGGATAGGGGTTCCTAACAACCATTATTATAACTAGATACTAGTTATAAGAAGATTTATCATATGTTATAAATGGAGTATGTAGATATATATCATAACATTTAAAATCACATGTTTAATTCATATCATATTTTTCACATTATCATATGATTGTATTTCATTTTTATTATTTTTTAGCATTTGTGATGCTTGTTTTACATATATTTCTTATTTAATGGTTCTTATTCATTTTTTAACATGTTACTTTTCAGAATATAAATCTTAGTTTATCATTTTACATCACTTTATAGTTAACCTTCATTTCCCTTATAAAGCTTATGTATCACATTCAAGTTTTCTTGCTATCACCTTTTCAAAATTTTATCTCTTTTTCCTTATTCTCCTTATGATTCTTTGGCTCTTTTTTAATTACCCCCTCTTTTGGGATGACTAATAATTTCACTAGTACTTGTGCTAAATCCCATATAAGTTAATAAAACTTCCCTAGTAACATGACTATCATAGTGTAGTCTTTTCTATTTCAAAGCATAATTTTCCCTCATTATGGTCAAATGTAAGCATATATCTCATTGTATCATTTTTATTACATGGAAAAATATTCCATGATCCTTGCATATCCCTTCTTTCCTTTCAATTGAGGCACATGTAGATTGATTTTAATATTGCACACTTACACGTGGGATAAGTCTAGGAGTATTTAGGCACCATGGTATTTAGGCTCTCCCTTTTAGTAGCCAAATTTAAGCTCTCTTATTATAGATACCTATTAATCCATGTTTGGTTTTATGAATACATATGGAGGAATAAAAATAAATAAAAAATAATTAATATCAAAATAAAATAAAAGGAAATTGATCTCACAAAATTCAGATAACACCAAAGGACATGATCTTTGTTTAAAAAATCTCATATTCTAGTAAAAAATCAAACTCCACAGTTGGCCTCATGAAATATCTAAGGTACATTCAGGTGCATTGGGATAATAATCTAGGGTAGGAGGTATTATAATATTACATCATTATATCTTCCTATATTTTATTTACACCTACTTTCTCACATAAGTACCCAATATTCACAGTAGGTTGAGGGCTTTGTAAGGGATCCTAAGGAGTGAGAATCATGTTGTGGGAAGATAGGATAATTTTATTTTCATGTATATAGCCTTATTTGGATGATATATGTATGCCATTTATTAGCCCAAGCTTTGTCTTCACTAAATGGAGTGTCCTATGTCCTTGATGTTGATAGTTCTTAGCCTTTCTCACTTGTATAAAGTGTCTCATTCCTGCTAAAGATTTCCACATCACCCATGTGGAGCCTTGCATTCTTTATTTACATCATATTTTATCTAATATAACCTTGATGGGTATCACTTTTAGATGATCACATCCTTGATCACATATCTATCACACTATTATCATTCTAACCCCACTTAGCTTTCAATTTGTGCATTTTATCGTAAGACCTAGGGAATCTAAGTCATCTTAAAAAACACCCATCAAATTTTCCTTCCATACCATTTCATTGTAATCCTTGTCATGTATTTAGGTGGTTGTGCTTTTATACATCACATTTTAGAAGAAGCACTAGATTTTAGTCGTTGTTATTTAGAGTTATTTTTTATTTTTTTCATTTATCCATCATGTTCTTGTTTAATTTTTTTGTGGACTTCACATATCTTACATAGGACATTTTACATACTATCATATATTTTATTCTCTATGTTTGACTTGACATGCTTTTATTATACTTTAAATTACCTTTTCCTTTATATTATCTTGTTTGTTTCTTTATGTTTTATTTGACATGCTTATCTTAAATTTTGAATTTCATTTTATTTATAGTCAGATACATTTTATTCATGCTTATATTACATGAGATCACATTATTTACTTAGATATATTTTTTTGATTTTTATTGCATTCATATTTTAATTACATACAATATTTTACATATCTCAACTTTTTTGGCGTGTTTTACATTCATTTTTATCATTTATTTCATCATTTTTCACAACTTTTGTTTGTTGATTTTCTATCTACTTACTGAATAAGTCATTTTATTTCACTTAATTATTGTTATTTTTTACCATGCATTTGCTCATATTTTCTAGAAAATAATATAACATACATCATAAATTATAACACTTTCGCATAGCATTATATTAAACAATAATGTGTGTTATAAAGAAAATAAACCAAAACATTGTGCATGTAGATAACAACCATTATTCATACATGTGTGTGTGTGTGTGTGTGTGTGTGTGTGTGTGTGTGTGTGTGTGTGTGTGTGTGTGTGTGTGTGTGTGTGTGTGTGTGTGTGTGTGTGTGTGTGTGTGTGTGTGTGTGTGTGTGTGTGTGTGTGCGCGCGTGTGCGTGTGCGTGTGCGTGTGCGTGTGCGTGTGCGTGTGCGTGTGCGTGTGTGTGTGTGTGTAATCATTACATTCTGATACATAAAAAATGACTAAAACTATGTATAATTTAAGATCTAGACTCATTGTCCACGTTAATCCCCTTAGGATGGTGAGGTACCAAAATCCCCATAGATGCTCTAAATTGTTACATGTGTAGACTCCACTGTAGAGTCTAATATTATGACAATAATTTTTGGACCTGGCTCTATAGGTGGGTTACATATGCTTGTAGCTTTGATACATGTCAAGTTCTATCCATGTGCATAACTCTATCTATGTCTAACTCTCTCCAAGTTTCCACTTCTTCCACCGCAACCTCTACCAATAGTGAAATATAAGTAATAGCCTATTCTCATCCCTAAAGCTCCTTGATAACCTATCCGACTAGTCTAAACCATCTAACATGTGATCCATTTTTAGGTGCCAAGGGATCCAACATCCCATGCTGTTATGATAAGGAAACATCTAGTCCAAAATCTCATGGTGGGAAGTATCCACTAGATTTATCCATCATGTCTCCTCCTTTTCCATCATATATGCAAAATGAAAACTAAAATATTATATTATCTCATATATATACAAATTTATAGTATATATATCATTAATACATAACATGTATATCTATACCTCTAGGTTATAAAAGTGATAACATAAAATACATTTACTTACTGATAGTTGTGTTATCACCTTGACCACCTAATAATGAAGGCTATTATGGATATATGTTGGTGAGAATCCCATATATATCTCATGTTGGAATACTATACCTTGATAATCTAATCTGCATGCTCACTACTTAATGGTCCAACTATTGGCTTGAATTGTATGAGGATCTCCCTACTGTCACTAAGGAACTACTATTAGACATCTACATCCTCCCTTTACCTATGAAACTTGATATTACCTACGTGGTTATATTTACACCATATGTTGGAAATGCTTCACCATGGGTACTATACCTAACGCTCATCTCCTTCCTACACCTTGTGGTCTTCTATCATGGTGGGTTTAGAAGGTTAAGACCACCAAAAGAATAACTAGGTGTGCACACATAAATTACCCTAGGATGTAGTCACATGGATGTGGCTCTACCCACAAAGTATAGTGCCTAATGATCCATATTTATCCTTTCCCCTATACTATTTTTGGCCATGAAAACCATGCATTTAAATTACCTTTATATTGCATCCATATGATACAGTCCCACTGAATTATCTCCAAAGTTGGCATGTGTAGGATTAATCAAACAACATGGTCCTGATCCCACCTACTCACTCATAGGAGGGCATCATTTAGCACATGAGAGAGCCTCATAGGTATATTCATAGGGAATTTATCATATATCCAACTAGTGAATAGTATAATCATTCCCATGGTCTACTCATCCTTACTCAAGATGTTGTAAAAATCGTGCACTAGATGTACCCAGATGATCAATCCCAAATCAAATAGTGTGCCCTGATAAAACATCAAGTGACACAAGGTGATGATGTATAAAGGAATGACCCCATCAAACTTATGAAAATAACACATGTTGTCATAAGTCTAATCAAGGCCTTATAGATGTTTAGAATGCTATAAATGTCATCCTCAAATAGTTGTACGACTATTACACACTGATCATACTAGTCTAAGCCACTAGCCCATTATGCTAGTGCTCATATTTCATCCAGTGTATCTAGGGTATATCACACCATCAATGTGCTTATAATTAGTAACCCCATGATGACATATACATCCTATAAGGTGATATCCACCTCCATAGTGTCCTGATCCACTACCTACTAAGGTGATATAAACCTCTATAGTGTCCCCATCCATCACCCATAAAAATTTATTAGTGAGTCTCTCCCATCACCTAAGGAACATGATAATAAGCTCTATCATGAGAGGCTCACAACACATATCCATCATCCCTTAAAAGTTGAGTGTGGTTAGATGAAATAATCAATTGTTGATAATATATCCAATAAATCTAGTATCCACATCACATCTAAGCATCTCCATAGGCTTCATCATCTTTGAAAAGTATCAAACAACAAAGCAAAATCAAATTTTAATCCAAAAAATATGAAATAAATTCTTAAAATTATTACAAAAAAGAAAAATTAACATTTTAATCTCTCTTTATACTATATCAGTCACACATTAGATAGTATCATCCATGCTTATTTTTCTACTACATCAGTCATACCATAAGGTAATGACCAACATTTTAGTCTAGTATATCAGCCATTTACTATGGTATAGGCCATATTTTAGTCCCAATACATTATCCATACCCAATGGTATCGACCATGCTCACCAATTAATAATGTATTGGTCATAGGCTCAATTACATCAGCTTAACTCATTTCTTGATGCAACCATATCCCATGTTATAGACCATATTAGGTAATTTTATATTTTATTGGTCATGCTATATGACATCAACCAGGAACTTGCTTAACTACATTAATCATACCATATGGTGTTGATAAGGAAAATTTAACCCCTTAAAAAATATAACCTAGCTAATACACTTTAGTGAACACAATGATTTTATTCCTTGACCCTAATAAATGCCTTTGGCCCTTTTTTGATTTTTTCTTCACTACTCATTTCCCATCTTATTTTTATCTTCATTTTGTCACTTGTTGGGTAAATTTTCATTACATGAAATTTTTGTAACACTTATATTTCCTAATTTAGTTCATTTTATACCAAAAATGATGAAAAATATAATTAATGCACTACATACATGTACTAATATGTTTGTGGGTGTGGTATGTCCCTTAGTGCATTAACTTCCTCATTTGTGAGCTATAGTTTTTTAGAGTGATAATTTTTGATAGTTAGATCTCTGATTTTTAAAAAATAGAAAATTCTCTACCGAATAGTTTTTCCCCATTTATAGTAAAAATTTAAATTTTTTGCATCCTTCATTTATTTACTATGATATTCCATCTTTTTCCCATATCTTTATTTATATAGGTATTTTTTAGTAACCAAGAAAATCATTATAATCTTAGTAAGATAGAGAATTTATAGGTTCTAATATATTTTTTCTATAAAAAGTGGAATTTTATCTTATTTTTTAGATCCATCCAAGTCTTACACATTGGACGCCTTCCATCACCTACAACACCAACCTTTTCTACAATCATCAAGGTAAATGAAGCTACATATTTTCATTTTATTTACTTCCAATTATTTTTACATTTCATTTTAATTATATTTTTTGTGTTGTTATGTTCTTTCCAGAAGCACCATCCCATGTCACACTATTGTGGCATGTGATGAGCTTCAGTGGGTTATATGTATACCCATAATATTTTTCAATTTATCATTTAATGATGTTTTATTTTGTATTGACTTGTATAACATTGATATCCTCAAGTACATGTCTTAAAGGGTGCACTAGGAAAGGTATGGATAAGGCTCATGGTGATTTGTAGGAGATATTGTTATTATATCATGATTACACCATTCCTATAATCTAATTTGACCTCCTTAGAGTTTTTTTCCATCTACCTCTTCCATATTATCCTTGCTTAGTTATGCTAGCTTCTCTATATACTATGTCATCAACCTAACTGATACCATATGTTTAGTACCTTTAACACTTCATGTATTGTATTGACCAACTTGATATAGTTATGATCATGTATTTTGACATATGTAATATATCAGCATGGATAATACCATTTTGTGTTATCAAAATTATTTCAATTGTATCAATCAGGACAATACCATTAGCTTAGTGTTTAAGGTTAGTTTTAGGTATTATATCAATATATAAATGGTCATATTCCATTCATATCATATTATATATGCTCAATTCACTTTGATTTCATTTTTACTTCTTCCCTAATTATATTTGAAGGAGTTTATTATCTAGAACTTTATCTTGAGGAGGCTTGTCATGTGGTTTCTTTTAATCTCCATAGGAGGATTCAATGGGATTTACTTGTTGAGGATATCATAGGTATTTATCAAACCATTTAAAGTATTCAACCCATAACATATCTTTCAAATATCCACTTGATCCAAGGGGATATTTATGCTAAATGGGTCCAACCCAGGTAAGTATTTATAACTCTATAGTCTTTCCTTTATTTACTTAGTAAAGTAGATGTTGATTTTTACTTAGTGAATTAACATGTGAGTATCCTTTTTAGGATTTATCTACACTGAATAAGTTGATGTGGTTATATGATTTCTTAGACTTTCCATATTTCAATTTAGGTTGCATAGACCCCTATTTGGTTGACCATCACACTTTACCCAATTACAATCATTATAAACCTTTTGCTTGGTTTAGTTTAGTTTGCTTGCATACTTACAATCATTGTTCACAATAAATTTACTTACATAGAGGTATAATGAGATATACATCTATGTTTCATAGGTTTAGGATTTAGAACCTTCCTCTTGAAATTTAGGTTTTAGGTAAACACATGATAGATTTACATAATTCATAGGACATTACCTAATCATCCAAGTATCACAAACTCTATTTTATTGATCTTATTCAATTCTAAGTCAATTTATATAAGATAGTTGTAGGTTAATTATAGCTTGTGCATATAGATCCTAATAAGAAGAAGGACTATCATGTTTGAATTCACACACATTTAGATAAATTCATATATATCCTTGTTCAAGTGAATTCCTAATGAATCCAAAAAATATGAAAACATTGAGTCCTAAGGAAGGAACAATCCACTAGAACATCCTCTTCACAATTCCACCAAAACAACAAGTTATTTGGAACTAACTTAAGAAACCAAAACCTTGTATAAATTTCCATTCATATCCTCATGGATGATCCTAAGCTATTACCCAACATGAATTCAAAAATTCCAAACCTTAGCCTCTCCAATAGTACCCTATTATTCTCATAGGTGAAAACAACTCAACACGTCACCCCTTCCTCCTCTCCCCTACCTCCTATTCCTTACCTGACTAGTGTAATATGCAAGAGAAGGGATGTCATATGACTACTGAGGTCATCCCAAAAACTTAAAATATTTCACTGGGTTTTATCTCCTATGGATTATAGAATTAGATTTCTCCCCACCTACCTGAGCCTATGTGTGAATGAATGGAAGAAGGGATTTGCTCCTATGACAGAAGAAAATGGTGGTTTAGGCTATATGAAATCTAGGGGATAAGAAGTGATCGAGATAAAGGCTGAAGTTAGGGAGGAATCTAGACGTTTGAAGCTAATATCCTTTTCTAAAGTGGTCATCCATGATACTACTCTAAGACTAGATACCAAACCCCTAAAACCTGTATCTCTGAACCCAATGGTGATTTTTGATGAGAAGGAGATCAAACAAGTGATTAGATCTAAATAATTCTTCATAGTAAGAGATGGCATCTATAGATTCATGGATCATTGGCCAAAACTTCAAGAACTTTATGCTTGGATCTTGAATCATTGGCAACCCCTTATATCAGGTGACCTTGATATTTACCCCTGTGCAAAAGGTTTTTTTGTTATTATTTTTCACAATATTGAGGACATGGAAAAGATTCAAAACCAATTTTTGTGATTGAATCACCACCCCTTGGTCATCAAACAATATTCCCATACATTCAGCCCCCTCACTAAACCATTTAATATAAAACCCATCGGGTTTGCCTACCTCATCTCCCTCTTTAGTTTTGGACTAAATCCAACCTAAAAGCTATTGGTAAATTATTGGGTGATTATCTTAAAATGCACCTAGATATCGATCAATTATCCCACACTATTGTTTCCAAGATTCTAATGAATATTGACACCTCTAAGAATCTTCTTGAAAATATCACTTTGCAAGTTGGAGAATGATCTTGGTCCTAGCCCCTTGACTATAAAAGTTTATTATTTCACCATCACATCTATTTTAATATAGGAAATTTGACCAAAAAATATAGTTCTCTAAAAAAAAGAAAGATTCTTCTTGGTGGAAACATTCCCTTCCTAAACTTCTACAAGTGTTCGTTAAAGATGAAGGGTCAATTGATTCTAATAGTGATGATTCTGCATCTCCTTCATATGATCTAGAACATCTTCTTCCAAATAAGGACATTAAAAGTCCACTTTACTCTAAATATGGACTATTAAAAGATTTAATATCCCTAATAAAAGTAACAAACTCAGTGGTCCCCTTTGCTTCAGCCTCCTCTTCTGAGGAGAACCCATATATTATATTATCCAAGGTAGAATCAATTGATGCTACAGTAGAAGAATACAAATCCTAGCCCTATGCTTCAATTAAAAACTACTTAATATTACAAACATATGTTGTAAAAGATAAGGAAGGGTGGACCAAGGTTAAAAAAAATAAAAAAGGAATAAAAGTAGTGGTTTAGCCCTCCTGTATGACCCTCCACTCAGGGGGAATTTGAGATGAAGCTCATGACTCTTCACTTAGGGGAGCCTCCAAGGAGAATCATAGAAGATAATTAAAATTATCAGATACTTGATAGGATGTTTATATAAGAATACCTAATGGTAATTGGGTTGCTAAAGGAAGGTTATGCCTGTTGCTTGGTGAGCTCTTGTTTGGTGGATGGTAAGCTGAAGTTTTATGGTTGTTACCTAGTAGGTTGCTATAACAACTCATTTTTTATGTGTTATTCATTTTCCCATTTACCTCTGGTAGAGGCATCTCATTCATACTTTAATGTTCTATCTCTTTCTCCCATGTAAAAGGTTTTGGGACCTTTTCTATCTCAATTTTGAGCCTATCTAATAAAAACCTTGCAGAAATGAGATACCAACACAAGGAAGGGGAAAATATCAATTTTTTTTGTTTAATAAAAATAAAAACATAATTAAAAAATCAAAAATAAATACACAAGCCAAAATTTTATATGAAAGAAAACTATCTATAAGGTGAAATGAAAAATAATAGAACTAAATGTGATCCTTCATGGGCTGGGCAAAATTTGAACTCTTGTGAGATAATTGTTATCAAGATGGGGACAAATATTTCAAGGACATGAGGAAAAACGAATACATGATTTTCATTGAATCCATAAGAAAATATAGGCATGGTTAGGAAAACAAATATGGATCCAAATGCATGATTGTGGATAGCCAGAATACAAAAATTACTTACATCCATTAAAGAAAACATGATACACATTTGTATCATGAATGTAAGGAGTATGTTTCAAATAGATATTTATAATTAGAAAAATATGAGACATACCTCTAAGATCCTTATTTTATGGATGCTCTTCTTATTGAAAATACCTCTAGTGGGGGAAGAATCGAAGGCTCAAACATAGAATTAATCAGTCAACTTCACATATTTTATTAACAAGACAAGTTACATATATATAGGAGTTCAACTCTAACAACTCCTTAAACCACTAACACTAATCTAGGTAGGTTATTATAACAACCTCTATTCTCTTCATCTTAATTTCTCTCCTAAATCTCTACCTCTATTGAGTTGTACGTACACAACTCTTATTTTCCTCAATTAAATAAAGATAAATAATTACCTATCCATATGTAATTATTAAACATGTAATAATTAATTACAATATTTTATTATCTAAGAATAGTGTTAGGACTAATTCCTCAACATTCCCCCCTTAGTTCTAACATGAGGTGAGAGATTTGAATGTCAGTTTCAATCGACAATGCATTCAATTACAAACATTGAAATGGGGAGTTTGAAAATCATCCATACTTTGTTGAAGTTCATCTACCTTTCATAAGCTTATTTTTAACTTTAAAATACAAGAAACATATTACAAAACATTAGACCAATGTTTTAACAAAGCAACAAATAAAAATAAAAAAATAATCAAAACACAGGAAACATACTACAAATAAAACGACAAAGAAAATAAATAAAAAGTATATAAATGATTTTTTATAAAATCAAATAAATTAAAAAAATATATAAAAGGCTATTCAAAATATAAAACTACATAACTTTAAAATCTTAAAAACAATAATCTAAAAAAGTCTAATATCTAAAAAATAATGAAAATTAAAATACCATAAACCTAAAAGATATCACATAAAAAAAAACCTAAACACTTATCATTCACCACCGTATAAATCTACTGGAGTCATGTTTAGTATTGGGTTCACTAGGATGCAATGATGCTCATCGAGTGTGGCACCATGCATCGAGAGGGATAAGAATGGTGATTGGTGTTAGAATTACACCATGGAGGTGTAGAAGATTACCATGTGGATTTGGCAAGCCATTTCAATTGCCAATAAATATTACATTGTTGTACATATCTAGATGTGCCAATATTGAACATTATGGATACTATTGAGTCAATAAAGAGTGTGAGCTTGTGGTCAAATGTCGATGCAGATTTGGGTGCCAAAGTGGATAAATATGTATTTGTTTTTTGGAGATGTTGCATTCGTGATTATGGTCTAAAATATGGAGAGAGCTGGCAATAGAGTCTGTAGATGGAGGCTGTGGATTGTGCAAGTAACTGAGGTGGATGTTTCAAACAATCTTGATCTCAAAAGAATAGGCACAAGATAGAGTTCAACATAATGTTGAGATCCATGATATGAATACCAAATACTTTTTAGATAGCGATCCAAATAATTATTGGTAACATGGTGCAAAATGCCTTTCAAAATAATTAATTTAAGCTCAATGCAAATTAGTACATTAAAAAAAATTGCTTTTATTTTAATTTTTTTAAATGCAGTCAGTGGATAGAATGGAGATGGAAGAACTGCAAAGAGAATGAACAAAGTGAAAGAGAGAGAATATGGATGGTGAATGCCAAGAACTTTCACAAGGTCTACCTTGCAAGCGATTGGAAACATGCAAGCAAATGTACAAATGTAACAAAAATGGTTGCATGTGGTCCATACTGCAACACTATAGTATACAAATTATTGGATACAAGAACAATTGAATAAACAGTGATCAAAGAGGTCTAAGAAACTTGATCTGATACCAAATATTGAAAATACCCCTAGTGAGGAAAGCGTTAAAGGCTCAAACATAGAATTAATCAGTCAATTTCACTTATTTTATTAACAAGACAAGTTACATATATATAGGAGTTCAGCTCTAACAACTACTCAAATCACTAACACTAATCTAGGTAGGTTGTTCTAACAACCTTTATTCTCTTCATCTTATTTTCTATCCTAAATATCTACCTCTATTGATTTGTACATATACAACTCTTATTTTTCTCAATTACATATATATAAATCCTTACCTATCCGTATGTAATTATTACACATGTAATAAGTATTTATAATATTTTATTACCTAAGCACCATGTGAGGACTAATTCATCAACACTTCTAGCTCTTCCACCATGAATGGATGAACCAAATCTTCCTTAGATGCCTCTAAAGGTGGGTTTAGGATCAAAACCTCATGGCACTAAAAAATTACTGTAAAAATTATTGCTAATTATTTCTTGTATTTTCTTCAAAAAATATTATGTGTTTTTTCTCAACATCAAAACATATTTCTTCTTCACCAATGTGAGGCTTTATGTGCTCATGATTCATCTCAAGTTATTGGAAGGAGGTTGCAATTTTATTTCTTAATGCATTAACTTGTGACTTCTCTCTCTTGAGCTAAAATGTCAAGATCCTTTTTAGATCAATGAATGAAGGAATACATTTTCATTATGGGAGTGTTCACCATGCTAGAATTCAAATTGTCATTTTCATGCCACACACCAATAAATTCTTCTTTTTATATTTTCTCCACCTTATGAAAATTTTGAAGTGTGATTATTTTTGCTTAATTTTTATAGATCCATAAAAATATTTTAAAAATTAAACTCTCTGGGGATCATAAAAAATATCACAATACAATTATATTGGAAGAAAGATGAAAAAAGGTAAATTTTTGTCTCCACATCATCACTAGAAAGAATCCAATTAGACAGTAGTTCAGGTTATTCTATGAATTTAACTTATTTATTTCATTTCTTTGCCACTAACTATCCATGCTACCAATTTTTATAATAATAAATCAAAATTTGGCTAGTGGTTTAAAATTAAAAATATCAAAAGGATGGATTGCATTCCATCATTTCCAAGTTTTGTTTTAACATAGTCACTAATCTTTGTTTGAAAGGAGAATATTTCATTCATATTTAGAAATTAAATGCACCAATCAATCCCCAACAAAGTCAAAAAAATTTGTTGAAAAATATTTATTTCGTTTGAAATCTTATTGATGTTATGACATGCCCAACAAGCAATGACACAAATTTGACAAAAAAATATATAAATCAACTTTGAGATGGTGATTTTCATCTACATTTGAGAGGTATAGCTCCCTCATTACATATGGGGTTATTTGTACTTTTAATTAGAAGAACAAAAAAGATACAAAATTGGGAAAATATGGAAGTTGAAAATGGAAGAAGAATGGAAGAGGATGAAGGTGAAGGTGTGAATCCCATGGTGAAATAAAATTAGAGAACAATTGGAATAAGTTGGGTTTAAATGAAATGGCTGTAAATTCTTCCTTTCACACAAAGTAAAAGGTAAACAAATGTAATAGGAATAAAATATGTTCCTACAAGTAAAATTATCCTCAGAACTTGATTGGGTACACTTGGTACAAATCCATATGTAGGGTTTTCAACATAAAGTATGGAAACACCATGATTTTCACACAACCAAGAAAAGTGTATCTATCTATAAATAATAATACAAATTTAAATAATAAATAACATCAAAACCCACAAATCCAAAAATGTGATCTCACACGTCTGCTTGTATTTTATTGTTTAAATAAAAAAAGTACATAACACCCAAAAATATACAACCAAATCTTCCTAAATAGATTAAAAAAAAATCTCCTTGAATGATCCAAATTTTCTCTTTGTACAATATTTCCATCAACAAAGTTTGAAATCCATCCATTACTCTAACTCAACCTAGAGTTAATTTTTCTCTGACTAGATTTTACACACATTTGATTTTATTATTTGTAAATATTTATAACAATTGAAATTTTACATTTAAAACAAATTATTAATTATAAAAATAATTAAATTAATCAATTACTCTAAATATATGACTTTTCCTTGGTGCTCCTCCTCGATGTTATTTTTGGTACTTTTCCTTGACACCCTTTTTGACATTATTTTATGAATTTATTTATAATTAATTCATTATAAAAATAATTAATATTTTAAGTATTGTTGGCCATTTTGGCCCACATACCAAGCTTTTACCTAGTTTAAATAGATGAGTAGGGTCCCAGTTGATGAATGGATCAGGTGGCTATGAGCAGGCTCAACATTACAAGTGAAGGGATCTAGGAAGGTGTCATGGTACCGAGCAGTTGTAGGAAAAAATACATAAAAGGGATAAGTTTGCACTTTTTCAATTTTTGGATAAGTATAACACTCAGATTTAATTTAGAGAAAGTGCTCTACACAAATCCCATAATAAATGTACAATGATTTATTATTTTAGGGATTTTATCCCACTTTATTTGGCTAAGTGTTGGAATTCTTTTGGGAGTTATGTTTTAGACTTTTTATTCAAGTGTTTGGAATTATTTTAGATATTTTGTCTGAAATAATTTCCTCAAAGGGTCATTATTTTAAAGAGGGTCCTTTTCAAAAGTATCAAAGGGTACTTTTGAAGTCTTTAACACTTTTCTTAAATGATCTATCTTTGAGAAAGTGATACTTTACAATTTCCCCAAAGGATATCTTTTTCAAGTAAGTGACCCAAAAAATTTCCCTAAAGGGTACTTTTCTTAGGGAAATGGTCCACTACAAAAATCCTGAAGGGTATGTCTCTTGAGAAATGGTCCACTTCCAAGTTTTTGAAGGGTCTTTTTATTTTGGGAAAGGGTCGAAAATCAAAAGCCTAAAGGATATTTTAACAAGGAAGTGGCCCAAAGAAAAATACCTGAAGGGTACTTATCAAAATCCTGAAGGGTATGTCTCTCAGAGAAATGGTCTACTTCCAAGTTTTTGAAGGGAACTTTTCTTTCAAAAAGGGCACTTTTCAAAAATTTAAGGGTCAATTTCTTGGGCAAATGTCCTCTACATTTTCTCCAAAGGATCTTTTTGTAGTGAGGTAGACTAAGTCAAAGTTCCAAAGGGCACTTTCAAAGGGCAAAGGACCAAGACATGTATTACTTAAATTTTTTAATCTAAGATGGAGATCCCAAAAGGATTACTCAAAGGCGAAGACAAAACAAGTAATTTCCTTCAGAGAAAGAGTTCCACACAAAGCCTGCATAAATTATCCTGCAAAAGGTTTGAAAGAAATATTCCTTAGAATTTGTGATCTAAATAATCTCGTAAATATCAAGTTCAAGCTCCATGAAATAGTCATTAACATTTAAATAACTAAAAAAGGGCCTTTAACTGAACACGGGCTTGACAAGTATCCAAATCTCAGATGTTAGGTTCAAATCTAATAGTGAGAGGGTAAAGATATGATAATAGGCCTAGGTTAGATCAATGGTGTGCATTCAATCATGGATTTAAGATCAATGGTATGTGAGCGAAGGTCAAAGGTTTAGTGAATCTTAAGGGTGAATGTGTGCATGATAAGTGTTAAAGACACATTTAACTAGAAGAGGATCGATGGTTCTCAAGCATTCATACTGATCAAAATCAACAGAGTGAGATGATTCAACATGTCAATAATCTGAGATAGTTCTCAATGACCAATCAAATGAAGGTAAGCCTAAATGATGTAGATGGAGGCTGAAAGGTCAGTTTTGGACTAAGGTAAGCAAGCATGACAAAGCCAAACTTGAGTACATTTTAGTTGGGGCCAGTAGTGGATATTTTGGAATCAAATAGTGCCATTAAGACTTTGTAGGGATAAAATAGGTATTTTTAGACGTAATATAGATCAGAGTGGGCTACTAGTTGTTCATAAGATATAGATATGTCTAGGTGGATGTATCAACTATAGAAAAACCAATAATTTAAATTGGTTTTCAATCTATAGTAGGCCTAGGTTCACTTTTCAAAGTAGAAGCATATATATGTAATTAATAAAGGAACATCTTGAGCTATACCCTCGACAAATAGCCACCTAAAGAAAACTTAATCGTGGCCCATGGATATGAAGACTCTATCCTTGTAGTCCCAATGGCATTAATGCAATTAGGAGCTCGAGGAGGCTACAAAAATTTGGATAATTATGACCCCTTCTCCACTCTCCCATGTATATTCTCTATTTTTTCTCATTCCTTGGTGCTATATCTATAGGATTTCGAGCCTTAAAATAGATCCCTCTCTTAGGCATGACTAGACTCTGCCAAGATTGAACCTTATAACCTCTTGAGATATATAATATAACTATTTTTAGATTCCATGATATTAGCCTAGTGTGTTCATGTCAGTTTGATTTGTATAAGTGTTAGAGACTTCTCCCTTGCCAAGTCCTGATCTCACCTAGCTGACAAATTGTCTAGTTATGCAAGTTATGTTTAGTATTCAATGTCATTTGACTAAAGCTAATAGTAGACATGTTGACTAGATTACTACCCTGAACTAGGCCTCTCCATTATCTCCCTTAGGTTTTGATCACTTGATGAACCTCTACATGAAAGGTTGATGTATGAAATACATTTGGAGTCATAGATCCCATTACTTGTTTTTGTCTCACTAGTGTTTTAGAGGCTCAAGTATGAGTGGATGGAAAATATTCATGGTACATCACCATAACTTGGAGTAGGTTTCCATTTATGTAACTTCTTCTCCATTTTCAACCCAACCAGTATTAGGTTTTAGAAGTGAAGGTCCAAAATGATACATCAGAGGAGTTAGCCTCATTAGAAATCTTAGAGGTCTGGTCTAGATATAGGCAACCTACAACCATAGACTATTCCCATGTTAGTCTAGTTTTGAGGGTAGGAATTGAACACTCCTTTCAGCTAGGGTGCAACCTGGAGTTATAACAAGTATTTTAATTAATATTTTGGACTCACAATCATTATATTCAAAATTCATTCCTCATGAAATACCTATAGCATTTCCTTGTCCATTGGGTTGTGGAGTCAAATATTGCATTATGGAAAGGGAACCATTAAAATCAATGAAATTGACTAAAATGTGAAGTAAAATTTGGATGGAAAATTATCACTACAATAAGATTATGCATGTGTTCAATTTGAAGAGCTAATTGTATAGGGATCATCCACGCTTCCACTATTCATGCCCTATGAGGTATTGTAGGTCATCATTTTTTATTAATAATCATGTCTTGTAGTGATTTTCCTATCTTACATGCACTTTCATATTCTTAATTATTCTCTAAATATGTGCCAATAAATGGTACCAATCTATATTTTTAATTATCTAAGTTTATGTATATAAAGGCATAAATGGTGTCTTTTTCCTTTGTATTGACCTAGCTTGTCATTATCCCACACATTAGAATCAAACATCAATGTAATTATGTATAATGTGAATGGAATATAGAAAAATGGTTTCAAACCTCATCTTCCCAGATGTGAAGATGCAACTACATGCAATACACCTAAAAGATATTTTAGTATGAGGGGGTGATGTAAAAAGATGACTTTTTTGCAAGTGTAGTACTATATTTAGATAGTGTTAAAACTAACTTGAATTATGAATAAAAATAATGGATATTTTATCCCCCCTCTCTCTTATGCATGCATACATGTATATCAAATATCATGGAATGAATTGGTATAAATTATAGACATCCAACTCCTATCACCATTGTGTTGAATTGTCAACCTTACTAAAAATTTTGTGATAATGTACAATTTGGGCCAAAATAACTAAAACATGCTAAATGGTTTGAATTTGTCATATACAAGTGATGATTTATGATAATGTTTCCCTGAATGGGGCAATGCATTTTATGTAATTATTAGTTTTTCTCAAATCATTTTGAGTCAAAATGGAAAAAACACAATTTGATGCTTTGAACCACTGAATTCATCTAATTTAGAAGCACATGACATGTGCCTATGTTATTATGTGTTGACAATGTCCTAAATGGGGTATTGGTCCATGCACAAATGAAATATTCTAATTTTATTCTAGTCAAATTATGACTCAGTAACTTGACATTTTGACCAGTTTGATTAAGTGAGCAACTAATTTCTAAAAGAATACAAAAAAATTAATTAAACTCACTTAAGCAAATTAAAACAAAGTAAGAGCTTAAGTGGAAAAATTATGGAGGTTATTAAAGATTTATTAATTATAAATTCATTTCTAATATCTACATCATCAAGTGACATCATCTATGGGGTGACATATATAAGCCATAAATGGAACAGATATCAAGTTTAAGCCCTCTCATGCCTCATTAATGCCCCTTGCTTCCAAGTATTAATGAAGATATTTATGGATTGAGATTTTAAATTTGAATCAATCCATGGCCACACATCTTGATCTCAAGATGGATGGTCATGTTTGATTCTAATAATTTCTAAAAAATCTATAAATACAAGGGTTCTCACTCATCTTTTCAAGCTTCTTTGGTGTAAACTTATTATGCAAAATTATCTTCACAAGCTCTTTTTGTGTAGTATTATTATGCTTAATTTGCAATAGGATAACTTCACTATTGGCATATATTTGATCAAAATCATGAGCCTAGTTTAATTGGTGCATTGAGAGATGATGGAGGAGAAAGCCACTCATCATTGCTAAAGACTTGGAGGCAATCTTGTTTTTGAGCTGCACTTGGGGTGGGATGCTCTTGGGAAGGTTTGATGTTGTATTATTTCTTTTAATAGCTCTTAATTTTCATTTACAAAACCCCACTGAGGGATTTGGATTTGTGAGTTGTGTTCTTTATGCTTATTTGATTTTTTTTTGACTAATGCATGATTTAACTCACTTTGGATTCCATCTCTACATCTTTTATAAATTGGTATAAATAGCACCAAGTCACACTTAGGTTGACTTAGTAACTATTAAGAAATGACAATTAGAGCACATGAAACATGACTAAGGGCAAGTGGAATCATAAAATGATAAATTATAGGACCATTGGGCCAATATATCTAGCCTAGGAAAGGATCAATGAAACCTATGATCTCGTACCAAGAAAAATTGTAACACACAATTTGAATAGAATCATAGGAATGTGTGTAGTTAGGCTCATAATTGATAATTGATAGATATAGATAAGTATTAAATGCATTCAGAAGGATTAATGACCAAATGAAGGGTATTATGAGGTAAGAGAAGTCCTAGAAATAAGTTTGACAAGCATGATACAACATGGGAACAAACTATATAAAATGGTCTTATACCATGATTAGGTGTCAACAATTTCAACCATTTATGTATGATCTTAGATTCTACTTTCTATTAAACAATGTTAATTTCAAACTTTATTTTTAGTTTTTAATGGAGATAGCTGGATGATTTTATCTTAGCTTTTCCTTTGTTGTTTGTAGGATGTTCCTCTTTATATACATTTTAAAAATTCACTATGAATAATTTTCTTGTATAGGGTATTTCGATGCATTAGTATCCTTAAGTGTATTTATTCAATATATTGGGATTGGTGTTGGTCAGTTCTATCACTTAATGAAACATGTGTCTCATTTCCCCCTTATAACTACCACATTCATATCAATATATTCTTCTTTATCATGTCCCTAATACTTTCTTTAACACTCATTCCTATATTTCCTCCTCATAAATGATGCCGTCAACCTAACTAATGACGTTTAACAATCTTGGATTTTCAACATCCTCAAATTGGTTAATATTGTAATAATTTCCTATTATTTTTGTGTGTGTAATTAGATAAGATGATAGAGCCAACTAAAATTAAATTTTGAACTTTAGGGGTTTGAACAAAATTTATAAGATTTTCCCCATCATTTATCGATAAGCAATAACAAAATTCCACTTTACTTGTGCTTTCTATTACCCCTTAAGAAGAAGAAGAATATTTAGGGTTAAAGGAGCTTACACTCAAAGGATACACATTAGAAATAAACACATTGAATATTTCAAGAATAGGAATTGAAACATTATGGTATACTAATATTTAGTACCCAAAACTATGGCGTATCATGGTTTCTTCTACACAACTTGATTTCACCTACAACCACCTCTAAAATAGTGCTAAAAGCCAAAGGGGATATTAATGTATTGATAAGTTGATCCAATATTTAAGCATCCCTAACCCTAATCTTTTTTTTTTAATTTTACTTTGGTTAATTATGAATGTTTTATGTTTCATGTTTTTGATAATATAGTAAATCTTTCTTATTATTTACTTTATTGATATCTTTATATTATTGTTATCAAAGCTATTGCCTTACCATCCAGTAACATCATGGAGCTCTTTATTTTAAATTAAATGACACCATATATCTTTCTTTACCATCTAATGACACCCTAGATCTAGTAAAGTCATTGAACCTCATTCTCTAAACAAATATTTTATGTGAAGGTTTGTTTTATAGACTTATTGTCAAATTTTCACCATCTTTAAAGTTAATTGCATCAATTTCTCCATTCCATGCATTTTCTATCTTTGGCTTTTCTAGTGGAGAAAAAAAATTAATTTCTGCAAGAAAATAAACTTGAATTAAAAGTCCAAACCTTTGATTTTATTTTAAAATCTAAAAACTATTAGAGATTAACTTTATTTGGGTTTACTTTAGGTTAGTTTAGTTTATTCTATGTTTATCTTTCAAGTGTGAATTTCTTATTATAAGAAATTCAATTTATCCCATATTTATGAGGTGTCTCACACTTCTTTTGTCATGTTTTGTAAGATTCTTGGAGTTACTTGCACAAGTAACTCCTCCTCACACTAGTCACACATTTCTCTTCACCTTTTTGAGGAATAAGATATTTGACAAACATTAAAGAGGCCTTGTAAGTTCATGATGAAAATTTTAATAACTCCTTCAACTTTCCTCTTGCTCTATTTAAAGAGCTTTCTCATCATCTCGTCTTTACTTGAAGCTTTCTCATCTTCTCTATTCTTTTTATTTCTAAGTTTGTATTGTGAAGATAATTATTAGAAAGTCTTCTTATTAAACACATGTTTTTTTCTGTTTGATAGTTTCCACTTTAAAACTCTTGGTTCAATTTTATGGTTTGCTTACTTTGTGAGATAATATTGCTTCATATTATACTTCTTTTACTATTATATCAATATAATTTATGAGATATTAACATAAATCTTAATATGGTATAAGATATTTCTTCATTTTAAAGTTGATTTTTGAACTTATGTAGATTTTGGGTGGAAAATCAAAAAAATTTAGACACTTTTTATAACAACAATTTAACCATTTTTAACTACATTTAATAAACATTCTTGAATTAATAATACATTATTTTTTTCTCTTTATGCAAGAATAGCATTTCATTCTAAATCTCAATTTTGTTTTGACTGATTCAAAGTTTAAATTAGTTTATTTTTACTTGATCTCAAGTTAATTTTTATTTTATTTTTTACATTTTCCTTTGCCCATTCTAGTTTTTCATGATAAGAGGCACTCTTTTATTTCACTTCAGTGTGGCAATGCATTCTTAGCTTTTTATATTGTTTTGTGGTAATGTGTCATACCTTCTACTACTTTATGTGTTCTATATCACCTTCCTCTTCATCCACTTTCGTAGTGGTGTTTTAAAATATCATCTTTTTATTTATTTATTTTAAAATATTTTTTTGTTAAATAGAATTGGATTTTATTGGTATTTTCTATGTAACCACAAAAATATTCTATTAATTCAATTATCTAAAATTAAATTGCACCACTACTAAAACCTTTCCCTTAATTGTACAAATATTTTCTTACCTTGATTTACGTAACTTGTTAACTGCGTGCTGATTTTTTCTCATCTACCTCTCCATCTCTTAACCTCTTAACGCCTTGTATGACGATTCTTCTTTAATTTCTTTATTATTTTGAAGTTCTTTCATGTTGTGTCCTTTTCCTGAAACTTCTGGGAATGCATTTCATGCTTTATTCTATCAAGTGTCATCTTTATGCTTTCCTCTATGCATTTTAAACTGCAAACAAAGTTAATAAAAATCATTTTTTTTTCTCTGTTTTTTTTAGCGTTTTGTATTTCATCTTTACTATAACGTCGTCTTAGTTTCTTAACACTTTCGATATCTCCTTTTCAATGCGTTGGCAAATGGAGTTTTGAACCACCTTTCCCGTTTCATCATTTTCAATTTGCAAAGTGGCGCCACAATATTCTCCTTACCTTTTTAAGCTAAACTCTTATTTACATTGCCAAGTGGTGTTTTAAGTATAATTATTTTTTTAAATAGAAAAGATTTAATAATTTTTAGAATACATAATATTGTTTTTGGAAAATGAAAACACATTATTTGGTGTAGATTTATATTTAAAAATTAATTAAATCAAAGTTATAGAATTTACTCTTATAATATTATACCATTTTTTATCTTACGCATTCTTTTAATGCATTCATATTATAACTTGCATAAACCTCATTCCATAGATTTTAAATTAGTGTTATTTCTCACATTTAAAAATATTAAGACAAAAATTACTCTTTAAAATAATGAAATTTCTCTTCTTAAATATCAAATGCAATATCACATGGATTTTAAATTAGTATTATTTCTCACATTTAAATATACTAAGATAAAAATTACTCTTTAAAATAATGAAATTTCTCTTCTTAAATATCAAATGCAATATCAATCTTTGACTCTTAATAAGCTTAAAATATATTTTCATGAGAAAATAGAGACTATACAAATTTCTATTAATGCATTCAATACAAAAATTATGTATTTTGACCTTAATCACTTTCTAATGTTAATGATCAATGTCCTTCTAGTAAATCTTACACGCATTTGCATCAAACTTTTTATAACTCTAATTTACGTATTATACACTCTATGGGGTATTTTAGCAGTGGTCTTGATAAAAATGAAAATGACATTGTTCAACTTATTTTACTTAAAACTAATACAAATAATGTAGGTATTGGTTCTAATTCTTCTAAAGATAATTTGAAGTTTTATTGTCCTCCTCATCGATAAATTTTGTACGATACTGCGTCCTAATATGATACATATTTTGATTATATTTCTTGTCATACTTATTATTTAATTCAAAATCATAAAACTTGTGAGCATTGTGACAAACATAAGCATTATCTTTATAGATGTTGGAAATTGTATCCATATAAATTTTGTGATAAATTAACTCATGACACTTTGTATTGTTTGAAAAAAATAAAATACCTAATTCTAAGGTTAAAACAATCTAGATTCTTAAAGATAATGTATCTTATAAAGAATTTGATATGTCTTTATGTGATAATTCTTCAATTAATTTACATAAAATATCTTTTGTAAGTGACACATATTCTTTGTTTCCCTTTTGATCAGTTCATTTTTTAAATGCATTCCTTATTTTTATGTTGCAAAAGAAATGTGATTTGATTGGAGCTCATTTTGACTAATTTATTTTTGTGCAGGATTTCACATTATGTGATGGCAGTTGTCATTTACTCTATATACTTTTATTAAATTATTTGTATGTAAATTATATTTTTATAAGTATTATTTATTTAACATGAAGATTAGTGTCAACTTGTTTATTTTGTAGGTTTTAGTGCATCAATTTTCTTTTTCTTTTTTCTTTTTGTTCCATTGCAGATTGATTATCTTATCCGAAGAGGATTCTTGGAGATTATCCATGATCACACCTTCATCTTTATGAATTTTGGTATCACCTTCTCTTCTTCTTTCTTTCAAATTTTTATAATTTATTTTGAAAGAATTTTCTATTAAAAGGAAGTATTATGTAATCTCAACTGCCTCCCTTCTTTTTAAAAAGTTATTATGTAATGTCAACTCCCTCCCTTATTTTTAAAATTTTTTCTCTAATTTTTAAATCTTAAATTAAGTTTTAGGGGGATTGTTGAAGATTAACCTTATTTGAGTTCACTATAGACTAGTTTAGTTTATCAGAAGTTTATCTTTTAAGTATGCATTTCTTATTATAATAAATTTAATTTATTTCAGATTTATGAGGTGTATTTCATATTTTTTAATCTTTTTTTATGATTCTTAAATTTATTTGTATAAGTAACTCCTTTCCACACTTGTCACACACTTCCCTTCACTTTTTTGGGGAATAAGGTATTTGACACACACTAAAAAATCCTTGTAAGGCTATGATGAGATTCTTAGTAAATCCTCATCCTTCCTCTTTATCTATTAAAATATCACTCTTCTCTTATCTTATTCACTTGAATAATTCTCTTCTTCTCTATTATTCTTATTTCTAAATGTGTATTATGATAATAATTATTGGAAACCCTTATTAATAAACACATGGGGTTTTTTCCATTTGATGGTTTTCTACTTTTAAAACTCTTGGTTGAATATTCTAGTTTACTTACTTTGTGAGGTAATATTGCTTCATATTATGTTTATTTTACTAATATTTCAATGTTATTTGTGAGATATTGGCATTAATCCTCATAAAAAGACATTACCTTATTTTTATGTTAACATTTCTAGAGTTCCACCTCTCATTATAATATTTATCCCTCCTTATGTAAAAAATGAGAGATAATACATCAAAATAAGGAAATGGGATCATAAATCATAAATAGGAAATGCTTGAAATGAAAATATAATTTTATAGAGGTTAGCTAGGCCTCAAATATAAAATAGGTGGAAAGGCCTTGTTAAATGACATTTAAGGCTCTAATATTCTCAAATAAAAAATAAAAGAGTATTCCACATAAATATGAATAAAAAGGAATGGAAAATGATTATTTCTAATTGAGTAATAAATGATTAAAATTTAGACATCAAAATTAACATTAGGTACAAGTACAATGAAAGTGACTGTGTTCTCAAAACCAAAGAAAGGGCAGGCTAAATTTTCAAACTTAAATCCCTAACTTGTGTACCACCTAGTTATCTGCATAGATTTTTTCATTTTAAGGTCTCTACATTTTTTTCAAATATTTTTGAGTATGAAGAGCTAGATGAAGATGATGATGTTGAAGATGTTCTTGAGGGTGAGGGTTTAGTGTTGCTTGAGTTGATTTCCAATACTAAGGGCACCCTATCCTCTATTACTAGCAAGACCAAAAATCATGACTCCAAGTTTTTTGATGGCAAAGACAAAGGCCTGATTAGAATATTTTTAAATCCTCCCAAGTCTAAGTCACATGGATGACCTAGTTTAGTTTTAAGGGTTGCCAATCCTGAAGGGTAAACTGAGGTGACCATGTATGAGTGTATCCTAGGGTATCATGTTGATTCCTAAACTATGAAAGATCATCATTATCAAACTAGTGGCCCTTTTGGTGAAGCTTTTGGAGAGTGATAATTGTACCTAGAGTGCATAAATGCCTCTAATCCATTCCATTGCTTCTCGTATTTTTATTTAACTAAGATTCATTCATTGCTTCATCACTACTTCTCTCCATCATTGGTTTTTGGTCCCAATAAATTAGAGGATTATTCTTATTTTCTCATAGACTTGACACATTCAGATAGTAGTGCTCACTAGACACATTCCCATTCTAGTAAACCCTATTTTATGATAGGTGATACTCCTATTTATTTATCTAATGAGTCCCTTATATTGTCTCTTCATGAGTGTTCTATTTTGAATTTTGAAGATGTTATTGACAGTGGAAATTTATTTGGTAAAATTGTGACCCTTTTTCTTTTCTTGGAGGAGATTTCTAGTTAGGATTTCTTTGAGGGGAGCTTCATGGCCACCTTGTATTTATTTTTACTAGGTAGAGGTTTCTTTCAAGTCAATTTTAGGAGTTCTATTGACTTTGAATTTGTTAGGAATTCTAGACCAAATTACTTGCTAATCTATCTTATGCATATACAAATTATCAATAAACATTTTCTTTCATACGTGGCCATAGAGATTTTTTTGTCTTTTATTTCTAATATAAAATTCTATGTTTTAATGATAAGTTATTTTTCAAAAGTTTCTTTTTCATAAAATTCTTTTTTTAGCCATTGGTATTAATCTTTTGTGATTTATGATTGCACCTTGGCTCCTTCATATGCTTAAAAGTTCTTTCAAAATATAGTTTTAATTCTTATTCATAAAACATTCAATAAACCTAGTTTTTTTTTAGCATAACAATATATATTTAGTTTTATTTTTTGAAATAATTTGGTGTTTTGATGTGGACTTACATTTAAAATTTAATTAAATAAAAGTTATAAAATTTGTTTCTTACATTGATTTAGCTTTGATGTTCATATAACATTTCTTATCTTACACATTATTTTAACACGTTCACATTAAAACTTGCATAATCCTCATTCATGGATTTTAAATTAGCATTATTTATTACATTTAATAATATGAAGGAAAAAATTGATCTTTCAAATAATGAAATTTCTCTTCTTAAATGTAAAATGCAATTCAAACTTTGACTCTTAATAAGATTCAAAACTCTTTTCATGAGAAAATGAAAACTATGTAAACTTCTATTGATGCACCCAATGAAAAAATTGTGTATTTTGACCTTAATCACGCTTATAATGTTGATGATCACTGTGTTTCTAGTAAATATTACACTTAATTGCATCAAACTTTTTCTAACCCCAATTTACGCATTATGCACTCTATGGGGCATTTTGGTGGTAGTATTGAAAAAAAATGACTTTGTTGAACATAATTTACTTAAAACTAATGAAAATAGTGTAGGGATTGGTTCTAATGCTTCTCAAGGTAATTTGAAGTCTAGTTTCCCCCCTCATTGATGAACTTTGCATGATACTACTCCCCGATATCCTACAAAATATTTTTATTATAATGTTTTTCATGCTCATTCTTTTGTTCAAAATAATAATTTTTTTTATCATTATGATGAACATAAGCATTATCTCTCTAGATGTTAAAAATTTCATCCATGTAAATCTTGTGATAAATCAATTCATGACACTGTGTTGTTTGAAAACCACTAAAATTCCTAATTCTAAGGTTAAATCATTTTGGATCACTAAATGTAATGTATTTTACAAAGACTTTGATGTGTCTTCATGTGATAATTCTTTAATTGCTTCACATTGAATATATTTTGTAAGTGACACATATTCTTTGTCTCCCTTTTGATAAACTCAAAAATTTTATGCATTCCTTACTGTTATGTTACAATGGAAATGTGATTTTATTGGATCTCATTTTGACTAAATTATTTTTGTGTATGATTTCAGATTATGTGATGGAAGTTGTATTTTTATCCATTTACCTTCATATAGATCTACTTTTATTATATTATTTGTACATAGATCATATTTTTATGGCATATTATTTATTTAACATGAAGATTAGCATTAACTTGTTTGTTTTACATGTTTTAGTGGATAATTTGTCTTTATTATTGGTATTTGTTCCATTGAAAACTAATCATCTTGTCCTAAGAGGCTTTTGGAGATTATTACTAATCACACCTTCATCCTTGCGACTTTTGGCATCACCTTCTCTTCTTCTTTATTTCAAACTTTTGTAATTCCTTTTGAAGGAATTTTCTATTAAGAGGTAGTATTATGTAATGTCAACTCCCCCATTTTTGTAAATGGTTTTATCCATGTTTTAAACCCCAAATCAAGCATAAGACGTACTGTTGAAGATTAACGTTATTTGGGTTCACTTTAAACTAGTTTCTTTTATCTTAAGTGTATCTTTTAAGGATGATTTTTTTACAATAAGAAATTCAATTTATCCAAAATTTATGAGGTGTCTCTCATTTCTTTTTTATTTTTTTTTAATGATCCTTAACATTAATTTCATAAGTAACTCCTCCCCACAATTGTCACACACTCCCCTTCACTTTTTGGCAAATATGACATTTGGCACAAACAAAGGAGGCCTTGTAAGGTCATGATGAGATTATTAGTAACTCCTTAATCCTTCCTTTTGATCCATTTAATGATATCTCTCCTCATCTCTTATTCACATGAAGCATTATCCTCTTCTCTATTCTTTTTGTTTCTAAGCTTGTATTGTGAGGATAATTTTTGGCAACACTTATTAATAAACACTAAGAGTTTTCTCTGTTTCATAGTTTCCTACTTTAAAATTCTTGGCTAAATATTATGGTTTACTTACTTTTTGAGGTAACATTGCTTTATATTATGATTCTTTTACTATTCTTTTAATGTTATTTGTGATATCTTGGCATAAATACTCATAAAAAGGCTAAATACCTTGTCTTTATGTTACCATTTCTAGGGTTCCACCTCTTATTAAAATCTTTATCCCTTCTTATGTAAAAAAATGAGAGATAGTACATCAAAATAAAGGTGAGCATAAATCATAAATAGGAAATTCTCAAATGGAAATATAATTTTATAGAGGCTAGGTAGGCATAAACTATAAAATATGTGGAAAGGCTTCGTTAAATGACATTGAAGGGTCTAATCTCAAATAAAGAACAAAGAGTATTTATTTTAAATAAGAATAAGAAGGAATGGAAAATGAATATTTATAGCCACGTAATAGATGATTAAAATTTATAAATCAAAATTAACCTTAGGTACGAGTAAAATGAAAGTGATCGTGTTATTGAAGCTGAAGAAATGGGTAGGCCAAAATTTCAAAATGAAAACTATAAACTGCTCGCCACCTATTCTCTGCATAGATTCTTTAGTGTTAAGGCCTCTGCATTATTTTTAGACATTTTGGAGTATGATTATATAAATGAAGATGATTATGTTTAAGACATTCTTGAGGATAGGTGTTTAGTGTCATTCGAGTTGGTTTCCAAGACTAAGGGCACCCTATCCTCAATTACCAACAAGGACAAATATCATGACACCAATGTTTTTGATGGAAAAGACAAAGGTTTGATTACATTAATTTTAAATCTTCCCAAGTCCAAGTCACATGGGTGACCTAGTTTAATTTTAGGGGTTACCAATCGTGAAGGGTAGACTGAGGTGACCATGTATGAATGTATCCTTAGGTACCATTTTGATTCCTTGGATATGAAACATAATAATTATTAGACTAGTGGACCTTTTGGTGAAGCTTTTGGAGAGTGATAATTATACCCAGAGTGCATAAATGCCTCTAATCCATTCCATTGCTTCTCATATTTTTGTTTATTTAAGTTTTATTGTTTGCTTCATCACTTCTTCGCTCCACCATTAGCCTACGTTCCCAATCATTAATAGGATTCTTATTAGTTCCCCATAGACTTGACACATTTAGATATTAATACTCACCAGACACAAACCTAATATAGTCAACCCTATTTTTTGATAGGTGATGTTCCTGTTTATTTCTCTGACGAGTCTCCTGTATTGTCTTTTTCTGAGTATTCTATTTGAATTTTGAAGATGGTATTGATATTAGATATTTATTTGGTAAATCTGTGAGACTTTTTATTTCCTTGGAGGATCTTTTTAGTTTGGATTCATCTTATTGGAGCTCCATGGCCACTCTATCTTTTTTTTGGTAGGTAAAGGTTTCTTTCAAGTCACATTTATGAGTTTTGTTGTCTGTGACTTTGTTAGGACTTCTAGGCCCTGGTTTTATGGTATCCATGAGTTCTTCTACCCCTAGTCCTATTTTTTCTATGTTGAGATGATAGTTATTTCTACAACCACAAATTGGATTAGATTGTGTAATATCCCATGTGTTTTATGTAATGCAAATCTATAATATCCCATTTTTTTAATGCAACATGGATCTAAACAAACTATTGGATATTTAGTGAGTTATTTTGTCAAAATTGATGAAATCTCTAGATGTATTAGAACAATGAGGGTTTGTGTTAATAGTGAATTTCCAAGCCTATTTTTCATTTAGTTAGGGTGGAATATTCTAAGGGCACTTGGATTCAATTATTTAACTATAATGGCCTTATTTTTAGGTGTTTTTCATTGTAATGGTCTTGGGAACCATGATGATTTTTGTTCTTCTCAAGATTGTTTCAACCTTCAAAGGATATGGAAGAATAAGGAGGGTCCACACAATGATGATATTATCTAGTGTAACCATGGTGTGTTCTTGTCCAATTTTTTTGGTCCTTCCTCTTTTCCATCTTTAAACCATCCAAGTTATACTATAGATAATGTGGTTGTGGAGGATAAATATAGTTTTGAGGGGGAGTCAAAGTACCTACAAAATATTCTAGTGGAATCAAAGTTTTGAAGCTCAACATGGGCACTCTAATGGATCAACTAGCTTATCCTAGCTTCCATTTTCCAATCCATTCAATCTCTAAAGGTGGGAAACCTAAGGCTAATCTTGGTGATTTGGATAAATGTAGAGGTCAAAGATTTTAGGTGGAAAGGTTGATTTTGGATGTTGAAGATTGATCAAATATTGATAATAGAGGATGTTTAAGGATTTACATTCTAGGAGAAGGTTGATTCCTTCATGTGGATGATCCATCTCCTTAAATATATATATTTTGGATTATAACACCTTTTATTATTGTTTATTGGGGTGTTTCTCTTAATCTGTTGTATGTTAGCTAATGTTTTACTAATTTTTTTAGCATAGTTTCTAAATGACATTATTTAACATTTGTTTGGTTAGATGTTCCCCCTTTAGACAATTATTATATGCCCCTTTAGCTCACTCTTGTTTTTGAGTTAGGATTCATTGGTGTTATGAATTGTCAGGGGATGGGCCCCCTATTGTGTCCCAACACTAGATTGGAACTCCAGTTTCTATAAAGGTTCTCCTTGGCAGTTCAATGCTCCACTCAAAAGCATTTACCCTTATCATAAAAATAAATGAAAGGATAAGCCATCGATTATTATTTTTTTAAATCATTAGCTTTAATGTTTTTAAGATTGACACACATTTTACTTAGAAGAACATATTTTTTACGGAGATGTTTTTTAGGTGGTTAAATTTTTCTTGATAAAAATTTGTGAAGATATTTTTAGGTTTTTGATGAGGAAGTAAAAGGAACATTGATTAAATATTTGGATAAATAATAAAATGTTCTTAACAAAATTTTAGGGGCCTTCCTAGGGTTTTATTTTTAGTTGCCCAAATTTATGTATGTGGAATATTTTCCACCACCTTTAGTTTTTTAGAATGTAAATAAATAAGAGAAAAAATATTTGGTTTATGGGCTTGTTTCTTCCATTGTAATTTTCTTGCTTGGATAATTATTTTCACTATATTAAGTAGGTCTTATTACATTTGAATAATTTTTATACTTTGTATATTTAGAAGCATATAATAAAATATTATATTTCTACTTTTGCTTTGTATTGAAAAATAAGTTTTATGGGGATGATTTGAAATCATTGTAATATTGAGTTTATTACCTCTAACACGTGATTTGTTTTTATCTATCTTGATGCCAACTAGTCAGATTTACAATTATTTTGTGCATATCTTTTTCTATTGGGAGTGGCTACACACTCACTATTTTAGTGCATCTCCATTTTATTTCTATTTTTAGTATAGTTTTCCCTCAATTTTTTCATCTCAAGAATTTATAGATAGTGTTGAAATAGAGGATACAATTTGATTTGAAGGTTTTCATAGCTAAAACACTTAAGATTCACATTTATGTACTTTGAATGTGGGTGAATAATTTTCAAAATTATATTTAATTAACTAAAAGAGTAATAAGACTCAGTACAAACTAAACTTGCCTACATTCTCAAATAACTTTTTAAACCAAATTTATTATGTGTTGGATTTCGAATGGTCTTATAACTTTTACTAATTTAGATGGTTGTTGTATTATATAAATCTATTTTAGTTCTAATACATTATGGTGTTCAAACTTAATGTGAAGCTTGCCGCATCTTCTTGGCTGGGTCATCTTCATGTAGCCTTTATTTTTCAAATCTAATCTTACATCTCTCTTTCATCACATCAAATTCACCAATACATTATGGTAAACCTGACATGAAAATGACCCCACCTTTGTTAGGTTATCTTCACACTTTCTTTCTGATTAGTCTATCAAGAACATATTACATTGCAAATAGATTTCTTTTTATATTCCCTAATGTAATATGTCTAAGTTACCTAAGAAAAGGCCTAAAGATAGTCCTTGATCTCCTAAGTGAAATATTACCCTATTGTAGAATGAAAAATGGACTTTAATAATATAAATAAGGCATTAATCCCTCCTCTTAATATCAATACTAGTTTAAAAAAAATAAAAACCTCCCTCTTTAATAAGATAGTGATCACTAAGGAGAAAAAATGGAAAAAATTGATCGTACTCATGAAATGCAACAATTCCTAGTAAAAAATCCTCACAATGTAAGAAAATGTCCTAAATAAATATAAATCCTAAAGAGTTATTGGATTAAAAATCCTTAAAAAAATAATGCAACTAACATGTTCATGCTCTTTAGAAAGTTGATTTATAAGAAGATTCCACATAGATCAGGGCAATCCTCAATTGGGATTTATATCTCCCTTAAGCATGAGATCTTAATTTTTACACATAAGCCAGTGGTACATATTTTATTTTCCATAGTATATTTTCACTTGGAGCATAGAATTATTCACATATACACACCTTATTAACTCTATATACAATTCCTTTCATGACCAAAACACATGAAACATTTTATTTTTATGACAATATTTATGCTTGTTACCATAATGCAATTTAGACTATCACATAAAATTATCAAGGTGCAATACTCATGTGTCAAGGTTTCTATGCCACATGAAATAATAACTTAGCTTCTTCATATTTATAGATCCCTAGGGAATATTCCAAAATAACCACATAATTGGTAGTCTAACCACATACCTAAAAGAAGTCCAACCATAACTTAGTTAAAAAATGAATTTACACTCTTCTATAACCATCATTAGATGTAACCACTTCTTGCAATGATAAATATATCATAACTACACATCCCATAAGGTAACACAAATGAGAGAACATATTAATAAACTAAAAAAGAGTTTATTATCATATTTTTTAATCTAGCATTTAAACACATATATAGCTCTACATTATTTCATTTAGACTATAAAAATCATGAAGGATGTTTATCCCTTTTGATCATATGAGATAAATTTCCTAGTCTTAATTGATCTTGTACACATATATACTCAATCTATTATTTTTTATTGAGTATAAATTTCAATTTTACATATCAAACTTATAAATAAGATTGTGTAATTAGTTTTATACTTGTTTAGGTTACCTTATACACACTTTTACAATATATAATTTATATGCTAACACAAAATTATCCATCACTTTAAGTCTTGAGACCTATGGTGCAAATTATTAGTATCAAGGAAAAAATATCTCATATGAACATGAGTGTAATGTGAGAGATAAGGATTACCAATTGGTTTATTTTTAGAGTATCTAGTATAATGTTGTAGTAATATTAACAATTTTGAAATTGAAAGAAACTATAAGTTATACCCAAATGTCAATTAAATAATTTTAGATGTCCTCCAAGAATAATGAACTAAACTCTTTAGCTAATTTTATGAATTCATGATGCAATTTGGGCCACAAAAAAAATCTAAAAAATCTCACACATTCTATGCATTTATTGTTTCATGAACAAACCCTTTCAAAGTGCAATTCAATCCTTAAATCATATTATTTTAAGGTAAAATCAATGTTACACCATTGGATGGATGGATTTGACAAATTGAGGCATAATTCTTAGTCAATTATTTCACCAATGTAAAGAATATCACCTTTGATGCATTGAAGATGTCCAATATAATGTCTCACTATTAGGAAATTATTAGTTCATAGTGCACAAAATACTAAATACAAATTGAACCCCATAATATTTTTATTGACATGATAAAGGATGACTATTATCCTCACATCACTTTGAGGATGAATACATAAAGTTCCACCTCTTGCACTAGCATAAGTAGAATCTAGTGGAAGACTACACCAATGAGTTCCATGACTATGTAATGATTTGATTGAGTATCCTAAGGTGTTAAATTACATCAACACAATATCACACATGTACATAAATATGGAGTTATTGAATTCATAACACATGTTGTAAAGCATAATGTAACACTACCAAGGTTGAAGCCATGAAAAAGATGAAGAAAAATTTCTCTCCTTATTTTAACACTGCATAAAATAACACTACCACATATATATCACCATATACCCCTAATGAACATAAGAAAAACATGTCATAGAAGGGTGAGTAACCTAAGAATATTTCACATTAACATAAATGTAAAAAATATTTTATGCTTTCAAAGGCAAGAACTAATGTGACAAATGGTGCCTTCACCACCACACAAGCTCACATAACAATTTAAAATGTCATATAGAACTATTTTTGATTGTGTAGTATACATCCTGCCTCATGCCAACATACATAAATAATTTAGATGTAATGTTTTGAGTACTAATACCAATACCATTAACATCTGTAAAGAATAAGAGCATATCTTACACCAAGTTTGGTGAATGGTTAGCCTTTCCTTGTCATCATTAATAGTAAAATCCCAAAGAACATCATTGTAAAAATTATAGCCTAATGAATTCACCTTACCAATATCACATCTTTAAAACCATAATATTTGGGTTACTTGCAATAAGGGAACAACCAAGGTCTGAGTTTTCCAAGTGTACAAGATTGAGGTGTTATATCATCCATAAATATTATCTAAATTTCCCCCTCTTTAATCTAGTAATTAAATTGCCAATTTAAATAAAAAGAATTCACCTATTGTGTATAACACACCTTGTGTTTGCATGTACCTAAATTGAATGATTTTTTGGTGACTAACCTACAACCAAGATAATGTTACAATATATAATTAGTGCTTATAATCTAGAATTAAAAGTAATTGAAATAGATTGAAATTGAAAGAACAAGGTTTATGATTATACTTGTGTGTCGTTGTAATAACCTTTACTATTGGAAAGTTAATTTGAAAAAGATGTTCATTGTAAGGCTATAAAACTAAGATTAGTAAAAATATAGATAAATCTTGAAAGTGCACACATACAAGGAGAGAGAGAGCCAGCAACCTTGGAACAAAAGTAAGTTGTCACCTAGTAGTTGAGATTAGCTCAATCATACAACCCAATGATACTTATAACCCAGTGAGATGGATGATACAATCAAGTCCAACCTAAAAACTTGGCATGATTGAGTGATTTAATCACCTTAAATATAACTAAAAGTGAACCAATTATTGTAGTAGACTAACTCAATAAAGTCTGATTGGGGTATTAGTATGTAATGTGGTAAAAGTCCATAAAATTATTTTGGAATTTGAAAATGATTTAGATTTTATAATATCAAGCACTACACCCTAGACATGTATTATGCTAAAACTACATATAACAATGGTACTAAGATATAAAATTATGCCACAATTATGAATCTAAATCATATAACTATGTTTTTTTGTCTAGTTCCTAAAACGGTGTAAGTGTGGATAAAATGATTCCAAAGCATGGCCCCATTATATATGGAGAAATATAAAAACTGATATAAGTACCAATGTGTATAAATGTTTCCAAAAAATGTCCCCACTATAACCTAAGGATGCTGAATACTGAATAGGAAGGGAGAACATGCTTCTAAAACATGCCCCCATTGAATTTGAAAACTGTGAATGTGTGGAAGCCATGCCTATATGACATGCCCCCAATAAATTTGAAAACTATGAATGTGTGTAGAACATGAATCTATGACACACCTCCACTAATATTCCCCCCTTCGAGGTGAGGGGAAAATAGGAACTGATAGTTACCTCACCTCAAAAGGATAAGACAAATATATAGTCTGTGAATGTAACCCTGTAGTATATAGAAGGAATGTGTATAAGTAGATATAACATTGAAGCACATAAAACCAATGTGATTGAATGAAGGTATATGATTCATGATAAGGATAATGGAAATGTCTATCTAGATAGAAACATTAAAAGATCAACTAATAAATAAACACACACACACACAAGCACTCAAAAGTAAGTCAAAAGGTAATGGTGCAAGGAAACCACAAAAAAGGGGCATGTTCAAATTCTACATAATCAAATGGACATGACTTATTCAAATGTCAACAAAAGTAAGGATGACATATTCAAATGTCTATACAACAAACAATGACATATGCAAATGTCAATGAGGGCATACATAGGCACAAGGGCCATAAACAAAGGAATATATTCAAGTACTTGAATAATAAATACAATAGTAAGGCAGAACACTCAAGGAAGTGCATAATGTAAAACATAAACAACCAACATAAACATGTCGTAGTAGCCCATGGATCCAATGTGTTAAAAAAAATGTCAAGTGTATAACAAACCAAGTACCCTATGTAAGATATAATCATGGATATAGGCATACATAAGTATATATGTAAGCTCAAACATGATAATGTAGAGTGAACATCAAATCATATAACCCATGTGTAGCAAGATCAAAGAATCAGATGCCCCCAATGTTTTCATGACATGAGTAGAGGGAAGGTCCAACATCCAAAATAGGAATAAACCATGTATTTGTATATGCCTATATCACACTCAAGTAGAATGTGACACATGTGTGTATGTAGATGTAACTAAGTATTCCATCCATCAACATGGAATTAACACATAGATGGCAAGGAGCTAATAGAACATGTAGGTGCCAAAAATATTTTTGGATTTTTGAAGTTTTTTTGACATTTTTGGTATTTTGAATATTTTGAAAAGGAAAGATCATCCTATGATACCATCCAATGGATGGTCATAGATATTTCCCCATCATGAACCTAGTGTAATAATCCTATGACATTGATGAGGAGCACATATAGGTTCACCATCTATCACTATAGTGTCGATGATGCTCTGCCTATGTAAAATAGGACTCTATGGGTTGTGAAATAATAATAAGAGTAATATGAATAGGGTTTCATGGAACCCATCATTGAGTGATATATGGTTTATTTGTAATAACCTTAATAGGAGCATGTGTAGGTGTTCTAGATATCTCAACATGGTGTGTAATAGATGGGGATTTTGTGGAATCCACTATATGTCTCTAATGTAATGGTCTATCAAGTAATGACCACCTAGTAAAGGGGATTCCCCATTGCTTACCCTTTTGATGTGAATGAACCTTGGTAGGCTTGTTAATTAAATAATTGAGTATAAGTTTTTCTCTTTCAATGGGATGCTCATATGGAATTTTATAAATTATAACTACCCGATTGACATGAATGTATTTTACACACCCATACACTGTAAAAGGTACTACTTCAAGTGTATTGATCCAAGGTCTTCAAATATTCATGTGGAAAACATCACTAAAAGAGCGGTAACCATATGTGTGGGACTGAGCTATAAAGGTAGGTCAGTCTCACCAAGAGCCTTCTATGACATCTCATCAAATGCTCTAATTGATCTACTAGAAGGATGTAAATCATGATGAGTATAACTCAAGCGTGTAAGTAATGTCATGATGTAAACATTCATGCTTGCACTATTATCAATAATAACATTGTGTATAAGTTTATTATCAAAGTATGATCAAATGAATAAATAATGAAGATCAGAGGCATCATCCTTGATCTTAGTATCATCGAAAGTAATAGAAAATCTCTGAATCATAGGAGGTATATGTCGTGCATAAGTACCAATCATCCCATATAATTGGTGTTCATAATGTGATGGAGGAGGATGTGTATCATATGTCATGTGTAATTTTGGTTCCCTTTTAGAATGGTCTTGCAAAGGATTGTTAAATATTTTTCTATTTGTGGTGATCACTATGTTGTGATTTTGATTCCTTTGGAGTATCCTCATATGTAAGCTTTTGGTCATCAATAATATGTTGGATCTTATGTTATAAGGTAAATAAAATGCTTTTTTAATGAATTGGTCCCTAATGATATTCACATTAAACATTCACATCATATCCTTTGGGTATAGGTTGACTCATGTCAACCTCGATAGGATGAGGGAGAGATATAAACTAAAACTCTAGTAACTATGGGAGTAATGAAGACGGGGACTCAGGTAAATGAGATAATTGTATCCTTGGTGCATTGGATAATACAAGTTAATTAGGTTATTGTGAAACTATGTTAACTGTGGTGATTTTTTCCTTTTTAGGTTCATGAGGCTTTACCTTATAACTTAGTTTGATTTTAAAATGTTGTACTAGATGTAGATGAAACTAGTGTGTTTGATATATACTTGAGCTTATTCAATGAAATAATCGTCATTTCATGGCCCCATACAACATGGCATAATTCATCTAAATATTTTAACTTTAAAAAAATAATGAACTCATGTAGAGGAACAAATAAACTTTTCTTGAATATATCTTGAAACTCTTTGTCTACCATAGGATTGGTTATTTTAGCCAACATTATCTTATATCTCAAGATATATTCATTGATAGGTTCATTGGTTCCTTGTTTGATTTTGGAAATTTTAGCATAAGAAACCTTTTTAGAAATATTAATAGATAAGTGTGCCAAAAATTGGTTTGAAAGAGGTTTGAATGCTTTCACAAATTAGAGAGGTAAATCATAGAACCGCCTCAAAACATAGTCCTTGAGACTTTTTGGAAATAATTTGGTTAAGTTTTGTCATTGGAGGCATAATCAAGGCATTCCAAAAAAATGGATCAAATATGTTGTTCAAGATCACCCTTGCCATCATAAAATGTGTATTTAGGTATAACAAAACTAATTGGCAAAGGGTGAAAAGATATCTCAAGTGCAAGAGGATTATGCAACTCATCTTTAAAATAAATAACATGAGACTTTAAATCATGTTGTTCAATGTTTGTAACCTTGTCCTCCAAGGTCCTTATAACTTGAAGGAGTGATTGAACTATAGACCTAGTGGTAATTAGATTAACAAGTTGAGTAGTCACCAAAGGGGATGTAAACATGGTTTGAGTAGTAATAGGTATTAAAATTGGTATTTATGTTGAAACAATTTATAATTACATGGTAGATGTAGAAATATTAGTTTTGAGAAACAAAGGTTTAAATACATAACTTTTGCCTCCACTAGATGTATTATATTGTAATGTGTTCAAAGGGAGGGATGTTTCAACTATACCTTTTGAACTTTTTGTTTCTAGTATAATTTTAAGGATATGATTAAGATCTTCAAGGTTTTGATGAACACACTAAACAATGCAATTTCTTGCACTTTATCATGGTTTATGTACTCATTTTCATTTGTTTCATGGTTTTCATTATCATAATCTTCTTCTATGATAACCCTATCAATAAGTTTTTCATTGTCAACATAGGTATCATCATGATCCATAGTATGAGATCCCTCATTGGTTTGAGACATATTAGATGGTGGGAGGAGAAGATCAATATGTTGAATAGGAACACTTCCCAATTTAAGGTTATGCCTAGGATACATGAAAAATAATAGAAGTAGGAAATGACAAAGTACAATAATTTGAAACTCTAGCTAGCTGAAAACCCTAATTATCAAAAAAGTTTGCATTCATACAAATTAGTTTCACCAAAATTTTAACCCTAAAATGGTATCTAAAGTGTTTTTACTTATCTTTATATTACTATTAAATTGGTATATAGAAATGACAATGCACAAGGGTGATAATCAGATCTAAAATAGGCCAATTAGGTGCTAAACTTAAATATAAACATACACTAAATTTTTTATGCTGAGAATAGGCTAAATATATAAAGTATAACTAAGATATGCATGGAACTAACAAGGAATTTATATAATTAGTTGGTTATAATGCTAACACAGTGCTAGATCTAAAATAAGTAAAAATCAAGATGGAAGATAGTTTTGGAAAATTTGTCAGATTCTAGATCTGACGCTTCTAGATCTATGGACACTAACATCACCTTGGGATAATTATGTTGATGCTACTATATGGATTCAACATAAGTGTCCTATATATAATACATACTAGAAAAAAATGTGACCACCTAGATGTTTCTAGTTTTATCTTCACCTTCACTGTGGTGCATTTATATATGGGTCATGGTCTGTCACTCTTCATGAATTTGTAAAACCCTAGTTCTTCACCTTCATAATGAAATTAGGAAAAAATGGGTTAGTGGGGACATAGTGTCGATTTGACATCAAAGACCCCTCTATCAATGAGCACTTCCTACATAGCCAATATTTTGAAGAGGGCCTTAGACTAATGTAGCTCTACCCTAAATGTTGGTTGGTGTGTGAATCATGTAATATGTGCAAATCAAGTACAATAGTGACATAACTTGTAACTTGGCAAATCAAGCTCTTGGCTTACCTTTTAGTACTTTAGACCTATATTTAAGTTGTACATAAGATTGGTATAGAAATATGGAATATTTATTTAATTAAATTCTTGATAGAGTGCTTTCGATAAGTTACCTTGGTCTCTCTTAGTCTTTTTTAGGTAAGGAATGAATGAGGGTAGATCTTGTATTTATATCAATCCTTTTGGATAAGTAAGTCACATTAAAGCAATTAGGCCAACCATTATGCTATGTTTCATTTGTAAATTAGATGACTTTAGGGCATTGAACACTTGTGTTAGGTCAGGGCATTGGACATTTGTATTAGGTCAGGATACTAATGTCAATGTTAATGTCTATCCTATACATTAGTGTTCAGGGAGTACAAAAGTAGGCATAGGTTTAGAACTTGTAGAAATGGAATGTAAATACATTTTAAGCATTTTGGGCAAGATAGAAGCTCTAGATCATAAACATAAGACTAGTTAGACTAAGATATAGGCCAAGGGGCATAAGATAGAGTAGATGGGAGACTTGAGAAATTAGGAAAAGGGTCTAGAATTGAGAGGAACATCCAATGTCTGATTAGTAGTAGCAATTGGTTTGGACACCTACCTTATAGTAGGTTTAGAAGGAAGATGATAACCCAAAATGAATTGATTTGAATTGTTTTTTTGAGGAAATAATTTAGGTTTTTTGGTAGGTGTTAGATTAGAAATATTTGAGCAATAAGGAAGGGGAGGTAAATGCATTTTATTTAGTCTGTCTTTTATGGTTTGAATCATTTCATTGTATCAATTGACTTTATGATTATCTCAAAATCAAGGGTTTATAAGATAATATGAGGTCTAGTTAATTCATGTGAATACAAACTACCCTCACTAGTAAAAAGTATATCATTGGACTCATGATAGCTATTATAAATCTTTGAGGAGTTCTTAAATCTTCTAACACCACATTATATTTATTGTGTGGCATGAAGGTGGAAGAGCTTTAAAAAGGAGATAGATTGTCAATCTTTTGACTATTTTGATCATCAACATTTTCCCAATTGGAAAATGAAGGTTCATCTTAGATTTAGACATTATTTATAAAGGCATCCATGCTTAGGGGTCTAATAAAAACCTCACTAGACATAAACAACCAACACTCTACCATTTTTTTAAAACTAGCCACAAATAGATACATTTTCCCTTCAACCTCTTGCTTTAAAATTTAGTTACCATTATTATGCATTCCCTCTTTCTAATAAAAAATTATCTAGATAAATATGAATAGCTACATGTAGGTGCATCTCTAGAATTGAAGTTTTTCAACCAATAATATATTTATATGCATTATCATTTTGCCTTTACAAGTAAGGGGTTTCTTTATTTTAGCTTTCCTATTGTTTTTTTAGATTAAACATATTTATTATAAATTTGTTAGCATATTAAAGGCAGACAAAAAACTTCCCATGTGCATTTTATAAATTGTCAAAACATTTAATTGGCTCATCATTTACAATAGTAATGGACTATATAAATCTTAAAGACTAGTTCTTCATATATTCACCCCTACTTCACATCCTATATAGGATTTCAAATAATTTATCTATTTTTTTCTTGGTGTATGTGTTATGTTTATCATTCCTTCAAACTTGCACAACTTATGTCTTTTGTAATTTTCATTTCTTCACAACTTTTATGATTGTGTAAATTTATTTGAATATTTTTCATGTGTGCTTCTTGTGTAAAGGTGATATTCTTAGAATTATCTTTTTTTCCTCTTGATACTCATAAATCCTTTTTGAATGAGTTGTTATGGTTTCATTTTTTCTATTAAAATGATATAAATAAATCATTTATGTAAGCCTCTACATGTAGTTTTAAATAATTTGGAGTGATATTTTCATTTCTTTCTTATTATAGGTAGTTTGTTTCTTTTTATGTAGTTACCCACAAACATATAGATTTGATTTTCTATTTTTCTGCATGCATAAAATATCTACCCACAACTACCCATACA